>JARQOC010000004.1:125996310-126721310 GCA_033576535.1 Allobates femoralis
CCCCTCTCTTGGAGTCCTCTTCTCTCTCTCAGGGCTCCTGTGCTCCTTCTTCCCTCGAGGCGAAACTAAAAACCCACGTTTTGCTACCTCCCTTCTCCCCTTACTCCCCCCTTTGGGTATGGGCCCTTACCATATGCCTAGGTGGGTGTGTGGGAGTGCTGGGATGGGATCCTCCTACAAACCCTACATTCCTTTGTGACAGGGATAACTGCACACTCATTTATGGGTGCAGTACCCCAACTGTGATGCCTGACCAGTGGGGCACCACACTTTCGCTGCCACGGCCTCTGACCCCTCCCTGAAATGAAGCATCATCTGTGACACTCGTTTCAGGGGGTGGGTTAGTCCCTGCGCAATGTTCACAATCACAGATGTGGGCTCTTAAAAATTACACTATCATTATAATGCTGTCTGAATAAAAATAATCAAGCATGCTGTGCTATAAACAAGTCCTTCGTTTGGCCCTGAAATAAATGGCGGCCCCTAACTGTGATTCCTGCACAAAAAAATTACATCATACTGTCACTCTTATGGTACATGGCCTCCATGCTGTCCCCCCTATATATCATAACCTACACCATCCTCCCTTATATACTATGACCACCCCATCGTCCATTCTTATATAATAATAATCTTTATTTATATAGCACCAACATATTCTGCAGCGTTTTACAATTCAGAGGTTCATATACAAAGAGTCATCAGTAACATAATTATAAAAATACAATAATTAAAGCAAAAATAATGACAACCCTGCTCGTAAACGCTTACAATCTATAATGAGGTGGGGGTGACAAAGTACAGGTGATTATTTACAATGATGATCCAGCCAACCTGAAGAAATGAGGAATATATAAAAGCTGCATGAACCGTTTCCAGCCAATCTGTGTAATGATTTTGGGTTTGGTGGAGTTTGATGGAGAATTATGTTCAGAGAAATAGTGAATAGGCTAGATATAAATGACTTCGATTGGGGAGAGTGATAGGCCACCCTAAGAAGATGTGTTTTTAGGGAGCACCTAAAACTGTAAGTTGTGAATGGTCCTAATTTCTTGGGGTAGAGCATTCCAGAGAATTGGTGCAGCCCAGGAGATGTATTGGTGCCGGGAGCGGGAGGTGTGGATTAGTGCAGATTTTAGTTGAAAGGTACTTGTGGAATGTAGAGAACGAGTAGGTTTATAGACTGATATGAGCGTGGAGATGTAGGGTGTTGCGCTGTCAAGAGCTTTGTGGGTGAGAACAAGCAAGTTAAATTGGATCCTATAATGAATGGACAGCCAGTGCAATAATAATAATCTTTATTTATATAGCGCCAATATATTCCGCAGCGCTTCACAATTCAGAGATTTATATACAAAACAAACAGTCTTAGGGTACTGTCACGCCTGGAGACATCGCCGGAGATATCACCGGCGACGCATGGTGGAGCACACGTTTTTGGCACCCCACCAGCGTTGCCATCGCGTGTTTACATGCGGCGATACCTCCGGTGACGCACCGGCGATGTTAAAGGCGCCATCCCCGCGGCGATCCTGTAACACGGGAACCTATGCCTCCCATCGCCTGTAACATCGGCGATCGCCATGTTGAATGGGGCGATGTGTACACATCGCCCCAGAGTGCTTGCCTGGTTTCAGAGCAGTGCTGGGAAACCAGGCGACCACTCTAAGGCGATATTTAGCATCGATATCGCCTCTTTACACTAGGCGACGCCTATGAAATCGACACCGATATAGCCAGGTGTGATGGTACCCTAAAGAAAGTTGTGGAAAATACAATAGTTGGGGGAAAAAAAAAAAGATAATGACAACCCTGCTTAAAATCAATGACTCACAAAGGGCAGAACCGTCTGAGTGACGATTAGCTAGATAGGTGACCCTGGCTGCTGCATTAAGGATGGACTGGAGAGGGGAAAGTCTAGTGAAGGGGAGGGCAATTAATACAAAATTACAATTATCAAGGCAGGAGTGAATCAGGGCCATGGTGAGGTTTTTTGTTGTTTCCATGGTAAGAAAGGGGCTGATTCTAGAGATGTTCTTTAGGTTCAAGCAACAAGAGCGGGTGAGAGATTGTATAAAGTGGTAAAGGAAATATCAGTGTCAAACATAACACTCAGACAGTGAGCTTGCTGCCTAGGCGTTATTGTGGTGCCGCACATTGAGAAAGAGATGTCAGATTAGGGAGGTTAGTGGAGGTTGGGAGCAGAAGGAGTTCACTTTTTCAAAGGCTGAGTTTTAGATAGACAGTGGACATGATATTGGAAACTGCGGACAGTCACTGGTGTGACTAGTACAGCAGGGTAAGATCAGGAGATGAAGTGTATAGTTATGTGTCATCAGAATAAAGATGGCATAAGCGATGTTCTTTAAGCGAATTAAGTGGAGCATAGTGAGAAGGAGAAGGTGGTCAACAGAGTCAAAAGCTGCAGAGAGGTTAGAAAGAATGATCAGAGAGTAGTCACCATGACATTTTACGGTCAAAGGTCATTAGTCACTTTCATATGGGTAGTTTCTACAGAATGTATGGAGTGGGAACCAGACTGCAATGGACCCAGTAGGGAGTGAGTGGAGAGGTAACAGGTGAGGTGGGAGTAGAATAGGTGATACAAGAATTTAGAGATGAAGGTGGGATTGTAGACTGATCTGTAGTTAATTGTGCAGAATGTCAAGAGAATGGGTTTTGTTTTTTTTTTTTTTTAAATAATGGAGTAATCATAGAGCGTTTGCAGCAAGAGTAGAAGATACCAGAAAAGAGGGAGAGATTGGAGATTTTGGATAAGTTGGTAGTTATGACAGGAGAGAGAGACTGGAGTAGGTGTGAGGGAATGAGGTCAGTGATGCATGTAGTAGGACGAGAAGAAGAAAAGAGTCTTGAGGCTTTGTCTTCTGTGACTGGGTCAAATGTGGAAAGTGAGCCAGATGTGATGTGGGGAGGGATGGGAATAACGGCTCTTGGTGGCTAGGATCTGATTATATTTTCTATTTTCTCAGTAAAGTAGGACCCCAGATCATCAGAAAAAGGTCATTGATAGGGGCCTGCACCTTAGGACTAGGAAGAGAGTGAAAGGTATCAAAGAGGTCTGTTTGGCAACGTGAAGGGCAGAGTTATAGGTTTTTTACATAAATATTTATACCACTACCACAACATCATCCCCCTTTATATACCATGACCACTACACCATCCCTCCTTTTGAGCTACAGCAACAACAGCCTCCTCACTTATAAACTATGATCTCCTCACTGCCTCCACCCATGCTGCCCCCTCTTGAACTGTCTGATTCACATTACACTTCTCCATAGAGTAAGTTTGCACTTTCTCAATAGCAAGAGTGACACCCCGGGGTCCGGTTGCCACAATAGAGTTGTTTCCCCCGGGGGACTATGCTGTGCTTGGAAGCAAGGGGAGGGACCCACACCAGATGAAGGCACACACAACACCTTCCCAACGCCAGCCCAGAAGGGGGAGCTTGGAAACCCGACACAAGTGGAGGTCCCCTGCTATATATTCTGGTCTGGGGCAAGGTTAAGGAGTTCAGTTCCTAGGAGAACTGTGAAGAGGTCCCATGGACTGGAGCAGAGAAGGCTCGTCCCGGGACGGAGAGTAGCCAGCATGAGGGACCCGTAGATGACGGTCTCAGGAAGTGGAGCAGTAGGTCTGGGGAGTGGAGCCAGTGCCGGTTCGCCCCAGCACCGAGAGCAGGAGCGGACACTGGAGTCTGAGGTTGTGAGGGATTCTAGGCCCAGCAGCCAACACCGGAGGGTGAGAGATTCCAAGTCACTCATCCACCACGAGGCCCAGGAGACACAGCAGCACCAGAGAGCTCAGGGAGAAGTAGCCAGAGGAGAATAACCTAGAAAGGGCTCAAGTCCTGGATTTCTTCTTTTTTTTAGCCTAATGATGGTCTGTTTTTCTTCCATTGAGAACTACTTTGACCACATGTGGTGTGTTCACAGCAACAGCACCCAAATGCAAGTGCCTCGCCTGGAATCAGCTCCAGGCCTTTTACCTACTTTCTTGATGGTGTCTTAATGATGGAATCCAATGCAGACCATTAAAGTGCTTTTGAGATGATTGTCCAATTACTTTTGGTCCATTGAAAAAGAAGTATCCACATATTAAAGAGCTGTAAATCCTAAACCCTTACTCCAATTAGGATGTGAATATCCTCAAATTAAAGCTGAGAGTCTGCACATGAATTCATATTGATTATATAACTGTATCTTGAATATGTTTTGGTAAAAAACAGCTAAAATGCCAAAACTTGTGTCACTGTCCAAGTACATTTTGACCTAACTGTATATTGTTAGAGATGCGTCACTGATCCAAGAGTTTATACCAAATGGTATATTTGGTATCAATAAGAAATAGATAAAATGCAGCAACTATTATCTGATAATCTTTTTCCTTCCTCTGGATGAAACCTGTAGGATTATAGGTTAAACTTGGCATATATCTTATTTTTTTAACCTCACTAACCATGTTTCTATGTTACTGTGTATATATATCTATGTTGATCATCAAGTTTTAAAAACCAAAGGAAATAATCCACGCTCTCTGCTTCCTCAAATATTAGGAAATGACTAATATCTAACACATCACAAACCAATTGCTCTCTGCACACTAGAACACCCAAAGAACTAGACGTTCCTTTTATTTAAGGTGTAATCACTCTTGATTAAAATAGATTCTTCTCTGGTTTTACCATACATTCAGATATTCCCTTTTTTGCCTATAATGGTATAACTTAAGCCAGATCAATAGCAGTTCTTCTGTAGAATCCATTCAATTATGAATTGCCCCCCTACATAGTATTACGCAGCGCTATGTGACAAACAGCAGGTCGAGAATAGGACATTTTGACCTTGGCAGGGATTGATGAAGTTGTGAAATTGTGAGATGCAATGACAGAAATGACAACTGAGATCTGCAGTTAATGAGCTCTTAAAGAAGTATCTTCCAATACTTAAAGGGGTTTCCGCTACCAGTGGCTTGATGTATCAAAACAGCACTCCAGCATTTTGTTTTGTTTTTCTCACTCTTCAACAGATCCTGTGTTCAACAGGATCTGTTGAAAAGTAAGCACTACTCGAAACGGGCTCCGTCATCCCTGCACCTCCCTCCCCGCACCCACCACCTGATGTAATACTGCGACTGGAATAAACATACCTGTCTTCACCGGTCCAATGAGTGCCGCCTTCTTCTTTCTTTATGGATGAAAATGACTATGTCCTACGGCTGAGCAACGCTGGACTTGGTTCTGTGCCACAATTTCAACTGCAGCAATATAAGGTCAGTGCCCGGTTTTCCTTCTACATTCAAAATTGCTATTTTATTATTATTATTATTTATTTATATAGCGCCATTATATTCCATGGCGCTTTACATGCTAAAAGGGGCAGACTAGGACAAGTAACATAGTAACAATACAAGTAACAATAAATATGGACAATTCGGTCATACAGATACAAGAGGGGAGACCTATGTATGCAGTTAATATATAGAGTTTAATACAAAAATATAGTGCAACAAACAAGGGTGTAGTTCCGTACAAAAAGTAGCAAGAATGGTCAGGCAATGAGAGAGATTAGTGACACACAGTGCCTCAAGTTTCAGTTAAATGCATAACACAGGGTATAGAAGTACATAGCTATGCAGTTACAGCAAGGTAAAAAAGCGGGTACAGGTGTCAATAGAGTACACAATCTGAGCAACTGTCATATTAAAAGTTCCCATATTACCATTAAAAATCAATAATCTGGTCAGGCAATAGCTCATAGTACATTGCTGGAACCTGGTTAAGCTACGATATTTAAGCTGAACTAGCATATACAAGGATAAACGACCTCATACCCATGTGCAAGGAGGCTGCAGTGTGTCAGGGAAGCCAGAACACGTGTTTCCCTGTTTTCCTCAGGAGGCCGTGGTGTATGTGTGAGCTAGTCTTGGGTATATATGGACTTACCCCCTTAATGCCAGGGCCAATCATGGCGCATGTCTGCCTCTGTCCACCGGCCAGCAGTCATTCGCCACGCAGCCGTGCGGCCAGGAACCCGGAGGGAGGAAAACCTCCATTAATGACACTACTTCCAGGTACCACCTACACACGGCCGCTTCATGAACACATGACCGCGGCTGCGGCGCATGCGCACAAGCCTGTTTAGTATTAGGGAAAGAGATTGGCGGTCATATCCAACCTTGCTGTCAGAGTGGTGAGTGAATTAATCCTCTCCACTCAGCCATCTCTCCTGATGTATACCCACTCATTGATTCCCAGATTTTGGCCAATAGCAGAATAGGAATAAGTACAACAATAATCCGCAATCCCATAGTAACATAACATATACAGATAGAGTTGCATAAAAAAGCCAAGAAGCCAGCGCTGCCTATGGTTAGCAAGCAATACAAAAAGTGCATATGCACATAATTTCTAACTGTACTTTAAACTGAAACATTTGGCAAACAATTGATCAATTCTTTGAGCTACCCCGCCATGTCACGGCATTCTCAGATGGGGCAGTCCTACTCTACATTTTTTTAATACACTGTGCCATTACGGCCTCCTGAATGCATTAAAAGCAGAACCATATCAAATGCACACCTACCTGAAGCATTACTGAACTACTCCCATGGCGCCAGAAAAGCAGCGCAGATAAAGGCAGACCAGGTCCGGACATGACATCCGGACATTATCAGATCTGACCCCACACTGCCCAACCAGCAACCATGGATGAGGGTAGAACAGGCCCAAACACATGTGCAACAATCAAGCAGAGCCTATGGGCAGGGTATAGCCGCTGTATGTGTGTACAGCGGCCTAGATCAATCATATTAAAGACAGATAGAATGGCATGCACAACCAAGCGCGCACGGCAAAAAGTGGTGGTCAACCACAAACCTATAACAAATAAAAAAGCCTAGAAGCCAGCGCTGCCTATGGTTAGCAAGCAATACAAAAAGTGCATATGCACATAATTTCTAACTGTACTTTAAACTGAGACATTTGGCAAACAATTGATCAATTCTTTGAGCCACGTCACGGCATTCTCAGATAGGGCAGTCCTACTCTACATTTTTTAATACGCTGTGCCATTACGGCCTCCTGAATGCATTAAAAGCAGAACCATATCAAATGCACACGTACCTGAAGCATTACTGAACTACTCCCATGGCGCCAGAAAAGCAGCGCAGATAAAGTCAGATTTGACCCCCACACTGCCCAACCAGCAACCATGAATGAGGGTAGAACAGGCCCAAACACATGTGCAACAAGATAGAGTCGCAGTATACAACATCACATTGGTCATTAGATCTGCATTGTCGTGCCATCACAAATACGTGATTAAAGTCTGCTTCCAAGGGATCCATAAGACAATCCAGACCAGGGTGCAGTGACTAGGGTGAAGTGAAACACACATATGGTTAAAATGCCATCTCACAGACATTATAGGGCAGTGCAAACAGAGCATGCTATATTATAAGGTTCCAAAGAGAAAACATCAGATCAGGGTGATTCGTCAGCATAAATAGGGTTGGTGCTAGGTGTTTATCACAAAGGAATATACAAAAGGAGAAGGACAATAAAAACAACGTAATGCTGTTTTGGCACTACTTTGTCTGTGCAAACTGGTTTCCATTTTTGAAATCACCATTGTGATGAATATTGTTTCATTCCCCATATTACATCCAGGAAGCAAATTCAAGACACATCTCACTCACAAGGAGAGAAGCCCCCACCCTTGCACTGGCAAATGGTAGAGTAATTAGTATGTAGATGAAAGCTGACTGTCCACACAGCAGGACCCATCCTCAACTTTGATATGCAATCAGCTAGGAAGGTATTTTAGCCAGGTGTCTTGGACTTCTGAGGAGATGTAAAACTAGGTGACACTTTCCAAATGGCAGAAGAGAGGAAATTCCTTTTCAGGCGCAGACTGGAAGGCACCGTGACTATAATCTTAATATCTCATAAGCCGTCCACCCTGTGATGCTATCGAATATAAAAATGAATTCCACACATCTAGACGGAAATAGAGCTGGTATTCACATGAATGTAGGGTGACTGGAAGCCATGTAAACAGGATATTGGCTGGTAGGAGGTACTCAAGGCAGGCGTGTTTCATATCCAGACGAAGATAAAATCATAACTAAAAATATGAAAGTATTATCTTCTGTCTGCGATGCCCATGGACCCGGCTAGGGAACATCATAGAATTCGGGTGTCCATATCTCCCCTCAGAGGGGTGGGAGTTGTGAGACATCCCAGAGGTGTGAGATGGGTGGAGACAGGGGCAACCCATAGTGTATAAAAATCATCTGCCCCATCTCCACCTTGTATTTCTTCTGAATGGGCATTTTTCCATCAAGGCCAGAGATTACCCAGGAACAGATGAGCACCACGCCGCCCTTGTGGAGCCATCAGCACTAAGGTAACTGCTCACATGTGTATGTAATTCTGTGTATTCCATTCCTCCTTTTATTGGCATATCTGACTGTAATATTTGTAACATCTGAATAATAACTGTAAATATTAATATCTAGTGTACCATTAGGGTGATTAAATATATAAATTTAATCTTGAGTTGCTCTTTTTATCTTGATCACGATTCCCACGTCCGTGTGCTCATATAACGCTACCTGGGTTGGTTCCTGACCCAATATAAGCCCGACCACGGACCGGACTTATATTAAAGAGGAGCTGGTGGCAGCATTTGTGCTTGGGGTTATTCAGGGCCTCTGGCAGTGACGGGGTGGAAGAGATTATATGTGCTTCTGGCTGCGGGCTAGAAGACATATACCACACTCACTGAGAGGTGCCTTAATAAACCAGCACAGACAAGGCAGCTGCGGCCCTTCTTTATCCTCAGGCAGTTCTCTGACTGACCTGGGTTTTAACAGGAGGCGCTGTGGAGCTGCCAGGTTCAGGTCACGATTCACCACAAGTGGTGGCAGCGGTGGGATCAAGATAATAGTGTTGTGGACCCAACTCCCTAACACTAAGGACTGCTGGCAGTAGCTTTTGCTGTCAGGGTCCTAAGATCAACTCAACACTAGACAGTCAGAGTGCAAATATAAGGTGTGTGGGTGCATCAGGTTGCAGCTGTGTGTCAGTGACCAGGAGGTGCTAAACTGGCCCAGGGTACCAGGAGCCAAGCGCTGCAGAGGGCACTTGCTGTGGCTGATATGGAAGAGGTGGTGGAGGACACTGTTGGTCTAGGCGAGGAGGATCCCATGCACGGGACCTCAAGAAGCCAATCTTCAGTGATCGACTCTGCAGTGGGGCCAATACCCCCTGTCCTCAGCCCCGCAGCGGGCAGATCACCACCTGCTGGTCCCTCCAGCCAGATGGGCTCGGATGCCCTTTTTCGAGCTGCTCTGGCTCGACTTGAAGCTGGAGATCAGGGCGCCTACGAGACCCTCATGGCAGCTGCAGAGCGACTCGCAGAGCGTGAAGCCGCCGAGCGACATGCGGAGCGTGAAGCTGCAGAGCGACGTGAGGCTGCACAGCGCCAGCACCAGCTCGACTTGGCTCAGATCAGGATCTCGCAGCCCGTTCCAGCCAACCAGGAGCCCAAGCCACCGAAGGTCCGAGCTGAGAACTTTCCCCTTCTGGAGGCAGGCGGAGACCTGGATTCTTTTCTGCTGGCCTTTGAGCAGACCTGCAGGCAGTACAACCTGGACTCGGGCCAGTGGGCCCAGTACCTGACCCCCCGTCTGAGGGGTGACGCCATGAAAGCCTTGGAGGACTTCCCTGCCGGGGAGCTGCAGGATTATGCGAGCATCAAGAAGGCCCTGACCCGACAGTTCAACCTCACCCCGGAGTCCTACCGCAAGAAGTTCCGAAGCCTGCAGAGGGGTCCAAAGGAAACCTGGACCGACCACATGCGGGCCCTCCTGAGAGCAGCTGACCACTGGATCAAAGGTTTGGAGCGCAGCACAGCCCAGGAGATCCAGGAGTTGTTCGTGATGGAGCAATTCCTGTGGAACTGTCCCGAGGACCTTCAACAGTTCATCCGCGACCGGAAACCGAAGGGGGCCTGTGAGACAGCGGTCCTGGCAGACGAGTACACCAACAACCGAGTACCTGAGACCAGGAGGACCAGCAGCAGCACCTGGAGAGGGGGTAAGACCAACCCTGCACCCGTGACCCCAGCCCCCAGAATGCAGGGGGCAGCCCCTCTATTACCCCATGTTCCCCTCTCCAGGTTGGCAGCAGAACCCAGACGGTGTCACCTCTGCAACCAACCAGGACACTTCAAGGCCATGTGTCCTCAGCGCCATAAGACACCGTCCCCAAAAACGGCCACTGTTTTGTGTGTGGGTGGGGGTGGTGGTAGGTCCCTTGACAATTTCCAACCCGTCACCATAGGCTGCTCAGTGGCCATGGGACTGCGGGACACCGGCGCAGAGATGACTTTGGTGCGACCAGAGATGGTCTCCCCCCAGGACTTGATCCCCGGAAAGTCCCTCGCCGTCTCCGGAATTGGAGGCGTGGAACCCGCATTGCCTGTTGCCAGGGTTTATCTGGACTGGGGTGCGGGGAGGGGAGTGAGGGAGGTGGGGGTCTCTGCTAATATTCCGGCAAATGTATTGCTTGGGTCAGACTTGGGGCGGCTAGTGTCCAAGTATGTGGCCACTGACCTCCCCAGTTCTGATCCACCAGAATGTGTACAGTCCAATTTTGGGGGTGTTGATGGGGATGATGTTATTAATGATGATGGTATTAATGACGATGTTGATGATGTTTGCAGTGACACTCCACACAACACAGAACACAAAGGGCTGACAGTGACAGGGAGGGGGGAGGAACATAAAGAGAATTGTAGAATGGCCTTAGGCCAGGATCAGCCAGCTCACCTTTTGTTCTCAGAGGGGAGACAGAGGGGGCTGAGGGGGCTGAGAGCTGCAGAAGGAGCAGACACAGATGGCTGTGACACTGCTCTCTGCTGTAATCAGCAAGGTATTGTAGCCAGGGAGTCAGCGATCGAGGTCGGAGTACCCACAGGGAATGTGGTGCTGCCAGGTAAGGCCCAGACGCTGCGCTCTGAGGAGCTGCACGGGGTGGAACATGTCGGGGAGTATGGGGCTGTCACAGGAGAAGTGAAGCCACCAGGTGAGATCCCAGGGCAGGAACCACCCACCACCGGGATGTCAGGAGGCCAGGATAGACCGCCTGAACCGGCGACTTGGTCAGGAGCGGAGGGGAAGCAGGCATTGCCCATGGTTACAGCAGCCATAGCCGCTGTCACCAGGAGTGGGGGGTGCCAGAGCCCAGGGGACCTCGCAGAGGTCCGACGGCTTCCCTCCTTCAGACCAAGCGGCTGCGGAGTCAGACGGAGGCCAGGAGACAGGTCCCGGGGAACTGACTACGGACGGGGTGGTCCCATCCACTCTGGCCATGTCAAGTCAGGAGTTTCAGGCTGCGTTGGAAGCAGATGACAGCCTGAAAGCTCTTAAGGAACAGGCGGCACAGCCTCCCCTGGAGTCCGACCGCGAGCGGGTGGTCTTGGACCAGGGACGGCTGTACCGAGAAACGGTCCAGCGGGGCTCACCGGAGGCGTGGCCCAGGGACCGACAGCTAGTGGTACCCTACCCATTCAGGGCGGAGTTGTTGCGGGTTGCGCATGAGATTCCGATGGCCGGACACCTGGGGATCGCCAAGACCAGGTCCAGGCTCTCTCAGCATTTCTACTGGCCTAAGTTGGGGACCGATGTGGCCGCCTACTGCCGTTCGTGTGATACCTGTCAACGAGTGGGTAAGGTGGGGCGGCACCCAAAAGCGCCCCTGGTCAACCTGCCAATCATTGACGAGCCTTTCCGGAGGGTGGCGGTAGATCTGATTGGACCGGTGTCCACTACCAGCCGCTCTGGGAAACGCTTCATCCTAACGGTAGTGGACTATGCCACACGGTACCCAGAAGCGGTAGCCTTGTCATCCATCCGGGCTGACAAGGTGGCCACCGCTTTGCTGGAGATTTTTATCCCGAGTGGGTTTTCCCCAAGAAATGCTCACTGACCGGGGGACCCAATTCATGTCGCAGCTGATGGAGTCCCTCTGTCGGCAAACACAGGTGCAACAGCTCAAGGCCAGTCCTTATCATCCACAGACGAATGGTCTGTGCGAACGGTTCAATGGCACTCTGAAGCAGATGCTGAGGATGCTGGTCGACTCCCATGGGAATGATTGGGAGCGGTATCTGCCGCACCTGCTGTTTGCCTACCGGGAGGTCCCCCAGGCCTCAACAGGGTTCTCGCCCTTTGAGCTCCTGTACGGACGACGTGTGCGGGGGCCTCTGGCCTTAGTGAAAGAAGCTTGGGAAGGGGACTTGGCTGCCCCCGGAGTGTCGGTTGTTGAATATGTCATGCGCTTCCGGGACAAAATGCAGGCCTTGACGCAGCTGGTACACGACAACATGGAGCAAGCCTAGGCCGACCAGAAGCGGTGGTACGACCAGAACGCTTGTGAGAGGACCTACCAGGTGGGTCAAAAGGTGTGGGTACTGGTCCCTGTACTGCAGAACAAGCTTCAGGCAGCCTGGGAAGGCCCATATCTCGTGCACCAGCAGCTCAACCCTGTGACGTACCTGGTCACCCTGGACCAGGCCCGTGGGAGGCGTAAGGCCTTTCACGTGAACGTGATGAAGGCTCATCATGAGCGGGAGGCCTGCGCCCACCCAGTGTGCAACCTGCCCGAGGAGGGGGAGGCAGACACCCTCCTGGACATGCTCGCCCAGGTTAAGGCGGGAGGGTCCATTGAGGATGTGGAGCTTGGCCAACAGCTTTCGGAGGACCAACGGTCCCAGCTGTGGGCCACACTTCACCCCTTCCGGGAGCTGTTCAGCAGCCTGCCCGGAAGGACTCAGTCTGCCGTCCATCATGTGGACACTGGGGATCACCCCCCGATCCGGCGTTCAGCCTATCGGACCGCTCCCGAGGTGCAGCAGCAAATGCGCCAGGAGATCGACGAGATGCTGAAGCTGGAGGTGATCCAGGCATCCAACAGCGCGTGGGCCTCACCCGTAGTCCTCGTCCCTAAGAAAGACCGAACTACCCGGTTCTGCGTGGACTACCGTGGGCTCAACGCTGTCACAGTCACCGATGCGTACCCTATGCCATGCATCGATGATCTGCTCGACCGGCTGGCCGGGGCAAGGTACCTGACCATAATGGATCTGAGCCGGGGGTATTGGCAGATTCCCCTGACCCGCCAGGCACGGGAACGCTCTGCCTTTATCACCCCTTTCGGACTGTACGAGTCCACGGTCATGCCATTCGGCATGAAGAATGCCCCTGCCACTTTTCAGCGGATGGTCGATATCCTGCTCCAGGGACTCCAAGGGTACGCGGCCGCGTACCTGGATGACATTGCCGTCTTCAGCCCCACCTGGGAGGATCACCTGGAGCATCTGGCGCAGGTGCTCAGGCGGATCCACCAGGCAGGATTGACCATCAAGCCAGAGAAGTGCCAGCTGGGCATGAGTGAGGTCCTTTACCTGGGTCACCGGATAGGCAGGGGGACAGTGAAGCCAGAGCCTGGGAAGGTGGAAGCCATCACCTCCTGGCCCACCCCAAGGACCAAAAAGCAAGTGATGTCTTTCCTTGGGACTGCTGGGTACTATAGGAGGTTCGTTCCACACTATAGTGCCCTGGCAAAGCCCCTGACGGACCTCACCAGGGCAAAGCTGCCATCTGCGGTCAACTGGACCGCTGATTGCGAGGCGGCCTTCCACGCACTCAAGGCTGCCCTCTCCAACTCCCCGGTACTACAAGCTGCCGACTTTGCACGGCCGTTTGTGGTACAGACCGACGCCAGCGACTTTGGCCTCGGGGCGGTGCTCAGCCAGGTTGACACCACAGGTCAGGAACATCCTGTTTTGTTCCTGAGCAAGAAGCTGTTGCCGAGAGAGGTGGCCTACTCCACGATGGAAAAGGAATGTCTGGCAATTGTGTGGGCCCTGCAGCGTCTGCAGCCATACTTGTACGGACGCCACTTCATCGTGGAGACGGACCACAACCCCCTCAGCTGGTTACACTCGGTCTCTGGGACGAATGGGAGGTTGCTGCGCTGGAGCCTTGCGCTCCAGCAATACGACTTCACCATTCGCCACAGGAGGGGCCGGGACCACGGTAACGCTGATGGGTTATCCCGGCGAGGGGAGGTAGCGGACGGGCGTGCGGGGGAACACAGGAATGTGCTACCCCCTAGCGCCGTCTAAGAGGGGGAGGTGTGATGAATATTGTTTCATTCCCCATATTACATCCAGGAAGCAAATTCAAGACACATCTCACTCACAAGGAGAGAAGCCCCCACCCTTGCACTGGCAAATGGTAGAGTAATTAGTATGTAGATGAAAGCTGACTGTCCACACAGCAGGACCCATCCTCAACTTTGATATGCAATCAGCTAGGAAGGTATTTTAGCCAGGTGTCTTGGACTTCTGAGGAGATGTAAAACTAGGTGACACTTTCCAAATGGCAGAAGAGAGGAAATTCCTTTTCAGGCGCAGACTGGAAGGCACCGTGACTATAATCTTAATATCTCATAAGCCGTCCACCCTGTGATGCTATCGAATATAAAAATGAATTCCACACATCTAGACGGAAATAGAGCTGGTATTCACATGAATGTAGGGTGACTGGAAGCCATGTAAACAGGATATTGGCTGGTAGGAGGTACTCAAGGCAGGCGTGTTTCATATCCAGACGAAGATAAAATCATAACTAAAAATATGAAAGTATTATCTTCTGTCTGCGATGCCCATGGACCCGGCTAGGGAACATCATAGAATTCGGGTGTCCATATCTCCCCTCAGAGGGGTGGGAGTTGTGAGACATCCCAGAGGTGTGAGATGGGTGGAGACAGGGGCAACCCATAGTGTATAAAAATCATCTGCCCCATCTCCACCTTGTATTTCTTCTGAATGGGCATTTTTCCATCAAGGCCAGAGATTACCCAGGAACAGATGAGCACCACGCCGCCCTTGTGGAGCCATCAGCACTAAGGTAACTGCTCACATGTGTATGTAATTCTGTGTATTCCATTCCTCCTTTTATTGGCATATCTGACTGTAATATTTGTAACATCTGAATAATAACTGTAAATATTAATATCTAGTGTACCATTAGGGTGATTAAATATATAAATTTAATCTTGAGTTGCTCTTTTTATCTTGATCACGATTCCCACGTCCGTGTGCTCATATAACGCTACCTGGGTTGGTTCCTGACCCAATATAAGCCCGACCACGGACCGGACTTATATTAAAGAGGAGCTGGTGGCAGCATTTGTGCTTGGGGTTATTCAGGGCCTCTGGCAGTGACGGGGTGGAAGAGATTATATGTGCTTCTGGCTGCGGGCTAGAAGACATATACCACACTCACTGAGAGGTGCCTTAATAAACCAGCACAGACAAGGCAGCTGCGGCCCTTCTTTATCCTCAGGCAGTTCTCTGACTGACCTGGGTTTAACAGGAGGCGCTGTGGAGCTGCCAGGTTCAGGTCACGATTCACCACAAGTGGTGGCAGCGGTGGGATCAAGATAATAGTGTTGTGGACCCAACTCCCTAACACTAAGGACTGCTGGCAGTAGCTTTTGCTGTCAGGGTCCTAAGATCAACTCAACACTAGACAGTCAGAGTGCAAATATAAGGTGTGTGGGTGCATCAGGTTGCAGCTGTGTGTCAGTGACCAGGAGGTGCTAAACTGGCCCAGGGTACCAGGAGCCAAGCGCTGCAGAGGGCACTTGCTGTGGCTGATATGGAAGAGGTGGTGGAGGACACTGTTGGTCTAGGCGAGGAGGATCCCATGCACGGGACCTCAAGAAGCCAATCTTCAGTGATCGACTCTGCAGTGGGGCCAATACCCCCTGTCCTCAGCCCCGCAGCGGGCAGATCACCACCTGCTGGTCCCTCCAGCCAGATGGGCTCGGATGCCCTTTTTCGAGCTGCTCTGGCTCGACTTGAAGCTGGAGATCAGGGCGCCTACGAGACCCTCATGGCAGCTGCAGAGCGACTCGCAGAGCGTGAAGCCGCCGAGCGACATGCGGAGCGTGAAGCTGCAGAGCGACGTGAGGCTGCACAGCGCCAGCACCAGCTCGACTTGGCTCAGATCAGGATCTCGCAGCCCGTTCCAGCCAACCAGGAGCCCAAGCCACCGAAGGTCCGAGCTGAGAACTTTCCCCTTCTGGAGGCAGGCGGAGACCTGGATTCTTTTCTGCTGGCCTTTGAGCAGACCTGCAGGCAGTACAACCTGGACTCGGGCCAGTGGGCCCAGTACCTGACCCCCCGTCTGAGGGGTGACGCCATGAAAGCCTTGGAGGACTTCCCTGCCGGGGAGCTGCAGGATTATGCGAGCATCAAGAAGGCCCTGACCCGACAGTTCAACCTCACCCCGGAGTCCTACCGCAAAAAGTTCCGAAGCCTGCAGAGGGGTCCAAAGGAAACCTGGACCGACCACATGCGGGCCCTCCTGAGAGCAGCTGACCACTGGATCAAAGGTTTGGAGCGCAGCACAGCCCAGGAGATCCAGGAGTTGTTCGTGATGGAGCAATTCCTGTGGAACTGTCCCGAGGACCTTCAACAGTTCATCCGCGACCGGAAACCAAAGGGGGCCTGTGAGACAGCGGTCCTGGCAGACGAGTACACCAACAACCGAGTACCTGAGACCAGGAGGACCAGCAGCAGCACCTGGAGAGGGGGTAAGACCAACCCTGCACCCGTGACCCCAGCCCCCAGAATGCAGGGGGCAGCCCCTCTATTACCCCATGTTCCCCTCTCCAGGTTGGCAGCAGAACCCAGACGGTGTCACCTCTGCAACCAACCAGGACACTTCAAGGCCATGTGTCCTCAGCGCCATAAGACACCGTCCCCAAAAACGGCCACTGTTTTGTGTGTGGGTGGGGGTGGTGGTAGGTCCCTTGACAATTTCCAACCCGTCACCATAGGCTGCTCAGTGGCCATGGGACTGCGGGACACCGGCGCAGAGATGACTTTGGTGCGACCAGAGATGGTCTCCCCCCAGGACTTGATCCCCGGAAAGTCCCTCGCCGTCTCCGGAATTGGAGGCGTGGAACCCGCATTGCCTGTTGCCAGGGTTTATCTGGACTGGGGTGCGGGGAGGGGAGTGAGGGAGGTGGGGGTCTCTGCTAATATTCCGGCAAATGTATTGCTTGGGTCAGACTTGGGGCGGCTAGTGTCCAAGTATGTGGCCACTGACCTCCCCAGTTCTGATCCACCAGAATGTGTACAGTCCAATTTTGGGGGTGTTGATGGGGATGATGTTATTAATGATGATGGTATTAATGACGATGTTGATGATGTTTGCAGTGACACTCCACACAACACAGAACACAAAGGGCTGACAGTGACAGGGAGGGGGGAGGAACATAAAGAGAATTGTAGAATGGCCTTAGGCCAGGATCAGCCAGCTCACCTTTTGTTCTCAGAGGGGAGACAGAGGGGGCTGAGGGGGCTGAGAGCTGCAGAAGGAGCAGACACAGATGGCTGTGACACTGCTCTCTGCTGTAATCAGCAAGGTATTGTAGCCAGGGAGTCAGCGATCGAGGTCGGAGTACCCACAGGGAATGTGGTGCTGCCAGGTAAGGCCCAGACGCTGCGCTCTGAGGAGCTGCACGGGGTGGAACATGTCGGGGAGTATGGGGCTGTCACAGGAGAAGTGAAGCCACCAGGTGAGATCCCAGGGCAGGAACCACCCACCACCGGGATGTCAGGAGGCCAGGATAGACCGCCTGAACCGGCGACTTGGTCAGGAGCGGAGGGGAAGCAGGCATTGCCCATGGTTACAGCAGCCATAGCCGCTGTCACCAGGAGTGGGGGTGCCAGAGCCCAGGGGACCTCGCAGAGGTCCGACGGCTTCCCTCCTTCAGACCAAGCGGCTGCGGAGTCAGACGGAGGCCAGGAGACAGGTCCCGGGGAACTGACTACGGACGGGGTGGTCCCATCCACTCTGGCCATGTCAAGTCAGGAGTTTCAGGCTGCGTTGGAAGCAGATGACAGCCTGAAAGCTCTTAAGGAACAGGCGGCACAGCCTCCCCTGGAGTCCGACCGCGAGCGGGTGGTCTTGGACCAGGGACGGCTGTACCGAGAAACGGTCCAGCGGGGCTCACCGGAGGCGTGGCCCAGGGACCGACAGCTAGTGGTACCCTACCCATTCAGGGCGGAGTTGTTGCGGGTTGCGCATGAGATTCCGATGGCCGGACACCTGGGGATCGCCAAGACCAGGTCCAGGCTCTCTCAGCATTTCTACTGGCCTAAGTTGGGGACCGATGTGGCCGCCTACTGCCGTTCGTGTGATACCTGTCAACGAGTGGGTAAGGTGGGGCGGCACCCAAAAGCGCCCCTGGTCAACCTGCCAATCATTGACGAGCCTTTCCGGAGGGTGGCGGTAGATCTGATTGGACCGGTGTCCACTACCAGCCGCTCTGGGAAACGCTTCATCCTAACGGTAGTGGACTATGCCACACGGTACCCAGAAGCGGTAGCCTTGTCATCCATCCGGGCTGACAAGGTGGCCACCGCTTTGCTGGAGATTTTCTCCGAGTGGGTTTTCCCCAAGAAATGCTCACTGACCGGGGGACCCAATTCATGTCGCAGCTGATGGAGTCCCTCTGTCGGCAAACACAGGTGCAACAGTTCAAGGCCAGTCCTTATCATCCACAGACGAATGGTCTGTGCGAACGGTTCAATGGCACTCTGAAGCAGATGCTGAGGATGCTGGTCGACTCCCATGGGAATGATTGGGAGCGGTATCTGCCGCACCTGCTGTTTGCCTACCGGGAGGTCCCCCAGGCCTCAACAGGGTTCTCGCCCTTTGAGCTCCTGTACGGACGACGTGTGCGGGGGCCTCTGGCCTTAGTGAAAGAAGCTTGGGAAGGGGACTTGGCTGCCCCCGGAGTGTCGGTTGTTGAATATGTCATGCGCTTCCGGGACAAAATGCAGGCCTTGACGCAGCTGGTACACGACAACATGGAGCAAGCCCAGGCCGACCAGAAGCGGTGGTACGACCAGAACGCTTGTGAGAGGACCTACCAGGTGGGTCAAAAGGTGTGGGTACTGGTCCCTGTACTGCAGAACAAGCTTCAGGCAGCCTGGGAAGGCCCATATCTCGTGCACCAGCAGCTCAACCCTGTGACGTACCTGGTCACCCTGGACCAGGCCCGTGGGAGGCGTAAGGCCTTTCACGTGAACGTGATGAAGGCTCATCATGAGCGGGAGGCCTGCGCCCACCCAGTGTGCAACCTGCCCGAGGAGGGGGAGGCAGACACCCTCCTGGACATGCTCGCCCAGGTTAAGGCGGGAGGGTCCATTGAGGATGTGGAGCTTGGCCAACAGCTTTCGGAGGACCAACGGTCCCAGCTGTGGGCCACACTTCACCCCTTCCGGGAGCTGTTCAGCAGCCTGCCCGGAAGGACTCAGTCTGCCGTCCATCATGTGGACACTGGGGATCACCCCCCGATCCGGCGTTCAGCCTATCGGACCGCTCCCGAGGTGCAGCAGCAAATGCGCCAGGAGATCGACGAGATGCTGAAGCTGGAGGTGATCCAGGCATCCAACAGCGCGTGGGCCTCACCCGTAGTCCTCGTCCCTAAGAAGGACCGAACTACCCGGTTCTGCGTGGACTACCGTGGGCTCAACGCTGTCACAGTCACCGATGCGTACCCTATGCCACGCATCGATGATCTGCTCGACCGGCTGGCCGGGGCAAGGTACCTGACCATAATGGATCTGAGCCGGGGGTATTGGCAGATTCCCCTGACCCGCCAGGCACGGGAACGCTCTGCCTTTATCACCCCTTTCGGACTGTACGAGTCCACGGTCATGCCATTCGGCATGAAGAATGCCCCTGCCACTTTTCAGCGGATGGTCGATATCCTGCTCCAGGGACTCCAAGGGTACGCGGCCGCGTACCTGGATGACATTGCCGTCTTCAGCCCCACCTGGGAGGATCACCTGGAGCATCTGGCGCAGGTGCTCAGGCGGATCCACCAGGCAGGATTGACCATCAAGCCAGAGAAGTGCCAGCTGGGCATGAGTGAGGTCCTTTACCTGGGTCACGGATAGGCAGGGGGACAGTGAAGCCAGAGCCTGGGAAGGTGGAAGCCATCACCTCCTGGCCCACCACAAGGACCAAAAAGCAAGTGATGTCTTTCCTTGGGACTGCTGGGTACTATAGGAGGTTCGTTCCACACTATAGTGCCCTGGCAAAGCCCCTGACGGACCTCACCAGGGCAAAGCTGCCATCTGCGGTCAACTGGACCGCTGATTGCGAGGCGGCCTTCCACGCACTCAAGGCTGCCCTCTCCAACTCCCCGGTACTACAAGCTGCCGACTTTGCACGGCCGTTTGTGGTACAGACCGACGCCAGCGACTTTGGCCTCGGGGCGGTGCTCAGCCAGGTTGACACCACAGGTCAGGAACATCCTGTTTTGTTCCTGAGCAAGAAGCTGTTGCCGAGAGAGGTGGCCTACTCCACGATGGAAAAGGAATGTCTGGCAATTGTGTGGGCCCTGCAGCGTCTGCAGCCATACTTGTACGGACGCCACTTCATCGTGGAGACGGACCACAACCCCCTCAGCTGGTTACACTCGGTCTCTGGGACGAATGGGAGGTTGCTGCGCTGGAGCCTTGCGCTCCAGCAATACGACTTCACCATTCGCCACAGGAGGGGCCGGGACCACGGTAACGCTGATGGGTTATCCCGGCGAGGGGAGGTAGCGGACGGGCGTGCGGGGGAACACAGGAATGTGCTACCCCCTAGCGCCGTCTAAGAGGGGGAGGTGTGATGAATATTGTTTCATTCCCCATATTACATCCAGGAAGCAAATTCAAGACACATCTCACTCACAAGGAGAGAAGCCCCCACCCTTGCACTGGCAAATGGTAGAGTAATTAGTATGTAGATGAAAGCTGACTGTCCACACAGCAGGACCCATCCTCAACTTTGATATGCAATCAGCTAGGAAGGTATTTTAGCCAGGTGTCTTGGACTTCTGAGGAGATGTAAAACTAGGTGACACTTTCCAAATGGCAGAAGAGAGGAAATTCCTTTTCAGGCGCAGACTGGAAGGCACCGTGACTATAATCTTAATATCTCATAAGCCGTCCACCCTGTGATGCTATCGAATATAAAAATGAATTCCACACATCTAGACGGAAATAGAGCTGGTATTCACATGAATGTAGGGTGACTGGAAGCCATGTAAACAGGATATTGGCTGGTAGGAGGTACTCAAGGCAGGCGTGTTTCATATCCAGACGAAGATAAAATCATAACTAAAAATATGAAAGTATTATCTTCTGTCTGCGATGCCCATGGACCCGGCTAGGGAACATCATAGAATTCGGGTGTCCATATCTCCCCTCAGAGGGGTGGGAGTTGTGAGACATCCCAGAGGTGTGAGATGGGTGGAGACAGGGGCAACCCATAGTGTATAAAAATCATCTGCCCCATCTCCACCTTGTATTTCTTCTGAATGGGCATTTTTCCATCAAGGCCAGAGATTACCCAGGAACAGATGAGCACCACGCCGCCCTTGTGGAGCCATCAGCACTAAGGTAACTGCTCACATGTGTATGTAATTCTGTGTATTCCATTCCTCCTTTTATTGGCATATCTGACTGTAATATTTGTAACATCTGAATAATAACTGTAAATATTAATATCTAGTGTACCATTAGGGTGATTAAATATATAAATTTAATCTTGAGTTGCTCTTTTTATCTTGATCACGATTCCCACGTCCGTGTGCTCATATAACGCTACCTGGGTTGGTTCCTGACCCAATATAAGCCCGACCACGGACCGGACTTATATTAAAGAGGAGCTGGTGGCAGCATTTGTGCTTGGGGTTATTCAGGGCCTCTGGCAGTGACGGGGTGGAAGAGATTATATGTGCTTCTGGCTGCGGGCTAGAAGACATATACCACACTCACTGAGAGGTGCCTTAATAAACCAGCACAGACAAGGCAGCTGCGGCCCTTCTTTATCCTCAGGCAGTTCTCTGACTGACCTGGGTTTAACAGGAGGCGCTGTGGAGCTGCCAGGTTCAGGTCACGATTCACCACAACCATATAGTAATGAACTGGTCTCTTTTTGTTGACTTTTACATCCCGCTCTTAATATGACCCACGGTGTGACTCCTGCGGCCAAACATAGTCAAAAAGCTCCTCTGGGCAGCCTATCCATGTTTTTGCTGCCTCCCCTGACACAGGTACTTCTGTTGTGCTCTGTCTGGACCCCTTTGTTGTTTTTATTGTCCTTTTGCTTTTGTATATTCCTTTATGATAAACACCTAGCACCGACCCTATTTACGCTGACGGGTCCCCCTGACCTGATGTTTTCTCTTTGGAACCTTAGAATCCTGACCTCTAGGGCCTATTGTTGCCCTACACCAGATTAACATGAAACTTCTCAGGGGTATTTCAATGAGGACCGAGTCATTTACTTTTACACTGCCGATTTCTCCACCAGAAAGCTCTACCTGCTGCCTCTGCATCAGGGCCTTTATTTCTTTCGGCAGGACTTTCTGCTGCCCGAAGTTGACAGTCTTGGCAACCTGTTGTAACTAAACAATAATTTCTCCCAAACAATTTTTAATGACATTAGTGCCTAGAGTAAGCATTGGGTTAGTTGCCCGCCGGTCAAGATCAACAACCACCATACCCTGTGTGCTCAGTTGTACATGCCCGATCTTGATAGCTACTTCTTTGAACCCCACTTGTGGTAAGAGCTGACCATTACTAGAAAATATTGTAAAACTGTCATCTGGGAAATGGCAGAATCAGCCCAGTACCGTTTGTAAAGGATATAAGGCATCGTGGTCACATGCGAGCCGGTGTCCAATAAGGCATTCATGGGGATTCCATCCAGCACTACAGGCATGGCTGGTTGTCCTCCCACATGCCTGTCACGCCAGTTCTGTGGGCCGGACGGGCTCATTCCTGGGGGGTGGCTCACTGCCTCAGGGATTTCTCGTTTAATGTACAGGATCTGGCAAGGTGGCCCGCTTCCTTGCAGCGGCGGCAGATGAGTTGTCCGGAAGTGTCGAAGCAGTCAGTGGGTCGCCCTTGGCCGGTGGGATACCTCCTCTGGCGTAACCACGGGACACCATCAGGGCTGGAGGACAACAGTATCCACTCCGATGGCTTGGATCCGCCTCTAAGGTTTAGGCACTGGCCCTCATGATGGCCAGGGAAGGGAGTGCCACCTCTGGGTGATAGTTGAGAGCCAGCCGCTGGGAGGGTGCGGAGCCACTGGCAGGGGCCTCCCTCAGCACACGTATGGCCCGGTCTGTGAATTGCACAAAGTCCAGGTCAGGGTTTTGCATGGCTGAAATACGTAGCTGAGTCCTGTGGGCAGGAGACCGGAGCCCCTCAATAAATTGTTCATTCAGCAATTTGTTCTCATCCCGGGCGCTGTCGGGGTCTACTTGATTCATGGCCCTCATTGCCTCTTGCAGATTCAATGCATAGTCCCGTATATTGTTCTGCACCCCTTGTTTTCACCTGAAGAATCCCACTTTTAGTTCCGTGGCTGTAAGGGTGTCGAAGGCTTCCTTTAACCTTGCAAATATTTGTTTAACTGTTCGTTTGTCGGTATCTAGTTAGGACTTTTCCTCCCTCTGTGCGCTCCGTCATGGAATACACCCCGAATAAACTTTTCAGTCTCTCTTTGAAGCCGTTCAGGGTATTGGACTCCCCTGAATACTGCAGTAGCCAGGCCGCTCCTGGGATATATGGTATCATGAACGGCATGACTGGCGCCACTGCGGGTGTCACGGCTGCGGCCTCGTCTTCAGCGACGGCATTGTCGGGGGCGATGGCTGATTTACCCTGCTGCTCTCCCTCCATATCAGACATCTTTCCCCGTTAGGAACCGCAGCCCGGTCTTCAGTCTTTATCGGCAGGTTAGTCTATCGCTTCTCAGGCAGGGAGTTTAGCATGCAGGGGATTTCAGGCTCAGGACTTCCTGCGTTATGTTGGCTGATGTCAGAGCATGGGCCTTTGTCTCTCTTCGCGTCCTTCCCAAGGTCCCGTCCACAATGGCACGCCCCCTCGTTTTCTCGCGTGCCACGTGGGTAACAATGGTGACTGTACACAGTTCAATAAAGTCTATGTCACACAGTATCCATTAATATCGGGCACTAGATCCTGTTCGTGATGCCAGAAATTGACGCGCCCCAGGGCCATGGGGTACTTTGAGCCGGGCTTTAGATGCTTCAGAAGTGTCCCAAGGGTTAAGGCCCCGGGTCTGTGGCCCCAGGTGTTGAGTAAAAAGTGTAAGGGGTAGTGAATTAGGGATGGTTGTCGTGATGCCACACATGGTATGTGGCTATTAGTAGCCGTTGCTGCGGTGTGGGACCTCTGGGGATGATGGGAGTGCATCGGTGATGGTTTCGCTCCCCACGGGATGGCTACTGTCCCTGAGCTCTCTGGTGCTGCTGTACCTCCTGGGCTTCGGTGTGGACAGGAGACTTGGAATTTCCCACCCTCCGGTTTTGGCTGCTGGGCCTGGAATACCCTTACAACCTTGGACTCCGGTATCCACTTCTGGCGCTCTGCACTGGGGTGAGCCCAGCAACCGGCTCCACTCCCCAGGCCTGCTTCTCCACTTCCTCAGACCCTCTCCTATGGGTCCCTCATGCTGGCTAGTCTCCGATGGCAGCCGGCACTAACCCCCCACTCCCCCCCCCGCTCCTCAGCATGGCTGCACCAGGGCCCTCCGCTGCTAATACATTTTGGACAATTGAATGTGTCCAGCTTTGGGAACAGTTTGGGGAAGGCCCTTTTCTGTTCTATGCCCCAGTGCAGAATGCAAAGTCTATAAAGAGATGGTTGGGTGAGTTTAGTGTGGATGAAGTTCTACTGACCAGGTCTGGTGTTTCTATACCTGAGCAGGCCCCTCGCACTTGTGGATGTATTCCGGCTCTCCAGAGGGTCACCTCTAGCCCCTCACTGGCCAATGGGGATGAGGTGTTGCATCCAGAGGGCTGGTTTGTGCAGGTGCTAGCTCTGTCCATGTATTGTGTTTGGGCTAATTACTTCTGGCGTTGCTGGGAGATAGGATGTTGTCACTCCCATCTTGTTGTTCAGGGGCCCCAGGATGCTGTGTCCTCTAGTGTCAGCTGTTGCCAATGGAAACAGGATGCTGTGTCTGCTGGTTTAACTAGGTTGTGGAAGGTTCTTTCCACTCCACCTGACTCACCCCCTCCTTTCCCTCTATGGGTGGAGATTGGGCATTGCCTCAGTGATGTCAAGTAATCTCTGAGAGGTAGATTTAAACCCGCCATATCTTCTATGTTGTGCTCATTTTTTCAGCTTTCTTTGGGTAGTAAAGGTCAGTAGTTGGTGTGCTTCTCTTGGTTTGCTCTTTTGCCCTGACGGTTAGGTCAGGGCTCTGTCCCTAGCTTTTCTTACTTGGTTTTGTACTGCACTGCTCTATTTGGTTTTCTGGTGTGATTAACCCAATTGTGGTCTGTGTGCCCGGTCACCAGCCACCACAATATTTGCACCTGGGAAGGGCTCTGCTAAAGTCCTCCCTTTCAAGACTTGAAGACGGGTGAAAAGTACCCCAGCGCTTAAGGGTGTGCAGTAGCTTGGCGGCTAGCGAAAAGCGTGACTGGTACACTGCGCTTGCTGCCCTGCAGTCCCGTCATTCCACCACTACCCTAACATTACACTCTCACCTCAAATACATCTAAGGCCTTATTCACATATCTATATTTTAGCATCAGAGTTTGTATGCCAAAGCCTGAAGTGGAACTTTTAGAGAAAAAAATATCATTCAAAGATTGACTGTTCTGACACTCAGGTTTAATGCAAATTGTCTCTTTATAGAGGAAGAGGACTTGAACTCTAGTGTCATCTATTGGAAGTAGCAATCCTAAAATTCAAAATTAATCCTTTAACGCCTTTTGCCATATGACTTAGGATAAAAAGTCAAACCAGAATCTCAATTTGCAGACATGGTGTTTTGGGGTATTGCCACTCGTAAGTGCAAATTATGAGTTCTGATTTGGCTGTGTGAGAGGCTAAGACTGAGATGTAAGGGATAAGGTTTCTCGTTGTGGAGAGTGACATGCCATGTCTGGTATGCCAGTATGAGGAGACTGAAATGTCACAGTGCTCCTCTCGGGAATATGCAAATTGTCTCTTCAAAGAAGAAGAGGACTTGAAATGTGACTTAGGGTAAAAAGCCAGACCAGAATTTCAATTTGCAGACACAGTGTTTCAGGGCAGTTCCAGTTATCAGTGCAAAGAATAAATCTGATATTTGGCTATCTTAGAGGCTAAAATTCTGGTTTGGCATTTTATCCTAAGTCATGTGGCAATGCTTATTAAAGTGAATCTGTCACCCCCATAGGGCTTTTTAAACTAAAAGTGCCACCTTCAGCAGTGTCTATGCTGCATTCTGTGAAGGTGGGTATATTTCTCCCCCCCACCCCGGATAGGTAACTAATTACTTTATAAAGTTTCTCGCCCTGTTTGCAAATGTATCAAATGTATACTTACAAGTCTGGTGGGTTTTCCCACTCCTCCGGACCTCACTGCCCCTTCGGTCTTCCTCCGCCTCTTCTTTCTTCTGGACGACTTCTCTTCTATGTCCCCATCTTGTTTCTGGTGCATGAGTAGATCCTCCTCCAGCCTGCGCAGGCATCATGAGCTCTGCAGAGCGGCTGACTATTGTGTTTGCGTATACCACATGCGCAGATCCTGCCCTGTTTTGTGCTGTGCTTAATGCAGATACCAGGGTGGGAGTCTCATGCCTGCTGCCATAAGCGGGAAGGTCATCCGAGGACACCGTTGCCATAGTGATCACAACGCTGTCATCGGGTAACTTATCCGCCGTCCCTATGGCTCAGTCATTCAGTGATCGGAGACCACAGGGTGATGATGTGCTTTGCTGATCCCCGTGGTCTCTGATATATAGCAGAGATGGCAGAATAGATTGTCCAGCTTTGAGATTTACAGCAATTTCCAAATGTAGATTTCCATTTGTATATTAATTGGAGGAAATATTTTTTTTTTAAAGCTTAATTTCTTATTTATATAATAAAGTAATATTTAATTAACCATCTGTAGGCTCAGGTTTATTAGCAAAGCTCTTTGTCTTGGGAGGTCCAGACCATTTGCTCTCCAGATCACATGAAAGAACTCACATTCTTGAGGGATGTGAGGAGCAGCTGCAATTTCACTCTGAAGATTCCATGAATTCGTGACATACAATTACCACCAACTGTATCAACCTGCATGGTGATATGCTGCTGAAGGCTGCTCTAATGCCAAGAAGCATATAGCTGTCATATGCTGAATAGATTATTTAACAAAATGTGGAATGCAATGCTGAAGTGCTCAGATTATGTGGATGCAATGGTGTGAGGCAGGCGTTATGCAATTCAGTGCACAGCTGTGGGCTCAGAAACCATCTGTAGTCTCTAAAACGTCATAAGGTATTAATGGGGGCTTCTGTGCCATGTGATCACTAACAATTATTGGAATGAGGAGGTAGAAGCCTCCTCATAGATCTTTGAATATCTCCCCTTCACTGTAATTGGATTGTACAATGCAGATTGTGAGCTTTGGTGGGAAAGCAGGGTCCAATCCTACCGGTATCATTTTTTGTCTCAGTCATATTTTAGAAAATAACTAATGTAGACCTTACTTTTAAAAGAGTTGCTGCTCATAAACCTTTTTTTCCTTGACAATTCACCTGTCTGTACATATCCCTACTTAGTCATAATGCTCTACATAAAATTATTATTATTATAATTATTAATTTATCATGTTGAATAAGGCCATTGACACTCCAACCTATTTTGCTTTACTTAACTTATCTCAAAACCCGAAATATCCCAAAATGTAGGATATGTTAATGTTAAAGAAAATATGTATACGTCAGATTGATGTCTTGATGGATGCAATCCATCACCTTTAGTAGAAAAAAACATATATATTAGAGGTATGCTTTTATTTACTGAATGGCTATGATTAATTCCATCCTTTAACCATCCATCATCCATAGTCTCCATGTTAAAAAATGCATATATTTATACATTAAAAAGATGGGAGTGCTGGTATGTCACGGTCCGCGCTGCTGTGGTATGGATAAACTCACCAAAGAGCCAAAAGTATTTTCATCCTTTATTTCCTCCTCTCTCCTACGCGTTTCAGCGCCACACCCGGCGCCTTCCTCAGGTCCCTGAGGAAGGCGCCGGGTGTGGCGCTGAACCGCGTAGGAGAGGAGGAAATAAAGGATGAAAATACTTTTGGCTCTTTGGTGAGTTTATCCATACCACAGCAGCGCGGACCGTGACACACCAGCACTCCCATCTTTTTCTTGGATTCAAACCACTATCCAGTGGTCGGTGGAGGTCCTGCAGCAGCTGGAACATAGATTCCAAAAACGCCTTCAAACCAGTTGTGGGGATCACAACTGGACCAGGTGAGCAGCTTCATAGCACCACCAGCATACACAAGTGTCACTAGTGATAGGGCACTATTGCGCCTCTTGTCCCCCTCCCTATTTTTCTTTTTACAGTATATTTATACATTGGAATTTGTCAATTGTAGTAATTCAAGACAAGCTAAGGGTAGACACATCTGTAGGTTTTTAATGGTGCTGTTTGTGGCAGACAGATTGGGGAACATGAATTTTAATGATTGGGAAATTATTATTATTTTATTTATTTATTATTTTTTATATTTAGAGCACCAGTGATTCCACAGTTCTGTACATGTGAAGAGGGGGTCACATACAAAATATAAATACAAATTACAATGAACAAACAGGCAATGTCAGATGGCACAAGGGAGAGAGGGCCCTACCCTGCAGGCTTAAAGTCTACAGGATAATGGGGAAGGAAACAGTAGGTCGAGGGTTTCGGCAGCTCCGGTGGTGATGAGGTCGCAGTAGGGTTAATGCAGGCTGTAAGCTTTCTTGAAGCGTTGGGTTCTCAAGTTCCATCTGAAAGGTCCAAATGTTGGATACAATATAATGTGTTTAGAGTAAGTGAAAATCTCCAGTGAATACAGGCAGGGTAGATAAATTAAAACAAGGTAGACTTTATTTCACCGATTAAGGCTCCATTCCCACTGTGCATTTTTGGTTATTTTTTGCAGCCAAAACTAGGGATGGGTGATAAAAACAGAAGAGGGGACGTGTTTCTATTATACTTTCCTCTGATTGTTCTGATTGTTCCATTACTGGTTTTGGCTATAAAAACTGATTAGCAAAAACAGACCAAAAACGCACAGTGTGAATGTAGCCTAAAACATCATCAAGCAGGTAGTGGAGTACCCCAGTAAGCAGGAAAAATCTCATGTGTTTCGACTCAAAAGGTCTTATTCGTGGATCAGTCCATAAAAAAGATCTTTTGAGTTGAAATACATGGGATTTTCCTGCTTACTGGGGTACTCCACTACCTGCTTGATGATGTTTTAATCAGTGAAATAAAATCTACCATGTTTTAAAGGGGACCTGTCAGCTAGTTTATGCCCCCCCCAGCTATCACTGTCTGCACCTGTAGCTTTATAGTGCTATTCTAGTCATCTCTGTCTGAGCTCATAGTGTAATGTGAAAGGTGAAAAAAGAGCATTTATACATTTTATGTAAATGAGGCAGTGTGTAGACACCTTGGAGGACATAATCACTCTGGCAGGTTAATAGTTAACATTTCAGCCAAATTTTATAATGCTGTATGGTCTGTGTGGTGTCACGATTATGTGACTATAATCGGTGGAGATAAGTCTTCATAGCACATAATGATTTTGCTTGCTTAGCCCTGCCCAGTATGGTCACATGATCATTGCATCCAGCACATAATGATTTTGCTTGCTTAGCCCTGCCCACTATGGTCACATGATCATTGCATCACAAAAGTTTTTATACAGAGAAGTTAATAGTGAGATAACTATGGAATTAACCTGCTAGAGTGACTATGTCCTCCAAGGTGTAGTCACTGTCTCACAAAATGTAAAGGTACCGTCACACGCCGCAATCTCGGCTGGTGATGTGTGGTGATCTAACGTGCGTGCTCACGTTTTTCGTGGTCGCCTCAGATCGCCGATGGCGGCATCACATGCCGCAATTTCGTCCTGAAGCTAAGGCGATGTGTCGCTCCGGAAATCACCTCACCTACAGCGGAACTAATCTTGCCTAATTCCATAGCCGCTTCATATGCCGCAATATCAAAGGCAATGTGGGCGTACATGTTCAGCACGGTGAGGAGATAGGCGTGCCACAGTGGTTTACACCGCGTCCCATACACGCTCATTGGACAACCCAACAGCGTTACGATTGGTCAGCCTGCTCTGGAAGGCTGGCTAATACATGACGCCATTGTCTATTGGAGTTTGCACTGAGTTTGCGGATGGTTGTGTAGCTGAAGATGTGTGTGGTGCTGAACGGACAGCTCTTCAAATATGGCGCGGTGTTAACTGACAGCCAATGGGAACACAGTAGCCCACACCAATCATCTCAAACGGGACGCGGACTACAGCACGCTGAGGCACGCCTACGGGAAATCATAGACAACGCTCTTTCCATCACTTTCGCCCTGTCACACGCCAAAACACAAAATTATCGCCTTGCCGATTGCACCTGATTACTGAGCACTGTTCAGGAAACAAGCGACGGCTGAAGGGCGATTTATTGCCACGAAATCGCCCAATCACACGCTGCAACTGTGAGGCAATTTCACGGTGATTTCAACATATCGCCTTTCAGATTTCCAGGCAAGATTGCGGCGTGTGACGGTACCTTAAGTGTACAGTTGCATTTTTTTCACCTTTCACAATACACTATGAGCTCAGACAGGGAAGATTAGAACAGTACTATGAAGCTGCTGGGACAGACAGTGATAGCTGGAGGGGCATAAACCACTTGATAGGTCCCCTTTAAAACAAGGTAGATTTTATTTTACTGATTAAAACATCATCAAGCAGGTAGTGGAATACCCCAGTAAGCAGGAAAATACCACATATTTCAACTTAATCTTTTTAAGGGTACCTTTACACGCCTCAACTTTTGGCGGCGATCGGAGGCAACCTAACGTGCGCATGCATGTTTTTCATGGTTGCCTCCGAACGCCGAAGGCGCTTTTAGACGCACCAATTTTGCCCTCAACCTAAGGTGATGTGTCTCCCCGGAAGTTCCCACACAAACTGCAGGAAACATCAGGTAGACTCCCGTCGCCGCTTCACACGCCGCAATCCCCAAAGGAATGTGGGCGTACATGGTTAGCGCCACAAGAACATAGGCGTGACAGACTGGTGTATTCCGCGCCCCAAACACGCTGATTAGACAACACAATAGCGTTATGATTGGCCAGCCTACGCAGGAAGGCTGGCTAATACATGACACCATTGCCATTGTGTAGTGTGAATGGACAGCTGTTAAAATATCCCTGTGAAGGGACAGCCAATGGAAACACGGTAGCCACCACCAATCATCGTTGATGGGCGCGCGGTCTCCAGCACGCTGGGGCACGCCTCCAGGAAATCATTAGGCGACGCTGATTCCATCCCTATCGCCCCTTCACACGCCAAAAGCAGGGAAATTCACCCTCATGGTTGCCTCTGGTTTTGGAGCAGTACAGTGAAATCAGAACCAGGCGCAACTTTTTTGGTTGCCACCGGGTTCCCCAATTACATGCCGCAATTTTGAGTCAATTTCATGGCGATGGTGATGGGACTACAGATTGCCTGTCATATTTCTCACGGTTGCGGCGTGTAAAGGTACCCTTCTGGACTGATCCACGAATAAGACCTTTTGAGTCAAAACACATGACATTTTTCCTGCTTACTGGGGTACTCCACTACCTGCTTGATGATGTTTTAATCGGTAGAATAAAGTCTAGTTTGTTGGGCATAAACAACAGGTTCCCTTTAATTCTTCTACCTTGCCTGTATTTGCTGGAGATCTTCACTTAATCTGGATTGCTACCCACCGGGACTAGATCAGCTCTGTGCAGTTTTGGACCATGCATTCCTGGGACGCAGAGGGGTGAGCTGAACTCTTTTTTACTACAATGGAACATGTTTGGGCACCAGATTCCAGAGGATGAAAGATACTCAGGGGAAGTCTTGCAGGTGATTGGGTGAGGAACATGTGAGTGTGGCGGGGAAAAGGATTTTAGGGGATTACGTTTGGGAAGATAACAAGAGATATATGGAAGCGATAGATTATGGTCGGCCTTATACATTAATGTTAGTAGTTTGAACTGGATTTGTTGGGGAATAGGAAGCTATATGAAGAGATTTGCACAAGGGTGAACAAGTAGTTATGGATTAGTAGGGCAGAAGACTTAAGGAAGGACTGGAGAGGTGCGAGAGTGTTAGCAGGGGACGAAAGAAGAGGAGGGTTGTAAAGAAAAAGGTTTTACACACAACAATGTAGAACAGGGGTGGGGATCCTCAGGCCCCAGGGCTGAATGCAGGAAATACATGCAAGACTGAATAAACATAGAAACAACATTAGGATAGGTTATCAGCAACATAGACTTTCTAGATACTTTAATTTGGTGCACCAAAAAGACCCTAGTAAAATGAGTCTCACTATAATAGATCATGTAAACAATAAGGAGAACGGTTCATTGGCAAAATTCATTAAAAAGGAAAGTTTCTGGATATTTAAATTGGGAACTCTACGCCCTGAGGGGCATAATATAACATTATATAATGTGGCTAAGCAGTAGATTTATTGGTATCAGAATGAGGGGTCTTGGTAGAGATAAATTACCGTAATATTATTGTATATTTTTTATTTATCAAAAATGTGTATATATGTGGAGCACAGGATGTGGGTAAAGACCTATACTCCAACAGGATTTTATTGGGAATATGTACACACAGTTTGGGGATGTATGTGTATATATTGACCAATAGGTGGGTAGTTTATTTTAAAAATATTTTTATAGAATATATTTTCTAAGCATGAGTGGTATATATTACCTTATTAACCATTTTTATATCTTTTTAATAAGTTTTTATGGTTATTAATTTTTTAGATATATGGAATTTTAATGATAATGTATTTTATTGTGTATTATGGAGGAATGGATTTGTATTTGATTTGCTAGGATTACAGGAATGCTAAGGGTTAATGAAGATTCCAATTTGTAATTAACCTATTAGGATTTTAGGATGAGACTACCATTTTCTTCATAAAGTGAGTGGTTTTAAATTTCCCTTATATCACCTGAGGAAGACAGCGGCTAGACTGTCGAAACATGTTGTGGCGTATAAGGGAATGCAATAAAGGTTTGAATATTTCAATTCAAATCACTATTATACTCCTTCTTAACGCTCCAACAAGACCGCTTCTTTTGTTGTATTATTGTGGACCCCTTGTGTGGGAAGCTGGCAGGAGCTGCTGTGGGAGGAGGAGGATTAAGACTGCTGGATACTCACCACGCCGAAGGACCTGTTACTAGGCAACTGGGAATAACAGGAGAAGGACCTGCGGTGACGTACATCTGAATCGTGGGTCGCATAGCGGTCGCTTCCGGTGGGAACGCCAGAGTGACGGCTGCGGGGGAGAGCGGTGCCCAGAGATTAGGCGCTGGCTGGTGTTGTGCGGAGGTGCACAGCACAGGAGGTGTGGGTGGAGTGTAAACCCCACCGTAAAGTCTATTACACATAGGTGCCTCTCATTGCGCCCCATCTCTTTTTTCTTTTTTCTCTCTTTTTTTCTTTTCCAGGGCCGAATGCGGCACTCATCTACAATTTTGCTTCCCCCAGGCAGATTCTTCGGGATCGCAGTGCTCAGGTTGGCAGAAGCGTTTTGCTGACTGTCTTCCCTTTAAATGCAGATCTCTATGCCCCAGACTCACCCTTCCCAGTGAGGTATATGCTCCCAGCCTTTCCTGTGATGTGTAGGGCTCTAGCAAACCTGGAAAAGCAGTTTAGAGGCAACATGACCAATATTACCCACTCCAAAGAGAAGTAACACCAGCCACCACAGTAGGGGTGAGTTGATTGTTTAACCAAATATAGCAGGCAATATTCAAGATGATAATTTTGTAAGGCCCCCAAAGGACTGTAGAAATATACAAGTGGCCCTCGGCAGAAAAATGGTTCCCTGCCCCTGATGTAGAAGGATGTCGCAACAAACCTACATATGGCTGGTAGTGGAAATATATAGACCAGGGGTGGGGAACTCCAGGCCTCGAGAGCCGCCAACAGTGCAGGTTTTCAGGATTTTCTTAGTATTGCACAGGCTATAATTGAATCACCGACAGAGGTGATGATTCCAACACCTGTGAAATGCTAAGGAAATCCAGAAAAAATAACCTGTTGGCGGCTCTCGAGGCCTGGAATTCCTCACCTCTGATTTAAAAAATAGAGGATATACAAAGTAGATGACAGAAAGATGCTCCTGGTCACCATACCAAATAGTATACGTGTGCATTTGGGTTGGACAAAGTTATGGGATTAGTTTTTTAATACTGGGTCTCTATAATGGGTGGATTGTGAGGCATCCAAGCATACTGTGATCACGGTTATACGGACATATATCTTATGAGTGTTTATACTGGCCATTCCATTAGGCAATTAGAGAATTAACCAGGCCAACTGAAGCAGCAAAGAAGCATGATGCAATGTAAGGAGACATGAGAAGATAAATATATAAATGGCTAGACATCAAATTGTGGCGTGAACTGCGCTCCATGAGCCAAGGTTATATGATATACCATATATATGTACTGTACTTTGCAGCACAAAGTGGTCTGAGCTGTGGAGCATTAGTAACGGTTCTATAGATTCCTATTATCTTGTCAGATTGTGTATGTGATAGACATTCAGTGAGCATAGACCAGCTCATTATGTTGACGAGCCTTTATGAATATGCAGATTATTACATGACATATTGACCCTGTAGTTCCTGTTTCTTAATGTAAGTGATGCATTCACCTACAGAAATCTCTGCTTGTTAATTTGCTCCCTTTCCCTTTTATTAAATGGCTGTTTCCTGCTCTTCATTCTGCAGTCAATTATGTCCCAGTTTCTTTATAATTAGTATGTTATAACGAGCGACGTCTAGGCACAGTCCACCAGTATAATCATCAAACACCGCCTAGATGGAAGAGATATAGTAAAAGACCTGCAAAATTGATTTCCGTATTATTATTTTTCCCATATTATTAAATTAACCCCTTGCATACTCAGCCAAAATAGGCATTTCAGATCCAAACAATATGCAGCTATAAGAGTTTTTTTTCAAGGTGGTGACAAATTTTCCATTGGAAACTGCTGCAGATAAAGCTCCTCCTCCGCTGTAGTTTTTGGAGGAGTTTTTTGTGTTACAAAGAACATTTTTGCACAGTTTTTTTCCATGTTTTTTTCAGCCTGATTGGACAGGACCTGATTTGGAGCATTTTTCATAAAAAAAAACCACTTTTAAAGAAGTAACATTCACTTTCTTTTCTCCCACCAGGCAAAACCTGGGTGGGAGTTAACCTCACTAAAAGTGCTGAACACTATCAAGTTCCCCATTTAGAAATATTCCAAAAAGGACAAAAAAGTTGATGTGTTTTATTTTTCAGGAAACCAAAATGGTGATAGCCAAAAGTTGGCATTATCTGGAGTACATATAGAGATTTTAAGAAAAAATAATGTACAGCAGCCACTTGAACACTCACTATGCTGATCCTAGTAGTTGGGGCAGAGTGATGACCCTGATGAAGGCCTTTTCATGGTTTTGCCATGTGGTCTATAGACAGATCTCTGGCTATCATTGTATCCAAGAAAAAAAAGATGACTAACTGCTGAAGAGTATAGACTCCCCATTCTATCCTCTACTGCTATCTAGCTTCTTGGTTAGTACCATGATAGCCTTTAGGAGTAGTGGTGCGAGGTCAATGGATGACATAAATTGAAAAACACTTCACTTGAAGCTCATGTACCCCGATGCAAAGATTCACATGGGGCCCACAATTATTGTCTTTTCATAGGCGACAAGGCAGATGTGTAAATAGTAGACTTTTTGTATAGGGCAAAGGGACATTTGGGGTCCCCTAGGCTCGAGGGCCTGGGTGTGATTGCAACCCCTGCACCTACTGTAGTTACGCCTCTGCACTTCACTAATCTAGCAGAAAATACTCATCCGGGCACTCTCTCACTTTCTGTGACGTCAAATAACACTCGCTTACTAAGTTATCTCACCACTCAGGGCCAGGCATTTAATCACTTTCTTAGGCACTTATAGTTGTGAGTGTTCACTTGCTTAAGACTCCTTATTATTGTTTTTATTATTATAGCACCATTTATTCCATGGTGCTTTACATGTGAAAAGGGGCACACATAGAAAAGTACAGTAATTATGAGCAATACAAGGAACACACAGGTACAGGGGGAGAGAGGACCCTGCCCGCGAGGGTTCACAGTCTACAAGGGAATGGATGAGGATACAGTAGGAGAGGAGAGAGGACCCTGCCTGCGAGGACTCACAGTCTACAAGGGATGGATGAGGATACAGTAGGTGAAGAGAGAGGACCCTGCCCATGAGGCTCACAGTCTACAAGAGATGAGTGAGGATACAGTAGGTGAGGAGAGAGGACCCTGCCAATGAGGGCTCAGACTCTACAAGGGGTGGGTGTGCTTACAGTACGTGAGGAAAGTGGACCCTGCCCACGAGGGCTCACAGTCTACAAGGGATGGATGAGGATATGTGGCACCCACCGGTCAGTATGCCACAAGAGCTACTGCACCCAAGTCACAGGTGTTTTCCTCCAGTAGTAAGAAGGTGGGAGATGGTAAGGGTGAGTCCTCAGCATAACACTACACACAGTTAGGTTCCAGGGGAACCCGTACACAAACCCCGGAGGGAGGGTATAGAAGAATGTGTGGAAAAAGAACAACAAGAAGAGAAGAGAGTTAGTTGCAGTTGGAGTCAGTGAGTAGAAGAGCAGTGGAGAACAGCTAAACTGAGGAACGGTCGGGGAGCTCAATCTAAGGAGTCACCTGAAAATCTGTCAGTGAGCTAGATCCAGAATTACCTCGCGATTTGTCAGTGAGCTCAGCCTGAGAAGTCACAAAGATCTGTCAGTGAGCACAGTCAGAGTAGTTACCTGAGGATCTGTCAGTGAACTGATATGGAAGTTATTTGAGGAATGTCAAGGAGCTCAGAAGGAGGAGTCATCAGAGGACTGTCAGTGAACTCAGGTATTGATCAAAGGTTAGCATTAGTATTATATCGTTGGTTTTCATTCATTACGAGACTGGGACCCATAGAATAATTGAGTTAGTGCATGACCATAGCCATATTTATAAAAAATATATCTGTATGATGTGTGTGTGTGTATATCTGAAAGTGTATATCTGCATGTGTGTATATCTGTATGTGTGTGTACTTGTGTGTCTATCTGTATATGTGTGTATATCTGTGTGTGTATGTCTATGTGTATATCTGTATTTGCATGTATTGTGCATGTAACAGATCTGTGTGTGTTTGTAGGTGCATGTATTGTACATGTAGCAAAGCTGAGTATATAGTGTCCTTGTAGCAGAGCTGTGTGTGTATCTGTATGTGCATGTGGCTGAGCTGTGTGTGTTTGTATGTGCATGGATTGTGCATGCAGGAGAGCTGTGTGTGTATCTGTATGTGTATGTAACAGAGCTGTGTGTGTTTGTATGTGCATGTAGCAGAGCTGTGTGTGTTTATCAAAGCCGGCGAGTTTGAAATTACGGCTTTCCCTGTACAGTAATCAATAATGTTCCAGCGCTGTCACAGCAGCGCTGAAGCATTCTTGTATATAAAAGTCAGTCACAATGTAAATTAAAAAGGTCTTTGTGTTAATTATCATTTTAACCCCCTCTGCAGGCTCTGTGCTACATGTCAGCACAGAGCCTGCAGATGCGGCTATTACAAGCCGGTGTCAGAAGGGTTAAATTGCTGTGTGTGCTGCCATCATGTATATGAGTCGGGCCGGCAGGGAAGGGGTTACTTGGATACCGGGACGGTGGCTTCAGTGGGGATCACGGCTGGTCGGGTCCCGGTTCCATGCTCTGCGCACTCAATGGCTGATGGGGATGATGATTGGGGGATTATACGTGACGCCACCTGTGGTGTCTGGTAAGCAGTTACCAGCACTGCAGCCAGGCGCTGAGGCGATGGTGTGGTGCAGCAGAGGTAGTACAGCTCCCCACAGGTGGAGTTTTTCCTCAGTGTGGCGGGGTGAATGAGTGGAGTTGTAGTCCAAATCTCTGTGGGGCTGCAGAGGCCTTTCGGACGACGGATTAAATGAAGCCAGAGATCAAATCAGCTCAAACAGTTCTTTTACTGGTACCAGATGATAAAAATACAAAAACAGTCTGGCCTGCCGGGGTGGTAACCACAGATTTCGGGATTCACCACAGAGTTCGTCAGAGGTGTCTCTCGATTATCTTTCTCGGTCTCTGTTCACAATGGCTCTTTGCCCTCCCACAATGAAATCTAGGTACTAGTCCCCAGGTCTGTTGCCTTACGTCACTGTTACCTCTTGGTGTCTTGGACCTAGCTGCGGGACAGAGGTTAAGCTTCTTGGTGGGTGTTGTGGCTCCCTTATGAAGGCCCACAACGCGCTGATCTGCAGTTTGGGATAAACCTGATCAAAACCGCCTCGGTTCCAGTTTACCGATGTGACCTGGGCACTCCAGACGGCTCCGACCAGACCTGGAGTGTCCCCTTCTCGTCTGAGTCACCTCTGCCCCTTAGAGGTGCCCTCTCCTCAGGACAGCAGGGTCCCCTCCGTCCGTTCTTTCTCCCTGTCACCGTCTGACTAGGCTGTCTCCCAATTGTCACTCACGTCTCCCGCTCACCGAAGCTACACCCCCTGTGACCTACTGAAATACAGTCCCCTGTGCTAGGGTGTCTGTGGGTGGGTTTTGTGTACAGACTTTGTAGTTTCCCCCCACCACCTGTGACTACGGAGATTCTACATCTTCTTTTTGGGGTGCAGTACCTCCCTGTGGTGTCCCTCCAGGGGGGCGCCACATATACACAGAGTATATAGACTCTCTGTATACATGATGACATCACACCATGGCAGTGCAGGGGTTAAACCTTTATTTTAAATCTCCCGGCATTTGTCGGCTTATTTTATTTTACTGTGAAGCCGCTCTGCTCCTGCACTTATGGAGCGGGCTGTGAGAGACTACGTAAAAGCTTTGTGGACCAGGGACAGTGCTGAAGAAATGCTCAGCTGTCCCTGGTCCTGAGCCCAAATGGCGTAGTGTATCTTCATTGCCCTCTCGCACGTCAGAATCGCAGCGAGTTGGGATGTAGGCCTCCTTATTCTGCTCTGAGTCTGGCAGGTATGGAACCTAACCAGACCGTTACTTGTCTCTCCACACCCGTGTTGCTGCACTGAGGGCTCTCTCATGGGCCGTCTATCTCCCCACGGTCCCTGGCTCAGCCTCCTCGGGATGCTGGATTCTCTGCTGGGTCTATCTCCTCTGTCCCCTGCAGACTGGTGTTCTGGTGGGGCTCCTCTGCCCCTGGTAAAGTGTTTCTCGCCTTTGCCTTTGGTCCCTGCTCTTTGGACACTCACATTGGCTTTTGTGTGTACTAGTTCGGGCCTAGCACGGCTCCAGAACCAGTTCAGCTCACTAGTCTCTGAGCTACCTTCGCAGCTCTTTTAGCGTCTGCACACTGTGTCCAACTCTGCCCCCAGCACCTGTATTTATAGGGGAAACTGGCTTAAGGCAACCAGTTGGGCTCCCTCTACAGGCCTGGGGTGGAAGGTGTTGGGTGTAAGTGTGGTTACCAGCTGTGGAAAATCCTTTAGTGTCCTAGGGAAACCTGTGGTTACCTGTTACAGGGTGCCACAGTGGCACCCCAGAGCCCAATAGCCACAACAGCATTGCCTCCCTCGGGGGGTGATGTCGTGCTTGGAAGCAAGGAAGGGTATCCACACCAGGTAAGCCCACTGCACACAACACCTTACCTCACTCCAGACCAGAAGGGGGAGCTCCAACCAGGGTTCAGGGGAACTCCCCTATAGGTTCTAGCCGGGGGTGGGGCTAGTCAGTTTAGTTCCTGGGAGGACTGTGAAGGGACCTGTGGACTGGAGCTGTGCCAAGCTCTTCCCAGGTGGAGCAGAGAGATACCGAGCGCAGTTCCTAGGAGGACAATGAGGTGGTCCCATGGACTGGAGCAGAGTAAGGCTTGTCCGGGACAGAGACTAGGAAACTAGAGGGACCAGTAGGAGAGGTTCTGAGGAAAGGAGAGAACAGGCCTGGGGAATGGAGCCAGCTGAGTGCAGGGCGCCAGAGACGGACACCGGAGTTCAAGGGTGTGAGGGTACTTCAGGCCCAGCAGCCAAAACCAAAAGGCAGGAGATTCTAAGTCGCCTGGCCACCACAAAGCCCAGGAGGCACAGCAGCAACAAAGAGCTCAGGGACAGTGACCAGAGGAGAGGTACCCAGGAAGGGCTTGAGCCGCCTGCCATACGGGCAAGAGACTCTATGCAGAAAAAAAGGGTTGCAGCTTAGTTACAGGCAGCCAGGACCCGCCAAGAGTAGCGCAACAAGGAGGCATCAGAACTCACCGGATGGGCAGATCCCAACTTGCTCCCGGGCCACCTGGACTCACAATATCTCCTGTGGACAATACCCTTGACAGAACCTGCTATTATCACCTTCGGTTATTCCGTGTCCTAAGCCCTGCACCCCAACAGCCTACCACCGCCATAGGCTATACCGCTTGCCCTGGGGACCCGCTCCACCCGTGGGGAGCAAACCCAACACAGCTGCCATCCCATCATCCCCAGAGGTCCTGCACCGCAGCAACGGCTACTAATCGCCGAATACCATGGGTGGCGTCATGACAATTATTCCCTACTCACGACCACTGCCAGATTCCCTTTTTCAACTCAACACCCAGGGCCATGGAGCCGGGTTTCGGCCCCACTTTGATACCCCCAGAAGCACCATAGCCTGGGCTCCGAGAACCCCACGGCCCCGGCCCTAGGGCGCGTCATACATATGTACCGATTCTGGTATGTACAGTGAAAATATTCGGCCCCCTTGAACTTTTCAACCTTTTGTCACATTTCAGGCTTCAAACAAAGATATAAATTCTTATTTTTTTGTGAAGAATCAACAAGTGGGACACAATCGTGAAGTGGAACGAAATTTATTGCATATTTTAAACTTTTTTAACAAATAAAAAACTGAAAAGTGGGGTGTGCAATATTATTTGGCCCCTTTACTTTCCGTGCAGCAAACTCACTCCTGAAGTTCAGTGAGGATCTCTGAATGATCCAATGTTGTGCTAAATGATTGGTAATGAAAAAATGTAATCCACCTGTGTGTAATCAAGTCTCTGTATAAATGCACCTGATCTGTGATAGTCTTAGGGTTGTTTCAAGTGCAGAGAGCATCATGAAGACCAAGGAACACACCAGGCAGGTCCAAGATACTGTTGTGGCGAAGTTTAAAGCCGGATTTGGATACAAAAAGATTTCCCAAGTTTTAAACATCTCAAGGAGCACTGTGCAAGCGATCATATTGAAATGGATGGAGTATCAGACCACTGCAAATCTATCAAGACCCGGCCATCCCTCTAAACTTTCATCTCAAACAAGGAGAAGACTGATCAGAGATGCAGCCAAAAGGCCCATGATCACTCTGGATGAACTGCAGAGATCTACAGCTGAGGTGGGAGAGTCTGTCCATAGGACAACAATCAGTCGTACACTGCACAAATCTGGCCTTTATGGAAGAGTGGCAAGAAGAAAGCCATTTCTCAAAGATATCCATAAAAAGTCTCGTTTGAAGTTTGCCACAAGCCACCTGGGAGACACCAAACATGTGGAATAAGGTGCTCTGGTCAGATGAAACCAAAATCAAACATTTTGGCCACAATGCAAAACGATATGTTTGGCGTAAAAGCAGCACAGCTCATCACCCTCAAAACACCATCCCCACATACTGCTGGTGGCGTCATGAATACCCCTTTTCCCCTCAGACTTTCCCTGTCAACTACCCCCGTTTATTAAAATGACACCGCCAAGGTCATGGAACTGGGTCTCGGCCCCCGTCTGTTCCCGTGTAAAGAACCGAGAAGTGAAGAGAGAGAACAACTAGTAATTGCCCGATTCTCAAGTCTTCCCCAATCCTGGAGTGGGCGTGTCAAATGCAGTAAAAACAAAATTTACCAAGTCCTGGGATGAATATCTTTTGGGCTGCTCATTAGGTCTATTAGAAAAACTGATTGTGAAGAGATTGGCCCTGGCTGAGAAAGCATTCAGTGAAATGAAATCTTTGAAAGCATCACTGGATCTTTACTCCTTGGCCAGGGATTATCAGGAATTTGATCCTCTTTTAAAATTAAGACTTGAAAAATTTGAGGAGGAAATAATTAGAAAAAAAGCCCTGAAATTTACACGTGATAAAAATGGAAAAAAGGTTACATCAGATGAAATTAATAAAGAAGGGGATCAAGAGGTGGAGAAAATGGACACCAACCCACCTATGGATTCGGTAAATAAAACTGAACATAGCAATATAATAAATAAAGAGATTACTATCCCCCCAAAATTGGATTCAAACGGTATAAAAAAAGAAACTAAGAAAATACTTAAAACAAAAGAACAACTTGAAATCTATGAGAAACATAAAAAAACACTTCAGATAAAAACAATTAACCATATAGAACCCCATAATGATAAAAAAAGAAAAATAGGAGTAGAAGAAAAAGTAAATAGAATAACAGACGTGTCTTTGGAACTAATTGAAATTGAGCAAGGTCCTACTCACACTTCAACCCAGAAAAATTCTCAGTTTGATTATACACTTTTTACCCTCCACCCGACCCCGGCGGTCACAGAAGCTGAAATAATTCCACTAAATTCACAAGGCTCACTAATTTTATATGATTCACAAACAAAAAATACACACATTAATATTGGGGAGTTAGATAAATCACAAAATTTATTATTAAATAGTATTGTGGAAACAAAAGAATGTTCAAATAGAATAGAGATCCCCTTATCAGATGGGGGTACACAGGAATTAACTTTGGAACAGGAAAATGGAGTAATAACGGGGTCAGCCACCCCAGAATGCACTTTAATGAACACGGTGGAAATTTATACACAGGAGTCCCAAATAGTGAGAGGGACAATAAGGGTTGAACATGATAAAAGGAGTATAAATGTGAATGAGATGTGTGAGAAAAATGAAAAAGGGGTTATGAAAGATCCTAAGGATGTTTTTGATAATTCTATCACATTAGCCACACAAATTGATGAGGCCTCAACAGTAAATACTGAGATTTTCACCCCTTTGTTAGTGGAGGAAACGGTTGTTTCCCATAATTCAGGGGGGAAAACATCACGAATGGTGAACACATCAAATATTTATGAGCTAGCCATCCCTATACGGGAAGAATTGTGTCAAGCTAGAGAATTATGTATGGAAAAAAGGGGATCAAATCAGTTGAAAGATACTAAGATAACCCAATTTTTTCAGGTGGCTTCCGGCCGCCATCCAAAAAGAAAAAGGGGAGAGGGTGTAGGAGTGGAAGAAGAATTCAAGCTAAAAGGGCAAACAAAAGAAAACCTAGTCCAGAAGAGGACAAAAATACACTAGATAATAAATTGGGAAATAGAGGTGTTTTTAACCTCTCTGGTTATACACTAAATGAGGGTGAATTGGCCTTGTTGGAGAAGGGTTTAGCTTTTTGCCCAGTTTCAAAACTAAATCATTTTGATTTATATTTGGATCTAAATGAATATATTAGAAAACTAACCATTAAACGTCACTTCCTGATAGAAGAAAAAATAGGAAAGAAAAAGACAAATGAACTGTCAGAAGAAATAACCCCAGATCTCTATAAACATGTGGAGGTCACGGGTGGATCAAATAATTTTTACCCCCTTCATCATAAGGGCTCACAATTGGAGGCCTTCCAACATTTGGTTTTCAGAGAACTACGTACTGTAAAGGACTGTACAAAAAAGGATAATCTAAGTAAAAAAGAAAGGGAGGCCCTAATATCGTTAAAGAAAAATACATCCATTGTAATAAAGAATGCAGATAAAGGGGGGGGAGTGGTTGTGATGGATCGTAGCTGGTACAGGGAGGAAGGAGAGAGAATTTTGGGGGACACTGAGTATTATACAAGATTGGAAAAGGATCCCTCAATCTCAATTTTCCTGAACTATAATTCTCTGATAAAGGAAGTAAAAAAGTTTTTGGATATCCCGAGATATCGTGTCCCCCATTTTTACTTCCTCCCTAAGCTGCACAAAAATCCGACCAACCCCCCGGGTCGCCCCATTATTTCAGGGGTGAACTCTATCACGGCAAATTTGTCACATTACGTGGATCTATATTTGCAAAAAATGGTAGTAGAATTGGGGTCGCACCTGAGAGATTCGACACAATTGATACAATTATTGACGGGCCTAAGTTTAAAAGGGGGTTGTCTACTTATGACAATGGACGTTACGGCATTATATAGTAACATTACACATGCTTTAGGTTTGAGGGCCTTACAATTTTTTTTAGGATCTGATTTAACATTACCAGAGGATCAAAAGCAATTTATTCTGCAAGCAGTGGAGTTTATTCTAAATAACAATGTGTTTACATTTTAAGGTATTCACTATCAACAAAAGAGGGGCTGTGCGATGGGGACGAGATTTGCCCCAAGTTATGCAAATCTTTTCATGGGACATTTCGAGTCCGTCCTCTTCGCACAGTCCCTCTTGGCTCAAAAGCACATTGTTTTCTATCGGCGTTATATTGACGATTTATTTTACATATGGGATGGGACAGAGGAAGAAGCAATGGCATTTGTCCAGGAGTTAAATGAAAACCATTGGGGCATTCATTTTACGGCCTCAACATCTAAGACAGAAATACAATTTCTGGATTTAAGAATCAGTCTAGATGATCTGGGTAGAGTGTCTACCTCAACATATTTCAAACAGGTAGACGTGAATAGTTATTTACGTTTCGACAGTGGACACCTGCCGAGATGGTTAAAGAACATCCCATATGACCAGTATTGGCGTATTCGGAAAAATTGCTCCAACAAGGAGGATTTTGAAAGGGAGGTTGGGGTCCTAAAGGATAGGTTTTTACAAAAAGGATATCCCAATAAGTTATTGAAAAATGCATATGACCGTACAGCACCTTTAACCCAAGAATCTTGTATTGGAAAAATTTGCAATTCAAAGAAAGAGACCAAGGATAAGAACTATAGGGATTGGAGTTTAGTTACAACTTTTAACAAATCACGTAGCAAAATACAACAGTTACTAGCTAAGCATTGGTTTATTTTAGAAGGTGACCCTATATTGACGAGCGTGCTCCCAAAAAAAACCCATATAGTGTATAGGAAAAATCGTAGTATACGAAATTGGGTTTCTCCGAGTAATATGACGCTAAACAATGAAAACGAGGAATTCGGAGTAGAGCAGGCCCAAAAGGGTTGTTTCTCCTGTAGGTCTACAGGTTGTCTTTGCTGTGGGGCAATTGAGAATGGAACCACTTCCTTCCAGTCAGTAACAACAAAAGAGTTGTTCCAGATTAACTGTAAAGTGAACTGTCAGTCAAGCTATGTGGTGTATTTATTACAATGCCCATGTGGACTTCAATATGTGGGGAGGACTATACAAAAGATGCATGCAAGGATGAATAAGCATAGATCGAACATAAAAAGTGGATATCCTCTGCATAGTGTGTCCCGACATTTTAGTCTGGTCCATTCTAAGGATCCAAGTGGCTTGAAACTTTTGATCATTGACTGGATCCCTGATAATGGGATGGATCAGTTTAGGGATTTGATAAAAAAGGAGAGCTTCTGGATTTTTAAGCTTGCCACGTTACATCCTGAAGGTTTGAACTTGATGATTGAAAATGTTCACAAATAAATTTTCCCTGAATGGTCCAATAGTCAGTGACTTTCCCTATTAGTCCAATAGTCAATGAACATCAGATTGAAATATAATGTGAATAGAAAGAAATATTTTTCCCACTTAGACTACCATAACTATTGTAATCAAATTGTAGAAATTTTATGATAATTTTATGAGGTTTTTATGAAATTTTTTAAGATACATTTTTTTATATGTGTATGAAAATAGAATTTTGAGGGAATTATTATTATTATTTATTTATTATTATTGATGTATATTGTAAATTATTTTGTAATTTATGAATCTTGTTGTTTTATCTATTTTATGTCTGCACAATTTTGTTTGAAGTATATTGAATACTAGTTCCACAGGGAGGATATGGTTAATATGTTGACCTCACTGATTGATGTTTATTGATTGGTGGGATGGAGTATTTAAGTTGTCCAGGGATATACTATTAGAAATCCACCTGAGGAAGACGATAAGCCTTCGTGGAAACATGTTGTGGTGAATAAAGAGGATTCTTGATCCATAACTACCTGCCTTATCTGTGCCCCTGCGCTCGCTATAGAATAACCTTTAATTGAACTGTAAAAAAAAAATCTACTCACATTCCCCAGCTCCTACTTGGGTGACGTCCTCTGTAGTCAGCACAGTGGCCAGCGGTTGACATCAGCGTGCTTGCTATGGCAGTACTGTCATGTACCCCCAGTCATGTGAACACCGACATCAGCTGCCGTAGTGCAGTCCAGGGACCTAATAGGTCTTAGTTCAGCAATGCATTTTAGCTGGATGTGCGTCCTCGGACACACATCCAGCTGAGGTAGGCTTTGGGGTGGGCGGACCCCTTTACCCCTGGGCCCAGTAACGACCTCTGAAAGCAGTTGTGCTTTTCCAATCTGGTACAAGTCCTCTAATTCTCTGGAGGGTTCACATGGGCAGTGTATAAAATGGTCCAGAAAACTTGGGCGTTTCTTCCCTCACATGTCATCCATGGCTGTCTGTATGCAGTTGTTTTGCAGCAGTTAGTAATAATTTACAAGATCATTTACAGATTCCTGTGTTGCAGGATTGCAATTTAGCCGTAATAATAAATGGATGGTATATGTTGGCTCCTTATGGAATCCGATTTATTTTGCGCACCCATAGACTTAAATGGGTGAGTTTCATCCATCAAATGGAAGAAACTAGTGCATATTGCAATTATTTTCACACGCAATTTTGCTCATTTACACTGCCCAAATGGCATACCATTGGTCTGTGCGCTCTCCATTTTTTTCACGATCAGCACTGGGACCAAAAATACATTTGTGTGACCGTACCCTTATATTGATAGTGTGGTTCAATCAGTACTTTGACTCGGGATTGTATTAATGAACCAGGAACAGTATGAATCGTTATCATTCACTGCAATGCAGAAATATATTATAGGATGGATATCACTTGTTAACTCAATTATGCCAAGTTTGCTTCAGGACGACCGATAACGCTCCCCTTCCTCTGTGACCAGGCTGGAGGGAGCCTGGCTTCCTGCTTTAGCTTCTCTCTGAAAATAATAGAAAAATAAACCTTCTATTCTTTCCTCTCACTGAAAACAACAATGCTGTGTCCAAGTTATAATAGACCTTGAGCTAAAATTACAGCTGTTGTCATCCATCAGTCTCAGACAATGGCTGACCCCCGGACCACCGGATTTACACGTCACAATTTGCAGATTTCTACACATTTCATTACAGCTTCAACAAATTATGATATATGGAGATGTGAAAACTGAAACGTATAAATAGTTTGGTGGTAATTAATCACTTGTGGGCTATGGTGCATTACGAGAAAGAGACCAATATATTACATTCATTGTTACATTTCTTCAGATTTCAGAACTGGTTATTGCTGAGCAAAAATAGGTAATTTGCAACAAGTGGGACATTAACTAATGGAAAAACGTGATGTTAACTCATTTATAAATGTGGTATTTGTGGTACTTTACACATTCTACAGTGGAACTTTCTGTCCAATCAGCACAATTTTTGTACACTGATAGTTTACATCATGGCAATAGTAGTAGTGTATGTCACCTTCCATTATAACCACTGCCAGTAAAAAGTCACAGAAAAGTCTACACCACCAACTAGGGCTGTAGAGTCGGTAAGCCAAACATCCGACTCCTCAATTTCCCGACTCCAACTCCACCCAAAATGGACACCATCTCCATGACTCCGACTCAACAAGCAGGGCTGTGAACTCAGTAAGCCAAACATCCAACTCTGACTCCACCCAAAATAGACACCAACTCAAACGCCACAATTTCCCTGTCTCCACCAAAATGGACACTGACTCTGACTCCCCAACCAGGGCTATGAGGTCAATAAGCAAAACATCAGACTCCGTCTTCTTAATTTCCCTGACTCTGACTCCACCAAAATGGACACTGACTCCATGACTCCAATTCCACAACCAGGGCTGTGAAGTCAGTAAGCCAAACATCTGACTCCAGCTCCACCAAAAATAGACACCGACTCCAACTCCCCGACTCCAACTAATCAATTTCTCTGACTCCGACTCCACCAAGATGGACACTGACTCTGACTCCACAACTCCAACTCCACAACCAGGGATGTGAAGTCAATAAGCAAAACGTGCGACTCCAACTCCACCTAAAATAGAAACAGACTCCGACTCCACAACTCTGACTCCACACTCCTGCCACGAACAAAAAAAGATAAGAAAGGAGTGGTAGTAAAAAAGAGGAACACTGGAAATGAATGATGAAAGGCCAACTATAACAGCGGAGCATTTTTAATGGGGAATTTTCCCAATATTGCAAAAGACTGTGGAGTTCCACAAACCAAAGCCACAATGTTTATACACATCTGATTGGCGATGCGAGTATGTGTGTTGTTATCTACATTATAGTTTAGAGCAATTGTGAAATGCTAAGCTGTTTCTCTAAAACCCGTAAACTATTATGATAATATCTTGTAGCCATTTTGTCTTTTTTCTTGCTTTATTACAAAATAAGACACAGTCAATTGACTACATTTTGACACAGACAGAAGAGGGCCCCTGTGCTATAACAATATATGGGCCATTTGAAGACCAATAGCTCTTCATAATGCACAATTCCACCTGCTGTGCAGGTGGATATGGACCCCTTTACCTCTTGGACCCCTGTGCAGCTGCCAGATTGGCTGCCAAGGTATGTCCAGGGGCGGACACTGACAGCTTGGGGCCCCTGTGAAAGAACTTTTGCTGGCCCCCCACCTTACTTTTACAGCGAAAAAGCAACAGCTATATATGTATATATACTACATAACCCAAAACCCCAATGTGTGTGCACGCCGAGACCACATTTTTCCCCACACATGTTGGCTGATTTAACACAGATTGGAGATCTGCCTGCAGCTGTTAACCAGTTAAATCCCGCTGTCAATACCTGACAGGGATTTAGCACGCGCTGGCAAAGGGGGCGTCACTCCCTGTCTTCATCGGAGCACCTGTAACATTATCGAGGTGCACCGGTGGGTTGTCATGAGAATCGGGGGGGTCAGCTGATGACCCCTGTGTCTGTCACTACGAAACCCCCTATGAATTCGGTTGCGAGTCAGTGTTCATAGGAGATCATGATTTCCTGCTATACAGTGCGGTGTTGATGCACCTCTCTGAATAGCACAAATGATCAGACAATCCCAACCGCAAGTACTCCTTGGGGACTAGTAAAAAAAAGTAAAAATAATTTTTTTAAAAAAAAATATGAAAAAAGTAACCAAATAAAAACAATAGTTCAAATAAACCCTCTTTAACAATTAAAAAAATAAAAATAATAAATAAACATTTTTGGTATCGCTGCATTTAGAAATGCTCGATCTATCTAAATATACCATATACTACTGTACAAACGTTTGTGGTCACCCAGACAATTTTGTTTTTCCATGAAAACTCATACTTTTATTTATCAAATAAGTTACAAAATGAATAGAAAATATATTCCAGGCATTGACAAGGTTAGAAATAATGATTTTTATTTGAAATAATAATTTTCTCCTTAAAAGTTTGCTTTCATCAAACAATGCTCCCCTTGCAGCAATTACAGCATTGCAGACCTTTGGCAAGTACTATTTAATGAAGCTGCCAGATGAGGAGCTGTGAGGCGTCGATTTCTCAAACTAGGGACTCTAATGTAGTTGTCTTGTTGCTCAGTTGTGCAGCGGGGCCTCCCACTTCTCTTTCTACTCTGGTTAGAGCCTGTTTGTGCTCTCCTCTGAAGGGAGTAGTACACACCACTGTAGGAAATCTTCAGTTTCTTCGCAATGTCTTGCATTGAATAGCCTTAATTTCTAAGAACAAGAATAGGCTGTCGAGTTTCACATGAAAGTTCTCTTTTTCTGGCCATTTTGAGAGTTTTATAGAACATACAAATGTAATGCTCTAGATTCTCAACCTCCTTCTCAAAGGAAGGTCAATAAGCTTCTCTTATCAGCCAAACCATTTTCAGCTGTGCTAACATACTTGTGCAAGGGTTTTCTAAACATCCATAAGCCTTTTAAGGCCCCTTTCACATCAGCGTTATTTTTAAATCGCGGCAGATGCGGTGAAAAAACGCATCTGCCGCGATTAACGCATAACCGCGACACCTGCAGCACAGTTGCGGCAAGCCCCATGCAATGTCACTTGCGGCAGGTGCGGCCGCGAAAAAAACCGTGGTCAGCCTCGGGTTTTTTGTGGCCGCACCTGCCGCAAGTGCCGATACCGCACCTGCCGCACCCTTAGCGCAAGCCCCATAGACATAGCATGGGGCTTGCTGCAACTGTGCCGCAGGTGTCGCGGTTATGCGTTAATCGCGGCAGATGCGTTTTTTTCACCGCATCTGCCGCGATTTAAAAATAACGCTGATGTGAAAGGGGCCTTACACAGTTAGCAAACACAATGTACCATTAAAACACTGGAGTGGTACTTGTTAGAAATGGGCCTTTATACACCTGTGTAATGTAGATGTCGCACCCCGGGACAGGGGTACTCGGAACAGGGTCCTCTTGTCAGTTGCAGAGGTGTTGTCACGGCGACATGACCTGTCTATGTATGCCCAAGTGTGGCAATGCAAGGAAAGGACTTAATAAAGTTTATGGGATTTATTTGTGACGCCGCCCGTGGGTTGTGGCCAATGTGGCCACCGCTGCTGTGGTATCTGCCGGGGACGGTGGTGGTGGCGGCAGCCAGGATGGTGAGCCCTCCATGGGTAGGGCTTAGTCCCTGGACAGATGTAGAGATGCTGCATGCCTGGGATGCTGCACGTACCTTCTATCCGCAGCTCCTCCAGCCAGCACGCGCAGGGATCAGGATACCTCTCAGCAGGCACCCTCTGCTTCCTATGCAGCAGCTCATGCATTCAGTATGCAGCTCCGCAGGCAAGCCTGGTCTAAATACTCTTGGAATAACAGTCACACACAGATCTCGAGTTAACCGGGTACTTTACTCTGTTACTGTATAACATCTCAGTCACTGGTCACAGTTCTTAGCAGTTCTTTTTTTACACTTGTCATGGACTGGGTCGACACAATGGTCACGGACTCAGGCTCTCACTGCAGCTGGGATGGTTCCTCTGCATCACTCCCCTCAGTGTACCTCTCGGGTCCTCTGGTTCTCTCTCTCCTCTCGCATACGAGTTCGGTCCAGCTGTCACGGGCTCTAGAGTGAGTCATCCCACACTCTGAGTCACTAGCCCTAGTACGATGGCTTTGTCCTACTCCGTACCGGTTGTTGGGTCTCGGGGACATGGAATTCCCCCACCCCACTGGGTGTCTCATGGTTAGGTGCTTGAAGCATTCCCGTACGCATCTACAGAGCCTGCACTCTGGTTCTCTGGGTCAGCCACCAGTGAAGTCGGGCTCACCTGGCTCCTTCTACTTCTCTGCAGGTTCAGCCTGGGCTGCCAGATGGCCATTAAGGGTGCAGGTCGCTAGGCCCCGTTGTTCTCTCAGTCTGTCTCAGTCAGTACTCAGCTGTAGGGTGTCTGGGCTTGGGGAGGCTTCCCATCTCCTCCACCCTCCAGGGAATCACTCTATCTACTCGCTCAACTTAGTGTACTTAGGTAATCTTGGAGTCTAGTTCCTCCACCCCTTTCCCGGTTTCTCTCTACTTCCCACCCACACGTAGCTACTCCCGCCACCCCTCGCCTGGCATGAAGCGACTTGTGCTCAGGGTCAGAGTGTGTGTGTGTGGTTGTTTTTGTGAGCTGACCGGCTTACCTATCTCAACTGCAGTTCACCCTGTGGCATCCTGGTCGCAAGGGCACCACATAGATATTGCATTAAAAACCAGACATTTGTAGCTAGAATAGTCATTTACCACATTAACAATGTATAGTGTATTTCTGATCCATTTAATGTTAGCTTCATTGTAAACAAATGTGCTTTTCTTTCAAAAATAAGGACATTTCTAAGTGACCCCAAACTTTTGAACGGCAGTGTATAATTAAATCAAATTGGTAAACAGCGTAATGAAACAAAATGAAAAATGCCAGAATTTTGGGTGCTTTTGACCACCACAGTACTGCAATGAAATACAATAAGAGGCGATCAAAACATTATATAAACCCAAAATTTAGTATCAGTAAGAACGTCATCTTAGGGTTCACAAAAATAAGCTGTTACGCAGCCCCAGATCCAGAAAAATAAAAAAAGTTGTCAAAATATCAAAATGTCAAAAGGGGCATACATAGACAAGTACAATAAACATGAGCAATACAAGACACAGATAGGTATAGGAGGAGAGAGGACCCTGCCCCCGAGGGCTCACAGTCTACAAGGGATGGGTGAGGATAAAGTAGGTGAGGAGAGAGGACCCTGCCCACAATGGCTCACAGCCTACAAGGGATGGGTGAGAATACAGTAGGTGAGGAGAGAGGACTCTGCCCATGAGGGCTCACAGTCTACAAGGGATGGGTGAGGATACAGTAGATGAGAAGAGAGGATCCTGCCCATGAGAGATCACAGTCTATAGGAGATGGGTGAGGATATAGTAGGTGAGGAGAGAGGACCCTGCCCACAATGGCTCACAGCCTACAAGGGATGGGTGAGAATACAGTAGGTGAGGAGAGAGGACTCTGCCCACGAGGGCTCACAGTCTGCAAAGGATGAGTGATGATACAGTATGAGAGGAGAGAGGACCCTGCCTGCGTGGGCTCACAGTCTACAAGGGATGGATGAGAATACAGTAGGTGAGGAGAGAGGACCCTACCTGCGAGGGCTCACAGTCTACAAGGGATGGATGATGATACAGTAGGAGAGGAGAGAGGACCCTGCCCATGAGGGATCACAGTCTATAGGAGATGGGTGATGATACAGTAGATGAGGAGAGAGGACCCTGCCTGCGAGGGCTCACAGTCTATAAGGGATGGATGAGGATACAGTAGGTGAGGAGCGAGGACCCTGCCTGCGAGGGCTCACAGTCTACAAGGGATGGGTGAGGATACAGTAGGTGAGGAAAGAGGAACCTGCCCACGATGGCTCACAGCCTACAAGGGATGGGTGAGAATACAGTAGGTGAGGAGAGAGGACCCTGCCCATGAGGGCTCACAGTCTACAAGGGATGGGTGAGGATACAGTAGGAGAGAAGAGAGGACCCTGCTTATGAGAGATCACAGTCTATAGGAGATGGGTGAGGATATAGTAGGTGAGGAGAGAGGACCCTGCCCGGAGGGGCTCACAGTCTACAAAGGATGAGTGATGATACAGTATGAGAGGAGAGAGGACCCTGCCTGCGTGGGCTCACAGTCTACAAAGGATGGATGAGAATACAGTAGGTGAGGGGAGAGGACCCTACCTGCAAGGGCTCACAGTCTACAAGGGATGGATGATGATATAGTAGGAGAGGAGAGAGGACCCTGCCCATGAGGGATCACAGTCTATAGGAGATGGATGAGGATACAGTAGGTGAGGAGCGATGACCCTGCCTGCGAGGGCTCACAGTCTACAAGGGATTGGTGAGGATACAGTAGGTGAGGAAAGAGGACCCTGCCTGCAAGGGCTCACAGTCTACAAGGGATGGGTGAGGATACAGTAGGAGAGAAGAGAGGACCCTGCTTATGAGAGATCACAGTCTATAGGAGATGGGTGAGGATATAGTAGGTGAGGAGAGAGGACCCTGCTCTGAGGGCTCACAGTCTACAAGGGATGGGTGCTGATACAGTATGAGAGGAGAGAGGACCCTGCCTGCGAAGGCTCACAGTCTACAAGGGATGGATGAGGATACAGTAGGTGAGGAGAGGGGATCCTGCCTACGAGGGCTCACAGTCTACAAGGGATGGATGATGATACAGTAGGTGAGGAGAGAGGACCCTGCCTGCGAGGGCTCACAGTCTACAAGGGATGAATAAGGATACAGTAGGTGAGGAGAGAGGACCCTGCCCGCAAGACTCACAGTCTACAAGGGATGGATGAGGATACAGTAGGTGAGGAAAGAGGACCCTGCCTGCAAGGGCTCACAGTCTACAAGTGATGGGTGAGGATACAGTAGATGAGGAGAGAGGACCCTGTCTGCAATGGCTCACAGTCTACAAGGGATGGGTGAAGATACAGTAGGAGAGGGAAGAGGAACCTTCCTGTGAGGACTCACACTCTCAAAGGAATGAGTGAGGATGCAGTAGGTAAGGAGAGAGGACCCTGTCTGCAAGGGCTCATAGTCTGTAAGGGATGGTTGAGGATACAGTAGGTGAGGTGAAAGGACCCTTCCCACGAGGGCTCACAGTCTACAATAAATAGAAGGGTTTTATTGGCAATTAGTTTACACGTTTATGTTGCTATTGAACAATTTTTAATCCACTATATATATGGTATTTTGCAGAGACTCTTTGTGTTAAATACTAAAACTAGTGTAAAAAGGGGCTTTGCAGATAGTTTCCTGTTTTGTGTTGTTCGGCCACTTCCATATTTCGCGGCCGCACTGCAGCTGGTGAGTGTTGGCTGCTTCTTCACTGTGCCGGAAGCTGTAGTGGACCCGCTGTGGTCTGAGCTTCCTCTGTGGGATTCAGATCACTGTGAAGGGAGTGAGGTCTGCGGGTGAAACTGCAAACTGGGCACCGTGAATGCACTGCACAAAGAAAAGCAAATCTTGTCATGTGCTTCAGTACCTTCTGCCTGACTATCCACATTTTAGTATTAATCAAACGAAGAGGAGATGCATGGAGGAGCACAACCAGGGAGCAGAGCTTTACCTAAGTGTGGGGTGCGATACAAAGCTACTCTTTGCCTTTTAAATATGTTTTCGGGTGTACAAATTTAAGAGAATATTTTGTATTGCTATACACAGGGCTCTAATCCCCTACAGTACATAAAGAATATGTGAGAATAGTATGGAAAGGCTCCCACACACATTGGATAAAAGTCACCTGAACCCACCTATTTCACTATTAATGGCCAACACCAACCATATGATGTTTATTGTGGTCTCGCAATTATCCTTCAATTTGTTGTTTGGAATTCAATTGCTCGATTCATTGTTTGACTCAGATATAAATTGCCAGCATTTTCCTGAATCGTCTTCCTACAGCAGTGGTGGTACGCTGGTGTCTAAAAGACGCCATGGAGAGAATGCAGGAAAGCTCAGCCAATCCAAGTGTCCCTGCATATGGCGGACAGGAGAAAAATAGCTGGCAATGGGGCATGCATAGAAATCATGGGGTCTCATAGCAGAATTTCTAATCATCCCCCTAAAAAAAAAAAATACAAAAAATAATATTCATCTGGGTCACATAAGCGCATATCTCACTACTTTGCTGCCCTAAAAAACTCATGTTGCTCCTATTGAAGACCCTAGATTTTCCTCTCATTGCAGCCATAAAGTGTGATGCCAACAAAATTTCCCCACAAACACTATATGATCTCCCCCATAATGAATTCCTCCACAGTAGCCTCCACACACAGTATAGTGACCCTACTGTACCCACCCTTCAACTTCCCTGCAATGAAAGGTGATGTCAATACAGTATGATCTCCAATTGTGACCCCTACACTGCCCTTCATGCAGTATAATGGGCCTACATACACTATAATGGCCCCTATTATTTCTCCAAATAGTATAATGGTCCCCACACAGCCCTCCACACAGTATGATGCACCCCACACACGTGTTTACACTGTATAATTCCTTGCATACAGTATGATGGCCTTCAAATAAGCCTCCATAAATTAAAGGTTCTCTCATAGTCCTCCAAATATTATAATGGCCCTGATATAGCCCTCCAAATAGTATAATGGTCCCAACATTGCCTTCCATATAGTTTCATGAGCCCCACATTGCATTTCATATAGTGTAAGGCACCCCTATAGCCCTCCATATGGTATAATGGGTACCACATAGTCCTCCATATAGTATAATGAACACTCCATAATGCTCCATATAATATAATGCATCCTCTATACTCCTCCATATAGTATAATGCCCCTATAGTCCTACATCTATTATAATGCACCCCATAGTCCTCCATACAGTATAATAAACATCTCATATTCCCCCATATAGTATAATGCACTTTCACTAGTCCTTCATATAGTATAACTAGTAAAAAGGCCCGATGCAATTGCATCGGGAGCAGGGTGAAATGAATTGTGTGTATACAGGCGGGCCAGTGGGTAGCAGAGTATACAGGGGGCTCTGTGGGTAGCAGAGTATACAGGCGGGTCTGTGGGTAGCAGAGTATACAGACGGCTCTGAGGGTAGGAGATTATACAGGTGACTCTGTGGGTAGTAAAGTATACAGGCGGCTCTGTGGGTAGAAGAGTATACAGGTGGGTCTGTGGGTAGTGGAGTATACAGGCGTGTGTGGTGGTGGTGGCAGAGTATACAGGTGTGTGTGGTGGTGGTGGCAGAGTATACAGGCGTGTGTGGTGGTGGCAGAGTATACAGGCGTCTGTGCTGGTGGCGGCAGAGTATACAGGCGTGTGTGGTGGTGGCAGAGTGTACAGGCGTGTGTGGTGGTGGCAGAGTGTACAGGTGTGTGTGGTGGTGGCAGAGTGTACAGGCGTGTGTGGTGGTGGGAGAGTATACCGGCGTGTGTGGTGGTGGCGGCAGAGTGTACAGGCGTCTGTGCTGGTGGCGGCAGAGTATACAGGCATGTGTGGTGGTGGCAGAGTATACAGGCGTCTGTGCTGGTGGCGGCAGAGTATACAGGCATGTGTGGTGGTGGCAGAGTATACAGGTGTCTGTACTGGTGGCGGCAGAGTATACAGGCGTCTGTGCTGGTGGCGGCAGAGTATACAGGCGTCTGTGCTGGTGGCGGCAGAGTATACATGCAGGTGTGGTGGTGGCGGCAGAGTATACAGGCGTCTGTGGTGGTGGCAGAGTGTACAGGTGTGTGTGGTGGTGGCAGAGTGTACAGGTGTGTGTGGTGGTGGCAGAGTGTACAGGCGTGTGTGGTGGTGGCAGAGTGTACAGGCGTGTGTGGTGGTGGCAGAGTGTACAGGCGTGTGTGGTGGCGGCAGAGTGTACAGGCGTGTGTGGTGGCGGCAGAGTGTACAGGCGTGTGTGGTGGCGGCAGAGTATACAGGCGTGTGTGGTGGTGGCAGAGTGTACAGGCGTGTGTGGTGGTGGCAGAGTGTACAGGCGTGTGTGGTGGTGGCAGAGTGTACAGGCGTGTGTGGTGGTGGCAGAGTGTACAGGCGTGTGTGGTGGTGGCGGCAGATTATACAGGCATGTGTGGTGGTGGCAGAGTATACAGGCGTCTGTGCTGGTGGCAGAGTGTACAGGCGTGTGTGGTGGTGGCAGAGTATACAGGCGTGTGTGGTGGTGGCGGCAGAGTATACAGGCGTGTGTGGTGGTGGCGGCAGAGTATACAGGCGTCTGTGCTGGTGGCGGCAGAGTATACAGGCATGTGTGGTGGTGGCAGAGTATACAGGCGTCTGTGCTGGTGGCGGCAGAGTATACAGGCATGTGTGGTGGTGGCAGAGTATACAGGCGTCTGTGCTGGTGGCGGCAGAGTATACAGGCGTCTGTGCTGGTGGCGGCAGAGTATACAGGCAGGTGTGGTGGTGGCGGCAGAGTATACAGGCGTCTGTGGTGGTGGCAGAGTGTACAGGCGTGTGTGGTGGTGGCAGAGTGTACAGGTGTGTGTGGTGGTGGCAGAGTGTACAGGTGTGTGTGGTGGTGGCAGAGTGTACAGGCGTGTGTGGTGGCGGCAGAGTGTACAGGCGTGTGTGGTGTGGCGGCAGAGTGTACAGGCGTGTGTGGTGGCGGCAGAGTGTACAGGCGTGTGTGGTGGCGGCAGAGTGTACAGGCGTGTGTGGTGGCGGCAGAGTGTACAGGCGTGTGTGGTGGCGGCAGAGTGTACAGGCGTGTGTGGTGGTGGCAGAGTGTACAGGCGTGTGTGGTGGTGGCAGAGTGTACAGGCGTGTGTGGTGGTGGCAGAGTGTACAGGCGTGTGTGGTGGTGGCAGAGTGTACAGGCGTGTGTGGTGGTGGCAGAGTGTACAGGCGTGTGTGGTGGTGGCAGAGTGTACAGGCGTGTGTGGTGGCGGCAGAGTGTACAGGCGTGTGTGGTGGCGGCAGAGTGTACAGGCGTGTGTGGTGGCGGCAGAGTGTACAGGCGTGTGTGGTGGCGGCAGAGTGTACAGGCGTGTGTGGTGGCGGCAGAGTGTACAGGCGTGTGTGGTGGCGGCAGAGTGTACAGGCGTGTGTGGTGGCGGCAGAGTGTACAGGCGTGTGTGGTGGTGGCAGAGTGTACAGGCGTGTGTGGTGGTGGCAGAGTGTACAGGCGTGTGTGGTGGTGGCGGCAGAGTGTACAGGCGTGTGTGGTGGTGGCGGCAGAGTGTACAGGCGTGTGTGGTGGTGGCGGCAGAGTGTACAGGCGTGTGTGGTGGTGGCGGCAGAGTGTACAGGCGTGTGTGGTGGTGGCGGCAGAGTGTACAGGCGTGTGTGGTGGTGGCGGCAGAGTGTACAGGCGTGTGTGGTGGTGGCGGCAGAGTGTACAGGTGTGTGTGGTGGTGGCGGCAGAGTGTACAGGCGTGTGTGGTGGCAGAGTGTACAGGCGTGTGTGGTGGCAGAGTATACAGGCGTGTGTGGTGGTGGAGTATACAGGCGTCTGTGGTGGTGGCAGAGTGTACAGGCGTGTGTGGTGGCAGAGTATACAGGCGTGTGTGGTGGTGGAGTATACAGGCGTCTGTGGTGGTGGCAGAGTGTACAGGCGTGTGTGGTGGTGGAGTATACAGGTGTCTGTGGTGCGCTCGTGCAAGGCAGGGGTTAAAAAAAATAAAAAAAGATTATGCTCACCTCACCCCGAGCCCCCGCCGTCTTCTGCCGTGTTCCGCCGTCTTCTGCCGTGTTCCGCTAGGCTCCCGGTGGCTGTGCAGGCTCCCGGTGCCTGCAGTGATCTTCTATCTACTGAGAGTGAAGGACCTGTGGTGATGTCAGAGTCACGTGACCCGCGATTAGCCTGGAGTAAGCTGGTGTCACGTGACTCTGACATCACCACAGGTCCTTCACTCTCAGTAGATAGAAGATCACTGCAGGCACCGGGAGCCTGCACAGCCACCGGGAGCCTAGCGGAACACGGCAGAAGACGGCGGGAGACGGCGGGAGACAGCGCGGGCTCGGGTAGAGGTGAGGATTTTTTTTTTTTTAGAGTAGTGCGGGTCTGCGGCTCGTGATGACGCTGCGCGTCATCACTCGCAGTCCCGCGCAAAGCATGTTGGGATTCGGCTACAACGCCCGAAATCCCAACTGCGGATTATATAAGTAGATGTACACCTTATAACCCTCCATATCGTAAAAAGTACCCCATAGTCCTCCATATTATATAATGTACCCTCCTCAGTCCTTCATATATAATGCACCCTTATAGTCCTTCATATAGTACAATGTACCCCATAGTCGTCTATATAGCATAATGCACAGCCCAAAGTCCTTCGTATAGTATAATGCACAACCCATAGTCTACTATCTAATATATAAAGCTGAGTGTATGTATGTATGTATGTATGTGTGTGCATATCAAGCCTCTCCTACTCCGCATAGCCGCACTCACTCTGCATAGCCATGCCCACTCCATATATCCCAGTCCATTCAATGTAGCCCCACCCCTAAAGGGTGTGGCTATGTTTATAGCATAATGCAGACTTTTAGTCCTCCATACGGCATAATGCAACCTTATAGCCTTCCATATAACTGAATGCAGCCTCATATCCTTCCATATCTAATATATAAAGCTGTATGCATGTGACCCGCCCCAGGGTATGAGATACTCGGAACCAGAAATTTAGTTCACGGGGAATGTCACTGGGTCCTGTGCCCGGTCACGTTGCCCTGGTGGTTGCTTAAAAAGGGGGAACACAGTCAATAAAAATAAAAGTAAAATATGGAAGTCCCGGACACTAGTGGCTGTCTTTTTTGGAAGGACTCTAACCAGCATGGAGATGAAGGGGTGTTGCTCAAGTCATGTGTACATTTGTATAATCCATTTAAGTAGAAGAAATGACGGCACTCACCCAAAGATGTCTGTTGAATTGCAAGTCTTTATTCCAGGTTGGAATGAGGGCTTCAGGTGCACAGGGAGGGAGGGTAGTGCGGTGGGGACCTACCCTACCTTGCAAATCTGGTACAGTCTTTTGGGTCTTTCTGGCCTGGGTAGTCACCAGGGAACAGGGATGACTCACTTAGGACCCTCGGTGGTATGCCTGCCATTCCTTTCCAGTCCCTCACTGCGCTCTCTCCTGTCTCCCTTGTAGCACTCTTGCACGCAGAGCCTCGAGTGGGCTCCCACGGGCCCTCTGTGAAGGACTCTTCTCCGGGTCCCCGACCTTATTCGGTGCCTTTTTAAGGATGTCCCGGGCATTCGGCCGCGACTTCCTCTAGGAGCTCGGGCCTCTGGTTCGACGGTTCGGGGATAGACTCCCGTACCATGTTCACAGTCGGTCCTCTGTTCCGGGACCAGATCCCTCCAGTCGGTGGATGTACCGGGTCCGGATTCAGGCGCATTGCACTACCTGGTGCCTCTAGGATCTCCCTCTATCCCGACAGCTTCTCCGCCATCTTGCACTCCTCACTAACTCTCCTCCCACCCACACACTTTTCTACCCTGTCACTCCTCCCATGGGACTGGGTCCTCCCTACAAAGGGTCCACTCACAGTCCCCTACTCTAGGGTATGTGTAAATGAGTGTTGTGAGGGTCCCTTATGTGGCATCCCAATTTAGTGGTGTAACTAGGTCTCATGGCGCCCGGGGCAGAGATTTATTTTGGCGCCCCCCGCCCACGTGATGACCAGGGGTGCCGCCTGAGTAGAGTAGGGGAGGAGCAGGGGGGTAGCTGTCAGCTTTCATCCCCGCCGCCCCTGCAGCCTTAGGTGGGGAGCAGGGGAGGGGGGCTGTCAGCTCCGCCGCCCCGCAGCGCCACCCTGCACTGTATCAGCGGGACGTACCTCCTCCGAGCTGTCGACCTTATCCTCCTCGAGTTAATCCTCCTCCACGGGATCCTGCTGGCTGGTTGGCTCCTCTGTCTCGGCCTCCACCACCACGTCAGGCATCTCCGCGGGAACCGACAGGACATTTCACTCGGGCACATCAGGCTCGTCCGGGTCCTCCGGCTCACTACAAGAGTTGGCTGCGGGTCTGGCCGCTGATTATCCCTGGTAACCTCGGGCTCACCCTGGGGTGGGTCTCTTGCCCTCGGCTCCAGGACAGAAGTCTTGTTTAGCCCCAGGTCATCGGGATCTGTCTGCACAGCTCGCTGGGCAAGGGCATGGAGGGTATCAGCTCTCCCTGCCTCACCCTTCCTGCCGCTATTTACAGTCTCTGACAGGGACAGTTCAATCTCAGGCCTGCCCCCTTGGTTTTTCCTTGGCAACTTGGGCAGGTCTGGATTTTCATGACTCTTGCAGGGCCCTCCCATGATGGGGGGCCGAGGCACGCCCCTGGGCCTGCACATGGCCTTAAGTCTCTGACCCCGCCATCTTGGGCTCAACAGCAAAGTTCAATTTAAAACACAGATCAAGGCGCACAGCACCCGTCGGTTGTGGGCATGGGATCCGGTTTGTGATGCCAGAAAGCGGACCCACCCCAGGGTATGGGATACTCAGAACAGGGCGTTTAGTTCACGGGAATGTCACTGAGGCCTGTGCCTGGTCCCGTGGCCCTGGTGGGGGAAAATGCCACCTATGGTCCAGTAATGTTACCGACACTGTTGGATAGCCCTTCGGGGTGATGGTGGAGCTGCAAGATGGTTACGCTCCCTGTAGGTGGAGCGGGATTCCCGGGCAGTTGTGAATGTTATAGTTTGTCTACAGTCTTTACACATGGAAGCAGCTTACCATACAGCACAGTCACTTGTCCTTTTTACTGTAGAAAGTATGCAGCTCATCATGAGCAGGCAAATAAAGTACGACACACAGTCTTTAACTCTGCATGGTTTACTGGCAGTACTTCAGACAGGTCACAGATGGTACAGTCTTTCAGGTCTTTCTGGCCTGGGTAGTCACAAGGAAACCGGGATGACGCACTTAGGACTCTCGGTGGTATGTCTGCCGTTCCTTTCCAGTCCCTCACTGCGCTATCTCCTGTTTTCCTTGAAGCACTCCCGCGAGCGGAGCCTCGAGCCAGCTCCCACGAGCCCTCTGTGGAGGACTCTTCTCCGGGTCCCATGACCCTATTCGGTGCCTTTTTAAGGAGGCGCCGGGCGTTCGGCCGTGACTTCCTCTAGAAGCTCAGGCCTCCGGTTCTACGGTTCGGGGATAGACTGCCGCACCGTGCTCAGAGCCGGTCCTCTGTGCCGGTCGGTGGAAGCACCGGGTCCGGATTCGGGTTGACCGCACTACCTGGTGCCCCAGGATCTCCCTCTGTCCCGACGACTTCGCCGTCCTGCACTCCTCACTCCTCTCTAACTAACCAACTCTCCTCCCTCTCACACACTTTTCTACCCTGTTACTCCTCACATGGGACTGGGTCCTCCCTACAGCGGCTCCACTCATGGTCCCCTACTCTAGGGTGTGTGTGAATGTGTGTTGTGAGGATCCCTTATGTGACATCCCAATTCCCTAGTCACAGGAATACTACACACTCGTGTCTGGGTGCTGTACCCCTACGTGGCGTCCCGACCAGTGGGGAACCACACGTGTGTGTACTGTATGTATGTGTGTATGTCACAATAGAATGACAAAAAATGCAAATCCACAAGTAGAGAACTCAGGAGGCACAAATACTGCATAAATACAGTGACATGACTCAGAATGTGTAGACTAAAATTCTATTGTGGCATCACTGTTTTGTTCCTTACCTGGAAACAGTTAGTTACTATGCCCGGGTAATGCCGGGCTCTACAGCTAGTATAGTATAATGCTCTTCCCATAGTACTCCATATAGTATAATACACAGCCCATTGCCCACCATATAATATAATGCACTTCCCATAGTACGCCATATAGTATAATGCACAGCCCATAGTTTACCATATAGTATAATTCACTTTCCATAGTATGCATATAGTATAACGCACCTGCATATATAATACACAGCCCCTAGTCCTCCATATAGTATAATGCACACCTCATGGTCCTCCATATAGTTGAATGCACACCTCATAGTCCTCCATACACTGTGTGCAGAATTATTAGGCAAATGAGTATTTTGCTCACATGATACTTTTTATACAGGTTGTCCTACTCCAAGCTGTATAGGCTTGAGAGCCAACTACCAATTAAGTAAATCAGATGATATTCATCTCTGTAATGAGGAGGGGTGTGGTCTAATGACATCAACACCCTATATAAGGTGTGCTTAATTATTAGGCAACAATTCGTTTGGAAAAATGGGTCAGAAGAGACATTTGATGGGCTCTGAAAAGTCCACAATTGTGAGATGTCTTGCAGAGGGATGTAGCAGTCTTGAAATTGCCAAAATTTTGAAGCGTGATCATCGAACAATCAATCGTTTCATGGCAAATAGCCAACAGGGTTGCAAGAAGTGTGTTGGGTAAAAAAGGCGCAAAATAACTGCCCATGAATTGAGGAAAATCAAGCGTGAAGCTGCCAAGATGCCATTTGCCACCAGTTTTGCCATATTTCAGAGCTGCAACGTTACTGGAGTATCAAAAAGCACAAGGTGTGCTATACTCAGGGACATGGCCAAGGAAAGGAAGACTGAAAAACGACCACCTTTGAACAAGAAACATAAGATAAAACATCAACACTGAGCCAAAAAATATCCTAAGACTGATTTTTCAAAGGTTTTATGGACTGATGAAATGAGAGTGATTCTTGATGGGCCAGATGGATGGGCCAGAGGCTGGATCAGTAATGGGCAGAGAGCTCCACTCCGACTCAGACGCCAGCAAGGTGGAGGTGGGGTACTGGTATGGGCTGGAATCATCAAAGAGGAACTTGTGGGACCTTTTCGGGTTGATGGAGTGAAGCTCAACTACCAGACCTACTGCCAGTTTCTGGAAGACAACTTCAAGCAGTGGTGCAGGCAGAAGCCGGTATCGTTCAAGTAAAACATGATTTTCATGCAGGACAATGCTCCATCACATGCATCCAACTACTCCGCAGCGTGGCTGGCCAGTAAAGGTCTAAAAGAAGAAAAAATAATGACATGGCCCCCTTGTTCACCTGATCTGAACCCCATAGAGAACCTGTGGTCCCTCCTAAAATGTGAGATCTACAGGGAGGGAAAACAGTACACCTCTCGGAACAGTGTCTGGGTGGCTGTGGTGGCTGCTGCACACAATGTTGATCGTAAACAGATCAAGCAACTGACAGATTCTATGGATGGAGGCTGCCGAGTGTCATCATAAAGAAAGGTGGCTATATTGATCACTAATTTTTGGGGGTTTTGTTTTTGCATATCAGAAATGTTTATTTCTAAATTTTGTGCAGTTATATTAATTTACCTGGTGAAAATAAACAAGTGAGATGGGAATATATTTGGTTTTTATTAAGTTGCCTAATAATTCTGCACAGTAATAGTTACCTGCACAAACAGATATCCTCCTAAGAGCCAAATCTAAAAAAAAAACCACTCCAACTTCCAAAAATATTAAGCTTTGATATTTGAGTCTTTTGGGTTGATTGAGAACATAGTTGTTGATCAATAATAAAAATAATCCTCTACAATACAACTTGCCTAATAATTCTGCACACAGGGTATTGTAGAACGCACCTCCACATAGTACAATGCACACCTCATAGTCTTCCATATAGTATAATGCAATCTATATAGTATTTAGGCTCCCATGAACTCAGTGATTTAAAAAAAACACTCACCTCTCTTCGGTCCCCCACTGCCCCGGTCTCTGCAGGGAGTGTTCTTCAGCCGTGTTTTCACTAAAGTGACGTCATCACACCCGCTGAGCTGTCAGATCTCAGATGCAGCAGGAGAATGATGGAAAAGGGAGCAGTGGAGCATTCCCTCTTTCATCATTCCTTTCCACCGTATCAGCATCCACAATGACGATCCTGTTGAAAGCGTGATGCCAGTTGGGAGGGGAGCACTGACCCCCTCAACTTACGTGCCTCATAGTGACAAAGTGATTTGCCACAATTGGCAGTACGTCTCTGCATCTAAGCAATATAAAAATTCCATTATGATAATTATTTGCTTGACCTATGTGCCCATGGCCAGAAACATGGTATGCCATGTTAAATGTATTAAGCTTCACACCCCCTGATCCCATAAGGCACACACTATGCAATGGTGTCACTCCATGGACTAGGGAGCGTCCGGATATAGTGCGTAACTGTGGTGCACAGACCAACAGTGCCCGGCGCACTACACACAATAATAGAGGGAACACTGTGAGGACAAATACAAAGGGTGGCCCGCTCGTAGGGAATGGGGGAATGGAGACCTACTGCGCACACCTGCGACTGTGCTCTGATCTCCCTTCCATCTCTATACGGGTTCTTTCACCTCATCACTGAGCAGGATACTTAGTCCATCGTTGGCCCTGATGTTAACCCTCAATAGAGAGATGGCCAGCTTGTGCACTAGTCACAACCACTGCAATAAATTCAACACGAGGGGAAGGGAAGACAGACAGCGAAACAACAAAACAACTTCACGCCTGCTGCAACACATCCTAGGCAACAGATGGCTTGGCAATGGTCAGCTTCACCAGGGAGTTTCCTTCACCTCAGGTAGCTTGGCTAAGAATGAAGTTCAGTCACCAGCAAGAAATGCTGGATCATATGACCAAATAAAGGAGATGAGAGTGATCACAAAGTAGCCACACCTGGAGAGATAACTAAGGAGCTTGCTCTAGCAAAAGAAACTGACATTAACTCCAACATTGCCAAAGGATAGAAACACAGGTCTCAATACAAAAATGAGACAAAGGACCCAAACCTGTCACAAGTCATCAAAGTAAGAGAGACCATCATGACAAATGGCCTACATATTGGTGGATTTCCACAAATGCCTAAGTAGCTAAATAAATTGTGAAAGAAAATGAAATAATTTAAGGCTATGGATTCTACTGACATGGGAATTTTTTTTTTTTACATATTGGTGGTTGCCTTTAGTTAGTAAAATGATACTAAGTTTCTGCCTGCAATTTTCATTCCCTTATTCATTTTAAGCCACCCATATATGCAGTTTCCAGCTTGAGCCAACCTTCAGATTTTTCTCCTGCGTGAGTGTTCTTTTGTTCAATACATGCTGTAAGGTCTGTGTATATCCAGGGTGATGCTATCTTCACTTGATTTCACACATCAGCACAGGTGATACTTTCCTCTGAATGAATTTCTTATTTTCTCTGCCATCCCTGAAACTCTAAATACTTTCCCCTCTCTCCACTGTACATCTGTATATAACCTATTTTCCTTCTTGCTGCTATAACTAACACTGAGAGAAGGGAACAGAGAGAGCAGAAAGTTATCAGGAGCCGGATATTGGACAGGTTTATATCATTTCTGCAAAACAGCTAGCTAGATGAAGGATTCTGTTTAGAAAGTAATTTTACTTTATATTTGGAAAGCACATGAACAATGAAAAAAATTCTGTGAGAAGGTTAACATAGCCTTTCAGGATTAACTTTTTTTCTATGTTTTTGTGTCATGGAAGAGGGCTATGTAAAACCTACTTGCCGTGTTTTCTCTCAATATAGAAATGTGTCACAAGTGAGTATGAAGCATTCATGTACACACTTCTGTACTGCATTAAGACGCTCACACAGCACTGATCACTTTGAATGTTGGTCGCTGTGAAAGTTTCCTACCGGAGTGAGACTAGAATGATGCTGGAGGTGCCGACATGAAGCAGGGGTTGATACTTCTGCAGAAGCTCGCCAATTTCTGTGTCTTGTGTTCCACACCCATTCCTTACCACAGAGAACACTCCAACTTTGTGTATTCTGGAGAACGGCCCTCAATAATAGTTGAGGAAGTACACTTTGCACTTCAACTGCATAAAAATTAAAACATAACACCTAAGCCCTAAAAACGAGCTTTAGAGATAATTTCACATAACAGAAAGTGATGACATACCCCGAGCACATAGCATCTGTTTTTGCCTAGTAGAAGGGGTACTGAACCATATTCACCTGTAGAGCCCGACAGTCTGGAATAATTTACAAAAAAATTACATTTGCCAAGAAAAAGAGCATGGCGATACGAAGTATTAAGTGAACCTGTTATGCACTTTTGTATGTGTGTTCTCCTTGTGCTTACGTGGATTTCCTCAAGGTTCTCCGGTTTCCTCCCACACTCGAAAGACATTGTCACGCCTAGGAGGTGAGGGAATCAGGAACCCGGATGGAGGTGGGCAAGGGAATCAGGGGGAGCTAATCTGACCCTTTACACTGGGGTCTCTGACTCACGCTGTTCTCGGAGGTACCTCTGAAGGTGAGGAGGTCCGAGTCTTAAACCTTTTTCCTAAGCTCCTGAAAAGCCCTAGGCTAAAAACCCCTACCTCCACCCACGGACCAGGAAACCCAGCAGCTTCAAATGCAAGTCCTCAGCAGCAACAAAGGAGCTCAACAGAGCCTGACTCCACAGCTTGGGTCCTAGACCAGAATGAACTGAATCAGCGACATCTGGTGGAAGGAAGCTGAAGTATTTATGGCCAAGGGGTGGAGAGCAGAAGGCTCAGACACACACCCTCAGCTCACCTGAGCTATTAGTCACTTCCAATAAACATTTAGCAACCTCCACCTACACAGCTACAGTGATTGAGGGAAAAAAGGCTTGGTTTAAACTACAGCAGCAGCACCTATAGGCTGAAGGCAGTCAATACATGACAGACATATTGATAGGGAATTTAGATTGTGAGCCCCACTGGGGACAGCAATGATCAAGCACTGTGAAATTAATAGTACTATATAAGTGAGTAATATAAATTAAAATAAAGACTACAACACAGGAGCCAAACCCACACCCTACTGGTTCCTATACAGACTAGAAAACTCCCAGCCGCACAACTAAAAACAGCAACACGGACCTGGCTCCCTAAAAGGCCATTGAGCAGTTTCTTGTTCATTCTCAGGAACCAAAGCGGAGGCCGCTACGTACAACTAAACAAGAGAGGGAAAGTGTTTAGAGGTAGACGGAGACCCAAAGTGAGGAAACCTAAAGGGAACTTATCGAAACCGAGCTATGACAGAACCTTCCTGCTTCACAAGCTTAAATGAGTTTGCATCGGTGTGTCGAGATGCTCATTCCCCTCTGCATGGACTGATCTTTTAATGGAGTAATTGCGATCTCTTTGGTTTTATACTTCCACACAAATTGATATTTATTAAAAAAAATTAAGAAAAAAATTGTTAAATAATTAAAATAAATCAAATGTCCTAACCTCACAAATTTAGGAGTTATTGAGACCATATCTCTATTTTCTTCATTGTTTTTCAATATTGTAATCTAGCTAATGATTTTCTGAGATGTTACAGAACACCTTTCTGTGTAAGGGATGGACATATCATTGCTATGGCCTGTGCACCCCTACAGGGGCCTAAGAGGTTAGAGGGGCCACTTTCACCTACAATACCTGTGGAATTGGGCAGTATGATGAGCTGTTGAACTGTTCTTGCATAGGTGCACTCTTCTGTGTTCGCCATTGTTCCGTGTCATTACTTGGTAGAGCTTAATATCACCAATCGACTTTTCTAAGCCATCCACAAAGTCATTAACATATGAATATCACAGCCGAATTCTTACCCCTGTGGTACCCCATTAGCTATGCTCTAGTTATCTCCACATTCTGTTTTCTATTCCTTAACCCAATATTAACCCTGCTATATTCATTTTCACCCAGTTCCAGCATTCTCATTTCATGAACCAATGTCAATATTAGGATTCTCTTCAATGTAAAATACAAAAGGAAAGATGTTCACTTATAAAGTAAAACTTACAGTCTAAAACTTATCAGTGCATCCTACAACACATCTCTACAGGTCGTTTCTACAGATAATTGATAACACACTTAAGGTTCTCATCGTCTCATGTTAATACACATTGCTAGGATATGACTTTATGGGTCTTGGTGACTTGCCATCACTTTCTATGGTGGAAAACCCCTTCAAGTTTCTTAGTAACATATCTGAAATTCAATCTTTACGCAACATATATTAGAGGAAGGTTTCAATTTTACAAGGGAAATGTCATTCTTAGATTCTTTTAACTTTCATTTTTTAATTGATAAAACACTTTAATTATGCAGCTATCTTAATGAGAATACTTATGCCAGCTCTACTACTGGAGCTGGCGCTCCACTAATTCCAGAGCTGACATAACCTACTGTTTTGCTTCCCGCTACCCTATAGAATGTAGGCCTGCAAGGGCAGGGTCCTCTCCGCTCTGTACCAGTCTGTCACTGTTAGTTTGTTCATTGTATTTTTCACTTCTTTTGTATGTAATCCTTACTCATGTACAGCACCATGGAATCAATGGTGCTTTAAAAATAAATAAATAAATAAATAATAATAATATAAAATATATTTGGGTTTCAGGGTGATAGGCTGAGGAAAATGATAAATCAATCCCCTAAAACAGTCATCAGAATAAAAAATAAAATATAGAAAAGAAAGATAACAGGAAGTGGGGAACACAAGAGGGGGTGGTATAGGAGATAGGGAAAGTGGCCTTGGTGATTGTAACATGCGTATAATTCTCTTCCAACAGTAAGGTATATTCATCAGATCCTTTAAATTCTGTACAATAAAACCAGGTTTTAAGGAATTGTTCCTGCGAGTTGTTAATTATCGACGCAAGATCCTCCAGCAGCGTCATCTCATTGATTTTGGAGAACCAGAGGGACATCGTGGGGGCGGTGTCTCTTTTCCATAGAATTGGGATACAGGCTCTGGTCATCACAATTCAATGTCTCAACATTGACCACCAGTACGTCTTTAGTGGGATGTCACTATGATGGAGAAGGACAAGGGCCGGATCGATATCCAAAGCAAAACCAGTGATCCTGTGGATTACCCGCTGATCCTTTTCCAAAATGAGGCCAGGTGATTTTAAGGTATTTTTATTACTTTCTGCAAAGTCACACGTCTACATATACTAAGATTACCATGCTTTTAAACAATTTGAGACAGCCCATCTGATGATGTCATGTGTTTGGAAGCTTCTCATAGGTTTATTGGCAACATCTGCGTTAATTAGAGACACAACCTATGGATGTGATTTACTGCACACCTGAAACACACTGCTTCTTTGTGTATCATCAAGGGAAAGTCTAAAGAAATCAGCCAAGGTATCAGGAAGATATCAAGAAGAGAATCGTGGACTTGCACAAGTCTGGTTCACCCTTGGGTGCAATTTCCAGATACCTGAAGATGCCTCATTCATCTCTACAAACAATTATATGCATATACAAACAAGATGGGAATGTGCAGCCATCACACCGCTCAGGAAGGAGATGGGTTCTGTGTCCCAGAGATGAACGTGCTTTGGTCGGACATGTGTATATCAACCCAAGAACAAAAGTAAATTACATTGTAAAGTTGATGGTGGAAGCTTGTAAGGTTGTGTCATTATCCACAGTGAAACGAGTACTGTATCAACATGGGCTGAAAGGCCACTCTACCAGGAATAATAGTAATAAAAATATTTATTCATTTATATAGTGCTATTGATTCCATACCACTTTACATACATTTGAAATGCTGTTCCCATTTGGGCTCACAATCTAAACATCCTATCAGTATGTCTTTTAATTGTGGGAGGAAACCAGAGCGCCCAGAGGAAACCTACGCAAATACAGGGAGAACATACAAAGTCCTTGCAGATGTTGGTCTTGGTGGGAATTGAATCCAGGACCGAGAGCTGCAAAGGCTGCAGTGCTAAAGAAACATAAAAAAGCCAGGTTAATTTTTGCAAATGCACACAGCCAAAAAAAACTACACCAGAATGCAGCAAATACACACACTGCTTTTGGTGCGTTTTTCTGCCAGAAGATTTTAACTGCAAGTCTTCCTATATCTAACCTGATGCTCGCATGTAATTTCAATGTAGTAAGAAAAAAAATTTCTGAAATGAAAATCATGACAAAACTGATTGTATAGTTTTCTATGCGGACATTCCTGTGTCCCATGGCATCATTTGCAATGTGGGATGTCTCCCTGAGCTGGAAAGAAAAATGCTGCATGTGGAAAGTGCATAACTTAGGCTGGCTTCACACTTGCGTTTGTGTCTGCATGCGCAGGGCATGCAGACGCAAACGCAGTGCAACACAGCACATACTTATGTGAACACAGCGGAGAATCTCTGCATGTGTTCACATTAGTATGGTGCCCGGGCAGCCAATCAGCTGTCTCGGGGGCGGCCGGGAGGAGGAGATCAGCGGCAGAGATCTCCTCCTCCCGGCCACAGCTGATCTCCCACCAGTGTCAGCGAGGAGACCAGCTGATCTGACAGCTGTTTAAATCTCCCGTGCTAACACCGAATAGGGTGATATCGGTGCAGGAGATAAGAAACAGCTGATCGCTACTTCAAATCTCCCGCGCCAACCTCACCTATTCGGTATCAGCGCGGGAGATTTAAACAGCTGTCAGATCAGCTGTATCTTCAAATTTCCCCGCTGGCACCGGCGGCCACCGGGAGAGATTTAAATGAGATCCGCAGCGTTCTCCTGCGCTGTCATGCGGAGGACACTGCGGATCCATTGAGATTCATGCATTGTTTGTGCGCTTGCGGATAAAACAAGCGCCCGCGAACGCACAAAAAATGCAACAGGCTGCATTCGGAGTGCGGAGGAGGGCGCATAAATTATGCGCATCCGTATGCAAATGCAACCGAACGCAGCCAAAATGCAGGCACATGTAATCCCATGTTAAACATAGGAACGCATGTGCGCAAGCGTTTGGCTGCGTTCGGTGCGCCAAACGCAAGTGTGACGGCACCCATAGTCATTAACAATGTCTGACTAAGGCCTAAAACATCTGGGTGGACATATATGTAAACCAAGACTAAATATAATAATAATGCGTAAATACAATGCAAACTTAATCTAAATGCATGGTTCTTGGTCACACTGATGACATTTCTGAGTAGTTTTCTGTCATTTGTAAATACTCTGCACTCAGTAGGAAGAAATCAATACCTATTTTTCCTTGATTAATAATGCCCTTGAATCTTTATGTATTAATGACCTTCAGATTTGGTCATTTTTATGTAACGCAGGAAGACAGCTTTAATTGTGAGCGGAGGCGCTCCACAGGCCTCCAAATGATTTCATTTTGCTGCATACAAATGTGTGAACTAATAATTTTCAGCAATAGTTAATAGAAATTTGCAAGTGTACTGTTATCTCACGTACGCCTGTCACATAATAAAAAAGTCTTGTCCCTTTATGGCACATTTTGGTTTAATACAGCGTGTTAAAAGACTGAGCAAATGCTAATTTCACTTTGTGAGGATAGAGATCTGCGCCATTATGTGAGAACCAGTTATTCAAAAACCGTTTATCATGTTAAAAATGAAGAGAAAAAAGAAAAATGAATAACAAGTCTTTGAGAGGTAGTAATCTGTAGACGTCTCGGATGTGAGAATGACTAGAGCTGTCTCTTATTGCTTTTTCTTTTTTTTTTTTTTTTTAAAGAAATGTGTGCAGAGAATATACCATTGACTGCACTTTCCAATGCTTAAAGGGGAACTCCGAGGAGATAATTTTTTTAGTGCTGTCCCTGTCCGCCTACATGATGAAGCAGAGCTGTACACTGCAGTTCTAGGATTTATAGTTCACTTATAAATCTATAAAATCATATCTGCTCCTCAGCACTCACCCCTCCCTTTGGGGACAGAGAAATTCAGCCTCATGTTGCAGCGAAGATCAGGAGGTGTGTTAGGGGCGTGGACCTTAGGGGTTCCAGGATCATCCTCATTCCTACCCCCTCATATTACTGTATTGGCAGCGGGGCCCATTGTCACACTACAATCCTGCCCCTGATATACATCCCATGTAATGTAAGAACAAGGGTGTTCTCCCTTCAAATAGCAATCATGTCACCAAGCAGACGTAAACACACTCTGTGATCTTTTGCTGTACAATGATATGGTGGTGCATAATGTGTGCTGCTATGTATCAGGCCAGGAGCAGAGGCAGAGCACTGCATTGATTGATTCAGCACTGCCATGGTCTTCCCTCCCTCTCATATCAACTTGGGAGCTTCCTGTCCCCTGAAACGTTAGCACTATGCATGACTGCATTTCTCTGTCCCCAAAGGGAGGGGTGAGGCCTGAGGAGCAGATATGATTTTATTGATTTATAAACGATCTATAGATCCTAGGACTGTAGTGGACAGCTCAGCCTCATCACGTAGGAGGACAGGGGTAGCACAAAAATATTTTATCTCCCCGGAGTTTTCGTTTATGGTAAATTGTGTTTGATCTATCAATTGGTAAGTCTCAACACCCAATTCCCCAACAATTGTAAATTCTGACTCTTCTTGTGTCATGGATGGACACTGACAACTTGGGACTGTGAATAAATTGTAATATAAAAATGTGAAAATATCTAAAAAAAAATGTTTCACCTTAATTCAGGGAGTTGAACTCATAATATATCTAGGATCAGAGGAATACAATGTGTTTAACCACTGTACTATCTGGGGATTGCTGCTAAAGGACCAACCTGAAAAGATATAGTGATGTAATCAAATTGTTTAACGTATGTAAAATAATTTTGATGTAATAAAATTATTTAACGTATATAAATTATTTTTGATATATACAGTATATACACACCATGTATCCAGTGAGAGATTGAATATCAAAAATAAAATCCAGAAAATCACATTGTCTAAATTATATACCGTAAATGTATTTACATTTTGTAGAGAAAGATAAGTATTTGATCCCTCTGGCAAACAAGACTTAATACTTGGTGGAAAAACCTTGTTGGCAAGCACAATAGTCAGATGTTGCTTGTAGCTGATGATGAGGTTTGCGCACGTCAGGAGGAATTTTGGTCCATCCCTCTTTGCAGATCATTGATTTTGTAAGTGGGCAAACTAACAAAATAAGCAAGGGATAAAATACTTATTTCCCCCAATGTGTATATATCTATGTATATCTATATATATACAGTCATATGAAAAAGTTTGGGCACCCCTCTTAATCTTACTCATTCTTTTTTTGTTTAAAATTTTGTTTTTGCAACAGCTATTCCAGTGTGATATATGTAATAACTGACACAGTAATATTTCAGGATTGAAATGAGGTTTATTGCACTTACCAAAAATGTGAAATATGCATTATTTCAAAATTTGACAGGTGCAAAAGTATGGGCACCTCAACAGAAAAGTGACATTAATATTTAGTAGATATTTAGTAGATATTTAGTAGATCCACCTTTTGCAAAAAATAACAGCCTCTAGTTGCTTCCTGTAGCTGTTAATGAGTTCCTGGATCCTGGATGAAGGTATTTTTGACCATTCCTCTTTACAAAACAATTCCAGTTCAGTTAAGTTTGATGGTCGCCGAGCATGGACAGCCCCCTTTAAAACATCCCACAGATGTTCAATGATATTTAAGTCTGGGGACTGGGATGGCCATTCCAGAACATTGTAATTGTTCCTCTGCATGAATGCCTGAGTAGATTTGGAGCGGTGTTTTGGATCATTGTCTTGCTGAAAGATCCATCCCCGGCGTAACTTCAACTTTGACACTGATTCTTGAACATTATTCTCAAGAATCTGCTGATGCTGAGTGGAATCCATGCGACCCTCAACTTTAACAAGATTCCTGGTGCCGTCATTGGCCACACAGCCCCAAAGCATGATGGACCTCCCCCAAATTTGACACTGGCTAGCAAGTGTTTTTCTTGGAATGCTGTGTTTTTGTAGCGCCATGCATAACGTCTTGTTGTATGACCAAACAACTTAATCTTTGTTTCATCAGTCCACAGGACCTTTTCCAAAATGAAACTGGCTTGTCCAAATGTGCTTTTGCATACCCCAGGCGACTCTGTTTGTGGCGTGCATGCAGAAACTTCTTCGTTCGCATCACTCTCCCATACAGCTTCTCCTTGTGCAGTGTGCGCTGTATTGTTGACCGATGCACAGTGACACCATCTGCAGCAAGATGATGCTGCAGGTCTTTGGAGGTGGTCTGTGTGGGGATTGTTCTTGACTGTTCTCACCATTCTTCTTCTCTGCCTTTCTGATTTTTGTTGGCCTGCCACTTCTGGCCTTTACAAGAACTGTCCTTGTGGTCTTCCATTTCCTTACTATGTTCCTCACAGTGGAAACTGACAGGTTAAATCTCTGAGACAACTTTTTGTATCCTTCCCGTGAACAACTATGTTAAACAATCTTTTTTTAAGATCATTTGAGTGCTGTTTTGAGGAGCCCATAATGCCACTCCTCAGAGAAGATGCAACTAGGAGAACAACTTGCAATAGTAAATTTAAATATAAATTATATATTTAATAAAAAAAGTGTGAAACAACTGAAAACATGTCTTATATTCTAGGTTTCTTCAAAGTAGCCACCTTTTGCTTTGATTACTGCTTTGCACACTCTTGGCATTCTCTTGTTGAGCTTCAAGAGGTAGTCACCGGAAATGATCTTCCAACAGTCTTGAAGGAGTTCCCAGAGATGCTTAGCACTTGTTGGCCCTTTTGCCTTCACTCTGCTGTCCAGCTCACCCCCAAACCATTTTGATTGAGTTCAGGTCTGCTGACTGTGGAGGCCAGGTCATCTGGTGTAGCACCCCATCACCATCACACTTCCTCCTCCATGCTTCACTGTGGGAACCAGGCATGTAGAGTCCATCTGTTCACCTTTTCTGCGTAGCACAAAGACACGGTGGTTGGAACCAGAGATCTGAAATTTGGACTCATCAGACCAAAGCACAGATTTCCACTGGTCTAATGTCCATTCCTTGTGTTCTTTAGCTCAAACAAGTCTCTTCTGCTTGTTGCCTGTCCTAAGTAGTGGTTTCCTAGCAGATATTTTTCCATGAAGGCCTGCTGCATAAAGTATCCTCTTAACAGTTGTTGTAGAGATGTGTCTGCTGCTAGAACTCTGTGTGGCATTGACATGGTCTCTAATCTGAGCTGCTTTTAATCTGCGATTTCTGAGGCTGGTGACTCGGATGAACTTATCCTCCACAGCAGAGGTGACTCTTGGTCTTTCTTTTCCTAGGCCGGTCCTCATGTGAGCCAGTTTCTTTGTAGCGCTTGATGGTTTTTGCAAACACCTGTCCACAACCTCAAACAGTCACACTCCAAACTCAACTATGGTGAAGCCCAGAGAGCTGTCGCAGGACACCAGAGACAAAATTGTAGCTCTGCAGCAGGCTGAATCTGCAATAGGCAAGCAGCTTGGTGTGAAGAAATCAACTGTGGGAGCAATAATTAGAAAATGGAAGACATATAAGTCCACTGATAATCTCCCTCAACCTGGGGCTCCATGCAAGATCTCACCCTGTGTGATCAAAATGATCTCAACAACAATAAGCAAAAATGCAAGAATCACATGGGAGGACCTAGTGAATGACATGCAGAGAGCTGGGACCAAGGTAACAGGCTACCATCTGTAACACACTACGCTGCCAGGGACTCAGATCCTGCAGTGCCAGATGAGTCCCCCTGCTTAAGCAATTATATGTCCAGGCCCGTCTGAAGTTTGCTAGAGAGCATTTGGATGATCCAGAAGAGCATTGAGAGAATGTCATATGGTCAGGTGAAACCAAAGTAGAACTATTTGGTAGAAACACAACTCGTCGTGTTTGGAGGAGAAAGAATGCTGAGGTGCATCCAAAGAATACCATACCTACAGTGAAGCATGGGGGTGGGACATTATGCTTTGGGGCTGTTTCTATGCAAACGGACCAGGATGACTGATTCGTATACATGAAAGAATGAATGGGGCCATGTATCGTGAGATTTTGAATGCAAACCTCCTTCCATCAGCAAGGGCATTGAAGATAAAGTGTGACTGGGTCTTTCAGCATGACAATGATCCCAACCACAATGCCAGGCTAACGAAGGAGTGGCTTCATAAGAAGCACTTCAAGGTCCTGGAGAGGCTTAGCCAGTCTCCAGATCTCAACCCTATAGAAAACCTTTGGAGGGAGTTGAAAGTCTGTGTGGCCCAGCAACAGCCTCAAAACATCACTGCTATAGAGATCGTCATAGAGGAATAGATCAACATTCCAGCAACAGTGTGTGCCAACCTTGTGAAGGCTTACAGAAAATGTTTGACCTCTGTCATTGCCAGCAAAGGATATATAACAAAGTATTGAGATAAAGCTTTGTTATTGACCAAATACTTATTTTCCACCAAAATTTGAAATAAATTTCTTTCCAAATCAATCTATGTGATTTTCAGGATTTGTTTTCTCATTTTGTCTCTCATAGTTGAAGTCACCTATGATGTCAGTCACATGCCTCTCTCATCTTTTTAAGTGGGAGAATGTGCACAATTGGTGGCCGACTACTTTTTTCCTCACTGTAGTTAACTCAATGAAAATGTCTTTGTATAAAGGACCTGTGTGATGTAACAATTATGTGACCGTAGTGGACTGAGCAAAGCAAGTAGTATCATTATGGGCTATGAAGACTTAGCACCGCCTATTATAATCACATGATCGTGACATCACACGGGTCCTGCAGCACCTTCTGACATTTGGTAGAAATGTTAACTATTAACCTGCCAGAATGACTACGTCCTCCAAAGTGTTTACACTGCCTCATTTACATAAGAAATTGTGGGTATATAAATGCTTTTTATTCACCTTTAACATTACACTATGAGCTCAGACAGGGATGGTTGGAATAGCACTATGAAGCTGCAAGTACAGACACGGATAGGTGGGGGGCGGGGCATAAACAAGCTGACAGGTTCCGTTTAATATCTTTCACTTTAAAAAAAAAAAAAGCATCAAAGATGGAGGATCTTGGTATTCTCAGGCAGGCATCTAACAAACTTTGGTGTTACAGCATTTTGTTCTGGTGGATAGAGAATAATGTGGAGTCCATAGATACAATGACACTTATCTTGTAGGCTGTGAACTTTACCTCCTGCTTTACATGATTACCACTAATTAGCCTGTAGAATGTAAGCCCGCAAGAGCATAGTCCTCTCTCCCCTCTGTATCGGTCTGTCACTGTTAGTTTGTTCATTGTATTTTTAACTTGTTTTGTATGTAACCCTTTCTCATGTACAACACCATGGAATCAATGGAGCTCTATAAATCTACTCTATAATTGCCGTAGGCATTTTCGTGTCGGCCCCCGAAATCGCCGTGGCTATGTCACGCTGTGACGTCACCACGCGCGAGCAATGGCCGCGAAGCGGCCATTGCGAGTCGCTGGCCGAAAATAGAACCAGAGGCCCGGCCACAAAGTTAGCGATTTACCGCTGAGGTAGCGCGAGCAATGGCCGCGAGGCCATTGCGAGTCGCTACCTCAGCCACCGCACCTGCCGCAAGTCTCTCTATACTTAGCCTGCGCGAGCAATGGCCGCGAGGCCATTGCGAGTCGCTGGCTTTGAGAGTTTGCACAGAATAGCCTCCAGCTACTCGCAAAGCCTCACTCAATGGCTTTGCGAGTCTGCTTCACTTGCAATGTCCGGGACACTCTCTCTCTCCCAGCCCCCCACCCGGGTCCTCCTGTGTCATGCCCGCGCTCCCCCCGGTCCTCCTGTGTCATGCCCGCGCTCCCCCGGGTCCTCCTGTGTCATGCCCGCGCTCCCCCCGGGTCCTCCTGTGTCATGCCCGCGCTCCCCCCGGTCCTCCTGTGTCATGCCCGCGCTCCCCCCGGTCCTCCTGTGTCCTGCTCGCGCTCCCCCCGGGTCCTCCTGTGTCATGCCCGCGCTCCCCCCGGTCCTCCTGTGTCATGCCCGCGCTCCCCCCGGTCCTCCTGTGTCCTGCCCGCGCTCCCCCCGGTCCTCCTGTGTCCTGCCCGCGCTCCCCCCGGGTCCTCCTGTGTCATGCCCGCGCTCCCCCCGGTCCTCCTGTGTCATGCCCGCGCTCCCCCCGGTCCTCCTGTGTCCTGCCCGCGCTCCCCCCGGGTCCTCCTGTGTCCTGCCCGCGCTCCCCCCGGTCCTCCTGTGTCATGCCCGCGCTCCCCCCGGTCCTCCTGTGTCATGCCCGCGCTCCCCCCGGTCCTCCTGTGTCATGCCCGCGCTCCCCCCGGTCCTCCTGTGTCATGCCCGCGTTCCCCCCGGTCCTCCTGTGTCATGCCCGCGCTCCCCCCGGTCCTCCTGTGTCATGCCCGCGCTCCCCCCGGTCCTCCTGTGTCATGCCCGCGCTCCCCCCGGTCCTCCTGCCCTCTCTGCTTCTCGCGGGGCCCCCCTTGCTCCCGCTGCCCAGGGCCGCACCATCCATCCGTCCATGCCAGGGGGAGCGGCTGTGCAGAAGGAGCCGCCGCTTCCTGCCTGCCGCGCTGCGCCGGGAGCGGCAAGTTTAAGAGCTGTGTGCATGATGTATGTGTGTGATGTGTGCATGATGTATGTGTGTGATGTGTGCATGATGTATGTGTGTGATGTGTGCATGATGTATGTGTGTGATGTGTGCATGATGTATGTGTGTGATGTGTGCATGATGTATGTGTGTCCTGTGTGCATGATGCATGTGTGTGCTGTGTGCATGATGCATGTGTGTCCTGTGTGCATGATGTATGTGTGTCCTGTGTGCATGATGTATGTGTGTCCTGTGTGCATGATGCATGCGTGTCCTGTGTGCATGATGTATGCGTGTCCTGTGTGCATGGTGTATGCGTGTCCTGTGTGCATGATGCATGTGTGTCCTGTGTGCATGATGCATGTGTGTGCTGTGTCCATGATGCATGTGTGTGCTGTGTCCATGATGCATGTGTGTGATGTGTCCATGATGCATGTGTGTGCTGTGTCCATGATGCATGTGTGTGCTGTGTGCATGATGCATGTGTGTCCTGTGTGCATGGTGCATGTGTGTCCTGTGTGCATGGTGCATGTGTGTCCTGTGTGCATGGTGTATGTGTGTGCTGTGTGCATGATGCATGTGTGTGCTGTGTGCATGATGCATGTGTGTGCTGTGTCCATGATGCATGTGTGTGATGTGTCCATGATGCATGTGTGTGATGTGTCCATGATGCATGTGTGTGCTGTGTCCATGATGCATGTGTGTGCTGTGTGCATGATGCATGTGTGTGCTGTGTGCATGATGCATGTGTGTGCTGTGTCCATGATGCATGTGTGTGCTGTGTCCATGATGCATGTGTGTGCTGTGTGCATGATGCATGTGTGTCCTGTGTGCATGATGCATGTGTGTCCTGTGTGCATGATGCATGTGTGTCCTGTGTGCATGATGCATGTGTGTCCTGTGTGCATGATGCATGTGTGTCCTGTGTGCATGATACATGTGCTTGAAGGTATGCTGTGTGCATGATGCATGTGCGTCCAGGTGTGCTATGTACATGATGCATGTGTGTGCAAGTGTGCTCGCTTCATCCTGCCCCCCCCATCCTGCTCCTCCGGCTCCATCCTTCCTCGTTCACTCCATCCTGCCCTGCTCACTCCATCCTGCCCCCCCGCCACCATCCTGCTCCTCCGGCTCTATCCTGCCCTGCTCACTCCATCCTGGCCCGCTCCCCACTATCTAACCCTACCCCCCTGCCACCATCCTTCTCCGCCTACATCCTGCCCGCTCCCTCCATCCTGCCCCCCCCTCCGCCTCCATCCTGCCCCGCCCCCCGGCTCCATCCTGCACACCTGCCATCCTGCCCCCCGACACAATCCCGCCACTCCCCCCCCCGGCACCATCGTCACATAGTGACAAAGCCACGGCGATTTCGGGGTCCGACACGATTTTGCCTACGGCAATTATAGAGTAAATATATATATATATATATATTATATATATATATATATATATATATATACACACAGGACAGGGGTTATGGCACTCTGCAGTATATCTACTCTATAATTGCCGTAGGCATTTTCGTGTCGGACCCCGAAAACGCCGTGGCTTTGTCACTTAGTGACGTCACCACACGCGAGCAATGGCCGCGAAGCGGCCATTGCGAGTCGCTGGCCGAAAATAGAACCAGAGGCTCGGCCACAAACTTAGCGATTTAACACTGAGGTAGCGCGAGCAATGGCCGCGAGGCCATTGCGAGTCGCTACCTCAGCCGCCGCACCTGCCGCAACTCCCCCTATACTTTCTATATGCTCTTAATACTGTTATTAATGCTCATAATACTGCTAATAATGCTATTAATACTGCTATTACTGCTAATAATAATGCTATTGCTAATATTATTGCTATTGATGATGCGATTATTTATTTAAAAATCTTTAAAAAAAACAATAAACATATTCTAGACACCCGATGCATTTGCATCGGGCTCACAGCTAGTAAATAATAATAATTTATCCATAAATTTTGAAAAGCCAAGGTAAATGTGATCTGTAGCCCATAAGGGGAAGCATCAAAGGGTTGCAAATTCACTGTATAGCTCTAGTGGATTATGCTCAGGGCCAGACTGGCCCAGGTGCCAGGGTGGCATTTGCCCCCCGGGCCGGTGGTACAGTCCTAGTGAAGGGCCGCCCACATCAGCGAAAGCGGCCGCTAGGTGGTGCATTACGGCCGCACAAACTTGAGAGGCTACGGGACCTGGGACTGGAGCGGAGGCAGCTGGGAGGTGAGAAACGCCCCCTCACCTTGTGCCAGTAGCACTCCCCCCCGCTCCTCACTTGGTGCCAGCACCCAATCACCCCCCCGCACCTCACTTGGCACCAGCACCCCAAACCCCCCCCCGCTCCTCACTTGGTGCCAGCACCCCAAACCCCCTCTGCTCCTCACTTGGTGCCAGTAGCACCTCCCCCCACTGGGCACCAGGCTGTGAAAGGTGGACTGCCACCCAGGGTAACAGCAGCCAGCCAGCCCCTGACTATGCTATACCCACAATGGGTAAGGGTCTATGAGACCCTCATTACTAATCGTGTAAGTAAAAAGAAATACACAGGAAAATACTTTTTTGAATTAAAAAACATACACACCCTCTTTCAACCCTTTCTTAACTCCAAAACCACCCCTGCAAGTCCAGGATGAGCTGTGTAAATTCCAGGATTTGGCGAGATAATCCATACACCTCACAGGTGTGGCATATCAAGATGCAGATAAAACAGCATTATTATTACACAGGCTGCACAAATGTCCACGATAGCTGTTGCCCGGGAACTGAATGTACATTTCTCTACCATAAGCCATCTCCAAAGGCGTTCAGAGAATTTGGCAGTAGATCTGACCAGCATCACTACTGCAGACCACGGGAAACCACACTAGCCCAGGACCTCCACATCCAGCAACATCACCTCCAAGATTATCTGAATCCAGCCTCCCGGACAGCTGCTGCAACAATCAGTTTGCATAACCAAAGAACTCTAGCATAGTCAGAATCCATCTTGGTGAAGCTCATCTGCAGCTTCTGTGCACACAGAATAAGTCTTAGATATATGAATTCAGCTCATAAAAGCTGGGAACAAAAACAAAAGTGCTGTTGTTCAGTATATAACATAGGAAATAGGCAGGACTCCAAACAAATAAAGTCAAGTCAATGGTAGACCTTTAAAGAGGTCCTGTCACCCCCTGGTGCATGGCAAACTAAATGCACCACTGAATACCGCATGCCTACTACATTCAGGCGAGGGGTCCCACATGGCTCTAATCCCCCTGTACTCTGAGAAATACACATTAGAAAGCTTACATGTAGTGAGTCCGAAGGGCATTCCTGGTTATGGAGTCATCGCTGCCACAGGGCTTCTCCCCGCCTCCGGCCGCTCTGTGCCGACTCCTGCTGCTGTTCCTCCTCCTGTGTGCAGCCCCCTCCTCGCCTGCGCGTGTCTTATCTCACGCAGGCGCATAGCGAGGCCGTGACATCGGCCGCCAGCTCCCACTGCTGACAAGTCCTCGCTGTGCGCCTGTGTGAGATCACACAGGGGGCTGCACACATACAAGAGGAGGAACAGTGCAGCAGATGGCAGCACAGAGTGGCCAGAGGCGGGGAAAAGCCTCGTGGCAGTGATGACTCCATAACCAGGAATGCCCTCCGGACTCGCTATATGTAAGCTTTCTAAAGTGTATTTCTCAGGGTACAGGGGGCTAGAGCCATGGGGGAGCCCTTCCCTGAATGCAGCTGACATACTGCATTCAGTGGTGCATTTAGTTTGCCATGCACTAGGGGGGTGACAGGTCCTCTTTAATAGCCTATGTGGCGATGTTTCGGCTTGTGTTGGCCTTTATTAAACACCTGCCAGAGTGACTATGTCCTCCAAGGTGTCTACACACTGCCTCATTTACATTTACATAAGAAAATGTAAGTGTATAAATGCTTTTTTTTCACCTTTAACATTACACTATGAGCTCAGACAGGGATGACTAGACTAGTACTATGAAGCTGAGGGACAGACAGTGACAGCTGGGGGGGGACATAAATTACCTGACAGGTTCCCTTTAATGTCTTTCACTTTTCAATAAAAGCATCAAAGATCCTGGTAGCCTTAGGTAGGCATCTAACCAACTTTGGTGTTAGGCTGGTTTCACATAACGTTTTTGTGCCTGTCCGTGGGATCTGACCTTGAAGGGGGATCCCACGGACAGGCACGGATCCATACGGATCCCTGCAATCGGATGGCAAATAGCCATCCGATCTGCAGGATCCGTATGGATCCTGCGGTCCCGTCTCTCCCTACTCCTGCCTCCTCCATCTTCTGCCCTCTCCTATTCTATATGCTGTGCCCCCGCTATTCTTTGCTGTGCCCCCTCTTCTCTCTCCTCATCTATCCCTATCCTGTCCCCTGTCCTCTCCCTGTGTGTAAAAAAATAAAAAAACTCCTCCGGGAGCATACATCACCTGTCACCGGCTCCAACGCTGCAGCACGATCAGGGCAGAAGAGCCTGTGATGATGTAAGAGACCCGGTCAGCTGACGAGTCATGTGACCGGGCTCTTACATCATCACAGGTCCTTCAGTCCTGATCGTGTGCAGCGTTGGAGCCAGTGAGAGGTGATGTATCCTCCGGGAGGAGTTTTTTTTTTATTTTTTACGCACATGGAGAGGACAGGGAAGAGGACAGGGGACAGGATAGGGATAGAGAAGAGGGGGCACAGCAAAGAATAGCGGGGGCACAGCATATAGAATAGGAGAGGGAAGAAGATGGAGGAGAAGAAGCAGGGAAAGACAGGGGATACGGAGCCGACATCGGATCCGAGGTGAACTCAGATCCGATGTCCATAGGCTCCCATGCTGTGGGCACTAGGATCAGCCTCGGATCAGCAGTGATCCGAGGCTGTCCGATGTGAGTCACGGACACAAAATCGTAGCAGGCTACGATTTTGTGCCCGTGATTACATCGGATGGGATTGGATGGTGCCAAAATCGGATGCCAATAGTGGCACATCCGATCCCATCCGATTCCCATAGGGATACATGGGGTCCGATTTCGGATCCGATTGTATCCGTTTTGAAACGGATACAATCGGATGACCGAAAATCGTGATGTGAAAGCAGCCTTACAGTATTTTGTTCCAATGGATAGAGAATAATGTAGAGTCCATAGACACAATGGCACTTATCATGTAGGATGTGAACTTTATCTCCTACTTTATCACATGATTACCACTAATTAGCCTGTAAACATTTATCCACAAATTTTGAAAAGCCAAGGGAAATGTGATCTGTAGCCAATAAGGAGAAGCATCCCAGGGTTGTTAATAAATTCACTGCATAGCTCTAGTGGATTATGCTATACCTACAATGTCTGGACAGGAGAATGAACACTTAGTGAGTAAAATTAAACAGAAAAATCTATTATACTGCATGATTAAAATGATTGAATGCAAATACAGCACCATTTATATTGCCTTTCATCAATAGAGGCTTCTAGCCAGATACAAGTGTTGCCAGAGATTCAGCTCCTTACGCCTTTACTGAAAGGCACTGTATATGCAGTTTGAATGTTCCTAAAAATAGTGACCAATATATCATTATGTGGTTATGTGGAGCACATAGTCAGCACTAACCGTACTGTCTGCAGACTCCGTACAGAATAAAAATAGAGCGCCCATTCATGGTTCTTATGGTGTTTAAGTCACAGTAGTTCTACTTATCCCAAGGTTTCCTCAAAGACATCTCTTGATCTCTGATTTGATATTTTTCAGCTGCATTTGCTTTTTGGTTATTTTAGCATAAACTGTACATATGCCACACACTGCTAAACCAGTCTTTGGCATGGCTTATAGCACCTATGTGTAAACATGGTATCATAATGAGAACAATTTGTAAAATTACAACTCTGGCTAATTAGAATAATGTCAAAATTATGGGCTATGATCATTTTCTGCAAAAACGTCTAATTCAAAAGTGAAGTTGCTGCCTAAAAGCGCTTATCTATAGTATATGGAGGTAATACAGGTTCCGTGCTGCTTCCTACCTGTGCCAGGATGAGCTGCTTCTCTGGATATCATGGGCCCCACGCTGCTACCAGTGTGGCTCTAAATTAAAGTTACCCAACCTTTTTGGCCTTCAGAGCTGAATGTAGCTCTCAAAGAGGGTTGCAAACCACATTTAGCTCTAAATGGGTAGGGAGCCACAATCAGCTCTGAGAGAGAGTTGGCAGCCACATCCAGCCTCCGCGCCTGAATTACTGGTACATTAGCAGATAAAGCTTTTCCACAGAAATCTCACCGAGACAGTATACCAAGATCTAGGGGTTCCCACCTTACCCCCAACCAGATCTGCTCTTCTAATGCTGGGCTACTCACAAAAGTCTGGAGACCTGCTCTTCATAGCTGTTTACTGGACCTGGTGCAAACGCACCAAGCTGGAATATTGCCGCAAGCCACACATCAAGGGTCCACAAGCCACATGTGGCTCCTGAGCTACTCCCAAGTCAGAATGATAGTGGATTGGAATACAGCTCATAAACAGACTTTGTCAAGTAATGCTACATTGTGGTTCTCCTGTTTGCAGAAGAATGGAGGCTCTTGGCCTCTGTTGGGAACTCCAGATACGTGGAAAAAATATACCGTATATATAGCACTGCTCCCACGGTTTAATAAAAAATTGTGACAGATTAGATATATCAAATATTTTATTGTAAAATATAAAAAATATCTGTGTACAGATGGTTACACGTTTCAAACCCTAGTGTCTGGATTCTTAATCATATGAATCAGTTACAATTAAGATGCCAGGTACAGTATTAGAGTTACAAACAAGTAACAGTCTATGTACAGATATTTTTTATATTTTGTATTGTTGGATTAAATAGATCTAATAAATGTCATTTATTTAATTCAAACTTTGTATGAGGCCTGGATACGTTTTTCTTCATTCGCTGGGACTATTTGCCTGCTCCATTCCCTGTACCACTTGGCTCGTTGGAGGAAGGATTCTGTCTCCATAGCTGACATTTTTTTCTTATGTTCACTAAAAAGGTGCATATGCACCTTGACCATGTTGAATTTCATTTTTAAGGTTTTCAGGAAGCTGGGAAAAGGTGTATGACAGTCCGCGCCACCGGGTACCAAGGAATCACCTGGGATGCAGGAAGTTATTTCAAGCTTAATCTTTATTGTCCAACATGTTTCAGCGCTCCACCTGGCGCCTTCCTCAGGGCGCCAGGTGGAGCGCTGAAACATGTTGGACAATAAAGATTAAGCTTGAAATAACTTCCTGCATCCCAGGTGATTCCTTGGTACCCGGTGGCGCGGACTGTCATACACCTTTTCCCAGCTTCCTGAGAGTCTTCCCACGTGCGAGTGGTTGGTGGAGGTCCTGCAGCAGCCGGTATTGATTGTATGCCTTCAAGCCAGTTGTGGGTCATCACAACTGGAATAGGTGAGTGGTTTTGACTTTACACCTCTCATCTTTTAGTGTCTGAGTGATAGGGCACTATTGCGCCTCTTGTTCCCTTTTTATATTGATTTTTAAGGTTTTGTCACATACAGAGAGAGAAAATGTCCGCCACATGGCACAACACCGAAGGAAAGCAAGATGATAAAAGGAGAAGTCCTTAGCAGTACCTCCTGCCACTAGCCTGTCCCTTACTGCCCTCATCACCCTAAGCAATAAATTCCCTTTGCTTAATTTCTGTCATCTAAGGCAACCCTGGCTAGTGCACTGGCCGGCGAGGGCACTAGCCTCGCCATTGCAGCCAGTAAAACACAGGAAAGGTAAGACAGACAGGGAAAACGACAATAAGGATACATGGTATCGGCTATAGATCTCCAAGGCAGAGAAAAGGGGTCTCCAGGAATAACTTCAGCAGCCAGCAGCAGAGCACTACTACCAAACAGCACAATGGTCAGGCAGAGAATGAACAACATTACAACATCAGGAGATGGGTAATTCGACTATTTGAAGAGTGGAGGGGTGGTCATCAACCACATCACCTGATTTAAGACAGCAGCACCAACAAAAGGAAAAACTGAATTAACCCTTAATGTCCCCAAGGAAATTAACCACATTTAAAATACACAGACTGCAGTCAACTTGTGATAGGTTTTCTGAAATGTGGCAAAACTGCTACAATTTTTGAAAAAATTCGTAGAAAAAATAATATGGGCTTACAGAAGTTTTGAACATCGTGGCAAAAACTGTAAACTTGAAAACCGCCAAAACAAAAATTCATCATGGTCAAAACACAGTCGCAGCCTTCAAACTGCAATAGCTTTAAGAGTCATTATACCCCTTGGAGTTGGTAATATGTGAATAGGGCCCTGAGGCAAAAAAAAGAGTTGTGCACCTCTGCTCTAAGTAGAAACACATTTACAGCTTCCAGATTTACTTTCTGACTTTATATGTAAGGACTTGCGTTATCTGTAAAAATTGTGAAACTGGAAAGGGGAATTGCTTTACCTTTATTACATATCTACTTCATTTTCTTTTGTCTTTATTTTTTCTTACAGTGGGGAAAAATTATTTGATATACTGCCCAGTTTTGCAAATTTTTCCACCTACAAAGAATGGAGAGGTCTGTAATTTTCATTATAGGAACATTTCACCTGTGAGAGACAGAATCTAAAAAAATCCAGAAAATCACATTGTATGATTTTTACATAATTGAATTAAATTTTATTGCATGAAATAAATATTTGATACAATAGAAAAACAGAACTCAATATTTGGTACAGAAACCTTTGTAATTTCAGATGTCAGACATTTCCTGTTGTTCTTGACCAAGTTGTTCACACTGTAGCAGAGATTTTGGCCCACTCTTCAATACAGATATTCTCCGGCTCCAGGTTTCAGGGTAGTCACTACGCAACATTGAAATTCAGCTCCCTACAAAGATTTTCTTTTTGGTTCAGGTCTGGAGACTGGCTAGGTCACTCCAGGACCTTTAAATACTTCTTAAGGCCCAGTTACACACAGAGATAATTGTGAAGAGATTGTTCGCAGATCTCTGGTTGCAGTGAAATCACGGAAACATTGTTCCATTTTGTGGCCGTGTACAAATGTAACAATGTGTCCATGATTTCACTGCAACCAGAGATCTGCGAACAATATCTGCACAATAATCTGTGTGTGTAACTGGGCCTTCACGGAGCCACTCCGTAGTTGCCCTGGCTGTGAGTTTCGGGTCATTGTCATGCTGTAAGGCCCAGCCACAACTCACCTTCAATGATCTTACTGAGTGAAGGAGGTTGTTGGCCAAAATCTTGCGTTACATGATCCCATCCATTGTCCCTTCAATATGGTGCAGTCGTCCTGTCACCTTTGCAGAAAAGCACCCTCAAAGTATGATGTTTCCACCCCCATGCATCATGGTTGGGATGATGTTCTTGGAGATGTACTCATCCTTCTTCTTCCAAACATGCCGGGTGAAGCTCATACCAAAAAGTTCTATTTTGGTCTCACCTGACCACATGACATTCTCCCATTTCTTCTCTAGATAATCAAGATGGTCATTGGCGAACATCAAACAGGCCTGGACATGTGCTGGCGTGAGCAGGGGGACATTGCGTGCCCTGCAGGATTTTAATTAATTATGGCATAGTGTTATTAATGGTAAGCTTTGAGACTGTGGTCCCTTCTCTCTTCAGGTCATTGACCAGGTCCTCCTTTGAAGATATGGGCTGACTCTTGACCTTTCTCAGAATCATCCTTACCACACGAGGCGAGATCTTGCATGAAGCCCCAGATCAAGGAAAATTGACATCTATCATGTGTTTCTTTCAATTTCTAATAATTGCACCAAGAGTTGTTTTCTTCTCACAAAGCTGCTCGCGTATTGTCCTGTAGGCCATCGCAGCCTTGTGCAGGTCTACAACTTTGTTTCTGGTGTTATTAGACAGCTCTTTGGTCTTGGCCATGGTGAAGAGGTTGGAGAGTGATTGATTGTGTGGACAGTGTCTTTTATACAAGTTTAAACAGGTGCAATTGATGCAGCAAACAAGTGCAGAGTAGGAGGGCTTCTTAAAGAGAAACTAATAGTTTTTTAAGAGCCAGCATTATTGCTGGTTGGTAGGTGATCAAATACTTTTTTCATGCAATAAAATGCAATTTAATTATGTTAAAATCATACAATCTTATTTTCTGGATTTTTCTTTAGATTCGGGGTCTCGCAGTTTAAGTGTACCTACGATAAAAATTACAGACCTCTCCATTCTTTGTAGGTGGGAAAACTCGACAGTGTATCAAATACTTATTTTCCCCACTGTATGTTGCAATTTTGATCTCCAGTACAATGTTTTCATTCTACAATGGTTGCCAGCTGAATAAATAACTCAAGGGAGGACTGTTCTTTTTAATGCAGCAGAAAAGTTTAAAAGTTCTTTAACACTAAGGCAGATGAAAACATAAACGACAATATTCACAATATTCATGTCAGACCACCCTACAATGTAAATCTTATGCTGTCTTGTCAGTATTATAAATCGGTGTTCGTACTCTTCACGTCTTATGTAGTGGATCTTGAAGGATAAGTAACAGGACAGATTGTAGTTTCCCATTAAAAGCAGTTTTATTTTGTTGGGACGTTTCTTGGATGAGGTCATTAGAAATGATCTATTTCAGTGCCATAAATAAGATGTCTGGTCAGCAGCCATGGTGTTCTTTTAACAAGTGGCGTTGAGAGATTTGCAGTCGGCATGTGTGATCCAGAATACATCTGCAACCTTTCCGATCCCAGGTGAAAACCGTGGTGTGATGATGTACATCCGTTTCGCTCTCAATAGCATCATTTATAATGGATTTGTTGACTGTGGCAGTGAACAAGTTAAAAGACAAGATTCTGAAATATCTTTTTGAAGCACCATTGTTACCGCCAGGATATGTAGGATTCAAGGGCTGCCCTGGTACTGGCAATGCCGGTGATACTATCTTCACTGATCCGAGTACCAAGGCTGACATTACTTTCACTGACAGTGGATTTCATGTTTGGTAGTTCAGTGAAGACTTTCTTACACCTTGTGCTCATTCAATGCTCAAAGGAGTTTCTGATAAGTATAGAAACATACCAGAAAAAGTCTTCCTATACAATGCATACAACAGAACATGTGTTACTAAGAATGTTTACAATAATGTCTACGCTACCCGTATGCTTGCAATATGTTGCCAATCATATTTTGTGTCATTTCATATTACACTAATCATTGCCTAATTCTTCTGCAATATTTATGGTGTCAGTACTCAGTAATGGTTAAGGCCAGCGTGGGCCTGTTTGTTAAATCACCTCTCTCATATGTATTTTGGATGGCAGATCCGGCTCCCTGTGGTATGTATGATTCATCCAAAAACACACAAGGAGAAGAGAGTCTTTATTGAAGAACCTGCCGGAAAGGACAGTAAGTGTAATAGCGTAGTCAACATGAACATTGTCAGTCCCCTGCTTTACGCAAACCAATTTGCACATTTCGGAAATATCACTGCTGGTTTTTTGTTAATTAAGACGATGGGGGCAAGACAGGATAGTCCAAGATTGACAGGGAAAATAAATATCAACTGAGTAGATCAAATGTCTGGAGACACTGGGTAGAGCAGCAGTATGCCACAAAGCTGACAGCTGTTCTCCTGCAAGAAAAAAAGGGATGTGTCAGGAGTCAAGGCATTATTCTACTTTGTACATGCAGCTTAATTAAATTATTAATTAAAGGATTATTCTCATTTCTTTTAATGCTTAAAATGTAATGCTTAAAATTATAAAGCACTTGTAAAAACAATCAATTTTGCAATTTACATGTTGTTAAAAATACTCTCCTCTCTAAATATATGCAGTGCTGACAAGCTCTTTCCATAAAAGCTTGTTAATGCTGCTCTACAGCTGGTCGAATTGCTGGAGAACTCTATTAGCTTTAACCAGCTCACTTCAGGGTAAATACACTGCCTCTGATTGCAGCATTGATGATCACGCAGATTCAGCGAACAACAAGACGATGCTGCTAGCCTGAACTGTCATTCAGGAGTGAATCGCTCTTCCACCAGCAAGCAGGCAGCTGGGGAGCGGTGTGCTCGTGAAAAAAGCCATTAGACCACCCCTTTAAACAATGCACCATTATTAATAGATATACTGTCTTCTTAAAGGGATCCTGTCACCTCCAAAACGCCTCCTAAGCTATCAAAACATGTCCCTGCAGCATCCTATCACTAATCTCACACTTCTTTTGTCTCCTAAAAGCATCCTGTGAAAGTGCATAAAAACATTTTAATACTCACTCATTAGTGATTATAATTAGCAGGGGCTATATTCTTTAGCCCTTAGGGCGTGTTGTTTTGCAGCCTGAATGATCCACCCTCTCTCTGTCTGTGCTGCTGTGATGTGGAGCTGAAGGCAGGACTAAAGATTTGCATTCTGTGAGTGATAGAGAGGGGGGAGGGTAAAGCCTGCACAAGCAGAGCAAACAGACAGAGAGAGGGTGGATCATTCAGGCTGCAAAACAACATGTCCTGGTGACTAAAGAATATAGCCCCTGCTAATTATAATCACTAATGAGTAAGTATTAAAACGTTTTTATCCACTTTCACAGGATGCTTTAAGGAGACAAAAGAAGTGTGAGATTAGTGATAGGATGCTGCAGGGACATGTTTTGGTAGCTTGGGAGGCGTTCTGGAGGCGACAGGATCCCTTTAACCCTAAAAAACCATATATGACCTCAAGTACAAATGTATTAATGTGTCGTTGTAAATAACTAATGTATTAAAAAAAGTTTTTCTAATTAATAAAACATATATAGGTGGGTTCCAGACTGGTTTATGATCAAAGTTGTCCGAATAATACAAAAGGCTACGCACACCTTTTCACATTTTTTTTTAATAGCTTATTTCCTTCCTGAATGCAAAATTAGGCAACTTTCTAAATATTCTTCAGTAAAGTTTTCTACCATTTCACTGCTGCAGTATTTTTAACAAATCTGTCACAGAGTCTGCTCCTAACAGCTCTTTGCTCCCTCCTCTCTCTGTTAGGGATAGCAGCAGACAGAGGGTTCCCCTAGGATCTGCAGTGGAGATGGAGGAAATGATCTGCAGTTTCATGGAGAGCATTGAAAACAGTCTACAGACAAGAAGGATAGCATAATGAGAGGAGATAAGTGCAGTCTGTGCTGAAACACAACAGCAAGTGAATAGAGCAACACCCTGGATACACACAGACACTTGGATTGGCTAGTCTGAACATGAATGAAGTTTACAGACTGAATCTTAGTTTAATTTGTTTAGCTAAATGTAATTAATAACATCAAATATTTTTTCCCATGTCAACTATGTTGATAGCTTTCTTAAAGTGATCCTCCATCACCCATGTGACTATATATTTTTAATGTTTAGTCACTATACCTAGTGTCCTACGCTCTGCATTGGCGACAGATGGACCAGTGCTGAGGGGGTATGGAAGGAACAGAATGAGACGGGGGACAGATAGATATGGTGACTATACATTTAATAGGGGGGTGGAGGGTCATTAAACAAATGTAAATCCTGCTGGATTTCAGTGCAACCACATTCACCATGATTATTTGTGATACTACGAGTAGCAGTGCAACATTGCAATATGAATGGTGTGCGGCCAAAGTCTGTGTGAGGGCCTAGCCTAACATAAAGAACTACAGCCAATTGCTTCTGAAAATTCAAAACCTAGTTCTCAAATATAAGAAAATGTCATAAACACATTAGCTCCAATGTTGGAGGCCGTTTTTGTGACCCTTTGTGCATTACCCTTGATGTAGTCCAGCCATAGGGGTCTCTCGCAGGGGGAAGAGCTTTGGATAAACAATAGTAAACATGGACTGGCTGCAGCGATGGCAGTGCCCCAGAGGACATCGCAGTAGCTCCAACAAACTCCTGGGTAATGAGATGTGGGGCAGGCAGCTTACATCTAATGAAACAGAAACAGAGAGCCCAATTTATGTTATTCTTGAAGGAAAACTGTAGAAAATAAAAGTTGAGTCTTTGGGGCCTTGAGTAGGAGGTGCATGTCTCTGAGAAGCAGGTAAAAATAAAAGAGAAGTCATGTCCTGTCTGTACATTTGCAATGCAGCCCATGGAGAAGGCGTGAAGCAATCCTCAACAATCTTTAAGATAAAATACCTAAATATGAGAAGGGCCTCCAACACTACAATAACAAAGAACATTAATGATATAGAGGGCCAAACTAGAGGTTAAACAAGTATCCGAAAAGGGAAAACAGCACTTGAGTCCTAGTGCAAAGTTCTCAAGTAGTGTCGTACTCCTTATGTGCAATGGTAAAAAGAACTTGGTGCCTAACAATGCCTCTCACCAGAATGGTTGTACTGACACTCACTGCACTTTTTCTCTAAATTGTAATTAACTCCTGCTATCTGTGTTTGAGAAAGGTCATAATTTGACCAAAATTTCACGTTTTTGGATCGGTAAACAAAACCAGAACCATACCTTGCAATTTGAAAAAAAAATCATCAAGCTCTTTTTACCATGCCGAACTAGTGGAAAAAGAAAGGTTTGAAGACATAGGAGAAGATGCTGAACAAGTGGAAGCAGAAAAATGGAGGCATCGTTGTTCAAATCAGTAGCTAAAGACAAATTTAATTTTCCATCTGTCCTACTGCCTTAATAGCAAACTAGACCAGATCATCCTTTCTTGCTAACAATTGAAAAATAGCTACAGTAGGTACACAAAGTGCTCAGACCCCTTTACATTTTACTCTTTGCTTCATTGCAAGTATTTGATAAATTAAAAAACTTCATTTTTTTCTCATTAATATACACTCTGCTCCCCATCTTGACTGAAATAAACAGGAAACATAGAAATTTTTGCAAATTTATTAAGGAATAAAGCACTAAAAAGGAAAGGGGCGCACAATAGTGTTTATTCATGGATTATGTGAGTGCAGAAATTTGTTGAAACTGCTCACCTGTTCGGGTTGTGAGACGTCACAACCCCCTTATAAACCTGTGACAACTGTAGATGTCAAGCTGTAGGTCTGCGCAGTCCTCCCACGAGTTGAACATTTAAATGGGAATATGAACCACGCTCCCGCTCCAAGGAATGCAATGATTCAGGTTGTTAGAAATATAAATGGTGGTTTATTACACATTTCGGGTCAAGCCCCTTCCTCAGATAACACCACACAAAATAAGATGGTACATCTTATCTGAGTTTTCAGACCGTTTGCTCAGTATTGAGTAGTAGCACCTTTTGAGCTAGTACAGCCATGAGTCTACTTGGGAATGATGCAACAAGTTTTTCACACCTGGATTTGAGGATCCTCTGCCATTCTCTTTGCAGAAACTCTCCAGTTCCATCAGGTTGGGTTGGTAACATTGGTGGTACAGCCATTTTCTGGTCCCTCCAGAGACGCTCAATTGGTTTAGGTCAGGGCTCGGTTGAGCAAGGCAAGAATGGTCACAGAGCTGTTCTGAAGCCACTCCTTTGTTATTTAGTGTGTGCTTAGGGTCATTTCTTGTTGGAAGGTGAACCTTCGCCAAGTCTGAGATCCAGGGAACTGTGGAAGAGGGTTTCATCCAGGACATCTTGTACTTGGCCACATTCATGTTTCTCTTCAATTGCAAGCTAGTCGTCCTATCATGCAGCTGAAAAACACCCCCATAGCATGATCAGCCACCACCAGTTTCACTGTTGAGACTGTATTGGGCAGGTGATGAGCGTGCCTGGTTTTCTCCACACATACCACTTAGAACTTTTTGGTGATAATTCTATCTTCGTCTCATCAGACTAGAGAATCTTATTTCTCATAGTCTGGGAGTCCTTCATGTGTTTTTTTGCAAACTCTAAGTGGGCTTTCATATGTCTTACACTGAGGAGAGGCTTCCTTCGGGCGACTTTGGCATAAAGGCCCGACTAGTGGAGGGCTGCAGTGATAACTGACTTTGTGGAACTTTCTCCCATCTCCCTACTGCATTTCTGGAGCTTTGCCACAATTGTCTTGGGGTTCTTCTTTACGTCTCTCACCAAGGCTCTTCTCCCACGATTGCTGAGTTTGGCTGGATGGCCAGGTCTAGGATGACTTCTGGTGGCCCCACATATCTTCCGTTTAAGGATTATGGAGGCCACTGTGCTCTTAGGAACCTTGAGTACTGCAGAAATTCTTTTGTAACTTTGGCCGGATGTGTGCCTTGCCACAATTCTGTCTCTGAGCTCCTTGGGCAGTTCCTTTGACCTCATGATTCTTATTTGGTCTGACATGCACTGTGAGGTCTTATAAAGACAGGTATGTGCCTTTCCAAATCAAGTCCTATCAGTTTAATTAAACATAGCTGGACTCCAATGAAGAAGTAGAACCATCTTAAGGAGGATCATAAGGAAATGGACAGTATATGACTTAAATATGAGTGTCTGAGGAAGGGGTCTGAATACTTTTGATCATGTAATATTTCAGTTTTTCTTTGTAATAAATTTGCAAAAATGTCTACATTTCTATTATTTTTTTCAGTCAAGATGTGGTGCAGAGTGTATATTAATGAGAAAAAAAATAACTTTTTTGAATTTACCAAATGGCTGCAATGAAACAAAGAGTGAAATATTGGGGTCTGAATACTTTCTGTACCCACTGTATAACCAAGAAAATTCTAAAAATTATCCTATATGGAGGACAAATTCTGGATGCTGAAAAAATTCTTTAACTGATCTTAGATCTCTGCAGTGAATTTGTAGTCCAAAAGGTTGGACCCCCACCGAAAATTATTAAAGGGAACCTGTCATGTTGTTTTGTGATATCACTTCACCCCCAATGTGTTTAAATGATGCAACGTGCATAACTTAGGCTGCTTTCACATCAGCGGTTTTGCGCTGATCGCGGCAGTTGTGGTGAAAAAACCGCAACTGCCGTGATTACCGCATAACGGCTGCACTTGCGGCAAGCCCCATACAATGTATATGCGGGCTTGCGGCAGGTGCGGCAAGTGCGGCCACGGAAAAAACGCGGCATGCCGCGTTTTTTTTTCGCAGCCGCACCTGCCACAAGTGCCGATACCGCACCTGCCGCAAGCCCGCATATGCATTGTATAGGGCTTGCCACAAGTAAACTGCCGCGATCAGCGCAAAACCGCTGATGTGAAAGGGGCCTAACATGGTTTTCTAAAAACGAAATTCCACATATTTATCTTTATAAAAAAAAAAGACTTAATATGTTGAAGTGAATGCACACACATACCATGGCTTCAGTCATAAGGGTGGCACTTTTGCTTGCTTCAGCCTCTGTCACTCACATTCAGCAATGATATTTTTTGAAGTTTGGACATGATTTATTATCACAAAATGATATGACAAGTTCCCTTTAAGCATATAATGAATGATGAGGAAATGTGCCTGCACACAAGATGCTCCAACTATGAAGATATATAATTTTTTTGCTTTAAGGTGTGCCAGGTTTGAGAAGGAAAATGTTTTCTCCTAAAAGTGTTAAATAAAGGAAACGTATTATTTAAAGTGTAGCCGCTGTTTAAGATTTGATCTAATAATAATGTAGAGCAAGCGATTATAATAACTTTTAAATATACTTCAGTGAAATATGGAAAAAAAAAACTTTCAAAAACCTTCCAGAAGATTTCCCCACTAGGCTGTTTCAAACCTTACAAATGCTGGTTGTCAGTGAGAACCATCTTCAGCTTCACACACTGAATACGGCCTTATATAAGGGTGTGGTCTACACAGTGTTCACACTACAGCTGATCAGAGACTCAAGTTACCTCAGGCAGGGACAGTGCTGAGCTCAGCTGTTAGCACACACAGATCACAGCTAACAGCTGTGCTCCTAGCTGACTCCTCACCATTCACATTGCTCTGCTCCGTGCAATCAGCTGATTGCATGGAGCAGAGCAATATGAATGGAGGAGTTAGATAAGATCTCACAGGAGCTGTGTATTGACAGCCTGAGATTAGAACTGTTCCTGTCTGAGGTAACCTGAGTCTTTGATCAACTGTAGTGTGAACACTGTGTAACATTTTGCTGTTCCAGGAAATCTACATGTACACGAGCCACAGTGAACAGACTTACATCCGTACCTATGAGCCTGGGCAAAGGTCATTGTAAAGGGAGGGAGCAGGGTCTTCTGTAACATCACCTATAGTGATTGGTGGATCCTGTGTTATTGAATAGAGGTGTCGCCTGTCATTGTAATCCTGGTATTTCCACTCACATATAGGGAGAGACTTGTCAATCTAGGGAGTAGGTTCGGGGAAAAGCATCTTGGCCTAGTTATCCTAGTCCATGTCTGGCAGCCAGCTGCAGTATTTCAAAGTAAATCAAACAAGTCTGCAATACCGGAGCCGAGCAGCTGACAGGTTCACCTTACCCACTTTGGCTAATTATTATTTGAAAATTATGCACATTGATCATTTACAACGTAAAGCTACTTTCAATCCAAAAAAAAGTGATCTGTCATCTTGAAACTTTTCGATCATACTCAGCTGAAGCTAGATATTTATGGCATGATTAGATATATAGCTGGTCATTCATCACTATGCACAATCACATGACACTGTTCTAATGTGTCCAGGACCTGGTATGCACCTTGTGGAATCGTTCAATGGAAAGCATGACTGATTGGCCACATTCTGGCCAATCATAGTCTTGTGCGTATTCTCAATGTAAGCATACACCACTCCTGGCACATCACTTACAGTAAATACAGGAGTGGTGACAAGGTCCTCTTTAACTCTTTAAGGAGACGCAGTTTATAGGTTAGAAAAAACTTTTTGACAGTGAGGGTGATCACAAAGTGGAACAGGCTGCCACGAGAAGTGGTGAGTTCCCCTTCACTGGAGGTTTTCAAACAGAGGCTGGACAGACATCTGTCCTGGGATGATTTAGTGAATCCTGCTTTCAGCAGGGGGTTGGACCAGATGACCCAGGAGGTCCCTTCTTACTCCACAATTCTACGATTCTATTGACACAATCACAATACTAATATCCCATAGAGGTCTGTCATAAATATACCTTTTTTTATTAAAGGGATCCTGTCACCACAAAACGTCTCCTAAGCTATCAAAACATGTCCCTGCAGCATCCTATCACTAATCTCACACTCCTTTTGCTCCTAAAAGCATCCTGTGAAAGTGCATAAAAATGTTTTAATACTCACTCATTAGTGATTATAATTAGCAGGGGCTATATTCTTTAGTCACCATGGCATGTTGTTTTGCAGCCTGAATGATCCACCCTCTCTCTGTCTGTGCTGCTGTGATGTTGCAGCTGAAGGCAGGACTAATGATTTGCATTCTGTGAGTGATAGAGAGGGGGGAGGGCAAAGCCTGCACAAGCAGAGCAAACAGACAGATAGAGAGTGGATCCAGGAGCTTGCAAAACAGCCAGCCCTGGTGACTAAAGAATATAGCCCCTGCTAATTAAAATCACTAATGAGTATTAAAATGTTTTTATGCACTTTCACAGGATGCTTTTAGGAGACAAAAGAAGTGTGAGATTGGTGATGGGATGCTGCAGGGACATGTTTTGCTAGCTTAGGAGATGTTCTGGAGGTGACAGGATCCCTTTAAAGTTAGCACATCTGGGTTAGTATTAACTTGGCAGAATTTTATGAGATGCCAAGATGTGCACAGATGAATGTCCAATGCAGACTCATTCCCAATGTTTAGCACCTACAACCCAAAACTCAATGCCAAAGTGGGTGGCTATGACTTAAAAGTGTGTTACATGGAAGGCAGGTTTGTGGAGTCGAAGTCGTGGAGTCTGAGTTATTATAAAATAGACCAACTTTGACTCCTACAATTTATAATAAATTGGGTTCAGTAGTATATTGCCGATTATTATTATTAGTTATATTATATTCTATCTAAATATCTTGATTATTGTATCATAATAATGATTAAAGCCTTATGTTTCCATTGTACTACAATAAATGTATTACTTAAACATGAACCATGTATGAAGGAGTCGGGGTCGGAGTCAGAGTTGGAGTCAGGTTTGGCTAACGACTCCACAGCCCTGATGGAAGGTCCAGAAAATAGTTTGTAGTGTAAATTAAAATTCTTTAGTCTGATTTTCTGTGACAACAGACACTTTGCAGGTTACAAAATGTTAAAATGTTTCTCCGTTTTGCTAGTATGTAAAAGCTCACCTGGTAAGAATGAGCAGAAAGCAGCATGGAGGGAGCGCAGGGCCAATTCTTGCAGGGGCAATACTGAGTCAGTGGATAAACCAATAGACTTCACCTCGGCTGGGAGATGGACCTCAATGGCCCAGAGGTGAAAGAAAGCAGCTTTGTTTCAGATATGGGAACAGGCGAGCCGCAGCTGTGAGGATGGAAGGAAGGAAACTGTTAACATCACAAGGTGTCTCTCTTTCCTGGAATTCTCTGACAAAGGCATCTACATGTCTAGAACAGCTAACCCTAGAAGAAAAAACATTCAACCAAGCGCTTAGCAGGAGCCATTTCCAATCATTTCACAGTGGAAAATAGTGGTCATAGCCTGGCCTGTGTCCAGAGGGATTTAGTGCTGAGAATTAAACTACAGGAGATATATCACATGGAGGAATAAAGATGGGTAATGATTTTATACTTTTCACTGAAAGAAAACTGATTATTTGTTCCCCTCGAGAGTAATGGAACATTTTATTGCTTTATCTCTCTAGTTCTTCTAATGAACCCTTTATTCCTTCCAAGAAAGGATGAGAAATGCATTGCTTGGTGCTGTCTTGAGTCCTGGTCAACTTGGGATTAAAGATAAATGCTGATTCATGCTGCCCGAGTCACTTTTTTCATGTTTTTTTTTTAAAGTACCATTTTTTTTTAATTAGGATACACTTTTTAGCAAGAAAAAAAATCTTGCTAGAAAGTGTGTGTGTCTTGTAGCCCAGAGGTTGCTTCTAACGATCAAAGTGAAGGCTGACACAGTGTCCTCCCCAATCAACAAGAGAACTAAGCAACAGCATAGTTCTCTCTCTTTCTGCCTGACACTGATCAGTCTGATCCGTGCAGGTCAGGACAGGAAGCTCCCAGGGCCTGCCCACCTCTAAAGCTGCAGGACCTTTCAGTTCTTGTGATCATGATCCTGAAAGGAATTTTTAAATATGGTAGTGTGTATATGGCATGCAGAAGTATGTGTGTTAATTTAGTAGATGAGTGTGTGTTGATGTGGCTCAGCTGTTGTGTGTAAGTAACCTTATTGGGTGTGCATGTAGCAGAGCTAATAAACAGTAGCGGTTAGTGTGCATGTACTGTGAATGCAGCATAGTTGAGTGTATATATGCAGAGAAAATATTGTGCATGCTGTAAAGCTATAGGTGTATAATATTAATCTTTTACCTCCCTATTCTACCCTACTGCATTAGAATTAGTGGTACTGACTCTACTACTTCTTTACACTGCCAGGGAAGTTTTAAACATTAGATAATCTCCAACTTTCTATTGTCTAAATCTTGGGTGTGTCTTACAGTAAGATGTGTCCTATACTCTGAAAAATACAGTATGCTTTCGCTGAAACACTGCAGCATTTCAGCAGTAAACATACAAGTCTGCAATAGCAGGTCAGATTCTACTTTATGCTGCCTATGGTTCTGGAAGAAAAAAAATCAGTTGACAGTTTCCCTTTAATCCATACAGCATCTGTAAGTAGTCAGATAGGTGCCCGGATTATGCCAGATAAATAATTGGTTGAAGTATGTAGGAATTATGAGGGCTTTCCCACCACCAGCACTTGTCTTACAATTTTGGAAGTACAGGTCTGTTTCTTATTTACATATATTTCTAGAAAACGTAGTTGAGAAACAAGAGGTGTATCTTGAAACTCAAGGAACTTGATGCAAAGTCTTAACAAGACCACCGGATTTACTATGTTACATTTATTATAATGATGTTTGATGTGGAATAGAGGCCTTTGAGGCTTCATTAGCACCAGGGCCTGGGGCGACAGGTTACATTCTGACAATCTCCATTAGGGTATGTGCTCATGGTCCGGAGGAGCTGCATGTTGGATGAAGCTCCTCTGGACCTGAGTGAAAACACGGGTGGCCGGAAGGAAGACCGCAGCCGCCCTGTACTCACTATGTGCGGCAGCTGCGGGGCGGCTTCTCTCCCGTGCACCCGATGGCAGCTGCTTCAGGCTCCGTAGCATGAATGAACATGCTGCAGAGGAGCGGAATACCTGCAACCAGCACCGCAACTAAAAAGCTCATGGTCTGGAGGAGCTGCATGTTGGATGCAGCTCCTCCGGACCCGAGTGCACCTGTGGGTGGCTGCAGGGAGACCGCAGCCGCCCTGTACTCACTATGTGCAGCAGGTGCGGGGTGGCTTCTCTATCCGTGTACCCGATGGCAGCCGCTTCAGACTCCGCAGCATGAATGAACATGCTGCAGAGGAGCAGAATGCCAGTAACCAGCACCGCAGCTAAAGAACGCTGCGGGTTAAACATAATGGGCATGGGATTTCTTAAAATCCCATTCACTATGCGGATACTGTACTACGCGTTTTGGACGCAGCGGAAAGACGCTGCATCTACTGACCGTGAGTATGCAGCCTTAGAGCCACAACAATGGCATTCATCCAACTTTAGAAGACTCTTGAATATCCTATTGGCTTAGTACAAGTAGTGTTAAATCCCTCTCAGGTGTATTTCTGTAAGATTAGACATCTTCGATGTTCAGGTCCCTGGATAAAGTAGTAATCTGTCTTGAAGATGTAATACCAGCCATAGACCTCGCTAACTTTCCTTTTTCTGGATCGGATAACTTAATACAATTTTGTTTACTTCTTTTCATCGCAAGACTCAAAAGATGTTAGTTGTTTTTTTTTTTTTAGTATTTTCAACAGTTTTATTAATTTAACTTTATTTAATGTTAATCTAATAAATCAATTTTGGGGTGGACTCACCCACTGCAGCCAATCACTTTATTATAGAGATAGGAGGGGAGACCCTTCAGCTGAATGTTGTTGTCCACATAAACGTACTGCAGCTCCCGGGATCTTCCCAAGTCTAGAAATAAAAACAAATATGAAGAAAATAAAATAAGTGACTGCACACGGAGTCTTTTTTCTCTTGTGAAATTCAATGCATTGAAATTGCAAAACTAAATGTTAAAGAGTAGCAGTTATTTAATTTTTATTTCATGAATCACATGTAAAAATAGGCAACTCTGTAATGTATCTTTGCTTCTTTCTCCTCCTGGACTGATCTAATTCATATATGGAGGGTACTCTTGATGTAATAATTGTTTTTGTTTAATATAGTGGGGTATTAATAGAGGTTGTGACCTGCCCTAATTATTAAAGGTTGAAGAGAGGTGAATTTTTAACGTTTCTGGTTTATGGCTGCCTCTTGCTGGTCCGAGTTCACTAAATCTCAGCCAAGCAGAAACATTAATGTCATTCTAATATACAACATTCTCTGGGGGTATCTGCTCCAGGCATCCGCCACCTTAGGCTGGAGGGCACTGAGTTCACCCTGGGCACAGTACAGAACCTGTCACTGTAGTGTCCTGTCAGTGATGATACCCAGGAGCGTTAACCCCCTGCATGCACCTCTCCTGCTGTATGGGAAGCCTCCCGACTCTTGCAGTATTTCGTCACTCGCTGGCCCCTTGGCTGTAGCCCAACACATTATTTTTTTATCACCGCAGCTCAGATGTTGGCAGCTGCTTTGCTATTGTCTGGCAAGTAATGCTTGTGATTTACATTGAGCTATGGACTGGACTCGTGGTGATAGCCAAACTCACACAAAGCCCAAATATGGGAACTTCTGCTAACTGTGCGGAAGGGACAAAACCAAATACTGTTTGTACAGCGGCAGCACCTCGCCAAGAGCACGGCGGTGGTACAATAGACAATTCAGGGAGGAGGTAGAGAGAAAAATGACTCACGCGTTATTAACCCCTGCATTTCAGAGGATGGGCATCACATCATGGTGTAAGTCCGACTTTAAATCAGCATTAACCCTTTCAAGATGCTTTTACATATGCAAGTTAACAGCTATTGGAATGTTCGGTGTTTATCCCAATCTTACACTTTTATTACTGGTTTTTTCTTTCACTCTACTTTCTCTTATGCTTATAAATCCTTCCTTATGATGATGAACAAGGCAGGCTTTCAGATTATTCAAAGGCCTAGATACACACCATTGGGCTATGTGCACGCCACATCTTTTTCATGAATCGGCTTGAAAAAACGCTCCAAAAATGCTCAAAAGGACGATCATATGCATTCCTATAGGTAAATGTAAGAGTGACCTGCTGTACACATGTTCAGTTGTTTGAGCGTCTTTTACAAATGGTTAAAGGAAGTGATCAGGCCATTCTTCAGGTGTTCTACTATGTGGAGACGCCCTATATTTTACAATACAAATCAAAGAGAAGGCTGAAAAGACACCCGGAAGATGACCCGGACATCGTTTTCAGCGTTGTTGCTTCAATATTGAATAGTTAAAAGAAAAATTTGGACAACGCACGTAAGAAAGACGCCCCAAGATGGAAGGAGATACGCTAGAAGATGCTAAAAGAGGTGTTTCATGGGGAAAAGAAGCCAGCCCCCCAGAAGGAAAGGTCATGTGCACATATCCTAAGGCTGAATTCACATGTTTCACAGTCTGTCTGCAAGGTCTCCAAACCTGAACTGAACAGTCTCATATCTCCGCATGTGGCTGTGGACTTAGGGCCGGTCCAAAAGTCGCCATCTATACAGGGACTGTGAAACATGAATATGTGAATGAGGCATAAAGTGACCCACCACCAGTGAGCCCTTCATACGTATTCTACAATTCTGTATTCTAGCTGCATTTTTGATGTGTTTATTTTGCAGCGTTTTTTCATGAGCTTTATGCTTTTTACCGTACCAGCTATGAGATTTCAGAACTCTCATGCACACACTTGCCTATTTTTCTCTGACTGATAAATGCTCTAATTTTAATAGAAGCAGCGTGTCAATTCTTTCGGTGTTTTTGCAGGTTTTTTTCTGCACCATTGAAACCAATGAGAAAGTACAAAAATGCAACTGTGTTTTTTGCAGCATTTTATGCAGCTTTTGTGATGAATAAAACAATCTTTATTTAAACATATACTGAAAACAAAAGTCCCCAAACACGTGGTTAAAAAAGCAAAACCTGTTTTTTTGGAAGCTGCTTTTTTACTGCCAAGAAAGCAGGTAATACTGCAGAAAAAAAGCAGCGATGAAGCAACTGTGAACATAACCTAAGAATCTCAGCTTACTCTATGCTTCCTGGCTTGTTAACCCTAGAACTTGTTTGGTACTCTTAAAGCATTGTAAAGAATTGGGTACATTTCAGGGTTAAAGCATAGGCAAACCAGTCGGGGTTATGTAGTGTTCGGGACCGGGGTCGGACTATTCAAGCAAGCAAACAGTTAATAAACATAATCATTATACTTACCGGGTGAGCGTTGTCCCTTCCTGCTGTGATACAGCGCCGCGTCACTTCCGGGCAGCTCATTACCTTCTGGGAATATTCTCTGTACTAGCTCCAACAGCCAATCACATATGCCCAGAAGATAATCAGTGGCCCGGAAGTGATGCAGCAGCGCGTCACAGCAGGAAGGGAGAATGCGGACCCGGTAATTATATGATGTTTATTAACTGTTTGCTTGCTTTAACAGCCCGACCCCGTTCCTGAACACTACATACCCCGACCGGTTTGCCCATCACTACAGGCAGGCACTTTTTGACTCCAAAGCAGTCTTGAGCCACACAATAAATGTATGTATAAAATTGGAAGCATCAGGAAGTTTTTTGTTGGATTGTCTATGAATTCAACAGCAAAAAAAATTCTGCCCTGCTGCTTCAGGTGCCATATTACACAAGTTTTCTCCCTGCAAGCATTGGGTGTGGGAGACAATATATCTAGCGCTATGCTAGGGAGCTATTGGGTCTGTGTGTTTTAAAGTGAACCGGTCACCAGGTTTTTCCATATAAAGTGCGACCATCAGCAGTGAGCCCTTTATACAGAATTCTAGAATACTGTATATAATTCCTGGCTGGTTTTACAAACAGTATTTTAGTTTTTAACGGGCAAAAACGCAGCAGCCAGTTGTTGGCAATAAGTCAACATGAAAATTCCAAGGCATAGTGCACGGCTCAATTTTGACTTTCCAGATTGCTGCTTCCAATAGGTGGCACTAGAGGTTGTCCACTTCCTCCCTGAAGAGACAGTTTGCATATTTCCAAGGGGAACATTACAGTTACAAGTCTCCTCACTGCTGGCAGGCAGGATTGGTGTGTAAATCTCCACAAGGAAAATAGCTATCCCCTCAGACCTCGTCTTGACTCCTCATATAGCCGGAACAGATCCTATACTTTTCACTGACGAGGGGCAATCTGCGTCTGCAGTTTGGGGTTCTGATCTGGTATAAATTCTAAGTCATATTGCAAGGCTTGTTAAAGGTTCAGTTTTGACTTTTAGGATTGCTACTTCCAATAGGTGGCACTAGAGTTCATCTACTTCCTCCCTGAAGAGACAATCTGCACAGGAAAATATTAAAACACAACACAAGGGAGTCATTTTTCGTGGAGTACAACACTTTTGGTGCATTTTCGCAAGTCTTGTGCTTTTTTTCATGATGTATAAACACAACATTCTTTGCGTATGATATATTTTCATGCATGAAATTCATGTCATTTATTTTATACGCAAGATAAACAAAAAAAAAAAAGCTCCATTAGGCGATGTCATGTAGCATAAACACTAAGTTCTCCAATGCAATTTTTTGTGCAGAAAATCTACTGAGTTACATAGTGCAAGCAAAGTGGGTGTAATTGCATGAAAACTCATGCCCTCTATGTATTTAAAAATTGGGTTGAAATGCGTTTTTTGTGCAGTTTTTCGCCATACGCTTCAATGGAAATTGTGAACAAGTACGGACTTTTTTTTTACCCTAAAATACGCATAAAAATAGTTTGCACCAAAAATGTAAGTGAAGACGCAACATAATCCTAGTAGGGTGTTAATGCATATTTCAGTGCAGTCACCTGCAGAAAAAACACACAGCTTTTTTGGCATTGGAGAATACAGCTTACAAAACACTTTGTGAAGGAGAAGCCTGACAGCAGAGAATTGGAGCACCATTCAACAATAAAACCTAGGAACTATAACCATGCATTGCTTTCACAATAGGATTGTGTCTGAATACTGTCAGTCAAGGAGCGAGATGTGAATGTCCTTGACACTCGTGTTGGAGTTGTGCAGCTTATGAGCCCATAAACACTTTTTTTAATGGCTGTTTACAGACATCTAGATGAAGATGTGTCACATAACGTGGACATTTACAAGCATACAATTGTCAAAGGCGTGTGAGGGGAAGCCATCATCAGAAAACGGCCTATGGTTTCAGCCAGCTTTTTGTGTGTTACATATATTTTATTTTTAATTTGGCAATGGTAACTCATGATTTTTATTAAAAAACAAAACACATATCGTCAATCTTAATTGTGGCCATGTACATCTATTGTTTCCTTAAACTAGAAGTAGGAGTCTAAAAAAGCCCCATTGATGAAAATTGCTATTTTATTTTTAATACAAAGTTCAACATGGAAAAAAAAAAACTTGCCGAAAATAAACAAAAATATTCCAAAACATTTATGGCTACTCACAAAACATGATTTAAACAATTTTTAAAAAGAAAGAAGACAACCGGAACAGAGCTTACAACGTGTCTTTCAGTACTCCATACAGTGTATAAAAACAACCTCCTGACTTATCACATTGGGCATCAGTTCTTGGGGAAATTTGGATTGGTCGGTAGATAGGTCAGTTTAAAGGTACCGTTACACGCTTGAATGTTGAAACGATATCACTAATGATCTCATGAGCGCGCGGTCGTTAGGACATCGTTGGTGAGATGTCACACGTGTAGATATCGTGGACGGCGCACCAACGATCCAGCGAGCAGCTATTGTTCGCACAACCCAGCGAACGATACTTGTTCACTGATGTGAATGGGCAAAGTCGTTAACAACACGTTATCGCGGTGTGACACAGAACGATGCAGCAGGTTGGCTGATCGAGGATCGTCTGATTTGAGAACATTCTCAAATCTGCGATCAACGATCCAACGATTTATCGTAGTCGTATCTCGGTGTTACACGCAACGACGACCTAACGATGTCGTTTGAATGACTCCAAACCCGTGACGTTTGAGCAATATCGTTCACGATCTCGTACCGTGTAACGGGGCCTTAAGAGAATTTGGAGGATTTGGCTTATTTGCATCTGGGGTTCTTTTATGAGAAATATGTAAGATGCTCTAAAGTACAGTATCACACAACATTGTGTACCATGGGTATCCTTTAGGAAAGAATCCAGCCATAGTATAAAATGAATTTTTAAAAACATTCCTTAAAGGGGTTCTCCAGTCCTTCTGCTTCAGGAAGTGACCGGTATAACAGTGCCCTTCTCGTATTTTTCATCAATGCCGCTCACCTCTCGGAGTGGAAATAAGCGACTCCAGAAAAACTCTTTAAAGAGGACCTGTCACCAAACCAGGCATGGTGATCTAATTACAGCACTGGATGCAGCATGTCTGCAGCATGCAGACAAGGGGTCCCCCAGCCCTTGAGCAGCCCTGTACCCCGAGATAATACACTTAGAAAACTTACATGCTACAGTCACTAAGGAGGTGGCTAGGGGCTGCAGCCAAGGGCAGATTCACACCCCCTGCATGTGTAATCTGCCCACCACTGCCAATCATTCTCTCCCTGTCTGCAGCATTTAAACAGAGATTTTTTTTCTCTCTCCCAGAAAGTCCGTTAGCCCCGCTACACGGGAGAGAAAAAAAACTCACTTTAAATGCTGCAGACAGGGAGAGAATGATTGGCAGCGGTGGGCAGATTACAAATGCAGGGGGTGTGAATCTGTCCTAGGCTGCAGCCCCTAGCCACCTCCTTAGTGGCTGGAGCATGTAAGTTTTTTAAGTGTATTATCTCGGGGTACAGGGCTGCTCAAGGGCTGGGGGACCCCTTGTCTGCTGCTGCAGACATGCTGCATCCAGTGCTGTAATTAGATCACCATGCCTGGTTTGGTGACAGGTCCTCTTTAAAGCATAACTGAAATTAACAGGTTGTCTGAGTGCAAGTGATCCTATGTGAAGAAATCTCCATTATAAAACTATTATCTGCACCCACACATCGTGGGTCTCTTGATGCCTAATGTATACTGCCTACATACATAGATATAGTCATGGATGAAAGTACTAGCACCCTTGAAACTGTTCCAGAAAATAACGTATCTCCCAAAAACGTATTGCAATTACACATTTAATATACATATTTTTATTTCCTTCGGGTGTACTGGAACACTACAAATAAAAAAAGAAAAAAAACACAAAAAAAAAGAGGAAAAAAAAGTAAATTGGACATAATTTCACACAAAAATAGGCAAAGCAATATTGTTGGCGTTATTTTAAAAAATTGTGGTTATTTCAAGAATGTGATCCTCAACCAAACTCATCTGTGGGAAGTACCAGGTGTGGCCAATATGAAATCATACCTGAAGCCAGATAAAAAGAGGAGTAGCTGTGTGCCACACTAAGCATGGAGAACAGAAAGAGGAGAAAAGAATCATCTGAGGACTTGAGAACCAAAATTGTTGAACAATATCAACAATCTCAATGTTACAAGCCCATCTCCAGAGATCTTAATGTTCCTTTGTCCAGAGTGTGCAACATAATCAAGAGGTTTACAACCCAGGGCACTGTAGCTAATAACACTGGACGTGGATGGCAGAGAAAAATGAAGAAAGGTTGCAACACAGGATCGTCCGGATGGTGGATATGCAGCCCCAATCAAGTTCCAAAATAATGCAATCTATCCTGCAGGCTCATGGTGCATCAGTGTCAATGCAAATTATCTGTCAATATTTAAATTAAATTAAATATTATTGCAGGAGACCCAGGGGATGCCCACCGCTGACACAGAGACAGCGGTACAGTGGCTCAGTAGTTAGCACAGACGTCTTGCAGTGCTGGGGTCCTGAATTCAATTCCCACCAAGGATAACATCTGCAAGGAGTTTGTATGTTCTCCCTGTGTATGCGTGGGTTTCGTCTGGGCACTCCGGTTTCCTCCCACACTTGAAAGACATACTGGTAGGATGTTTAGATTGTAATCCCCAATGGAGACAGTGTTGCAAATGTATGTAGAGCGCTATGGAATTAATAATAAATGAATACATATTATTATTACTATTATGTTGTTATTATTATTATTATTATAAGAAGCCAGACTGCAGTTTGCCAAAATGTATGTAAGTTAAAATACTTCTGGAAAAGTGTATTGATGATAGATGAGACCAAGGTAGAGCTTTTTGGTAAAGCACATCATTCTACTGTTTACCAAAAACAGCATGAGGCCCCCAAAGAAAGGAACACAGGACCTACAGTCAGATATGGTGGAGGCTTAAAGGTATTTTACGGTTGTTTTAAACTTCTAGCAGTAGGTGCTTTGACTGTGTGTAAAGCACCATGGAATCTGAAAATTACCAAAGGAATTTAGGTCACAATGTAGTGCCCCATGTCAGAAAGCTGGGTTTGTGTCCTAGGTTATGAATCTCCCAGCAGGACAATGATCCCAAATATACTTCAAGGAGCCCCAGAAATGGATTGGAACAAAGAGCTGGAGAGTTCTGAGGTAACAGCAAGGAGTCTGGATCTAAATCCCATTGAACACCTGTGGGGAGATCTTAAAATAGTTCTTGGGAGAAGACGCTCTGGAAATAAGAGAGACCTGGAGCAGTTTGCAAGAGAAGAGTGGTCCAAAATTCCATCTGAGATGTATAAGAAGCTTGTTCATGGGTAAAGGAAGTGATTGATTGCAGTTATTTATTGCAAAGGGTATGCAACCAAACATTAAGTTGAAGGTGCCAACAATTTTGTCAGGTCTAATTTTGGAATTTTGTGTGAAATCATCTCCAATTTACATTTTCTTTCTGTCTTTTTTTGGGTTGCTTCAATACACAAGAAACATGTGAATGATAAGATATGTGCAATTGTAATAATTTTCTTGTAGAAATACTTCATTTTCTGGAACAATTTCAAGGGTGCCAGTACTTTAGGCCATGACTGTATATGGTTTCAGGTAAAATCTCTTTCAGTTTAGTTTATCAGTCACAGAGTTCTTCTAGGACTCATCTCGTGTTATTACTTCAAAGAAGACAGGATGATTTATGGTAACAAATCTTTTCGGTTATAGTTTTCTTGTAAGACTTTCTGCATTTAATAAAATCTGTGTGATTTTTGTCACGATTTATTTTACATGTAACAGCTTCTGAAAATTAACAATTCTAAAAGAGGCACTGGCATCTTTCTTACTCCACCGCACTTACCCAAAGGCAAAGATGCCAGGCGGTTCCCGGCCATGGACAGCTCATTCAGACTAACTAGCTGGCACAGGTGTCGTGGAATGCTGCACAGAAAGTTCCGATCCACCGTCAGGTAACGCAACGACTGGCAGAGGTGCAGCTTCTCTGGTAGACCGACCAAGTGATTGGTGGAAAGGTCTAATGTTTGCAGTTCTTTCAGCTTTCCAATTTCTATAAATTTAAGAACAAAGAGCACGTCTTACCCACTTAGCCTGAAGAAAGCCATTCACAAAAAAATACAGCCTAAATTCCCATCACTGATGCATGTTAGGTACTCCATGTAATGTGCCCCTTTTTAACGGTGAAAATCTATGAGAGGCGCTCTGCCACCTTATCATGAATCTATGAGAGGCGCTCTGCCACCCTTATCATGAATCTATGAGAGGCGCTCTGCCACCTTATCATGAATCTATGAGAGGCGCTCTGCCACCTTATCATGAATCTATGAGAGGCGCTCTGCCACCTTATCATGAATCTATGAGAGGCGCTCTGCCACCTTATCATGAATCTATGAGAGGCGCTCTGCCACCTTATCATGAATCTATGAGAGGCGCTCTGCCACCTTATCATGAATCTATGAGAGGCGCTCTGCCACCTTATCATGAATCTATGAGAGGCACTCTGCCACCTTATCATGATTGTAATTTTAAGGGACTGTCCTACAAATAAAAATTATTATTACTAAATCATGCAAAACAGGACATTTTTATAACTGGAACTTATTTTTATAATGCTTCCTTGTAGAAATATTGGCATCAGATACTTGTTATTGTGTCCCCGGTGTTTTTTCCACTCCCTCTCACAACATCTTAAAGCAGGGGTGGGGCATGTGGGCATTATATCCGATACTTGACCAGATTTTCAGGGCCAGTCAGCCCCTTTTTTCAGCCACCAGCATTTTACTCCTTTGCGCACATAGTGAACACAGTGGTGCACACTATCCAGGATTACATTCTTTAAGGGCAGAGCTACTGCGCGGCTGTGATGAATACAGAAGTTGCAGTCTCTTATGTGATTTATATAAAGCAGCCTCAGTGTCTCCTATGTCAATATATGGAGCAGCCTCAGTGTATGATGCATGCGTAGCAATCTAAGGGCCTCCTATGTGAAGTTTATGCAGCAGTCTCGAGGTCTCCTATGTGATGTATATGCTCCAGTCTTGGGGTCTCCTATGTGATGTATACAACCAGTCTCGGGGTGTCCTATTTTATGTATATGCTCCAGTCTCGGGGTCTCCTATGTGATGTAACCGCTCAAGTCTCTGGGTCTCCTATGTGATGTTTATCCAACAGTCTTAGTGTCTCCTATGGGATGCATGTACAGCAATTTCACTGTCTCCTATCTGATATATACACAGCCATTTCAGTGTATATTATGTCATATATACAGCAGATCTCCCTTGTTTCAGTTCTATAAACATTATTGACCAGTGATGAATTTCCCAGTTTGAGTGGCATGCCATGTAATAGAAATCTGTGTTCAGAACAACTTACTGCTCTGACCAGTTCTTTACAAAACTTATCATCGCAAAGAGTCGACGGCATACTTGCAGTATTGAGGAACGGAAGTTAGTGGGCGTGACCAGCTTGAGTTGTGGATGTGGCCCAGTGTGACCAGTTTAGGCGGTGGGCATGGCATCTCATTTTGATAAATAAACATTCAAGTCCACACGGTCACAGATTTCTTTATAAAATAAGCTGGCGGGGGACGGTTTGGACAGCTGGCATTGCTGCACTGCTGGAGGGAAGGGGCAAACTCTTCCTTCATATTTAAAGCTTGTTACAGGCTGCATAATAGAATATCATTTAGACATGTCATAGCATCCCAGGCCATGCCCAACATCTCTACCACCTACTAAGCTGCAAGTATGTTGCTTTCATTATGCTTCGCCTTGGGGTCTCATTCCCAGACCCCCACTTCTATTACAAAGAACTTAATGATCACATGGACTTAATGTTTATTCTGTATAAGGAAACACTGGGCCTCGCCCACCACCCAGGCTGCTCATGCCCACTCGTTTCAGCTAGTCATGACCACTAACTTCTGGTCCCCGATACTGCAAGTTTGCAGAGTCAACTTCACTCCAAACATATGCATATCTGCAAAATCAGTTGCAAGCAGCAACATCAGCAATACCACCTAACATCATACACGCAACCAAAGAGAATCAGTACCTGCCATTACATTGGGGTACAGTTAATTAAATATATGACCAAATTTAGGATGGCTAAGTAGATAATTTTGTATGGCATGTGAATGATGAACTATCCAAATGGTCATTGACAGAAAGAAGTCCCGTCTCCCACCACCCCCACCCCCCGTCTTAGAGGAATTGCTTTGTCATCTATCTTCAGGAGTTCACTGCTCCCCTGACTCCCAGATTCCTGTTAGCTGGTGAACAGGGTGCTCCTGACTGACAGTTTGGATAGCTGGCATTGCGGCACAACGGGCCTGAACTGAGCATGCTCCGTTGATGTGATCTGGTAAAGCGCTAGGGAACATGTTGGAGCTATATAAAGATTATTATTTTTATTATCATATGGTCAGCTTTATAGCAGTAATTATAAGCTGTATAGAAAGGAACTTGGATGCTGCTTTCCCTTCCTAGGAGACTGACGACTGCGGATAAGAACAGAGGGATTTTTAGAAGAAAGTACAATGCAAAGCTACTTCATTTAATAAACAATTTGAAAATGACCCATTAATGTATTAAAGTGTAAACATCATTAACCTTATCTTTATATGTTGTACCCCTTTAGGCTATCTTACCCTCCCTGGCAACTCCAAGGCGTGCTGTGCCGATGTGTTCCTTCTGAGTACTGAGGAGCGGTAACAGGACCTCAAATGGACCTGGCCATGTGACTCTGTCAGCTGATCTGTTGACACTCGATACCCAGAAGTGACAAATTGCAGAACACTGTAAATGGGAGCTTGGGGAAGGTAACAAATTGGATGAACGAGGTTTGTTTGTGTGGGTTTATTTAACGCCTTATGTCCCTTATAGACTAGTACTGCGTTTTAGCTTTAAAAAAGCAAAGCACTGAAAAAACAGAGCTATAAAGCAACACAAAGACATGATGAATTTGTGATGCTTTTATGCAAAAAAAAAGAGGATCCGTTTTGACTGCAGAAAATGCACCAAAAACAGAGCACAAGCGCCCAGTGTGAACAAGGCCTTATACGTCCTGTAGGTCAGTTGGGATTCAGATCCTCTTCTTTATGAGGTTCCTGCCATTTTCAGTCCAGCCAATAAAAATCATGATCTAAAGGTGGTGTCTTCCTATTGGCTCAAAACACATTAGCTGGGCATTCAGAAAGGGAATGAAACGAACAAGCGGCACCGTAACAAATATGTAACAGCCGTATCTACGCGTTTAAAAAATGGTCATTTTGTGCACAATCTTACGACTATAGTAATGTTTAATGCCGGTTAAACCCCATTAATTGTTAGGCTGTCAGCTTCTGTACATCAGATTTATCGGATGCAGACATCTGTTGACATTTTTCCAACATTCCCAATCTTTTGTCATACATGGCTGCAGAGGGACTATGCTGCTGACACATATGTCCTGCAGAGGCCACGTTCCTCTTACCCAGGTATATGGTAGTGGCAGAGGGCAGTTGCGTTCTAATGTCCCTAATGTCAACTCTACAGCCTGTGAATGGAGACAGCAGAGGGGTCTGAGATGCAAACGCCACCTACAAAGAAGAGGGCGCTGCTCACATGACTTCCCTATGTGCCTTACGTCCGAATACCCAAATGGGTCCAGCTTGTAAAAGGGAAAGACCTGAGTAATAGAAATCGACTACAGAACGTCTCACCAAGGGTTTAAAGTGGCTCCAAGCCAATATTTGCAGCACAAGCTTCACAATGTGACGTATAAATTCCTGGTAATTGTTTCATTTTACAAAATGCTGCAAATAATCAGTCATTTCGTGCAAAATGTACTTGTTATGTGGCTGAAAACCAACATTTTCAGAAAAATACTATGTAAATTTTAGAACAAAGGTATGACAGTATCACTGTGCTGTTCTCCTCCTGCCGCAGCGTACAATACATCAGGGTTACAGGAACGTTCAGGAAATCGTCTGTACCTGGACAGTTGCAGTATTAATCACACAGCACTTCCTTTCACTGCTACCTCTACATTACAAGAAAGACACAAGGCTGTGACTGGCAGCATCTGGTGGTCTCAGGCACCTGCAGAAGCATTGCAGAGAGGCAGATGTTCATGTAGGTCATTAGTTACCTGGAGGAAGGTATTTCAGCCTGTTGTTAGTTAGCCGTAAATGGCGCAGGGATTTGAGTCTTCCAATGTCAGCGCATAGGATTTCAAGAGCATTATCACTGAGATCCAGGGACTGCAGCTTTACCAGAGACCCGATCGCTGAGGGGAAAATGAGGAACACCTTTAACCCCCACAGACAAATTATCATTTTGTTTTATTTTTTATTATGTTCTTCCAAGAGCCATACTTTTTTTATTGCAGTGTCTACAAGAGTTGTAGTTTTGATTCATTTTACCATTCATTTTACCATATAATTTGCTGAACATCAGGAAAAAATGTCAAGCAATGGTGAAAAAAAGCAGCAATTTCACTATTGATTGTTGGGTTTTGTTAAAAGGGAACCAACCAGCAGGATTCAGGGCTATAAAGTGAAGCAAGTGCCTTACAGGAACTGGGATGCTGAATGCAATCATAACTTTACTTCAATGATTCCATATCTGATTGCAGAGAAAAGTGTCATAAAACTCCTGGAAAACAGGGCAGCAGATGATAGATGTATGCAGCCTTACATCACTATATGGGGTTGTTGTATTTTTTGTCCCCTGTGGGCATGCTTTTCGGCTGTAAGCCAAACCCTCCCTTCCCCCCAGCTCTCATCTTACTTTGTTTTGTCAGATGCCCTGTGGCTGGAGTATAGTGAGGGAGTGCAGGAGACAGAAATTGATCTGAAAGTAGAGTTGAGAGGGAGGGAGAGTGTTCGGCTTCCAGCCGAAAGGCATGCCCACAGGGGTGAAGAAAAAAACAACAACTCCAAATACTTATGCAGTGCTGCACACATCAATCATCTGCTGCCCTGTTTTCCCAGAATTTTATGAGACTTTTCTCTGCAATCAAACATGGAATCATTGAAGTAAAGGTACGATTGCATTCAGCATCTCAGTGCCTTTAAGGCACTGACTTCACTTTATAGCCCTGGTTGATTCCCTTTAACATCATTGATTAACCCCTTGACATCACAGCCAATTACAGTGGAGCTGTATGACCACTTATTTTTCAAGTGACAAACTGTCATTTTTATTGGTTTTATTTGTAGCACATGTGACTTTTAAAGGGAACCTGTCACCTCCGAAAAGCCACCTAACCTATCAATACATGTCCCTCCACCTTCCTATAGCCATTATAACTATCCCTCTCTCTGCCAGCTTTTAATGTTCTAAAAAAAACATTTTTATATATGAAATAGTCCCCCTGGGCGTGTTTATTTGCAGCCTCCAGCATCCTCTATCAGGCCCCCATGGGCGTGATCTTGAAATTAAATTTTGCGCCCCCAGCCTGGCTTCCTCCGCTCTGCTTTGCAGCGTTCCTGTGGGAATGACGCTGAACGTGTCATTTCTGGAACCGCGGGCCCCTCAGCAACCTGATATTTATCTTAGCAGCGGTGTACACTATGGAGCCCCGCTTAGCAGCGCTGTGCCGTTAAGATAAATATCGGGTTGCTGAGGGGCCCATGCTCAGTACAGTAAAAATGCTCCCTAAACATCTAAATTTACGTCCGCAATGTATGTATATACATTGCAGAAGTAAAATTAAGTAAGGCAGGGGTTAAAAATAATAAACCATTTATGCTCACCTCTCCACGATCCACCGGCGTCTCCAGCATCTCCTGCTTGTAGGACCTGCCGTGATGTCAGAGTCACATGACCGGTTACCTCGGTAACCGGTCATGTGACTGACATCACGAGAGGTCCTAGGATCAGAAGAAGATCGCTGGACGCGCCGCTGGACTCCTGGATAGGTGAGAATAACATTTTTTTTAATTTTATATTCCGGAGGAGAGGGGAAAGGAGGGGGAGCACTGGGGAGCATGAGGGGGCCACACAGGGGACATGAGGGGGCCACACAGGGGACATGAGGGGGCCACACAGGGGACAAGAGGAGGGAATATGCAGGGGTGAAGATGGCTAAAAAGAGGGGGAAACAGAAGGGAGAAGAGGGGGGACACACAGGGGTGATGAGGGGGATACACAGGGGTGATGAGGGGGATACACAGGGGAGATGAGGGGGACACACAGGGGAGAACAGCTGTGACAGCTGACAGCAACTGATCCTGCAGAATGTCAGATCGGATGCCTATTTGGCATCCGATTGCAGGGATCAGTTTATATCCGATGCTGTCCGATTTATATCGGACAGCATCGGATTTAACAAAATCGTTATGTGAAAGTAGCCTTAGTAAACTTGAATTTGTAATTGTTTGATAACTTGTGCTACATTGTGCCATTGCCTCTGCTTCCTGAATTGTAAAAGATGGCATTAACAGTAGGCCCCTGGCTACAATGGCAAACCACCGCCACTCGTGTCAGAGATTAACAGTGGCATTTAAGAAGTTAATTCAGCTGGTGCCGGTGTAAAAAAACAACCGACACCTGCATTGTATGGCGCAAACTCAGTTACTGACTCCAGTCCATACACTACTACTCAGCATAGGACTTAATGGGCAACCTATGGTGGGAAGTGATTACAGGAAAATGTGTTGAAACCTTCCAATGCTCCTTGTGTGGGTCATCTTGGGGACTTTGCTGTATTGCAATATATAGGCAAGCACACATCTATATTGGCGATATCTGGTAAGATGTTTAGGCTAAACACAAGGAAAGGAATGGGAAATTTGAAACTCTGCAGCCGTTTGAAATCCTCAAAAAAAAAAAAAAAAAATACCTTTACGCTATGTGCACAGAGCATTGTTTTCAGAATCAGATATCTACCTGAAAAAGTGCTGCAAAAGCATCCTATTAAAGGGACTCTGTCAAGTCAAAAATCCATATGTAACTGCTATCATTTTCTAATTCCTCGCTCTAAGCTTTCACTATTGATGTATTTGTTATTTATATTTCCCTCCTATCCTATGTAAACTTCAAATAAGAGAATCATTCAATCTGTCACTCACAGTGAATGATCCCCTTAGTTTTCTGCTGTCCATCCTCATAGGATGAATATTCATGTCACATATTCACATCACTGCACAGGAGATCAGTAGGGGGTATGTATCTTCCTCTGTGTTTGCAGCAAGCAAGAGGTTAAATAAAACAGAGAATCTGTCACAGCACAGCAGGATGCCTGCTTAGAGAAACAAATGGAGTAGAACCTTATTTAGATCAGGTAAGGCAGACCTGCAATAGCTCTCTCCCTCTGTGTCCTCAACAGAAATGCCTGAAAGTGAAACCTGACACAGAGCAAAGGGAGGAGAAAGCTGTTGAGAAGGCGTGCGTACTAAATGAACAGTTTAACACAATTCACCTGTGCTTAAAATGGAGAGGACTAATACAGCAGCTCTCTCCAGGGTCTGAAAATGTTTATAACAAGAAAACTACAAACGGTACAATAATGATTTTACATAATTTTAAAAGGTCTGCCCAGGCACTATTCAAGGGTAATATTAGTATCATACTGAAAAATTACCTGACAGTGTCCCTTTAAATAAACATAATGCACAACAACGTCAAAACAAAAACCTGTATGGAAACCCTAAAGCAATTAAAGGGACACTGACAGGTCATTTTTTAGTATGATACTAATATTACCCTTGAATAGGGCCTGGGCAGACCTTTTAAAAACATGTAAAATCAGCATTCTACCCTTTGTAGTTTCCATGTTATCAGCATCTTCACACCCTGCATGGAGTCACTGCATTAGTCCTCTCCATTATAAGTAGAGATGATTAGTCCGGCTGCTGTATAAACTGTCATGTAATTATGCACTCCCTCTCAGCAGCTCTCTCCTCCCTCTGCTCAGTGCTGTGTGGTTCCACTTTCTGAAGCTACTGTTCTGTTGAGGACACAGAGGGAGAAAGCTACAAGTCTGCCTTATCTGATCTAGACTCCATTTGTTTCTGTAAAAAGGAATCTCTGCCGTGCTGTGAGAGATCCTGTTTTTATCTGATCCCTTGGTTTTGCTGCAAAGAGCGTAGAGAGGAGGATACAGCCCCCCACTGATCTCCTGTGCTGTGATGTGACATGCATAATCATCCTATGGGGAGGGGACAGCAGAGAACTAAGTGGGTCATTCACTGTGATTGACAGATGGAATGAATCTCGTTATTTGAAGTTTACAGAAGATACGAGGGAAATATAAATAAAACAAATACATGAATAGAGAGAGCTTAGAGAAAAGAATTAGAAAATGTTAGCAGTTACGAATAGATTTTTGACCTGACAAATTCCCTTTAAAAGATGTAACATGCTCATTCCTCAGGTGGCTTCCACTAGGAGGCTGCCAGCTCTCTACAGAGTGAAAGACCCCATTGATGGAGTAATATATTTGGCAAAACCAACATTTTCCACAGTCAGCTTCGTTAGGGGAAACTCAGCAGCTGCGTTAGCATCTAAGACACCAAGACACCATGTGCACATAGCTTTAGACCAGTGTTTCCCAAACTCCAATCCTCATGGCCCCAAAAAGGACACATTGTCAGGACTTCTTTAAGTAATGGAATCATTATCAAGGCATCACCTGTGCAATTCTAAGTAAATTCTGAAAACATAACCTGCTGGGGGCCATGAGGACTGGAGTTTGGGAACCACTGCTTTAGACTTACACATGTTTATAAGCTGCAGGTACCTACCAATTGTTGACTGACAGCTTACTCCAGCTCATAATATTGGTGAGTAAGTTGTCAATCAGCCATTGATAGGAACATAAGCCTATGAATACGGTTGACTACGAGCTTATCTCTGCAGGAGGGCTATTACAATTTGATCAAAACATGAGTTAAAGAAATGAACTTTATAACTAAACTAAACAGCTATAAAATAAAATCATGTCTGTGTATTTTATCACCCAGAGTGACGCTGCTACCTTTGTTACTTTTGCACTGCAGATTTTTACCTTTACTTTTATATCACTTAGCTAGGACATGATCATATATACTGTATAGTGGGTGAAATAAGTATGTATCTATATTTCTAAAGGTGCTATTGTCATTAATTTCTCACTAGATGTCAGTAACAACCCATCCAATGAAAGAGATCAAACCATAGATGTTCATAAATTAAATTGTGTGTTTTAAAGAGAAATGACACAGGGAATAAGTTTTGAACACATGAATAAGGTGAGGTGCAAAAAGCCACCAAAAGTCATGACACCAGCTGAAATCTATCATTAATTAGAAAGAAATCCTGCACTTATTGAAAAATGATATCAGCTGGTATAACTGATGGGCTATAAAAATATGTCTCATTATCAAGGTGCCACACAAGAAACATCTAATGATGGGTAAAAACAGTGAGCTGTCTCAAAACCGTTGCAACCTTATTGTTGCAAAACATACTGATAGCATTGGTTGCAGAATAATTTCTAAACTACTGAAGGGCCAGTGAGCACTGTTAGGACCAGAATTTGCAAGTGGAAAGAACATTTCACCATAAACCGGCCTCAACCAGGTGCTTCCCTCAAGACTTAAGACAGAGGAGTGAAAAGAATTATCAGAAGAGATGTCCAAGAGCCAAGAACCAATGATGGAGAACTACAGAAAGACCTAGAATCAGCAGGTACAACTTGTTTCAGAGAAAACAGTAAGTAATGCACTCGCCCTCCATGGCCTGTATGCCCGCTCACCATGCACACCTCCATTGCTGAAAAAAAGAATGTTCAAGCACATTTAAAGTTTTCTCAATAAAGTTTAGACAAGCCTGTGAAATACTGGGAGAGCATTTTCTGGTCAGGTGAGATCAAAACTGAACTCTTTGTATTCCATAATGCACATCATGTTTGGAGGCCAAAAGGCACTGCACGTCACCCCAAAAACACTATATCAACAGTGAAATTTGGAGATGTGAACATCATGGTGTGGGGCTGTTTTTAAGCATACGGCACTGGCAAACTTCATGTAATTGAAGGAAAAAAGAATGGACAAATGTACCAAGACATTCCTGATACAAATCTGCTACAGTATGATGAAGATGAAACGAGGTTGACAATTTCAGAAAGGAAACGATCCCAAACACACAGCCAAGGAAACTCTCAATTGGTTTCAAAAGAAAAAAAAGCTTCTAGAATGGCTGAGCCAATCACCTGACCTGAACCCAATAGAAAATTTATAGAAAGAACTAAAGTACAGAGTTCATAGAAGGATCTCCAGGATGTGCAGAGTGTTTGTGTGGAAGAATGGGCTAAAATCACTCCTCAGCAATACATGCCACTAGTTTCTCCATACAGGAGGCGTCTGAAGCTGTCATCACCAACAAAGGCTTTTGTAAATTCTCATTATTACACATAACTAAATTTATGGACATCTATGTGTTCATTTATTTGCCTGTGTGGATTGGATGGGTTGTTACCGACATCAGGTGAAAAATTCATATCAATATCATCTTTAGAAATATATCATTTAGAAAACTGGTGATGTGTTCAATATATATTTCACCCGCTGTAGATGTTTTTTGGATCATATGTGTAAGTATATTATCCAAGTAGACCGATGGCTGACCAAATCTTCAAATAAAAGACACTTACCTTCTGGGACAAACACAATGTTATTTGAGTGAAGATACCTTCAGAAAAAAAGAAAAAAAAAAAACAGGAACAGCTGTTACCCTGAAGGACTTCATCTAGGACATACATTTCCAGACAGGATAATATGCTAGAAGCATCAAGGGCAAAAAAGTGATACTGTTCTTCTATACTGCAAAGATGAAGGCAGGCAGAAATATATGATGGCACTTGTTTAACTCATTCCTGACCACTTTCCCCTTTCAGAATCACCAGGCACCAGACCTGCAATGCGGTCACTAATTTGTAATATCATATACATTGCATTATTTGTTCAGAACAAATGTACAATCAGCAGGTTGGGTTTTCCTGAGGGCTCAATCCGATCTTTCACACAACTGCTGCACTATACAAGTTCCTCCTATGCACACTACATGTGGCCTGGGCAAGTGATGTATGACATAATTAGCCACATGTGATCACAAGTTACAATTTTAAGAAAAAAGAGAAAATGCAATTGTCATGCCCTCAGCTGCGGGTCCGGTCTCCGCTGTGAAGGGAGATCGGCCCCCTCCACGCAGCTCCATTGGTACTGCTCACCCTGCCTGTGGCTCCAGACGATAGGCGGCTCCATTCTCTGCTAGGAACTCGAGTCCCTTTGGTAGGTCTCCTGGAAATGCTCTTGGGAGGCACGCCCCGCCTCCTGCACATTCTTAAAGCAGCAGAGCACCCGTTCTCTATTAGGGCTGTATGTGCTGTGATGCTCCGTGTATAAAAGGCACCTTTCCCTTAAGGGAGGTGCCTGGGCAACATCTCCATTCTATAATCCTCCATCTAGGTTGCACTCCTGTAGTGCTCCGCATTTGGAAGACTGTTTCCTTGCTTTACACTAATGCCTCTGCCTCCTTAGAATACTCGGCTGGCAGTTCCTTATCCTGGATCTCTCTGGACATTCCGGATCCCACTCCAGGCTGGCCAAGTCTCTCCTCCCGAAACCGTCCAGATACCACTACTGGCTGGATCAGCCTTTCCAGGATTACATGGAGCCTCTGGGATTCTCTCCACTGACAGAGCCAGTATTCTAGTCTCTCCATCTCTACTGTCCGGTCTGTACGGGTCACCCCTCTGGTACGGATTTGTGGCATTCAGGCCACCTTGGTGTTGTGACAGGGGAATCCCTATATAATGGTACACCTTGCCCGGTGCTTCGCTATGTGGTACAGTGTTGCGATCCAGAGGGTCCTCCCATCAGGCACCTTTCCCCTTTGTGAAACTTTCCTTAATAAATATTTTTGGTTTTATGAAGTTCACTGTCTTGTCTCTTGGGTATACAGCTACAACTGCACCACCAGTGGCCCAGTGAGTCCACATTACATTATCACACCCTGTGGGCATAACAGCAATGGTGAATGGTGAGAGCAAGTAAAATTGTGTCAGGTACCACATCCTGATGTCAGAAATGTTTAGTGATAACAGTTAGAGCATACAGTGGTCTTAGTGAGATCCTCATATGTCAGAATGCAAAATGTCTCACTCCCAAATAGATGCCTCTGTATGTCTCAGCTAGCTCAAAAAATGGCCATCTAAGCGGAAACCAAAATAACCACATTTCTGTAGCAAAACAAATTTGGCACAATTCTTGCAAAATTTCAATTTGATTTTGGGAAAATTTTTACTAAAATATAATCATAATTTTGGCAAATGCGAGGAAAATGTGACAATTCAGCACAATGTTAGTGCATAAGATTGCAATTTAGGTCACACGTCCATTGGGGTACATGCAAAAAAATGTCTAAATGCATTAAAAATGAATTTCAAAGCATGAATTGACTCAAATTAGGTCAAACTTGAATGCAAGTAACTTAGTAAATCATCGTCACTGTATGTCATAGATGGTTAGATACTAAACTCAAATGATCCCCCACTGGAACCTAGCACTTTTTCATTTGATTGCATAAAATGTTTTTTTTTTACTGTGTTTTAAATTGTTTAACTTCTACTGTGTGTAAGGAATAACATTGTTTCTGGTCATAATATGACTTATATGTTGAATTTTCACCAGTTTTCTCCCCTTCCGGCTCTTTCTCTTGATTTCAAATGGACTCTGAGCTGATAGTAAGGGGCCCGCCACATGGTGCCACCTCGCCGGAGATGTCGGAGGCGGCTGGTGGGAGCGCCCACGCTTTTTGCGCCCCGCCAGCGTCGCCTCCCCCCGATTACACGGGGTGACACCTCTGGCGATGCACCGGCGAGCTGACAGGCGGCATCGCCGCCGGGGTGTCTCAAAACCCGAGCGGCGATGCAGTACAATGGGAGTCTATGGCTCCCGTTGCCTGTCAGGTCGCCGGCGGCCGTTTACATGGGGCGATGTGTACACATCGCCCCAGATCGGCCGCCTGGTTACAGAGCACTGCTCTGAAACCAGGCGACCAGTAAAAGGCGTCGCCATTGCCTAATTACATTAGGCGATGCAGGGGCGATATCGGTGCCGATAGGCGATGCAGAGGCAATATTGGTGCCGATAGGCCATGCCCCTGCATTGCCTAACAAATCGGCGGTGCCGTCGCACAGTGTGATGGTACCCTAAGAGATTAGCTGCTATTATGTCTCCCATACTCCGTACAAAACAGAGAGAGATTCCTGCTCTTTATTTGTTACATAGCACACAGACAAAAAAGCAGAGCAGCTGTGAATCCAGCTCAAAATTTTGAGCACAATATTTTTGTGCCTCCCTCGGTCTGTTTTCTCACTCTGTTCCTCACCCCTATACAGAATACAATAAGAGGGGAAACTTGACACCTCACTGTGCTGGCGGTCAAGGTTGACTTGAGCAATATGGAGATAACCTGTTTTTCAGTGCGGATGATTAGTTGAGTAGGTGGAGGGCTAAGAGAAGAGAGGGTGGAACAGAGGAAGAAAAGGCTCATAAGTGGAGAAAGAAGCAAATTTCTCAGATACAATATATTACAAACTTTCTTATATACAGTGCCTACAAGTAGTATTCACCCCCTGCAGATTTAGCTGGTTTGATAAGATGCAAATAAGTTAGAGCCTTCAAACTGCAAACGAGAGTAGGATTTATTAACAGAAGCATAAATCTTATAAACCAAAAAGTTATGTTGCTCAGTTGAATTTTTATACATTTTAAACATAAAAGTGTGGGTCAATTATTATTCAACCCCTATGTTTAATATTTTGTGGAATAACCCTTGTTTGCAATTACAGCTAATAATCGTCTTTTATAAGACCTGATCAGGCCGGCACATGTCTCTGGAGTTATCTTGGCCCACTCCTCCATGCAGATCTTCTCCAAGTTATCTAGGTTCTTTGGGTGTCTCATGTGGACTTTAATCTTGAGCTCCTTACACAAGTTTTCAATTGGGTTAAGGTCAGGAGACTGACTAGGCCACTCCATCACCTTGATTTTTTCCCTCTTGAACCAGGCCTTGGTTTTCTTGGCTGTGTGCTTTGGGTCGTTGTCTTGTTGGAAGATGAAATTACAGCCCATCTTAAGATCCTTGATGGAGGAGCGGAGGTTCTTGGCCAAAATCTCCAGGTAGGCCGTGCTATCCATCTTCCCATGGATGCGGACCAGATGGCCAGGCCCCTTGGCTGAGAAACAGCCCCACAGCATGATGCTGCCACCACAATGCTTGACTGTAGGGATGGTATTCTTGGGGTCGTATGCAGTGCCATCCAGTCTCCAAACGTCACGTGTGTGGTTGGCACCAAAGATCTCGATCTTGGTCTCATCAGACCATAGAACCTTGAACCAGTCTGTCTCAGAGTCCTCCAAGTGATCATGAGCAAAGTGTAGACGAGCCTTGACATGATGCTTTGAAAGTAAAGGAACCTTACGGGCTCGTCTGGAACGGAGACCATTGCGGTGGAGTACGTTACTTATGGTATTGACTGAAACCAATGTCCCCACTGCCATGAAATCTTCCCGGAGCTCCTTCCTTGTTGTCCTTGGGTTAGCCTTGACTCTTCGGACAAGCCTGGCCTCGGCACGGGAGGAAACTTTCAAAGGCTGTCCAGGCCGTGGAAGGCTAACAGTAGTTTCATAAGCCTTCCACTTCCGGATGATGCTCCCAACAGTGGAGACAGGTAGGCCCAACTCCTTGGAAAGGGTTTTGTACCCCTTGCCAGCCTTGTGACCCTCCACAATCTTGTCTCTGATGGCCTTGGAATGCTCCTTTGTCTTTCCCATGTTGACCATGTATGAGTGCTGTTCACAAGTTTGGGGAGGGTCTTAAATAGTCAGAAAAGGCTGGCAAAAGAGATAATTAATCCACACATGTGAAGCTCATTGTTATTTGTGCCTGTACTACTTCTTAATACTTTAGGGGGACCAAACAGAATGCTGGTGGTTTGAGGGGTTGAATAATAAATGACCCTCTGAATTAACTTTTAACGCTTTAAAAAAAACAAACAAAAAAATTTTTTGTGGCACTGCATTTCCCACTTCCAGGCTGATCTACAGTCCAAATGTTACAATTCCAAGTTAATTCCGCATGTGTCAACCAGCTAAATCTGCAGGGGGTTGAATACTACTTGTAGGCACAGTATGTTTGTACTATTGATTTATGCAAACTTTCTTGAAAGCACAGATACAACTCAAGTATTAAAAATGCAGTAATCAATAAAATATACCGAATTTACTACAGCAAGGCCTGCACATATAAACAATTGTTTCCCTTGTGTGCAGGTAAGCATTTACATATTTATAGGGGTTAGAGATCTGGATTTTGTGATACAAATATTATAAATACTAAACTGCTGAGTTTTCACCCAATTTACAGCACAAGCCCTAGGCTGACCTGGAGGCACTCTGATAACAAGAATAATAATGGGAGCGTGGGTATGCTTTACAAGTGAAAACATTTCAACCTGTGCCTAAAGCTCGTTGCACCTCAAGCCTCCCTAAAACATTTGGTGACCTTACATTTTGGCAAAGTATGGGATATCATCCCAGACAAGCCCTTGAAGAAAAATGAGATATATGTCATTAATACTTATCAATTATTCTGTATTCTGCGCAAACTTATAGACTAGAGATAATAATACAAGATAGTAAAAATACAATCTTAATTTATTGTGCCGCGATTGTTGCGCTCTTCACACTGATGACCCGCTGAGTCTATCAGAAAGGATTTAGTGACTACTAAAGAATCTTCAGGTCATTAATTATATGACGACAGATAGAAAATGACACAGGTAAAAAAGAAATTGATTTCACAGCGGTCTCCGCGTTGGTGCCAGAGGCATGTCACAATGACTTTTCTACTCTACTTAATTCTGGAGAGGGTGTTCAGACTGTGTCCTCTGTACAGACTGTACCCACCAAGATGCCCAGGGAGTCCTTCACCAATGTGAAGGTCACATTGGAGACCAAGTGTAGGGATCTGGCAGGCTTCCTGCTGGCGACAGTGCCACGTGTGATACACTCGATCTTGCCTGCCCTTCACTTGTCTTCGGATGAGACAGAGCTGACTAACGTTTGTCCCACAAGTCTGAAGGACAATCCCCCTTCCTCAATCCTCCTCTGTCTTGTAAAAATTGTAATTTTAACTCCTTACTAGACGCTAGCGCACCGGCTATACTTGTCTAGACATAATACAGATTTTAGAGAGTAGAGTTGAGCAGAAAGATTTGCTGGATCCTGATCCAATGACCGTATCGACAAGAGTCCTGGGACCCATCTCCTACCTGCCGCATCCCTGGCTCCTCGTCCAGTGCAGAATACTGAGGAGACCACTGCACCAGGGTCCTGCAAATCATTATGCTCAACCTTTTATTAGATCCAGCCTAAACACTAGGGAAAACAGAAGACTTGTAGCTTTCTTACTTAAGACTTTGTACTTTTCTTTCCAAACACAAGATAATCCACAAACTAATCTGGTTTATGTGTTAACATAAAGTAAATATGAGAGTGACCATCTCTAATTGGTGCCGGATCCAAGTGTTCTATGGTTATAGCCATGACTGACAGTCATAATGTGCAGTAAAGGGATTTTATAGGGAAAGTCATCAACCTTTGTGCACAAGGTGATTCGCATACAATTTTGGGTTGTGTTGTAAAAAAAATTATAAATTGAAGACCAAATGCTGAAGATTATATGAAAGTTAGAAATGGCGCACAGTAACCTTGTCACCAAGATGATAAAAGTCATTGCCTACGTATGATTTTTTGCATGTTGTGCAGACACGGAAACGTCCACTGCCACAAAGAAGGTCAAAAGCTGACCAGTGTTTCATAGTTTAGACCCCATTGACGTTCATGAATACGAGCCTCTATTTTTAAATCTTGCACTAGGTCTGCCTGCAGCAGGGTGGCGGATGCACACATTCATCTTCCAGGGGTCTTCAGCAAAATAGAGCCATGGGCAGCACATGCCAACACTGATACTTGACGGTCTTCAGCAAAATAGTGACACGGGCAGCACATGCCAACACTGATACTTGACGGTCTTCAGCAAAATAGAGCCATGGGCAGCACATGCCAACACTGATATCTGACGGTCTTCAGCAAAAAAGTGACACGGGCACCACATGCCAACACTGATATCTGACGGTCTTCAGCGAAATAGTGACACGGGCAGCTCATATCAACACTGATACTTGACGGTCTTCAGCAAAATAGTGACACGGGCAGCACATGCCGACACTGATATCTGACAGTCTTCAGCAAAATAGTGACACGGGCAGCTCATATCAACACTGATACTTGACGGTCTTCAGCAAAATAGTGACACGGGCAGCACATGCCGACACAGATATCTGACGGTCTTCAGCAAAATAGTGACACGGGCAGCACATGCCGACACTGATATCTGACGGTCTTCAGCAAAATAGTGACACGGGCAGCACATGCCGACACTGATATCTGACGGTCTTCAGCAAAATAGTGACACGGGCAGCACATGCCGACACTGATATCTGACGGTCTTCAGCAAAATAGTGACACGGGCAGCACATGCCGACACTGATATCCGACGGTCTTCAGCAAAATAGTGACACGGGCAGCACATGCCGACACTGATATCTGACGGTCTTCAGCAAAATAGTGACACGGGCAGCACATGCCGACACTGATATCTGACGGTCTTCAGCAAAATAGTGACACGGGCAGCACATGCGCACACCAACATGCAATGATCTTAAACAAAATGGTGCTGCGGGCGGTGCACGCGCAGATTCAAACCTTGGCCATGAGGCCTTTCCCGAAGATCATAAGATGTCAGTGTCTACATGCGTTCGCTGTGGCATGATTTTGACAAGGACAGTCTTATGTCAGTGTGCACATGCACTGCCCAGGGAGATGAATGGGTGTAAGCACCACCCATGCTACAGGCGGTTCTAGCACAAAATTAAGAGGCCTGTACTGATGAGACAGCAGTGCCGAAAGCCCAACACATTCCAGCCTCACAGTCCAGACCCGATGCATGAAAAGGGAATTGCACCAAGACTTCTATAATGAATTAAACAAGAACCAGATTTCTGCATTACAGTTCTCCACTAAATCAGTATAAAGGTACCGTCACACGCCGCAATCTCGGCTGGCGATCTGAAAGGCGATGTGTCGCCGTGAAATTGCCTCACGGTGACGGCGTGTGATTGGGCGATTTTGCGGCGATAAATCGCCCATCGGCCGTCGCCTGATTCCTGAACAGTGCTCAGTAATCAGGCGGAATAGACAAAGCGATTTTTTTGTGTTTTGGCGTGTGACAGAGCGATAGTGATGGAAAGAGTGTTTTCTGTGATTTCCCGTAGGCGTGCCTCAGAGTGCTGGAGTCTGCGCCCCGTCTGAGATGATTGGTGTGGGCTACTGTGTTCCCATTGGCTGTCAGTTGACATCGCACCATATTTGAAGAGCTGTCCGTTCAGCACCACACACATCTACAGCTACACAACCGTTCGCGTCAAGTATTAGAGAGCAGACCAGAGCAGGCTGACCAATCGTAATGCAGTTGCGTTGTCCATTGAACGCGGTGTAAACCACTGTGGCACGCCTATCTCCTCGCTGAACATGTACGCCCACATTGCCTTTTGAGATTGCGGCATGTGAAGCGGAGATGGAATGAGGCTGGATTGCTGCCGCTGTAAGTAAGGCGATTTCTGGAGCGACACATCGCCTTAGCTTCAGGGCGATATTGCGCCGCCATTGGCCATCTGAGGCGGGAACAAAAAGCGTGAGCGCGCACGTCATATCGCCACACATCTCCAGGCAAGATTGCAGCGTGTGACGGTACCTTGACAGTTCCATTATGATGATAGCTTTATTTTAACATGTTAAATTGTAAATGATAGGTTCCCCTTAAAAAATAAATAAATGCACATATATCAGCAGCACTATTAAAATAATAGTAAAACCTCATCATTTGTGACCTGGTGACAGCTTCTCTTTAACCCCTCAATGACTGGGGATTTTTGTTTTAATTTACGTACTTTAATTTTCCTACACTTTTTTTTTAAGAGCCATAACTTTATTTTTCTGCCATTCTGGCTGTATAAGGGCTTGTTTTCTTGAAGGCAGAGTTATACATGAGGCACAAATTTTAACATATAATGTAATGAAAATATGGGAAAAAAATGGGGTAAAATGATGAGGATAAAAAGCAATTCCTCCATTGTTTTGACAGTGTTCAGTGTCAGGCACAAATGATCTAGTAACACAAGTCTCCAAGGCAAGGACAAAATGATATACTTAGTTTATATTATTTGTATGTACAATGTTTTGATTGCTTCTGATTGCCAGGGTCATGGGAGGCTGCGGAGGGCACAGCATGGTGGCGATCTCCGTCCCAACAGATGCTCCATCATGATTGACAGTGACATTTCAAAGGTTATACAGCTCTGTTCATAACAAGTGATGGCTGTATAACATCAGCAGCATTCACCGTATATGCTGTGTACTCCTGAGTCTGCTCCATACATGTGTACCCGATATACACTGAACTTGTACGGCAAATGTTGAGAGGAGTTAAGTGTACGCCAAGTGAGCTACATGCAACCTTGAGACAAGTGATAGACACTGGAACAAATTAGCAAATAACTGCAACCATCTATCTCAACTGAGGTAGGTCATACTGCAACACCAAAGCAAGTCATTATATGCAATGTTACAAGACAACACCGTGATCTCAGTGACATGTCATCATGTAGCCCTGGCCTTTATAGTTACATATTATAATTGCTTCTTTTGTAACATTCATCCTTCATAGAGGGCATTGATAAAAATGCCAAGACTGTGAGCCGCCTCTGCTGCTGCTTCTAGCATTTCAATGAGAAATAGTAATGTAGCTTGAAAGAATATCTTTAAAGGGAACTTGTCCTAAGGTTTTTCCTATATAGGTTGTATCCTCCACCTTTGTGCTGTCTACTCCAGCACTCCAGCAGCACCTTCATAGGCCAGCTGCCAGGAATACCTAAGAGAATGCTTCCTAGAGTTGTTCCTGTCCATATACTAATCAGCGCTGAGTGGTCCAATGGGCATCTCCGGACTGTGCTTGGCACCTCCTATGTCCCCACAATCTCCGTCTCTCCTGATACCGACTCATGCGGCTGACATCATTCACACAACCGGTTGCGCCTGCCCAGCACAAAAGTTGAACAAACTCTGTAGATGACGTAAAGGGCCCGTTACACACAACGATATTGTGAATTATATCGTTGCAACGTCACCGTTTTGGTGACGTTGCAGGGATGTCAAAACGACATAATTGTGTGTCACACGTATCAACAATAAGTCGTTGATCATAGATTTATGGCCAGGACCATATATCTATCGTTGGTCTCCCACTGGACGGCCAGCATCTGCGCGTCTGACAGCGGGAGACCAACGATGAACAAGCTCCCAGCGCCGCACAGCAAGCGCTGGGAGCTCGTAACCATGGTAAACAGCGGGTAACTAAGTACCGCACTCAGCTTAGTTACCCGATGTTTACCCTGGTTACCAGAGTTCTTGCTGGTTCTGATCGCTGGTGAGTCTGCCTGTGTGAAAGCTCACCAGCGATCAGTTCACGACGTGGCAGCGATCCACATCGTTGGTCGGATCGCTGCCACATTGTAGCGTGTAACGAGCCCTTAAGAGAAGTTGCCCATGTCAATCAAGGCCTGAGAGATGGGAACTGTGGGGCAAAGGAGACTCCGAGCACAGTTTAGAGATGCCGGGATAGAGGAGGCTCTGATTAGAATATAGGAAGAAACAATTATATAATGCATTTTCTTAGGTATGCAAGGCAGCCGGACCCCTATGAAGAGGTTGCAGGGATACTATTCTTGACGACTGAAAGGTGATGTATACAATTTACCATATATATGGAAACTCTGGTGAGAGATCATTATGAAATTTTTAGCAAGTGAATCAATGAGATTCACATAAAAAGGACTTTACCGCCCTCTAGTGAAAACAATGCAATAAAACAGGCCATATGGAAGGAGACCTACTTACAATTCAACAAGATTTGGTAGCTTCTGGGCAAGATTCTCTGGCTGGAGGAAAAAAAAAAAGAGAATCACATTATAGATTTATAGATGCTTAGACAAAAGCTGGGCATTATTGCTTTTAAACCTGGAAGTGCCCAATAACATTAATATATTATTCAGATAGTGGAGAACTCCTCTCATTAATTTGGTATCTGTCTATCTCTTGGTCTGTATTATACTTCTAATACTGCAGTAATCTTATACTGAACACCAGAACGTGTCTCTCTTTACAGCCTTCCTAAAATCATGGTGCGTATCTTGACACGTTTACCTATACTCACTTCTGATTTACAGGGGTGTGAAAGTGTTTGCCCCTGCCTGATTTCTTATTCTTTTTCATGTTTGTCATACTTAAATGTTTCAGATCACTAAACTAATTTATATATTAGACAAAGATAACATAAGTAAACACAAAATGCAATTTATAAATGAAGGTCTTTATTATTAAGGGAAAAATGAATCCAAACCTACAGTGCCCTGTGTGAAAAAGTGTTTTCCCCCTAACCCTAATAACTGTTTGGGCTGCCCTCAGCAGCAACAACTTCAATCAAACATTTGAGATAACTGGCAATGGGTCTCTTACAGTGCTCTGGAGGAATCTGGGCCACTCATCTTGGTAGAATTGTTGTAATTCAGCCACACTGGAGGGTTTCCGAGCATGAACTGCCTTTTTAAGGTCAGACCAGAGCATCCCAATTGGATTAAGGTCAGGACTTTGACTAGGCCACTCTAAAGTCTTAGTTTTGTTTTTCTTAAGATTAGAGGTGGACTTGCTGGTGTGTTTTGGATCATTGTCCTGCTGCATGACCCAAGTGCTCTTCAGCTTGAGGTCACAAACACATCGATAATATTCTGTGTTCAGGGATTTTTGGTGAACAGCAAAATTCATGGTTCCATTTACTACAGCAAGTCTTCCGGGTCCCGAAAGCAAATCAGCCTCAGTCCATCACACTACCACCACATTTTACTGTTGGTGTGATGTTCCTTTTCTGAAATGCTGTGTTACTTCTATGCCAGATATAATGGGACATACACCTTGAAAATAGTTCAGGTTTTGTCTCATCAGCCCAAACATTTTGGGGATCATCAAGATCTGAGAAAACTGAGATGAGCACAAGGAACATAAAGCCTCAGCAATTGTGTTAGCCTTGGAAATCTGCCATGCAGACCATTTTTGGCCTTTCTCATTCTTATGGTGGAGTCATAAACACTGACCTTAACTGAGGGGAAACCCTTTTTACATCTGCGTTTCTGTCCGGATCCGACTGGTGAACCTTCCAGGTGTGACTGGCCGACCAACATTACCCCAAGAGCACTGTGATGATTCATCAAAGATGTTACAAAATACCCCACAACATCCAAAGTTGTGCAGGCCTCACTTAGGCCCCTTTCACATCTGTGTTTCTGTCCGGATCCGGCAGATCCGGACAGAAAACCGCATCTGCCGCCTAATGGCCGCACTTGCGATACACTGCAGCAAGCCCCATGCGTTCTCTATGGGGCTTTCGGGGAAGTGCGGTATTGCCGTGATCCGGCACCTGTGTCCGTGAAAAAAAAACGCAACTGACTGCGTTTTTTTTCGCGGCCGCAACTGCCGCAGGTGCCAGATCGAGGCAACATTGCACTTGCCGAAAGCCCCATAGAGAACGCATGGGGCTTGCTACAGTGTTTAGCAAGTGCGGCCGTTAGGCGGTAGATGCGGTTTTCTGTTCGGATCTGCCGGATCCGGACAGAAACACAGATGTAAAAGGGACCTAAGTGATGCCTGCACAACTATGGATGTTGTGGGGTATTTTGTAACATCTTGGATGAATCATCACAGTGCTCTTGGGGTAATGTTGGTCGGCCAGTCACACCTGGAAGGTTCACCAGTGTTCTGTTTTTTTGACATTTGTGGATAATCGCTCTCACTGTGGTTTGCTGGAGCCAAAGGGCAGTTTCACACCCCCTGTATGTTTAATCCGCCCACCGCCACCTCCCTGATGCCAGTCATTGTCTCCCTCGCCTGCTGCATAGTACACAGAGCTTATTGCAGTGCTGGCCGCTTTGCTCCGCCTCCTGCGGTGATGTCACCACCTTTCCCCGCCCTGCTCCATGGTTAACATGGAGCAGGGCAGGGAAAGGTGGTGATGTCACAGCAGGAGGCCGGCCGCCCCGCCTCATGCTGTGACATCACCGCTTATACCCGCCCTGCTTCATGTTAACCATGGAACAGGGCGAGGATTGGCGGTGACATCACCGCAGGAGGCGGGGCAAAGCAGCCAGCACTGCAATAAGCTCTGTGTACTATGCAGCAGGCAAGGGAGACAATGATTGGCATCAGGGAGGTGGCGGTGGGCGGATTAAACATACAGGGGGTGTGAAACTGCCCTTTGGCTCCAGCCACAAGCCACCTCCTATTTGGCTCCACAATGTAAGTTTTCAAAGTGTATTATCTCGGGGTACAGGGGGGCTCAAGGGCTGGGGGACCCCTTGCCTGAATGCAGCAGACATGCTTCATTCAGTGCTGTAATTAGATCACCATGTATGGTTGGTGACAGGTCCTCTTTAAATAGGACCTGCCTAACAAAGAAGTGGACAAAAAGATCCTCAAAAGCTAGACATCTTGTCACAATCCAAAGAAATTCAAATAACAAATGAGATACAAAGTAATTAAGATCAATCAGTCAGGAAAAGGTTATGAAGCCGTTTCTAAATCTTTGGGGCTCCAGCAAACCACAGTGAGAGCGATTATCCACAAATGTCGAAAAAACAGAACACTGGTGAACCTTCCAGGTGTGACTGGCCGACCAACATTACCCCAAGAGCACTGTGATGATTCATCCAAGATGTTACAAAATACCCCACAACATCCAAAGTTGTGCAGGCCTCACTTAGGCCCCTTTCACATCTGTAATTAGATCACCATGTATGGTTGGTGACAGGTCCTCTTTAAAGCGTAACTGCCGTTTAAGTTTTTATTTAATAATAATAATGTAGAGCAAGTGATAAGTATTTTTGAAAATTTACTAAGTGAAATCTGGAAGAAAACCTTTCAAAAACCTGCAGAAGATGTCCCCACTAGGCTGTTTCTAAACCTGACATATGCTCGTTGTTAGGGAGATCTGTCTTCAGTTTGATGCATGAATACGGCCATAAGATAACAGCGTTCACACCTGATCAGTGTGTCAGTTTACCTCAGGCAAAGAGAGCTCCAGGCTGTCAGCACACGCAGATCACAGCTGTGATCTTATCTGACAGCTCTGCTCCGTGTTATTATCTGATAACACGGAGCAGAACCCTCAGATAACAACACAGCTGTGATCTGTGAGTGCCAACAGCTCCATTTACCATGGCCGTATTCATGTGTGGAACTGAAGACAGATCTCCCTAACAACGAGCATATGTCAGGTTTAGAAACAGCCTAGCAGGGACATCTTCTGGAAGTTTTTGAAAGGTTTTCTTTAAGATTTCACTTATGAAGTATATTTGAAAGTTGATTATGAACACTTGCTCTACATTATTATTACCTAAACATTTATACGACGGTTTCACTTTAATAGATTTCTTGATTGTGAAGGGGTGTGGCAGTAATCAGGCCTGGGTGTGGGTAGGGAAATTGAACTCAGCTTCCCAAAGATGCGATACACCACAGTTCACTTATATTTTTAGGGGGAGGGCGGGGAATCACTTTTTCATACAGGGGGCCCTGTAGATTTGAATTTCTTTTTCCCTTAATAATAAAGACCTTCATTTATAAACTGCATTTTTTTGTTTACTTCTGTTACCTTTGTCCAATATTTAAATGTGTTGGTGTTCTGAAACATTTAACAGTGACAAGCATGCAAAAGAATAAGATACCAGGAAGGGGGAAAACACTTTTTCAAACCACTGTTATGCATGCCAACTCATCTGACCTCCCGGTAGTACGTACATCCAGACTGAACCTTCACAATTCACTTTACTGTACTCACCAGTGTGGTCAGAGAGTTGCGCTTCATGTAAAGTCTCTCCAGATACTGAAGTCCTTCATCTTTCAGCAGCTCTAGAGGAAAGTGGTTTAGGTTGCGGTAATTTAAGAAGAGATTCTTGTGTCTTTCCAGTTTGGCCACAGAGATGGTCTGGCAGAGTTCTGAAGCCATGTTTGGCTTGGGTCCATCCAACTGGACAAAGTGCACGTCAACATCTCAAATCATCTAAAAAGAGAAAACATATAGTAAAAATGTAACACAAAAAAATGGCGGGTTGCGCCCTTCATACACTGATAATTAAGCTGCAAAATTAGGAAATCACAACATCTACAATGTTCACTTCTAGGAAACAAGACTGCAGATGACGTTTGACCATTAGAAAGAAATCAGAACATTAAAAGGGTTGTCCAGTATTTATTGTAACGTGTTGGGGACATGGCTTTGTAGCACTGACTAGTATATAAGTGTTAAGTTGCATGCACACTGGCATAAGACTCACACAAGTGCAATGCTAGAAAAACTCGCGTTACAATCGGACCAGTGTTAATCAATCTATCAGGTCAGATTGTTACTTTCTCCTCTGCTGAACTCGCATTGGAAGTCAAATCCCAGCATGCTGCGATTGTATGCAAGTTTCACGTGCGAGAGGCCAATGAAAGTCTATGGGTGTGAGAAAATATCCCACACAGACAGCACACTGACAGATTGTACAATGGGCTTTCCCATGCTGGGATAGATAGATAGATAGATAGATAGATAGATAGATAGATAGATAGATAGATAGATAGATAGAGTTCATAAATGGGTCACAGCACTTCTTTCCAATGCATAGGGTGTTTATTCCAGCCTGGCACAGATGGCAACGTTTCGAGCCTGTCAGCTCTTTATCCAGCCTGGATAAAGAGCTGACAGGCTCGAAACGTTGCCATCTGTGCCAGGCTGGAATAAACACCCTATGCATTGGAAAGAAGTGCTGTGACCCATTTATGAACTGTATGTATTAAAGAGGCTAGAAGGAGCCTCAGGGACGCTTTGCACTCGGTAATTCACCAGCACTACACGCTGCTCCTACTCTTTGACTGGATAGATAGATAGATAGATAGATAGATAGATAGATAGATAGATAGATAGATAGATAGATAGATAGAGCTTAACAGTTTCCCGCTGCTACTTCCAGGATCGCATATTAAGCTACTTGCATATTCATTGCACTGTCAGACATAGAGCCAATCACAGACGCTCACACTCTGTGTGAGAGCATCTGTGATTGGCTGTTGCAGTCAGACTTGATTTCCTCAATCTGGATGGTGATTCTGCTGGGTTGCCATACACATTATGTATGCCAACTAACCTGCCATCATAGGGTGTTAAATAAAAAATAATGAAAAAAAAAACACATGGGGCTTTGCAGTATTTTTAAGTCTAGCCCGATGAAAGTAGACAGCTGTAATTTTTCCTTGGCTAACAAAAAAAATGTGTGGGCTCCGCCCTATTTTTATTTGCCGGCCAAGGTAAAACAAGGCAGCTCAGGGCTGGTATTCTCAGCCGGGTGAAGGCCTATTGTTTTAGGGCCCCCGCATGCTAAAGAATAGCACCCTGCAGCCGCCCCATTTCCAGGTGCTTTCAGTAGCCCCGGTGGTGGGTGGCACGTTGGGTAATAAGGGGTAAGTACAAGCTTTGTTTTACCAGCTGGTATTAAGCTATGAGATTCTTAACGTCAGGCCAAGTTAGACCCAGCCATTAAGAATCTCCTATAAAGGGTTAAAAAAGACACCACACAGAGAAAATAAATTAGTAGAAATAAATACACAAACACACTTAGAGATATCATCTTTATTACTCCCACACACCACTCCACAATTCTGATCTTCTTCAACTGATGCAGCTCTGCTATATCAGTGAGCACGGGGAGGGAGGAAGAGCGTGTCGCTCCCCTTGCTCGCTGATCACTCAATGAGTGAGCAGAGACTGCGGCGAGGTAAGTGGTGATCTGACCACTGCCACCATTGCCATAGTAACCGAACAAGCAATTTCTATAGCAACAGTTATCTGTGATCACCGCTGTTAACTGCCTGATTACGTGGCTCCTGCTTGAGCTGGCTCATGCAGGAGTCACAGGAGTTAAGTCCCTGCTTACCGCCACCGCTATTGCCACGGCTCATTCACGATGAATAGGAGCCTCTGTGAATTTATTTAACATCCTATAGTGGCAGGTTAGTTGGCATACACTAAAGAATATGGCAACCAAGCAGAACCACCATGCAGATTGAGGAAATCCAGTCTGACTACAACAGCCAATCACAGATGCTCTCTCACAGAGTGTGAGCGTCTGTGATTGGCTCTGTGTCTGACAGTGCAGTGAATATGCAAGTAGCAAGTGTCTGCTGCATCCATGCAAGGGGTCCCCTAGCCGTTGAGCCCCCTGTACCCCGAGTAAATACACTTAGAAAATTTACATCCTCCAGCCAGAAAGGAGGAGGCTGGAGCCGAAGGGCAGATTCACACCCCCTGCATGTCTAATCTGCCCACCACTGCCAATCATTGTCTCCCTTGTCTGCAGTATAACACAGAGTTTTTTTTACAAACCGCTGCTTAGCCCCCCGGGTGACGTCACCGCTTATACCCGCCTGCAGGAGGCGGGGCTAAGTAGTCATTTGTAAAATAAACTCTGTGTTATACTGCAGACAAAAGAGACAATAATTGGCAGCGGTGGGCAGATTAGACATGCAGGGGGTGTGAATCTGGCCTTTGGCTCCAGCCTCTAGCCACCTCCTTTCTGGCTGCAGGATGTAAGTTTTTCTAAGTGTATTTACTCGGGGTACAGGAGGGCTCAAGGGCTGGGGGACCCCTTGCCTGGATGCAGCAGACATGCTGCATCCAGTGCTGTAATTAGATCACCATGCCTGGTTTGGTGACAGGTCCTCTTTAAGCAGTGAATTAAAAGGGTTGGACTAAGTTATCCACATTATAAATAACTTGATTGCTGGATTCTCACCATTCGGATCCCGAGAATATGACTTTGCAGTGCCGAGGCTCGAACATGCACACCATTAAACCACTGGCTATGGAACTTGCCCTATTTTCACAACATTTAATGAGGTGGCAGTGCACAGCTTGGCATTAACTCCATTCAAAGGGAGACACAGCGGAGCTACATTCTTGGGATTAGTGGGGGTCCCAGTGGTGAATGCTGTGGATCAGTGATAACTGCTAACTTGCTACAACCCCTTTAAGGTTGTTAGAGATCTTGTTTTGGCACAATGTACTTAGGTAAACCAAATGTTACCATGTATCCATAGCCATGGGGTAACTCCCTAAAAGGTGAGGGCAAACTAAGCTAAATTTTCTAGCAACCTTACTCAGTGATAGGTCAGGGCAAGTCTGAAACATAGGGCTTATAACTAGATGATGACTCTATCAATTTCAAATAAATGTGACTGCAGTACTCCTCTTTCTTATTCAATCCGCTTTTATTGGGCCATCAGGTGTTTAGCGACGTTTCGAGAATACTCGCTCAGTGTGACACGCAGCAGCAACCAGGCTGATCGTGTCAGAATGGCCTGGACCATTTTTGATCGTTGGGACCCCGCTGGGCAGCAAGCATCGGTGTGTTTCACGAGGACAACGACCTCAATACTACACCCTAGAGTGACAAGGTCCCAACGACTGCCATATTGTTGTTGCATCGCTGGTGAGAGCTGTTTGACATCTCACCAGCGACCACGTAGTGATGCTCCAGCAATCCCTACCAGGTTGTATTGTTGTTGGGATCGCTTGAGCGTCGCCAAGTGTGATGGTACCTTACTGATCGCTCATTGCATTATTAAATCTGCATAAATAAACTACGGTACATACATATTCTAGAATACCCGATGTGCTAGAATCCTCCTCCCCAGTGCTATATAAACCTCCAGGCCTCTCCAATGATGTATATGCTCCCTTCCCCCTCCAATGATTTATATGGCCCACTGTCCCCAGTGCTGTATATGCCCCCATCTTCAGTGGTGTACATGCCTCCACCCCCCTCCCCCAGTGCTGTACATGTCCTGAGCAAACCCCAGTGCTGAACATTCCCCAGCATTCCACAGTGCTGTACATGCTCCCACTGATATATATGTCCTCAGCGCCACCAGTGTTATGTATAGTACAGACCAAAAGTTTGGACACACTTTCTCATTCAAAGAAGTTTCTTTATTTTCATGACTATGAAAATTGTAGATTCACACTGAAGGCATCAAAACTATGAATTAACACATGTGGAATTATTTACTTAACAAAAAAGTGTGAAACAACTGAAAATATATCTTATATTCTAGGTTCTTCAAAGTAGCCACCTTTTGCTGTGATTATTGCTTTGCACACTCTTGATGAGCTTCAAGAGGTAGTCACTGGAAATGGTTTTCACTTCACAGGTGTGCCCTGTCAGGTTTAATAAGTGGGATTTCTGGCTTTAGAAATGGGGTTGGTACCATCAGTTGTGTTGTGCACAAGTCTGGTGGATACACAGCTGATAGTCCTACTGAATAGACTTTTAGAATTTGTATTATGGCAAGAAAAAAGCAGCTAAGTAAAGAAAAACAAGTGTCCATCATTACTTTAAGAATTGAAGGGCAGTCAGTCCGAAAATTTGGGAAAACTTTGAAAGTGTCCCCAAGTGCAGTTGCAAAAATCATCAAGTGCTACAAAGAAACTGGCTCACATAAGGACCGTTCCAGGAAAGGAAGACCAAGAGTCACCTCTGCTGCGGAGGATAAGTTCATCCGAGTCACCAGCCTCAGAAATCGCAGGTTAACAACAGTTCAGATTAAAGACCAGGTCAATGCCACACAGAGTTCTAGCAGCAGACACATCTCTACAACAACTGTTAAGAGGAGACTTTGTGCAGCAGGCCTTCATGGTAAATTAGCTGCTATAAAACCACTGCTAAGGACAGGCAACAAGCAGAAGAGACTTGTTTGGGCTAAAGAACACAAGGAATGGCCATTAGACCAGTGAAAATCTGCTTTGGTCTGACGAGTCTAAATTTGAGATCTTTGGTTCCAACCACCGTGTCTTTGTGCAATGCAGAAAAGGTGAACGAATGGACTCTACATGCCTGGTTCCCACTGTGAAGCATGGAGCAGGAGGTGTGATGGTGATCGGGTGCTACGCCAGATGACCTGGCCTCCACAGTCACCAGACCTGAACCCAATCGAGATGGTTTGGGGTGAGCTGGACTGCAGAGTGAAGGCAAAAGGGCCAACAAGTGCTAAGCATCCCTGTGAATTCCTTCAAGACTGTTGGAAGACCATTTCCGGTGACTACCTCTTGAAGCTCATCAAGAGAATGCCAAGAGTGTGCAAAGCAGTAATCAAAGCAAAAGCTGGTTACTTTGAAGAACCTAGAATATAAGACATATTTTCAGTTGTTTCACACTTTTTTGTTAAGTATATAATTCCACATGTGTTAATTCATAATTTTGATGCCTTCAGTGTGAATCTACAATTTTCAGTCATGAAAATAAAGAAAACTCTTTGAATGAGAAGGTGTGTCCAAACTTTTGGTCTGTACTGTATATACAGCAGTCTCGGCATCTTCTATGTGGTATATGGGGCCTTCCATGTCAAGTGATCCAAATCTGAGTATTTTTTTTATTTTTGTTACCCAATGTCTACAGATTTTTTTCTCTAGTGTTTTTTTGTTTTTTTTAACAGCTACTTTAGTGAATTACAAATTTTTTTTAGCATTTTTATCTCCATTAGTTAATTTCGTATGGATTTGTAACATTTGGAAAAAGTCGGTATTTTGGACTTGTACAAAGTTACATTTTTATGATATCTCAGGTTAGAAAGAAGATAAAGAGATGCCGTCCCGATCACCTGACCTCCTGGATCAGGCATTCAGTGCGGACCTGCGGTCTCTAGCAGATGTTCATTATCCAGGCTCTCTCTGATGTTGTGCAAGGGCGCACAACCTGGTAAGGGTAGTTTAATATTCACCACTTATATTGTACCACTGGACCGCCAGGTATCACCCAAGAGCACCCTTTGTTTTCTTTAGGACTTTATTAAGATACTGTTGGGGCCAGTATGTAATATGAAATGATGTTTATTTTTTGGAACAACCCTCCTAATATACCATTTTAGAATAATTTATTACACCCCTCTTCTACCCTAGAGCATCAAGGAGCACAACGAAAACAAACCAACATTACCCCCTCCACATCTTCATTATAGTTTTAATGCTAATTTTTTTTTTCCTTTTTCTGTCGTTCAAACCTGGGTGTGTCTTAGGCTACCTTCACATTAGCGTTTGTGTCTGCATGCTGATCGCATGCAGACACAAACACAGTCAAAAGCGGTGTCATTTTGATGTGTCCGCAGGGAGAATCTCTGCCTGCGGACACATCACTGTGCAGCCCGGCCAGCCAATCGGTGGTGTCCGGGGGCGGAGATCAGCGCCGGAGATCTCTCTCCCCGCCGCCAATAAGCTCCGGGACATGTCGGCGGGGAGAAACAGCTGATTTGACAGCTGTTTGAATCTCCCGCGCCGACGCCGAGAGGCGATGTCGGCGCGGGAAGATTCAAACAGCTGTCGAATCAGCTGTTTCTCCCCGCCGACACCGCTAGGGTATTACCGGTGGCGGGGAGGAGGAGACCATCAGAGGCTGAGCTGATCTCCCGGTGGCCGTCGGTGATCTCCTGTGACATCACCGGCGGCCACCGGGAGATTTTTCAATGAGTCCGCAGCGTTCTCCTGAGCTGTCAAGCGCAGAACACTGCGGACCCATTGACGACAATGCATGTTTTTTTGTGCGCTTGGGGACGCTTGCTGATTTTCCAAGGTCCCCGAGCGCACAAAAAATGCAACATGCTGCATCCCGGGTGCGGACGCTGGACCCTGGAAGGAGCAGATATCGTCCGCATCCGCACCCGAACGCAGCAAACGCAGGCACTACGCGTTCCTATGTTAAAAATAGGAACGCAGTGCGCATGCGTTTGACTGCGTATGGGAACGCAGCATAAGCTGCGTTCACATACGCAAATGTGAAAGCAGCCTTATAGTCCGGAAAAAAATACAGTAGTTGCAGTATGACTTACTGCATTAAGCTAGCAGGCATGATAACGAGGTTGTTCTATTTAGATAATGATTATATGATGATCACATGGTGAACAGCTGTATTCTGGTGTGCAGCACAGCTGTCTTATACATGTAATGTACATATACAGTAAGTAAGTGAAATAAGTATTGAACATGTCACCAATTTTGTAAGTAAATATATTTCTAAAGATACGAGCTATTGTCAAGAATCTCTCAATGGATGTTGAGTAACAACCCATCCAATCCACCCAGGCAAAGAGAATAAACAATAAATATCCATACATTTAGTGATGTGAATGATGAGAAATGACAGAGAAAAAAGTACTGAATACATGGAGAGAGGGGTGCAAAGAGCCCTGGAAAGTCATGATGTGGAGCTCCGGAGGGTCCAGTCCCCACAGAGGTACTGCACCTCCGCCAAATGTGTGGTACCCCCAGCCCCAGGTAAGAGAGGGACACTACCTGGTACCCACACACTGCATGCACCCTTAGGCACTCCAGACCAGAAAGGTGGGGGGATCAAACCCCCATCCCTGGCTGGAGATGGGACTAAGAGAGGTGGTGGGTGATACAGTAGAAAGAGGAGCCACCCAGAGGTAGAGCAGGACAGTTTAGAGGGGAACACCAGGAAGTGGAGAGCGTAGAGTTGGAGAGGAGAGTGGAAGGAAGCAGCAAGAGAGCTGAGCTCCAGTGAAGGAGCGGAGAGAACTGAAACCTGGGGACTGGAGCTGGAGGAGCTCCTCCCAGGAGGGGGAGCCAGGCTGCAGGACCTCCAGGGGAAGAAGGGGTCCTAGAGGCACGGAAAGAGAGCAATCCACCTGTGGGGCTCGCATACATTGCCGGTCGCTGGCAGTGGAGGGACCAGGACCACAGAGGGTCCCCGGGCCCAGACTAGTAGAAGGAGACTTTAAGCCTCAGCATGCCAATCGGAGGCTGCTGTATCTCAAGAAGCAGCAGCTAAAGCCACATCCATCACTGCAAAGGTGGCCGCATAGGGCCAAAGGGGACCGAGAGAGAACGTTGCCCGGTAGGGTCTGTGGCCACTGGCGCAGGGCTGGAGGAAGAGAGCCAGCACAAGTGAGACGACCTGGCAAAGGTACACAGAATGAGGTACTGGTTTAGTGTTCTCCAATCTACCTCAGAGTGGCTGAACCCCTCGTTCCTAGGACACAGCACCCTGGTTGGATGTTGCTGCTAAAGAACATTGAGTAAACGAGTGAAACTGCAACCGCTGTGTCCTCAAATCATTCCAGCATCCCTGGTTCTGTACTATAACTTCACAACCATCCACACATTGAGTTTAATTACTACGCCGGGGTCCCGCTCCACCTGCGGGGAGCGACATCATCTGGCTGCACCGTCATCTGCCCTGGGCGTCATGACAATCATCCCCAAAACCCTATTCCCCAAACTTTTACTGGCATTGCTAGGGTGACGGAGCCGGGTCTCGACCTCTGTGACTCCCCAGCAGAACTGTTGCCCGATTCCGAGTAACCCACAGCCCTGGGGGTCGTGTCAATGACACCAAATTAAATCTATCTGTAATTAGAAAGCAAACCTGCCACTTAGGGAAAAATAATATCAGTTGGTTCAACTGATAGCCTATAAAAAGATATAGGCCATCTCATTACCAAGGAGCCAGACAAGAAACATCTCATAATGGGTAAAACCAGTGAACTGTCTCAAGCCCTTCACAACCTTATTGTTATAAAACATACTGATGGCATTGGTTACAGAAGAATGTCTAAACTACGGTAGGTTCCTGTGTGCAGCATTGGGTCCAGTATCTGGAGGTGGAAAGAACATCATTTCACAATGTGGATGTTTGGCCCGGCTTCAATATGGGCACTGCGCTTGGGCCGGCCTGTACTCCTGATAAGCCCCACAATGCGAAGGACTGGAAATGATGAAAGGGTGCATGTCGTACTGCATGGAGGAGGGGGAAAACTTCAACAAATCACTTAGAATGATGACGCTCAGCGGGTTGTGAGAAGAGCCAGTGAGGGAGAATGTAGCCCTGGAGACCGCCCATTCCAGTCTACTGATGTAGACTGCATGTAAGTCAATAAAACAAATTTTCAGAATCTTTATAGTGCAGTTTTATCTCAGAAAGGGATGGTTAGGGATGAGCTAGCAAGGTGCAGGGACAGGTAGTGGTAGGTTAATGGCCTAAAACGAGCTGACAGGGCTGGATTATGTCCTCAGCACACGTAACATTGTCAGTTATAAATGACTTAGTGACAAAAATGTATAATACATGGAGGAAGGTTGAACTTGATGGAGGAGCTACCGTAAGTCTCTTTTGCAACCAATGTAACTATGTTAGCAGGATAAAACAGGAACAAGTAAAAAGAGAGAACACATCGGAACATCATTCCTGTTGATTGTTTGCCCCAAAATGTTTTGCTCATCGCAGTTTACAGAGCATCAGCCAACAAGTCAGAGGCGGTATCACATGTCGAAATTGGATCATAGCTGAGGAAACAGGTGCAGGTTACAATATTGTGACTGTGAGTCAGCCCACATCAATGCGAAAGTGTGATGGGATCTGTCATAGAGCGACCATCAATCTCCTGCCTCCAAGTAATGTTACAGAACGCAATGGACACAGAGAAACACCCTGCGTATCACATAAATACCTTCTATTAATGTGTATGGATCCCAAATACAGCACTGTTATCCTATAGAGCAAGAGATCTAGGTATAATATGAGATTTTCCTGCCTAACTAATCCGCAGAAAAAAAACAACTTGGTGGTCTTTTTATACTTTGGAGGGTGTTTTTTTTTTGCCTTTATGGGTTCATTAGAATATAAAACAATTTTGTATATATTTAATATGAGGTCTCTTGGGTCTATGAATCCCTTATCCAAGGCTATTGTATCATAATGAGCAGCCTGGTAAATGGGTGATGAAACATGCACAGACAATATAGGAGTTATGTGATTCTGGGATGATAATGGTCATATGAGAAGGAGACTAGCGTGATCATGTTTGTAAACAGTGGGTGATTTAATGTGTTGGTCATAGGTAATGGTATGCCAGGGCTGTGGAGTCAGTAAGCCAAACCTCCAACTCCTCAATTTCCAGACTCCAATTCCTGCACAGTTTATTGAAAGTTTAGCTAGGGTATCTGCACACAGGGTGGTTTTGCACTAGCAAAAAATGCAGCAAAACCTGTACAGGTTACTAGTATGTCCAGAGATTTTGGCAGGAGATTTGCTGCATTTTTTTATGTATTTTTGCTTCATTTTGGCCATCGACTGCTGCAAAAATGCAGAAAACAATTGATGCTCATGCTATTCAAAATGCAGCACAACCTGTGCAGGTTTCAGTTTCTGCAAAGAAATAAAACCAATGTGTGTGCACAGCTTTACCCTGAATCGCACAGGTTTTGCTGGAAAGTAAAAACGTAGGTTGATTAGCATAAATCCATGGTAAAAATGCATTGTGTGAACATGGCCTAATGCCTTAAAGTGAACCTGTCATATTCCCTGTGCACCTAAGGTTATGTGCACATCTGACGTTTCTGCATCTTTGCAGACCGTCCTAAAACCGGTGTAGAATTGCAGAAACTGAGTTTTCTGACCTCAGCAGTGTCCATCGTTTTTTTAGCGTTTTTTGAGCGGTTTTATAGCGTTTATACAGCGTTTTGTCGGCGGTTTTCTGGCGTTTTTTCTTGGCGTTTTTAAGACTGTTTTTTGTGCACTTGTAAGCTAGAACCGCTGGAAAAACGCTCAAAAGAAGTCACTTGCTCTATCTTTGAAAACCGGTGGAAAACCGGTGAAGAAAGTGGAAAGGAGACAAAAAAAAACGTTCTAATGTACACAGCGTTTTCTAAAATCCATTGACTAGCATGTTAATCCAACCGGTGGTTAGGATTAACATAAATTAACATAAAACTCAGCGGAAAACGCCGACGGAAAACGCTAAAAAACAGCCCACAAAACGACTGATGTGCACATACCCTAAATCCACAAGCAATTCTGTGCACACATCTATAATCCCTGGATGATAGGGACCGTTACACGTCGCAACATTGCATGCAATTTCACTTGCAACTTACTGGTTGCAGTGAAATCATGGACACATTGTTCCATTTTGTGGCCGTGTACAATGTAACAATGTGTCCATGATTTCACTGCAACCAGTAAGTTGCAAGTGAAATTGCATGCTATGTTGCGACATGTAACGGTACCCATAGTCCCCGCATCTATCAGCAACATAAACTGATCTTTAGAAAAAGTCTAATTAGGACTAATTAGCCTAATTAGGGCTTTAACTAGTCAAGGGGGTGATAAGAGGCCGTTACACACATCAATGTCGCTAGCGATCTCATCGCTGGCGACATTGAAGGCTGATCTCTGGTGAGCTATCACACAGGCAGACTCACCAGCGATATCGCTGTTAACCAAATACATACGTCACCCGAAGCCAGAAATGACGCAATTCGCGTCATACAGCCGCACACAGCAGCCCGGCCGTCAGAGGAGAGCGGGGAGGCACGCATTTGAATCTGAGTTGAAGATCACGCCTATTGAGGCGTGATATTAGGAAGAGGGAGAACCTGCCTGGGTGACTGTGCATACAATAGTTACTCATTAACATCACTAATGAGTGAGTTTAATAACGTTTATCTTCATTTTCACTAGATGCATTTAGGAGCTAAAAGGAGTGTAGGATAAGTGTTACTATGCTCTAGGGACATCTTTTAATAGCTTATGAGGTGATTTGGGGGTGACAGGATCCCTTTAAGTAAACATTGATGTCTGATTGAACAATATTAAACAACGTGATTTAAAGAAAAGTTATGTAGAGGGTCTCCACAATTGCCCGAGGACCACTCCTGACAAAAGGCTGATTTGGATGGAGGGAGCTGTCTTTTACAGTTTGTTAGCCAAGTACAGGGTACAGGAGGGTTATGTGCAGACGGTTTGAATTTACCGATTGTATATCTGCAGAAACAGTGTTGGCAAGAAAAATGCTGTATATAACAAGTGTGCTTATACAATCTACATTTCCAAGGATGAAAAACGCTTCAAAATGCTAACAGCATTGACATACTGCAGATCTGAAAAAACACTGCAAAGGTTTAAATCTGCAAGGAAATAAAAAAAGAAACGTGCAAGACATTTCAGAACTCTCATTCACCTTGCTGGTACTGCACTGCATTTTAGGCTACCGTATTTTCCGGCGTATAAGACGACTGGGCGTATAAGACGACCCCCAACTTTTCCACTTAAAATATGGAGTTTGGGATATACTCGCCGTATAAGACTACCCCCTCTTCCAACCCACTATGGTAAAACTTAAAAAAAAAAAATCAGAATGGATTTCAATATGGTAATTTTAATTCAAATGCTTATGACATGCAGGTACTTGACAGCTTTTGACAGTGCACAGGAAACGCAGTCTGCAGCGGTTTCCTGTGCACTGTCCTAAAGTATCCGGAGCTTTGAATAGAGACAGTTGGCAAGGTATTAAGGGGCAGAGCACAATGGCATCTGCCTTGAGCTGCTGGGGAAGGTGCCTCATAGAAGTCCCTGCCGCCGCTTCCTCCCCGATGCCTGTGGGTGATTAGAGTCCCCCTGCTCCCCGCACCTCAGATATGGGGCGGTGATGCTTCCTTCCGGGGCAGTGTGTGCCGTCCCAGGGCTGCTTCCTCTGGGACTGCAAGAGCTGTGTGGAGGAGGATGTCTGGGGCCTTCCATCAAACACACACATACGCACACCTATACACACACATACCCATACACACACACATACACACACACAGACACACACACATACCCATACACACACACACACATATATACACACACCTATACAACACACCTATACACAAACATACCCATACACACACTCACACATACCCATACACACACACACACGCAAACCCCTTCTTACCGGCTCCCCCAGCCTGTGGTGTGGCTCCCCGGGCCTTCGGTGTGGCTCCCCGCTGTCCTCCGGTGTTTCCATGCTCTTCCTGTGCTGTCTGTGTGCCCCAGATGCAGCTGTGCTGGAGCTCATGGGGTTAATCACAGCCTAACATGCTGTGTATCCCTGCTGAACTCCGCCCAGCCTGATGTCACAACAGCCCGGCTCGAGCTCTGATTGGCTCCCAGGAGCCAGTGGGCACGGCCAGATGACGAGCCAATCAGAGGTCACGACGTCATCTGGCCGCGCCCGCTGGTTCCTGGGAGCCAATCAGAGCTCGAGCCGGGATGCTGTGACATCAGGCTGGGCGGAGTTCAGCATGGGCTCACAGCACTTTAGGCTGTGATTAACCTCATGAGCTCCGGACCAGCGCGGCTGCACCTGGGGGCCACAGAGGACACAGGAGGAGCCTGGACACACACCGGAGAACAGAGGGCCCATAAGGTAGCTATTAATACTATGGACAGAGGCACATCAGCTGTTCTCACTAATGTTAGTGTTAGTGTACCCGGCGTATAAGACGACCCCCAACTTCAGAGTAGATTTTGAGGGGTTAAAAAGTCGTCTTATACGCCGGAAAATACGGTATGTGCCAACACTGCATTCTTCATGTGTTTTTTGACAAATCCACAATGCAGCACATTCCCTGCAAAGGGTCCAGGAAATCAGAATTGTGCCCACGCTGCAGCTTATCCTGTAGCGAAAATGGCGAGCATTTTACTGTGGAAAAATCTGTAGCATGTCAATTCTTGCTGCGGAATTGCTGTGATTTTCTCTCAAAATTTTAACCTCAATGTTAACTCCTAAATATGCAGACAACACGACGCACTGTGCACACAGTATTTGGTGTGTATTTAGTGCAGATTTGGAGGGAATCTTGCACTGATGACGTGGGGTTCTCCTGTATTTTTGGTCACCAGCACAGGTACAGCAGGCAGGTACCCACCCCCAACTGTCTAGTTTTACCCGGCTGGTAATCAAAGTACAGGGGAGTCCCTTTTTTTATTAATTGTTAAAATACCGCAATTACAAAAAAAAAAAAAAAAATGACATGGAGCTTGGCTGTATTTTTGATTTCCAGCCAGGTACAACTAGGTAGCTGCGGGCTGGAATCCTTAGTGCGGGGAGGTCAATGCATTATGGGTCCCCCACTCTGCAAATTGCAGGCCGCAGCCACCCCATATCAGGAGCCAAACAGTATTAAAGGGAAGCTGTCATGTCTTTTCTTTTTAAACCGCTCCCAATGTTTAAATCATGCATTGTGCATTGTGCATGGTCTTAAAAAAAAATCTATTTATCATAAAAAAGCACTGTAGATATTTACTAGGGCATCTTAATGAATTAGAGTATCATCAAAAAGTTAATTTATTTCAGTACTTCAATACAAAAAGTGAAACACATATATTGTATAGAGTGATTACAAACAGAGTGATCTATTTATGTTAATGTTGATGATTATGGCTTACAGCCACTGAAAACCCAAAGGTCATTATCTCAGAAAATTAAAGTAGGGAGGATGAAGGGTTAAAAACCACACTTCCGTATTCCATAAGACATCAAAGGTTGAATATAATATTGATTTATTAGTTAATGTGTTAGGCCTCCCGGATATGCCCTGAAACATGGCAATGTTACACTGATTTTTGATGATATTCTAATTCATTGAGATGCACTAGTAGGTGTTTGCATTATGTACCTTCACGTTCAGTCATCGGGGTGGGGCTTCAGCTGGCATCAGTCACATCAATCCAGTTCAGTCATGGCATTTTTTAAAAGTCATCATATTCCCCTGCATTGCCGTGACAATCCCAGAAATCTCACTTGTAATCTCGCGCTAGTGCAGTTACTAGCCGCGGCTCGGACATGTGCACTGAATCTGGGTGTACGTCCCTAGATTCATTTGGAAAACTAGCTAGATTGGGAAAACCATTTAGGACATACCTGACCTTTCACACAACGGTAAAAAATAGGACTTGCTGCTCGAGCCCCTTCAACAAGTTTAGCTACACATCATCCTAACATGGCTTTAAACTGTCTGAACCCCCTTCAACAAGTTTAGCTGCACATCATCCTAACATGGCTTTAAACTGTCTGAACCCCCTTCAACAAGTTTAGCTGCACATCATCCTAACATGGCTATAAACTGTCTGAACCCCCTTCAACAAGTTTAGCTGCACATCATCCTAACATGGCTTTAAACTGTCTGAACCCCCTTCAACAAGTTTAGCTGCACATCATCCTAACATGGCTTTAAACTGTCTGAACCCCCTTCAACAAGTTTAGCTGCACATCATCCTAACATGGCTTATAAACTGTCTGAACCCCCTTCAACAAGTTTAGCTGCACATCATCCTAACATGGCTATAAACTGTCTGAACCCCTTCAACAAGTTTAGCTGCACATCATCCTAACATGGCTTTACACTGTCTGAACCCCCTTCAACAAGTTTAGCTGCACATCATCCTAACATGGCTTTACACTGTCTGAACCCCCTTCAACAAGTTTAGCTGCACATCATCCTAACATGGCTTTAAACTGTCTGAACCCCCTTCAACAAGTTTAGCTGCACATCATCCTAACATGGCTTTAAACTGTCTGAACCCCCTTCAACAAGTTTAGCTGCACATCATCCTAACATGGCTATAAACTGTCTGAACCCCCTTCAACAAGTTTAGCTGCACATCATCCTAACATGGCTTTAAACTGTCTGAACCCCCTTCAACAAGTTTAGCTGCACATCATCCTAACATGGCTTTAAACTGTCTGAACCCCCTTCAACAAGTTTAGCTGCACATCATCCTAACATGGCTATAAACTGTCTGAACCCCTTCAACAAGTTTAGCTGCACATCATCCTAACATGGCTATAAACTGTCTGAACCCCCTTCAACAAGTTTAGCTGCACATCATCCTAACATGGCTTTACACTGTCTGAACCCCCTTCAACAAGTTTAGCTGCACATCATCCTAACATGGCTTTACACTGTCTGAACCCCCTTCAACAAGTTTAGCTGCACATCATCCTAACATGGCTTTAGACTGTCTGAACCCCCTTCAACAAGTTTAGCTGCACATCATCCTAACATGGCCTTCAAATGTCCAGCATCTTGTGCTGTTACCTGCCGTCCATTCTTGCAGGTCAGAGGTTCCTCTTTATCAGCATTCTGCCAGCTTTATATCAGCTTGATTTACCGTATCTTTCCCTCATTTACCAGCCTGCCTCCTAATTTGACAGCCAGGACCCCAGAGACAAAGCCTTGACCCTTCCTGTAATCTGTCTCTGCTCCTTGACATAGGACTGCCCTTGACAACAAGGAGTACACAACACTTTGGGGCAAATTTCCGAGCTCAGAACATCATTTTGGGTAAATAAAGTACTTTGCCATTTTAATACCCATTGTCACAGCCATAAGATGAACCTAAGGTTGAATTCAGACTTCTGTGTTTTATAGTCCTCATCAGTACCACAAGTCCTGGACCGGCCTCCGGTTGCCTGACCCATACTGACAGCTTATGATTCTGTTGGTTTAGATGTAGTGACCCTCTCGTCGGTCAGTACATGGAACATAAGACAGATGTCAGATTTGAGTTTATTGAAATAATAATGGAGAATAGCTTTGAAGAAAGATTGCACAGCTTTACAATATGCTTTGTACAATAAACATCAGTTCAGCTTCAGGACTGGACACCTCCTCTCTGTGAATAAATGAATCTGTGCATTGGTCAGGACGACTGTTCTACAATTATTTCGGCTTTGTTTGCACAGTCAGGATTCGCACTTGGCAAATCCTCTAATGCTATTCTGGAATCTGTCTAAATTCAGACAGAATCAACAAGTCTGAGCGCAGCTTAAGGCTACGTTCACACATTGCGTATTTTTACGCGCGCGTATTTTTACGCACGCGTATTTTTACGCGCGTAAAAATACGCGACTGCGTTTTTTTACGCGCGTATTTCCAGTGCTTATAATGGGGCCTATGGAAAATACGCGCGTAAAAAACTGCAAAGAATTGACATGTTCATTCTTTTTACGCGCGTATTTTTACGCTGCGTAAAAATACGCGATGTGTGAATGGCAAAAGTGAATGCCCATTGACTTTGCTGGGAAATACAGATGCACATTCTTCTGGAGAAAATACGCGCGTAAAAATACGCGTCAAAATACGCGATGTGTGAACGCAGCCGTATCTCCCTGTGACTGCAGTGAATGTTCACTAACACTGAACACGTTACCGACATAGACGCCTCTACAAGCACAACATACCGTAATTGATAAACAATTTCCAGGGTTTTGGATATACAGATTGGATATTCTGGCGTTTTAAAGGAAGGTCACTCCCCCAAAAAAACACAGAAGTATAGGAGCAGTGCAAGGATTCCCTCCACTGAGATGGACCAGCAATGATGAGCGGCCATTCTTCAGTGACCCTGTGGTTGCTCATTTAAGCTCCATTCACGCTGTGCGTTTTTGCTCGTCAGTTTTTGTCACCCTAGACCAGGAGTGGAACAATCAGAGGAAAAGTCTAATAGAAACACGTCACCACTTCTGGATTTATCACCCACTGCTGGTTTTGGCTACAAATACTGACGAGCAAAAACAGTCCAAAAACGCACAGTGTGAATGGAGCCTTCAGAGAAGTGAAGCATTACACCGTGCCCAAGGAAAATCAGTCTGACTAAAAGGCTCAAACAGTTTTTTTTTCCTGGATGGAATATGGACACATTAAAGGGGTTGTCCGATGAAAACAAGTCATCACATAACCATTTGACAAGTGATAAATTATTGGCCGATGAGGGGGTGCAACTGCTGGGAGGAGCGCTGATCAGCGGAGACAGAGCACTTATATCCCTGTTAGAATGGAGTGGCAGCGCACATTCTCCATTATCATTCAGATCTCCCTTCTGCCAATCAGTGCAAGTCCCGGGGTCAATCCTCCACTGATCAATTTGTTATCATCTACCATGGGGATGTTATTTCTACCTGACAACTCTAATTTGTACATTTCCATGACGTTGGACCTATTTTACTGTCATTTGCTGATCATATCTGTGTGTCACCTGAGTGCTGACAATGCTTCACGGATGATGATGAATCACGGAATTGTTTTTCGTCATATAAAAAACCCACAACAGATGACAGGTAGCCTGTAAATACTAACACATGGACCACAAATGGATCCAGCACACTAAAAAAAACCATTCTGATGTGTGACTTTGGTGTAATGCAGGGAGATATGATTAGTCCTTCAAATGGCCAAAATAGATCTTTTTAAAGCAAAACATTGTTACTTTTACAACAAAGACAATAAAAGAAACAGACATTTTCTGTTTAAGGTGAACACCCTTTTTAAATGGAGTCTGTCAGCAGTTTTTTGCAATGTAATCTGAGGACAGCATGCTGTACGGGTCAACACAGAATCTAACAATGTGTCACATGGCTCCTTTGTGGTTTACGTAAACTGAGTGTTTTATCACTAGGGCATTATCCTTGCTGTAACTAGCTGGCTCATGCCATGTTGAATAAAGAATTTCTATTACACCAGATATGGATGTGCTAACGTCTCCCTGAACCTTCCTGCCCTGAGAATTGATTTACACCAACTATAGCGACAGCTCCTATTGATGGATCTGGTGCACTACTGCTGTTTATGGATCCTGAGGAGCTCCTTGCTCTTTATCCCTTCACATACACTGCACCAATATCTCCATGCAGCCAGGATTGGTGAAGTACAACCCCTGGCAAAAATTATGGAATCACCGGGCTCAGGGGATGTCCATTCAGTTGTTTAATGTTGTAGAAAAAAAGCAGATCACAGACATGGCACAAAACTAAAGTTATTTCAAATGGAAACTCTCTGCCTTGAATAAACAATAAAAGAAATCTTGAAGAAAAAAAAAATAAATCTGCTACCCAGTAACGATTACCGTATATACTCGTGTATAAGCCAACCCCCCTACTTTTGCCCCCAAAACCTGGGAAAACTTATTGACTAGTGTATAAGCCGAGGGTGGACCCCAGCACAGGTATACAGCCCCCAGCAGTGTGGTATACAGGCCCCCCAGTGGTAGTATACAGTAGCCTCCCCAGTGGTATGCAGGCCCCAGCAGTATATACAGCAGCCCCAGTGGTATACAGCAGCCTCCCCAGTGGTATATACAGACCCCAGCATTATTACAGCAGCCGCCCCAGGGGTAGTATACAGCAGCCCCAGGGGTAGTATACAGCAGCCCCAGGGGTAGTATACAGCAGCCCCAGGGGTAGTATACAGCAGCCCCAGGGGTAGTATACAGCAGCCCCATAGGTATTACACTGGCCCCCCTCACTGTTTGGCGCCCCCACCTCACAGGATGGCCCCCCCCCCGCATGCAGCGCTGCGCATATACATTACCAGGCTATCAGCTGTCACCCTCCGGTGGCGATTCGCGGCTCCCGGCTTCATCTCTGTCTTCCTGCTTTGTGGCCGGGCTCATCGCGATGACGTCATCGCGACGCCAGCCGGTCATGTGACATGCAGGAAGACAGAGATGAAGATGGAAGCCGGAGCTGGGAGCCGCGAATCGCCACCGGAGTGTGACAGCTGATAGCCTGGTAATGTATATGCGCAGCTCTGCATGCGGGGGGGGCCATCCTGTGAGGTGGGGGCGCCAAACAGTGAGGGGGTCCCGTATGACTCGCGTATAAGCCGAGGGGGGACTTTTCAGCCCAATTTTTGGGCTGAAAAACTCGGCTTATACGCGAGTATATACGGTATTTTTGTAGACCAAGTAGGGGAAAACATTATGGAATCACTCAATTCTGAAAATTCAGTATGTTTCCCTTTAACAACCTTCCCATGTTGTTTGTATTTGGACCAGATTTTAGACACAGCAGACTGAACAACCAACATCTTTTGCAACATTGCGTGATAATTTAACCTCTTTTAAGGGCACCGTTACACGTCACAACATTGCATGCAATTTCACTTGCAATTTGCTGGTTGCAGTGAAATCATGGAGATTGTTCTATTTTGTTGTCATGTACAAAATAGAACAATGTGTCCATAATTTCACTGCAACCAGCAAATTGCAAGTGAAATTGCATGCAATGTTGCGACGTGTAAAGGTACCTTCACACGTCGCAATCTCAGCTGGCCATATGAGGCGATCTAACATGCACATGCACATTTTCCATGGTCGCCTCAGATCACCGATGGCCGTATTAGCCTTCACAATCTCGCACTGAAATAAAGGTGATGTGTCGCCCCGGAAATCGCCTCACACACAGTGGAACCAATCCGGTGGAATTCCCTCACCGCTTCACACACAATCCCAAAGGCAATGTGGGCGTACATGTTCAGCGCGGCGAAGAGATAGGTGTGCCACAGTGGTTTACACCACACCCCATATGTGCTTATTGGACAACGCAACAGTGTTCCGATTGGGCAGCCTACTCTGGAAGGCTGGCTAATACATGACACTATTACCATTGTGTGGTGCTGGACGGACAGCTCTTCAAATATGGCGCAGTGTCAATTGATAGCCAATGGGAACAAAGTAGCCCACACCAATCAGTTCACACGGGGCGCGGACTACAGCAAGCTGTGGCACGCCTACAGGAATTCATAGGCGACACATTGCGGTGTGTGAAGGTACTATAAGAGTTTGATAATCCTCTTCTTTGTTTCAATTGACATCTCTCGTGTTGGAGCCATGATTCCGGTCAGTCCACTTGGTGCAACAGCTCTCCAAGGTGTGATCACTCCTTTTTAGATGCAGACTAACGAGCAAATCTTATTTGATGCAGGTGTTAAGGCCACTTTACACACAGATATCTGTGACCAACTTCTGAACAGATCTCTAGTTGCAGTGAAATCATGGACACATTGTTACATTTTGTGGCTGTGTACGAAATGGAGCAATGTGTCCATGATTTCACTGCAACCAGAGATCTGTTCAGAAGTTGGTCACAGATATCTGTGTGTGTAAAATGGCTTTTACTTTTGGGAATGAAAACTTACAGGGTGATTCCATAATTTTTCCCCCTGCTTGGTCTACAAAAGTATCTGTTACTGGCTAGCACTTTTTTTTTTTTTCAAGATTTCTTTTAGTGTTTCTTAAAGCCATAAAGTTGCCCTTTGAAATGGTTTTAGTTTTGTACTATGTCTATGATCTGCTTTTTTTCTACAAAATTAAACAACTGAATGAACATCCTCCGAGCCAGGCGATTCCATAATTTTTGCCAGGGGTTGTATGTGCAAGATGACGCCTGTACAGCACGGCTGCTTAGCCATATCCTTCTCCATACAGCTCTCAGTCCTGTGAGTGGACTGGCACCATGGGCACTGGTGGGCCACAGACAGTGGGATGGTGAGGACACGACGACTGGCACAGTTGGCTCTGCTGGTCCACACACAGAGGGATGGTGAGGACACGAGGACTGGCACCATGGGCACTGCTGGGCCACACACAGAGGGATGGTGAGGGCACAAGGACTGGCACCATGGGCACTGCGGGTCCACACACAGAGGGATAGTGAGGACACGAGGACTGGCACCATGGGCTCTGATGGGCCACACAGAGGGATGTGAGGACACAAGGACTGGCACCATGGGCTCTGCTGGGCCACACACAGGGATGGTGAGGACACGAGGACTGGCACCATGGGCACTGCTGGGCCACACACAGAGGGATGGTGAGGACACGAGGACTGGCACCATGGGCTCTGCTGGGCCACACACAGGGGGATGGTGAGGACACGAGGACTGGCACCATGGGCTCTGCTGGGCCACACACAGAGGGATGGTGAGGACACGAGGACTGGCACCATGGGCATTGCTGGGCCACACACAGAGGGATGGTGAGGACACGAGGACTGGCACCATGGGCTCTGCTGGCCACACACAGGGGGATGGTGAGGACACAAGGACTGGCACCATGGGCTCTGCTGGGCCACACACAGGGGGATGGTGAGGACACAAGGACTGGCACCATGGGCTCTGCTGGGCCATACACAGGGATGGTGAGGACACGAGGACTGGCACCATGGGCTCTGCTGGGCCACACACAGGGGGATGGTGAGGACACGAGGACTGGCACCATGGGCTCTGCTGGGCCACACACAGAGGGATGGTGAGGACACGAGGACTGGCACCATGGGCACTGCTGGGCCACACACAGAGGGATGGTGAGGACACGAGGACTGGCACCATGGGCTCTGCTGGGCCACACACAGGGGGATGGTGAGGACACAAGGACTGGCACCATGGGCTCTGCTGGGCCACACACAGAGGGATGGTGAGGACACAAGGACTGGCACCATGGGCTCTGCTGGGCCACACACAGGGGATGGTGAGGACACGAGGACTGGCACCATGGGCTCTGATGGGCCACACACAGTGGGATGGTGAGGACACGAGGACTGGCACCATGGGCTCTGCTGGGCCACACAGAGGGATGGTGAGGACACAAGGACTGGCACTGCGGGTCCACACACAGAGGGATAGTGAGGACACGAGGACTGGCACCATGGGCTCTGATGGGCCACACACAGAGGGATGGTGAGGACACGAGGACTGGCACCATGGACTCTGCTGGGCCACACACAGAGGGATGGTGAGGACATGAGGACTGGCACCATGGGCTCTGCTGGGCCACACAGAGGGATGGTGAGGACACAAGAACTGGCACCATGGGCTCTGCTGGGCCACACACAGAGGGATGGTGAGGACAGAGGACTGGCACCATGGGCTCTGCTGGGCCACACACAGAGGGATGGTGAGGACACGAGGACTGGCACCATGGGCTCTGCTGGGCCACACACAGAGGGATGGTGAGGACACAGGACTGGCACCATGGGCTCTGCGGCCACACACAGAGGGATGTGAGGACACAGGACTGGCACCATGGGCTCTGCTGGCCACACACAGGGATGGTGAGGACACGAGGACTGGCACCATGGGCTCTGCTGGGCCACACACAGAGGGATGGTGAGGACACGAGGACTGGCACCATGGGCCTGCTGGGCCACACACAGAGGGATGGTGAGGACACAAGGACTGGCACATGGCACTGCTGGGCCACACACAGAGGGATGTGAGGACACGAGGACTGGCACCATGGGCTCTGCTGGGCCACACACAGAGGATGGTGAGGACACGAGGACTGGCACCATGGGCTCTGTGGGCCACACACAGGGGATGGTGAGGACACGAGGACTGGCACCATGGCTCTGCTGGGCCACACACAGGGATGGTGAGGACACGAGGACTGGCACCATGGGCTCTGCTGGGCCACACACAGAGGGATGGTGAGGACACAAGGACTGGCACCATGGGCTCTGCTGGGCCACACACAGAGGGATGGTGAGGACAGAGACTGGCACCATGGGCTCTGCTGGCCACACACAGAGGGATGGTGAGGACACGAGACTGGCACCATGGGCTCTGTGGGCCACACACAGGGGATGGTGAGGACACAGGACTGGCACCATGGGCTCTGCTGGGCCACACACAGGGGATGGTGAGGACACGAGGACTGGCACCATGGGCTCTGCTGGGCCACACACAGAGGGATGGTGAGGACACAAGGACTGGCACATGGGCCTGCTGGGCCACACACAGAGGGATGGTGAGGACACAAGGACTGGCACCATGGGCTCTGCTGGGCCACACAAGGGATGGTGAGGACACGAGGACTGGCACCATGGGCTCTGCTGGGCCACACACAGGGGGATGGTGAGGACACGAGGACTGGCACCATGGGCTCTGCTGGGCCACACACAGAGGGATGGTGAGGACACGAGGACTGGCACCATGGGCCTGCTGGGCCACACACAGAGGATGGTGAGGACACGAGGACTGGCACCATGGGCGTGGGCCACACACAGAGGGATGGTGAGGACACAAGGACTGGCACCATGGGCTCTGCTGGGCCACACAGAGGGATGGTGAGGACACGAGGACTGGCACCATGGGCTCTGCTGGGCCACACACAGGGGATGGTGAGGACACGAGGACTGGCACCATGGGCTCTGCTGGGCCACACACAGGGGATGGTGAGGACACGAGGACTGGCACCATGGGCTCTGCTGGGCCACACACAGAGGGATGGTGAGGACACGAGGACTGGCACCATGGGCACTGCTGGGCCACACACAGGGGATGGTGAGGACACGAGGACTGGCACCATGGGCTCTGCTGGGCCACACACAGGGGATGGTGAGGACACAAGGACTGGCACCATGGGCTCTGCTGGGCCACACACAGAGGGATGGTGAGGACACAGGACTGGCACCATGCGGGCTGGGCCACACACAGAGGGATGGTGAGGACACAAGGACTGGCACCATGGGCTCTGCTGGGCCACACACAGAGGGATGGTGAGGACACGAGTGACTGGCACCATGGGCTCTGCGGGCCACACACAGAGGGATGTGAGGACACGAGGACTGGCACCATGGGCTCTGCTGGGCCACACACAGAGGGATGGTGAGGAACAGAGGACTGGCACCATGGGCTCTGACTGGGCCACACACAGAGGGATGGTGAGGACACGAGGACTGGCACCATGGCTGCTGGCCACACACAGAGGGATGTGAGGACACGAGGACTGGCACCATGGGCTCTGCTGGGCCACACACAGAGGGATGTGAGGACACAGGACTGGCACCATGGGCTCTGCTGGGCCACACACAGAGGGATGGTGAGGACACGAGGACTGGCACCATGGGCTCTGCTGGGCCAACACAGAGGGATGGTGAGGACATGAGGACTGGCACCATGGGCTCTGCTGGGCACACACAGAGGGATGGTGAGGACACAGGACTGGCACCATGGGCTCTGCTGGGCCACACACAGAGGGATGGTGAGGACACGAGGACTGGCACCATGGGCTCTGCTGGGCACACACAGAGGGATGGTGAGGACACAAGGACTGGCACCATGGGCTCTGCTGGGCCACACACAGAGGGATGGTGAGGACACAAGGACTGGCACCATGGGCTCTGCTGGGCCCACACAGAGGGATGGTGAGGACACGAGGACTGGCACCATGGGCTCTGCTGGGCCACACACAGGGGGATGGTGAGGACAGAGGACTGGCACCATGGGCTCTGCTGGGCCACACACAGGGGATGGTGAGGACACGAGGACTGGCACCATGGCTCTGCTGGGCCACACACAGGGATGGTGAGGACATGAGGACTGGCACCATGGGCTCTGCTGGGCCACACAAGGGATGGTGAGGACACAAGGACTGGCACCATGGGCTCTGCTGGGCCACACAAGGGATGGTGAGGACACGAGGACTGGCACCATGGGCTCTGCTGGCCACACACAGGGGATGGTGAGGACACAGGACTGGCACCATGGGCTCTGCTGGGCCACACACAGAGGGATGGTGAGGACACAAGGACTGGCACCATGGGCTCTGCTGGGCCACACAGGGGATGGTGAGGACATCGAGGACTGGCACCATGGGCTCTGCTGGGCCACACACAGGGGATGGTGAGGACATGAGGACTGGCACCATGGGCTCTGCTGGGCCACACACAGGGGATGGTGAGGACACGAGGACTGGCACCATGGGCTCTGCTGGGCCACACACAGGGATGAGTGAAAGGTCACAGCTCTTCACAGGGAAGGACACAGACTGGCACCATGGGCTCTGCTGGGCCACACACAGGGGATGGTGGAGACACAAGGTACCTGGCACCATGGGCTCTGCTGGGCCACCACAGAGGGATGGTGAGGACACGAGTGACTGGCACCATGGGCTCTGCTGGGCCACACACAGGGGGATGGTGAGGACATGAGGACTGGCACCATGGCTCTGCTGGGCCACACACAGGGGATGGTGAGGACAGAGGACTGGCACCATGGGCTCTGCTGGCCACACACAGGGGGATGGTGAGGACAAGGCTGGCACCATGGGCTCTGCTGGGCCACACACAGGGATGGTGAGGACACGAGGACTGGCACCATGGGCTCTGCTGGGCCACACAGAGGGATGGTGAGGACACGAGGACTGGCACCATGGGCTCTGCTGGGCCACACAGAGGGATGGTGAGGACACAAGGACTGGCACCATGGGCTCTGCTGGGCCACACACAGAGGGATGGTGAGGACACAAGGACTGGCACCATGGGCTCTGCTGGGCCACACACAGGGGGATGGTGAGGACACGAGTGCTGCCTGCACAGTGGCCCCGCACAGCCTCCTGTAGTGCACCATCCTCCGCGGAGCCCCCACATCCCAAGCTCCGCTTATCACTCACCTTTTTATTGCTCTTGAAGTCCTGGCAAATATATTAGCACCGGCCATGAAACCGTCATCCTGATTGGCCTTGGGGGCAGTGTCATAATCTGATTGGTTGGAGCACAATCTGGGCGGGCTTACCGGGAGCCAATGACGTTTTAGATAACAAACAAAACCTTTCTACCTAAACTCTGATTGGTTGCTGGTCCACCGGCCATTCGGATTAACTGTTCCTGATTGGTGGCAGGTCTTAGCTGGAGTTTTTGTTTTGCTGCAGATAATTGGTTGGTTGTTGATTGGCAGCTTCTATAACCTATCAGATATTACAACAGTAATAAGGAAAATAAAACAGATAATGATCAGCCTACCAAGTTACTTATTGACCGGGGACCGCTGGAGCGGATATTCCGCCTGACGCGGCGCATTCAGAGGGGTCATGGAGGACAGAGCGGAGCGCGGACAGTCACAGGCGGTGAGCACGTGATCAGCACGGAATAGTCTGCAGCTCACGGTCCATAGCAGGTGGCTGTGTGCACTCACATGACGTCATGGTCACATGACCTCAGAATGACTGGACCATGTGACATGCATGAACTTGCAGGAGGGGTTTATGGGAGTTTCGTACAAAGTGGCGCATTGTGCCTAGTGTGTGCCGAACGCAGCCATTACACATCCTGATCACCCGCAGCCTAACGGAGGTCTCATGCGGCAGGGGGCGCTCCATCCCAGCTCTGCTGGTCATACAGCAGCTGAAGTGACGTCATGGCAACACATGACCTCCGATTGGCTACAGCAAGAGGCATAGTGTGGGAGGAGGGGTTAACAAATGTGAGTGTAACCATGGTCACAACAACAACGTTATCGATAACAATAAGGGAACCTGAGCACACAACCATGGTGGTGCCGCCACACAGTGTCCGTATGAACGCTCTCTGTAGGAAAATCCATCTTGTGCAGCCTAGATAGTCAGGTCCACTAAGCTAGATAGTCCACAGTTCTCTCAAGCCTAGATAGGTCCACAGGGTCTCTCTAAGCCTAGATAGGTCCACAGGGTCATCTCTAAGCCTAGATAGGTCCACAGGGTCATCTCTAAGCCTAGATAGGTCCACAGGGTCTTCTCTAAGCCTAGATAGTCCACAGGGTCATCTCTAAGCCTAGATAGGTCCACAGGGTCATCTCTAAGCCTAGATAGGTCCACAGGGTCTTCTCTAAGCCTAGATAAGTCCACAGGGTCATCTCTAAGCCTAGATAGGTCCACAGGGTCTTCTCTAAGCCTAGATAGGTCCACAGGGTCTTCTCTAAGCCTAGATAGGTCCACCAGGGTCTTCTCTAAGCCTAGATAGGTCCACCAGGGTCTTCTCTAAGCCTAGATAGGTCCACAGGGTCTTCTCTAAGCCTAGATAGGTCCACCAGGGTCTTCTCTAAGCCTAGATAGTCCACCAGGTCTTCTCTAAGCCTAGATAGGTCCCCCAGGGTCTTCTTTAAGCCTAGATAGTCACCAAGTCTCTTACCTAGTACCACAGAGTCTTCTCTAAGCCTAGATAGGCCCACCAGAGTCTCCAAAGCCATAGCTAGTCACAAGTCTCTCTAAGCCTAGCTAGGCCCAGCAGGGTCTTCTGTAAGCCTAGATAGGCCCAACACAATGTCCGTATCTCCAGCCATGGCAACTTGATAGATGAACGCTCTGTAGAAAATCCATCTTGTGCAGCCTATATAGGTCCTCCAGGGTCTTCTCTAAGCCTAGATAGGTCCACCAGGGTCTTCTCTAAGCCCAGATAGGTATCTCAGGGTCTTCTATAAGCCTAGATAGGTCCATCAGAGTCTTTTCTAAGCCCAGTTAAAGGGATCCTGTCACCCCCAAATCACCTCCTAAGCTATCCAAACATGTCCCTGTAAGCATAGTATCCCTAATCCCACACTCCTTTTGGTGCAGAAAAGCATCCTGTAAAAGTGTAGAAAAACGTTTTATAATTACTCATTAGTGATGTTAATTAGTAGGGTTTTTCTTTAGTCACCAAGGCGGGCCATCTTTGTCCTAATATCACGCCTTAATAGACGTGATCTTCTTGCATAATGTAATCAGCGACTCCCTGTTCTCTCGGCGCTGTAAGTTAATGGGCTGTAATGACACAAATCGCGTCATTTCCAGCATCGGGTGACGTCAGTACATCCGCGCCGCTCAGTAGGCTTCAAGCCCCGCACTGCGCATGCAGCGTGGATGTACTGACGTCAATGACTAAAGAATATAGCCCCAGCTCATTATCATCACTAATGAGTAACTTATAAAACAACGTTTTTCTCACCAAAAGGAGTGTGAGGTTAGTGATACTATGCTGCAGAGACATGTTTGGATAGCTTAGGAGGCGATTTGGGGGTGACAGGATCCCTTTAAGGCCCCGTTACACGGCATGACCGTTAACGATATCGCTCAAACGTCACGGTTTTGGAGTCATTCCAGCCACATCGTTAGGACGTTGTTGCGTGTAAAACCGAGATTCAACTACGATAATCTTGGATTGCTGATCGCAGATTTGAGAACATGTTCTCAAACCACACGATCAGCGATCAGCCAACCTGCTATATGTTTGTGTGTGACACCGCGAAAAACGATGTCGTTTACGACTTCACCCATTCACAGAAATGAGCAGATATCGTTCGCAGGGTTGTGCGAGCTATACCTGCTCACAACATGTTGAGTGAGTCGTCCACGATATCTAGACGTAAGACATCTCACCAATGATGGCAAAATGATGCCGGAAACGACCGTGTGCCCACGAGATTGTTGCCGACATGTTTTCAACGTCGTGGCGTGTAACGGTACCTTTAGGTCCACCAGGGTCTTCTCTAAGACTAAGATACGTCCAACAGAGTCTTCTCTAAGTTCAGATAGGTCCAGCAGGGTCTTCTCTAAGCCTAGTTACGTCCACCATGGTCTTCTCTAAGGGCAGTTAGGTCCACCAGGTCTTCTATAAGCCCAGTTAGTCCACCAGGGCCACTTCTAAGCCTAGATAAGTCCACATGGGTCTTCCTAGCCTAGATAGGTCCTCTAGGGTCTTCTCTAAGCCTAGATAGGTCCACCAGGGTCTTCTCTAAGCCTAGATAGGTCCACCAGGGTCTTCTCAAAGCTAGATAGGTCCAACAGGGTCTTCTCCAACGTTATCTTGATAGCATTGAGCCATCAGCTAACTGCTCTTCCTCTTCGCCTTGTTCTTTACAACACAGCTATATCCTGTGACTCCTGGCGTCATCCTTTGTGATGGCAGTCATTCATTTTCTTTTCATCCATCCCAGAGATGATAATGCACAGTGTCTACCCTGTGACAACCTGTTCAAACTTAGGCCGGTCACCGATGACTTCAGAAACATTTTCTAAATCCTACATTCCACAAAGGGACATCTGAGTAGATGAGTCCATCATGGAGAGGCATCTATCAGATACTCCCATTACTAACCCGTCAGGTACAGTGGTAAAAATAAAACACATAAAAAAAATATTTTATTTTAAAATACACTCCCTGACTCTCTTTGGTTCACTAATTTATTTTTAAAAAAGTACTGAAGATCCAATGTAGTCCAATGAATCTGACATAGTCCGAAATGAGAACCTAAAAGAAAGAAACAGAGACAAGATACAGTCCCTCGTTCACCAATTTATTTTTAAAAGAACTCCCACGCAGCTCCATTGTAGTCCACATGGAGGTCCCACAACATTCCCTGATTCAGTCTCCTGGGGTATGGAACCTTGTTTAGAGAATGAAGCCCCATAGGCTGTCAGAACAGGCTCTGTTGGGTCTGCACTGTGGTAGAGAAGGTGAGTGTGACAAGCAGTGATATCATAAGGTTACCACGGCTCACAGCAATCTCGTCACACAAAGGGTAGCATGAGAGGCGGCCACTGTGAACTGCGGTAATTTTATAATATCCAGATACAAAAGAGTTTCACCTGGCACTATAGCCCCAAACCTTCTCTTAGCACCATGTCTGGCCCACCTAATCACCTTGGCTTATCACCTGTACCGGTGTTGCTCAGTCTTAAAGTGCTTAATATAATCTTCAGTTTATAGAAAAAAGAGACGGCACTCACCGGTTTCTTTTGCTCGCTTTAATCCACTATATGTGGGTTACATCTTGTGCAGGGAGGGGGTGTTGGAGGCAGACGACGGCACCGTTTCGCTGATGTTCAGCTTACAGACCCGTGGAAGCTGAACATCAGCGAAACGGTGCCGTCGTCTGCCTCCAACACCCCCTCCCTGCACAAGATGTAACCCACATATAGTGGATTAAAGCTAGCAAAAGAAACCGGTGAGTGCCGTCTCTTTCTTCTCTAAACTGAAAATTTTATAATATCATTGCATCTGCCTCTTGTGCTACCCTCTGTGTGACCCAGCCACTTTGACCTGTGGTAACCTTATGAGGTCATCGCTTGTCACAGTGGCCAACTCTGGCGGAGTGCAACGTGAGAACCATTAGTGGCTGCGGTCACAGCCTATGTGGCTTTGTTCTCTGGCATACCCCCAAACAGTATGACAGCAGTTCCTGAGGAAGAAATTAGAAATGTACACTGAGGTCTAGTATTCTCAGGTTGGGAAGAGTCATGGTTATTGGTCCCTTCCCAGTGTAGAAATAGTAGGCTGCAGGCACCCAGATGTGGCACCTCCATTAGTTGCCTCAATCCTGGCACTTTGCCCCAGCTTTTCCCATTGCTCTGGTGTGGTGACAAACAGGGTGGTTGTATTTGGGGTTGATGTCAGCTGTGTAATGTCAGCTGGCATCAAGCCCAGAGGTTAGTAATACAGAGGCGTCTATCAGATACCCCACATTACTAACCCAGTCAGTATTAAAGGCATAGTAATCTTAGTGTATGTAAACTTGTGACTTTGCAGAAAGTAATAAAAATGTCTTAAAACATTCTTCATTATTCCGGCATTTACACATATTAATAATTGTGATAATCCTAATTGACCTAAAACAGGAAAGGTCTATTCTAATTTTATGTCAGATAGTGAGAAAAACATGCATGTGTCTCTTTAATTAGTGTGTGTAAACTACTCTCCGTGTCCCTCGTTTGGATTCACTGCTTTGGATTTTAATTGTTTTTAATCTCAATAAAGTATTTTCTGTATGTAAATTTACATATCCACCATTTTCTTTTGAAATTTTTCTTGTGAAGTTGAATCCTGATATTGTTATGTCATTTCAGTATTATGCGTTTTTTCTCCAGTACATGTCACAGGGATGACGCGCAGGCCCAGTTAGTCATGCCACTTTCATCTTAGGACATCCAGGTGGGTGTCCAAAGATAGTGTCAGCATGATGCATGGAGGGGGGCAGAGAGGGGGCACAGGAAGGCAGAGAGCACGCACAGAGTGCAATTGGGGGCACAGAAAGTACAATGAGGGCACAGAAAGCTCACAGGGCAGCACAGAGCATGCACAGGGGCAGAGAGAGTGCACAAAGGAGCAGAGTGGGCACAGAAAGCTCACAGCGTGGCACAGGGGCAGAGAAAGTGCTCAGGAGGGCAGAGAGCACATAAAGGGGTATAGAGAGTGCTCAGGGGGCAGAAAGAGTGTACAGAGAAGAAGAAGAGCGTATAGGGGGCAGTGTGAGTGCACAGGGGGGCAGAAAGTGATGGATGTGCAAATATGGTGCCCACTGACGGTACTGGCACTTTGCATAGTACTGCCAGTGGTCCTGCAATTGCACCTGAATCCGCCGCTGACACATCACCGCCTGAGTAAGTGCACATGCATATACCTGACGTGCATGTGCACTTTGCCAGGCGGCCACCATCTTTGGACACCCAGGTATACAAAGATGGCAGTGGTGTGACCCAGTGCATGCATACACACTTACTCATGCTGCCTCTATCTTTGGACACCACAAGAGGAGGAGGGCACAAGGGGGAGAGGCAAAGGAAAGGGGGTGGGGCAAGAACACAGGAGGGCAGAGAGTGCACAATTGTGCAGAAAGCACACAAGGGTGCAGAGATAGTGTACAGGGGGAAGGGCAAGTGCAAATATGGAGAGGCGAGCACAAGGAGGGTAGAGAGAGAGCGCACAGGGGAGAGACAGATCAAAGGAGAAAGCACAGAATGGAGAAGACATCACAGGAGGGAGAAAGAGCGCATACAGGGGAGAGAGCACAGAGGGGAAAAGACAGCACAGGGGGGAGAAAGACTGCATATGAGGGGGCAACATACAGCAGGAGACAGCTCAAAAGAGACAGCACATGAGGGAAGAAGACAGCACAGGAGGGAGAAGACAACACATGGGGAGAGCGCACAGGGAAGAGAGAGCACATAGGGTGGAGACAGGTCAAAGTAGAGAGGACAGAGGTAAGAAGACAGCACAGCGGGAGACTGGTTAAAGGAGAGAGCACAGATGAGAGAATACAGCACAGGTGGGAGAGAGAGAGCAGACGGGTGGGGGGGACACAGCTGCCGCACCCAGCACCACAGAGCCTGCCCTATCATGACATCACCACCATCCCGATGCAATAGCATTGGGCCCACATATAGTCTTTCATTATTGGGAACAGATGGAAGTCAGACAACCCCAAATCTGGACTTTATGGAGGATGCCATACGGTAGTGAACTTCAGTCTCTGAAGTTCTGCTGTGGCAGCATGTAAATTATGTGGTCATACTACAGAAAAACATTTCCCTTTTCCTTTTGGACCGTTGTTAGTCGTCGTCTCAAAGTTTGTAGCATTGTGATGTTATACGCTGAATTGATTGATCTTCCATGTTCATTGACGTGCGCAGGGTTCCCTTCTTTACACTGTACCAACACAACAATTCATTGCTAAAGCTTCCTGCCAACTGGAACTGTAGAGGAGAGTCTACTGAGCAGTCCAGTACCCGACACATACCAGTGCTGACATCTGCAGAGAAGTTATGAAGGTGGAGGCATTATTATTCATAAAACACTCGTAAAACAAAAGTGACCAGTAACCCTATTTTAAAAACTGTACCCCTTGAGGTATTTGAAACCACATTTAGGAAGTTTGTTAACCTTTCAGGTGTTTCACAGGAATTAAAACAAAAAGTTAGTTTTCCACAAAAATGTTTCTTGAGCCCCAAATTTTTCATTTTCTCCTGGGTAACAGAAGTAAATGGACTGTACAATTCATTCTACAATTTCTCCTGAGTACATTGATACCCTATACGGGTCATTCCATGTCAAGTGAACCAATGATTATTACCTCTATATTTTTAATTCTTTTGAGATTTTGTTATTTGATAATAGCATGTCAGACAATGCAAAATGTGAATAGAAAAATGTAAAAAAAAATTTTATTTTTTTTTAAATGATTTTCAAAGTTCGGAAAAAGTGTGAATTTCGCTGTTGCCTGCCTTTACGTTTCTCCTCATAACTAAAGCTAGGAATAAGATACAGAGACAAAATAAACACCATTCTACTCAGAACTATACAGGCTTTCACCAGATATGTCACAAGAGGATCTTTGTTAATATTTTACCCATGTGATCGCAAGCGCAAAACTTTAAAACGCATTTCCGAAAAATCGGCGAGCTTTAAATATTTAAAAAACTGCCCATGTGTCTGCTTTGCTCTTAGCCACATCTGTACCAAATTTCAAGTTGGGATCGCGATGGGATCATATTTTAAAATATTTTACTATTAATAGCGTCAATGGGTCATTCCATATCAAGTGATCTAAATATGAATATTTTTTTTTACCTGATGTCTTTAGATTTTTTTTATTTTTTTTCCTTTATGAAGTACTACTTTAGTTAATTACAAATTAAAAGTTTAGAATTTTTTTCTTCATCAGTTAATTTTTTACAGATTTTTAAAGTTTAAAAAAAGGGTGAATTTTGGCCTGATATGACTTTACATTTTTTTTATCTTGGGCTAGAAATAAGATAGAGAAACAAAATAAACACCATTCTACTCAGAACTGTCCAGGCTTTCACCAGATATGTCACAAGAGTATATTTGTTAATTTTAATTTTTTACCCATGTGAACGCAAACGCAACATTTTGAAACGCATTTCCGAAAAAACGTTTTAATAAAAATTTTCTAAAACTGACCATGTGTCTTTTATGCTCTTAGCCACATCTGTACCAAATTTCAAGTTGGGATCGTGATGGGATCATATTTTAAAATATTTAACTATTATAGTGTCAATTCAAAAATCTTGAATTCAGATCTGTTCAACCTGTGGTCTAAAAGCGTGGGGTCTATATTTATCAAATCCATTATTTTTAGACATTACTGTATTATTTTGATATGTTACAGCTTAGAAGCAGGAGAGGACATATAGGAAAAAGCTTTGTTAGGGCTCAACCTGAGAAAGCACAGGGATAGACAGTGAATGCAGAGCAGATGATAGGCCAGCAGCTCTGTCAATCATGTTAAGTGTCTACCCACTGCATTCAGGAAGTAAGACAGCTCGTTCAGACCTTTCATGTCCTGACATGTCTGGACATCTTTACTCCTGAACAAACAATAGTCTGTACAAAGCCATCAAGGCTGTGTACTAAAATATGGGTGAGTAAATATATTAATAGTTTAATGCTTTTATTATTAAGGGCCAATACACACAGTGCTATTCTTAGGGATCATCATTCAGAAAAACAGCCCCATTGATTTCTATGGGGTTCACCACATGCAGTGTTTTTGGAAACACTCAAGAGTGAGTAAATCACTGCTTGAACTACTTTTTAATCGCTGCAATGAACGCAGCATTTATCATTTATTTAAAAAAAGCTGCCATTTTTTTCACTAGCGATTCAAAAAGCTAACGCATATGTGGTAAAAACTTGGTAGAAAAACAAGCTGCCAAAACTGCAGCGTGTATCTGCAGACAGAAAAAACTGTGCGCGCTAGCCCTAAAACTCACTTTATAGTAATACAGTTCTATCTCAAGTGTACTGTAAATCTTTATTTTTATTACCTATCTTCCTTACTTAATATTAACTGTATTTTTCCCACACAGCAATGGCTGCTACTTCTCAAGAAATAGCATTTTATCATAGACACTGTTGCAATCCTTTTGAAAAAATATGAATATGATTGGCGCTGGTGGCTGGCTACTGTACTCTCCAAAGATTGTGAAAATGAAGAAGTAGAATTGACTTTATTGCATCCTTCTGGTCCAGCGCCATCCTTTGTGTATCCAAGAAAGCCAGACATTTTAAAAGTGCACAAAAATCAGATATTAACTCAGGCGGAGCCTAACACCGTGACAGGCCGGACATACTCTTTGACACACAAGGAAATGGCGATTGCTAGTAAGCGTTTATGGACAAGATTACATTTCACCCACTAGAAGGGACAAATTGATAAAATGCCACTTTAAAAACATACTATTAATTGTTTGATTAGTTCATAATTTATAGAACGATGATTTAACTACTGTACTATTCTTATTAAACACTTCATAAATCACATGTTTAGTGATAGAATAGAAAACAAATTTATATGTATAAATAGGGGTTAACATGTTTGGTTCTTTTAATCTTGTTTAATCAAACTTGAGGATATGATCACCTTTCTTCTTTTGGTTTGTTCAATACATTCAAGTTGAAAATGCTGAGCGTTGTGTTCTGATGATTAAGATGTATTTATCCTGGCACTTATGGGATTTGTTTTTTGTGTTTCTTTTTTGTTGCATATAAATGTTTTATTCAATAAGTTGTGATAACTCATACAACCATAAAATAAAAAATATATAAATTTGACAGGTCCCAAGTTGAATCTCTGCACAAATATAACCAAGAACACAATCAGTCATTTTTTCACAATTGCCCGTCAATAGTTTGAATTTGATATAAACAAACATAGTCTTGTAACATCTCAAATGAAAGCTGTTACCGTTCTGAGTAAAATGATGCCTCTCCCACTTCATTATCTTATTTCTAGCCTGAGATAAAAAAAAAATGTAAAGTCATACCAGGCCAAAATTCACCCTTTTTTTAAACTTTAAAAATCTGTAAAAAATTAACTGATGAAGAAAAAAATTCTAAACTTTTAATTTGTAATTAACTAAAGTTGTACTTCATAAAGAAAAAGAATTAAAAAAATCTAAAGACGTCAGGTAAAAAAAAATATTCATATTTAGATCACTTGATATAGAATGACCCATTGACGCTATTAATATTAAAATATTTTAAAATATGATCCCATCGCGATCCCAACTTGAAATTTGGTACAAATGTGGCTAAGAGCATAGCAGACACATGGGCAGTTTTTGAAATATTTAAAGCGCGCCGATTTTTCGGAAATGCGTTTTAATTTTTGCGCTTACGATCACATGGGTAAAATATTAACAAAGATCCTCTTGTGACATATCTGGTGAAAGCCTGCACAGTTCTGAGTAGATTGGTGTTTATTTTGTTTCTCTATCTTATTTCTAGCCCGAGATATGATAGAAAATGTAAAGCCATACCAGGCCAAAATTCACACTTTTTTAAAACTTTAAAAATCTGTAAAAAATTAACTGATAAAGAAAAAAATTCAAAACTTTTTTTTTTGTAATTAACTAAAGTTGTTCTTCATATAGAAAAAAAATTTTAAAAATCTGAGGACGTCAGGGAAAAAAAATATTCATTTTTGGATCACTTGACATGGAATGACCCATACGTGGAGGAAAACCAGAGTTTGGAAGCATTGCCGGGTTTGTAATGGAAGGAATTTGAATTTAATTTTGTAGCATAATTTTGGATGGAATATTGTGGATGCCATGTTGTTTTATTATTATTACTTATTTATATAACGCCATAATATTCCATGGCGCTTTACATGTTAAGAGGGCAGACTAGGACAAGTAACATAGTAACAATACAAGTAACAATGGCTGTGGACAATTCTAACGTACCGATACAATAGGGGAGAAGATCCTGTCCGCGAGGACTCAGTCTATGAGGGGCGGGTGAGGATACAGTAGGAGGGGGGAGGTGTCGGTCGTGAGGCGGTGCGGTGGACCGGGTCTCATTGCAGGTTGTAGGCTTGGCGGAAGAGGTGGGTTTTCAGGCCTCTTTTGAAGGTTCTCAGGTGGGGGAATGCCTGATGTGGTGGGGCAGCGAATTCCAGAGTGATGGGTGATGCACGGGAGAAGTCCTGTATGCGGTTGTGTGAAGAGGAGATGAAGGGGGAGTAGAGGACGAGTTCTTAGGAGGATCGCAGGTTGCGTGAGGGTAGGTATCAGGAAACCATGTCGGAGATGTATGGAGGGGACAGCTTGTGGATGGCTTTGTATGTAATGGTTAGTGTTTTAAACCGGGATCTCTGGGAAGCAGGGAGTCAGTGAAGGGTTTGGCAGAGGGGGGAGACAGGGGAGTAGTGGGGAGACAGATGGATTAGGCGGTCAGCGGAGTTCAGGATAGATTGGATAGGTGAAAAGGAGGTAGCGGGGAGGCCAGTTAGCAGGAGGTTGCAGTAGTCGAGGCGGGAGATGAGAGCGTGAATAAGGGTTTTAGCGGTGTCGTGGTCAAGGAAAGTGTGGATCTGAGAGATGTTTTTGAGCTGGAGGTGGCGAGGGCTTGGATGTGGGGCTTGAAGGAGAGGGAAGAATCAAGGACAACTCCGAGGCACTTGGAGTGGGGGACTGGGGAGAGAGAGCAGTTGTTGACGATGATGGATAGGCCAGGTAGTGAGGGGGAGCGTCTTGGGGGAAGACGATGAATTCAGTTTTGTCCATGTTCAGCTTAAGTAAGTGAGCAGAGAAGAAGTAAGAGATGGCGGACAGGCATTGCAGAATTTTGGATAGTAGGGAGGCGATGTCAGGTCCAGGCAGGTAGATTTGGGTGTCATCGGCGTAGAGGTGGTACTAGAGGCCATGGGACTCAATGAGTTGCCCTAGGCCAAGAGTGTAGATTGAGAAGAGTAACGATCCTAGCACCGAGCTCTGGGGAACCCTGACAGATAGGGGTAGGCCGAGGAGGATGTGTGGGAGTGGGTGACGCTGAAGGTCCGGTCCGTTAAGTTTGAGGAGATCCAGGAGAGGGCAACGTCCGTGATGACAAGAGATTCCAGGATCTGAAGTAGAAGGGACTGGTTAACAGTGTTGAAGGCGGCGGACAGGTCAAGGAGGAGGAGGACAGAGTAGTGGAGCTTGCTTTTGGCAGTCAGTAGGTCATTGGTGACTTTGGTCAGTGCTGTTTCAGCGGAGTGGAGGGGTCGGAAGCCGAATTGCAGGCGGTCGAAGAGGGAGCCGGAGGAGAGGTGAGAGGACAGCTCAGAGTGGACGTGCAAGTAGTTTAGAGGCGAAGTGGAGGAGAGATATAGGGTGGTAGTTGGAGACAGCCATGGGGTCAAGGGATGTTTTTTTGAGGATGGGTGTGATCAAGGCATGTTTGAAGGCTGAAGGGAAGGTGCCGGTGGTGAGTGATAGGTTGAAAAAATGATTTAGGCCTGGGATGATAACGGAGGAGAGGTTGGGAATGAGGTGGGATGGGAGCGGGTCGTGGGCGCTGGTGGTGAGGTGTGATTTTGACAGGAGGGAGGAGAGCTGGTCTTCAGTTATGGGGGGAAGCAGTTGATGGAAGGAGAGGACAGTATAGGCGAGAGGGGAGGCTGTGGGGACAGTGGTTTAACCTGAGGATTCTCATTTGGTCTGACAAGCACTGTGAGCTGTGAGGTCCTACATAGACAGGTGTGTGCCTTTCCATATCAAGTCCTATCAGTTTAATTAAACACAGCTGGACTCCAATGAAGGAGTAGAACCATCTCAAGGAGGATTACAAGGAAATGGACAGCATGGGACTTAAATATGAGTGTTTTTCCTTCCATTGCTGTGGGAATCCTTCTTCAGTGCCATCTTGAAGGGAAGCTCTTTCCAAAGCCTCAATTAGTTGATCCTTGGACAGTCCTATGTAGCAAACCCCTAATTCACGGGCTCTTGTTTGTAAGCTCTCCACAGTCTAGTTCCTGTATCCTGAGGCTCTCGTTCCAGACATTGATGGGCCGCTGTCCTCCATTCCCTCTGCTCTGATCCCTCCGTTGCCAACCAGATTGTGATGGGGTGTGTGACACAGCAGGAATGGAGTCTTGGAGTCAACCAGAGAGGAGCAAAGGCAGAATCCCCCCTAGATGCAGGCCAAGAAAAACTAAAGCAGGATACATTACATTAGAGTCCATGAACACAGGCCGGGGAAGGTACACACTGTTACACAAACATAACACCATCTGCAAAAAAGCTGAAACATAGAAAAGAGGATGGCTTCTACAAATGGATAATAATTCTAAACACATGTCTTGCCCATTCTTCCTTGCAAAACAGCTTGAGCTCAGTGAGGTTGGATGGAGAGCGTTTGTGAACAGCAGTTTTCAGCTCTTTCCACAGATTCTCGATTGGATTCAGGTCTGGACTGTGACTTGGCCATTCTAACACCTGGATACGTTTATTTTTGAACCATTTTATTGTAGATTTTGCTTTATGTTCGGGATAATTGTCTTGTTGGAAGATAAATCTCCATCCCAGTCTCAGGTCTTTTGCAGACTCCAACAGGTTTTCTGCTAGACTGGTCCTGTGTTTGGCTCCGTCCATCTTCCCATCAATTTTAACCATCTTCCCTGTCCATGCTGAAGAAAAGCAGGTCCAAACCATGATGCTGCCACCACCATGTTTGACAGTGGGGATGGTGTTTTTGAGGGTGATGAGCTGTGTTGCTTTTACACCAAACATATCGTTTTGCATTGTGGCCAAAAAGTTTGATTTTGGTTTCATCTGACCAGAGCACCTTATTCCACATGTTTGGTGTCTCCCAGGTGGATTGTGGCAAACGTCAAACAAGACTTTTTATGGATATCTTTGAGAAATGGCTTTTTTCTTGCCACTCTTCCATAAAGGCCAGATTTGTGCAGTGTACAACTGATTGTTGTCCTATGGACAGACTCTCCCACCTCAGCTGTAGATCTCTGCAGTTCATCCAGAGTGATCATGGACCTTTTAGCTGCATCTCTGATCAGTCTTCTCCTTGTTCGAGATGAAAGTTTAGAGGGACGGCCGGGTCTTGGTAGATTTGCAGTAGTCTGATACTCCTTCCATTTCAATATGATCGCTTGCACAGTGCTCCTTGAGATGTTTAAAACTTGAGAAATCTTTTTGCATCCAAATCCGACTTTGAACTTCGCCACAACAGTATCTCGGACCTGCCTGGTGTGTTCCTTGGTTTTCATGATGCTCTCTGCACTTGAAACAGAACCCTGACACTATCACAGAGCAGGTGCATTTATACGGAGACTTGATTACACACAGGTGGATTCTATTTATCATTACCAGTCATTTAGGACAACATTGCATCATTCAGAGATCCTCACTGAACTTGTGGAGCGAGTTTGCTGCACTGAAAGTAAAGGGGCCGAATAATATTGCACGCCGCACTTTTCAGTTTTTTTATTTGTTAAAAAAGTTTAAAAAATGCAATAAATTTGGTTCCACTTCACGATTGTGTCCTACTTGTTGTTGACTCTTCGCAAAAATAGTAGAATTTATATCCTTATGTTTGAAGCCTGAAATGTGGCAAAAGGTTGAAAAGTTCAAGGGGCCGAATACTTTCACAAGGCACTGTGTATATAAATATATATATTATATATGACTACTGTGAGGCACCGCCGGCATGATCCGCATGGCCGGGGTACATCACATGTAGGATCAGAGGATGATCCTGTGCACACTGGCCGGTTTTCCTGTGATGATAATACTGTGTGAACCAACCTGAACACAATGAGGTTGCAAGAGCCTAATGAGCGGCAGTGAGAGTGAGAGGAGTCCATGAGGAATAGGATGTGATGAGTGAGTGCTGACAACCCGGAACACAGGGAGTTAACCTGAGCTGTGTGGAAGCTGATGATTAGCAGCTGAGGGGGTGTGTCCATGTGGGAGTGGCTGGCACGATAAGAGCCGGCCACCTGAGTGATTGTGAGATTCATTCATTCTGGAGGCTGAGATTGATCCTGGAAGCTGAGAATGATTCAGATGGAAGCTGAGACCAGCCTGAGTGCAGAGCAGTCCAAGGCTCTGTGTGCATGACATGATGGGAGCATGCTAGCTCCATGCCGGTGCCGAGGTCCGTGGTCGTGTCCGCACCTGGAGGGGGAAGCCGGGGTTGACCCGTGGACGCTAGACCGGACGTGGTTCACCTCACGTCCGGGAAGGAGCCTGTGGCGATGCCTGGTGGAACCTGTGACAGGTAGCGAGACCCGGATCCGTGCCCGGTAAGAAAGCAGTTCCCGAGCGATAGTGTGAACTGTGCACCTTGTGTGTGTAAATCATGTTAGGCGAGTATAGACCGCCCTTGGGACCGACTCAGTGGAGTCCGTTAAAGGTCCTGATGAACCGGAATGTATGTAGCCCTTGGAGGCAATTGTATGTAGAATGCCAGGCGGGCATAGACCGCCTTTAGGTCCGAGTCAGAGTGCTCAGTTAAAGGACCCGATGAACGTGTTTAAACTATGTGTATTAGGGCTTAGGTAATGGCCCGGAATGAGAGATGATGACCTATGTAAGACCCATGTATAATCATGTGGAGAGACAGTGACCCAGCTGGTATGGATGATGTTGGAGGCGTTCCGTCCTTGGGACGAGAGGGAGGCTTGCCCTGCTGCATGCAGAGGGTACCTGATCCCTCAACCACGACCTCTAATGGTGTGGGTGTGCCTGTGGTGCCAGAGACAGGGGTAATAGGGCTCCTAGTAGGTATCGGATGTGGTTCCCGTGTACTATGGTTTGCCAATCCCTGTAATGGGCCATGGAGGGGCCACAGTCCATGGATGTGGGCTGTGAGCAGGTGTGTGATCCATGGACGCTGGAATGATGGATCACATACGGTGTGTAAGGTCCCGGTCAGGCAGGATTCCTGACTACGGGTGAATGTATATCATCATGCTGGGGTGACTAAAGCCAGGCGGCAGGTACCGCCATTGGGACCCACAGGGCCCGTTGAGGCGTATGTAACGAAGGTCAGAAGCAGGGGTTAGAAGGGCTCCCGTATAGGGTAACGCGTGGTTAGGCCGGAGGCCGCAGCCCCACGGGTTACTAGGGTTTGCCAATCCCTGTTATGAACCCGGAAGGGTCATCATCGAAGTATATCAAATGTATTTATTATAAAGGTACTGTAAGATGTGTAAGTAGGCCGGAGGCCGTAGCCACCACGGGAGCTGTTAGTAGAGCTCCAATGGGGACAGAGAGTCGTGGTTACAGGTCCCGGGTTACTATAAATCGTTATGTGCAATATAAGTGTTGTGATGTTAAATGTAAATGTATGGTGTTTATGTAAAGTGTTGTTAATCAATGTGATATGTGTGAAACATGCTACCCGGGTTATGTGATTAATATGTGAAAATAAACGGGTAGACATTGGTTAACTTAAAAACACGTGTTCTTGTCGTTTTGCAAGCGGGTTCCCCGGTTGCTGCCTCACATATGGTGGAGAATGCGGGCAAGGTTGCCCGGTGAGGAATGCACCCCAGTTACAAAGGGGGGTTGGTACAGCCGAGGGCTGTGGTGCCGGAGCACCTTATATGGACTATTGTGTTGGTGCACTTTAAATGGACTTGGTTGCAATGGGCAACCGCACGACGCACCCTAGCATCTTGCCGGTGACCTGGCGAGGTCACGAAGACGTCGTACTCAAAGTATCGGGCGGCCCTAGGGGTCCCGAAGTCAAAGTCGGCGTGATCAAGGTTCCGGTGGCCCGAGGGGTCACGAAGTTGCCAAGACAACGCCACATCCGGATTCTATGAACTGTGTTTGCCCCTGCTGGTTTAAGCAAGGAGGGGGGAGGTTGGACAGGAGTCACAGGTATACAAACCGGGAGCGGTGCCACAAGGTGTTGTGTGGTGGCCCGGCTCCTATGGCAGTGTGTTCATCCCCCACTGGTCTGAACAAGGAGGGGGGAGGTTAGGACACGGTTTACCGGTGTCCTAGGTGTACAAGCCGGCAGTGTGTGTGACCCTTACTCACAAGCCAGGAGCGACGCTGTCACCCGACTTGTCAGGGCCGTGTGTTTAACCCCTACCCACGGGTGTAAACAAGGAGGGGGGTATGTGAGGCACCGCCGGCATGATCCGCATGGCCGGGGTACATCACATGTAGGATCAGAGGATGATCCTGTGCACACTGGCCGGTTTTCCTGTGATGATAATACTGTGTGAACCAACCTGAACACAATGAGGTTGCAAGAGCCTAATGAGCGGCAGTGAGAGTGAGAGGAGTCCATGAGGAATAGGATGTGATGAGTGAGTGCTGACAACCCGGAACACAGGGAGTTAACCTGAGCTGTGTGGAAGCTGATGATTAGCAGCTGAGGGGGTGTGTCCATGTGGGAGTGGCTGGCACGATAAGAGCCGGCCACCTGAGTGATTGTGAGATTCATTCATTCTGGAGGCTGAGATTGATCCTGGAAGCTGAGAATGATTCAGATGGAAGCTGAGACCAGCCTGAGTGCAGAGCAGTCCAAGGCTCTGTGTGCATGACATGATGGGAGCATGCTAGCTCCATGCCGGTGCCGAGGTCCGTGGTCGTGTCCGCACCTGGAGGGGGAAGCCGGGGTTGACCCGTGGACGCTAGACCGGACGTGGTTCACCTCACGTCCGGGAAGGAGCCTGTGGCGATGCCTGGTGGAACCTGTGACAGGTAGCGAGACCCGGATCCGTGCCCGGTAAGAAAGCAGTTCCCGAGCGATAGTGTGAACTGTGCACCTTGTGTGTGTAAATCATGTTAGGCGAGTATAGACCGCCCTTGGGACCGACTCAGTGGAGTCCGTTAAAGGTCCTGATGAACCGGAATGTATGTAGCCCTTGGAGGCAATTGTATGTAGAATGCCAGGCGGGCATAGACCGCCTTTAGGTCCGAGTCAGAGTGCTCAGTTAAAGGACCCGATGAACGTGTTTAAACTATGTGTATTAGGGCTTAGGTAATGGCCCGGAATGAGAGATGATGACCTATGTAAGACCCATGTATAATCATGTGGAGAGACAGTGACCCAGCTGGTATGGATGATGTTGGAGGCGTTCCGTCCTTGGGACGAGAGGGAGGCTTGCCCTGCTGCATGCAGAGGGTACCTGATCCCTCAACCACGACCTCTAATGGTGTGGGTGTGCCTGTGGTGCCAGAGACAGGGGTAATAGGGCTCCTAGTAGGTATCGGATGTGGTTCCCGTGTACTATGGTTTGCCAATCCCTGTAATGGGCCATGGAGGGGCCACAGTCCATGGATGTGGGCTGTGAGCAGGTGTGTGATCCATGGACGCTGGAATGATGGATCACATACGGTGTGTAAGGTCCCGGTCAGGCAGGATTCCTGACTACGGGTGAATGTATATCATCATGCTGGGGTGACTAAAGCCAGGCGGCAGGTACCGCCATTGGGACCCACAGGGCCCGTTGAGGCGTATGTAACGAAGGTCAGAAGCAGGGGTTAGAAGGGCTCCCGTATAGGGTAACGCGTGGTTAGGCCGGAGGCCGCAGCCCCACGGGTTACTAGGGTTTGCCAATCCCTGTTATGAACCCGGAAGGGTCATCATCGAAGTATATCAAATGTATTTATTATAAAGGTACTGTAAGATGTGTAAGTAGGCCGGAGGCCGTAGCCACCACGGGAGCTGTTAGTAGAGCTCCAATGGGGACAGAGAGTCGTGGTTACAGGTCCCGGGTTACTATAAATCGTTATGTGCAATATAAGTGTTGTGATGTTAAATGTAAATGTATGGTGTTTATGTAAAGTGTTGTTAATCAATGTGATATGTGTGAAACATGCTACCCGGGTTATGTGATTAATATGTGAAAATAAACGGGTAGACATTGGTTAACTTAAAAACACGTGTTCTTGTCGTTTTGCAAGCGGGTTCCCCGGTTGCTGCCTCACACTACCTATATTAAGACCAGCTTTAATGTTGCAGAATCTCGCTTTTTGATTGTACCAATACATTTCAGTAGAGGGCGCCGCTGTCTTATGTACCAGAATTGTTGCACTATTTATAGGGATTGCATACTTTGTTCCTTGCTTTGATGGACCTATTCTGGTTGCTATAAACAGACTGATAATGTGCGTATTTCTTCTTCTAGAATATAGCTGTTAGTGTATTATTTATAGTATAAAGATTGTTTCCGTGTTCTGGTTCTCTTCAAATACCACACAATATAAGCTGCTGTTTGTCCGTATCTCATACATGTATACGTGCTATCTAAACATAGGAGTGTACACATCGCTGGCTCTTATGATTGGCTCTGCCTGGTAATTATTTGCATGGTTCTGTTCACATTTGTGGTGTGGTTTCGGTTCATCGTGTATCATATAAAAGTAATAAAACATTATTATTCTACAAAATGTTTATAAAAATCCCTAAACAAATTGATATCGTACTAAAGGGGATCTGGAATAGGCAGCGACACTAAAAAGAAATATAGAGTCAAATAACTGTGCTGCTGACAATCTGAAGGGTCCAGCATGCCGCAGAAAGGAGATTTCTGGCGTAATCCTAATCAAGCTTAATTATTCTATAAAGGGAACCTTCTAAGTTACTTTATGTTTAATAGGGTTGTCCACTACTTGAATATTGATATCCCTTTCCTTAGACAAGGTCATCAGTGTCAATGGGGATCCAATGTCCGGCATCCCCAGGGCTCATCTGTTTATTGACGGAAGTGTCCGTCTGTACACTGTCTAGTGACCATTCTCAGGCATGGCAGCTCCACTCCCATTCACTTCAATAAGGGCTGATCTGCAGTACCTAAGAAGGCCCCGGACACAGTTATTGGAGCTCTGCTGGTCCGGCTCAGTGCACTGTTTACATCTGGCTACAGTTGAGCCTATAAACAGCTGATTGGTACAGTGCCGGGTGTCGAACCCTCATTGTTGTGATATCAATGACCTATAATAAGGCTTATCCATCAGTATTTAAAGGGGTTGTCAATTATTCCAGATGTAACATCCAGAGGAAGTGAGAGAGCAGCCACAGCTCTCACTTCCTCCAATGTCTGGATGAGTTAAGCCTCAATTATTAGCACATGGATTGCATGACATAGCTATGAGCGATCGGAGAGACCGTGTCGACACCACTGGAACGCTGCCAGCATCGTAGGAGGGGCCACCATCAGGTCATCATTGCCCTTACGTGTGTTTGGGGCTTCTGAGTCCGTGGGGCCCGATGCCAACGCCAGCACCAGACCTCCCTGCCCAAAATTGCACTTTCAACTATCAGATACAGTTGAAAGCAATGATGAAAGCGGGAACATTCTCCTGTCCGCTCCCTCCTCCATCATTCTCCCTCTTTGTTGGCATTATAATATATTGAGGACTATAGGGGTGCATTATAATATATGAAGGACTATGGGGGATGCATTATGATATATGGAGGACTATGGAATGTGCATTATAATATATGGAGGACTATGGGGGTGCAATAAAATGTATGCAAGACTATGGGATTGTGAATTATAATTATGGGGGGTGCTTTATAATACATGGAGGACTTTGGGGTGCATTACAATATATGGAGGACTATGGTGTTGCATCATAATATATGAAAGACAATTGGGGTGCATTATAGTAAATAGAGGACTATAGGAGGTGCATTATAATATATGGAGGTCTATGGGGTGCAATATAATATATGCAAGACTATGGGGGTTGGATTATAATATATGGAGGATTATGGAGCTTGCATTATAATATATGGAGAACTATGATGGTGCATTTTTAAATATTTAGGACTATGGAGGGTTAATTATAATATGAAGGACTATGGGAGTGCAATATAATGCAAGACTATGGGGGGTTGATTATAATACATGGAGGACTATGGGGGTGCATCAAACTATATAGAGGACTATGGGGGTGCAATATAATATATGCAAGACTGTGGGGGGATGGGTTATAATATATGGAGGGCTATGGTTGTTCCTTATACTATATAGGAAACTGGGGTGCATTATAATATATGGATAACTATGGAGCGTGCATTATTATATATGGAGGACTATGCAGGTGCATTATTCTATATAAAGGATTATGGGGGGGTTAATAAGATATCTGGAGCACTATGGTGATGCATTATAATGTATTGAGGACTATGGGGGGATGCATTGTAATGTAATGAAATGGTTTGCGCATGCCATGTCACATTGGCAGACCCCAGAGTTGCCAGAAAAGCAGTCCGTTTTGCAAACTGCACCCTCAGTGAATTCATCTAGGGGTGCAGTGAGCAAAATAACACCACAGCTGTGTCACACAGTTTTATATCACTGGAAGGTGAAGAAAAAATAATTGTTTTTTTTTCACTAAAATATTGATTTATTCCCAAGTTTTTTTAATTTTTTTTAATATGAAAAACAAAAGGGAAAAAGGAAGAAGGAGTGCTCCTAGGTTATACCTAGTGGATCTAGTGTTAGGGTAATGCAGTGGGTTTGCACTAACCTGGTTTGGTTGGTTCTCCAGGAGCAGACAGCCTAAGGGAGTGAGGAACTTGAGGAAGTTTATCCCAGACAGCTTACCGGGCACCGGAGCCTGCACCTGTGGGATACTTTAGGACCAGAGAATCCGGAGTCCCGTGGAGTCTTTAATTCTCCCGGGCACCAGAACAGACCAAAAGAGGGTACCAGGTACCGCCGAAGGAGCAAGCGGCCAGCCAGTAGAGGGTCACCGACGACCGTGAAGGTGAGAGAAGGAAGGAGGTCAGGTTGACTTCAAGTCACCAGGCTTCAAACCACAGCTGGGAAGCTGGAAGGAACAGACGGGTATAGAGCAAGCAGTCACACCAAGGGTTCCACCATACCACTGGGATCCACTTGCAACCACCCGATAAGTTACCTGTCCTCATAACATCAGGAGTGCTGAACTGTAACGTTGTATGCATGCAATTGAACAGTAAAGTACCCGGAGGAAAAGTGACTTTTGACTCTGCTTGCTGTCCTTCAAATTAACTTGTTTCATACAGGAACGCTGCCTCGGAGGTCCAGCCCTACCTGTAAGGGGACTTTTCCACACTAGCCGCACTACCATCTACCTCCAGCGGACTGTGGCGGCGCTGGTGACACCACCAGAGACAACAGGTGGCGTCACAATAAACTGTATATAATCCCCTGTACATATTCCCCTTTTTGAAAGATAGGCCCAGGACACGGGATCAGGCGCGGCCACTGTTCCCCATGACACAGTTAACCCCTTGGAGCCTTACACCCGAGTACCCCAAAGCCTGGGCTCTACAAGTACAGAATACCACCAGTGGTAACGGGAATCTCATTGGTTCTTCTATTAACTACTTTTCAGTTGCAGAGCTTAAAAAGAAAGGAGTGTGCCACATTATAGTGCAGATTTGCTTGCGGGTAATATGTCACATTGGCAGAGTCCCCAGAATATCAAAACCACCCAATAGGTGACCACATTTTACAAACTAAACCTTTCAATTAATTGACATCACAAGTGCTTCACAAACCTCTATATCATTGGGCGGTAAAGAAAACATAATTACAGTTTTACCACTAAAATGTTGTTTTAGCCTGAGATTTTACATTTTCACCAGTGGCAATAGGTAAAAATGACACCAAATTTGTTACAGAAATTCTGATGAACGTGCCAATACCCCCTATGTGACTCTATAGTACTGTTTGGCACACGGCAGAGATCTGGAGGGAAGGAGCGCTTTTTTTTACTTCTGGGGCTTAGATTTTCCTTGAAAAGTTTGTAGACTCTCCAAATACAAGACCTCTAAGTTCCAGAGAAGAAGCCCCACTTAAGTGACAGCATTATGGAAATTACACCACTCTGGGAATTTATCTACGGGCGTAGTGACAATTTTGACTCCATGGGTGATTTCCAGAAGGAAGCAGAGGATGTTGCAGAAAGAAAATTGCAAATCTGCTATTATAATGCCCAATACATTGTATCTCTGTGTTACAGGACGCAAGTTTAGCTTACACCCCAACGCCACCAGGCCACGGCGACGTGGGGCATGCGTCCCAGGTGGTATAATATGTGGACCCTCTGGACCATAGGGGAAACTGTCTGCCCAGACTAGGGAAGGGCAGTGACTGGGGTCTGTGGCAGCTGAGCATGTGGGCAAGGTAGTAAAATGCAGGGCTAGATGACACTGCACACTTCAGGTATGAAGAAACATAAAGTTTACTAAACAACAAAGGTACAGTACAACGTTGACAAGACATTAAGTCAGGCTCCCGATTCCGCACATCAGGCAAGGGGGGACATCTCAGGCGGACGTCAGGCAATGGAATGGTAGGAGGTCCTCACGGGTTGATACAATCCAGGGTCATGTAGCACGGGCATATCAGGAGAACCTCTCGGGCCTCAGACGTAGCACTGGCTCAGCAGGAGAACATCAGACACCAACATCGGACAGAAGCCATCACATGATAGACCCCAGGGAACAGGCCGGACATCGGGACACAGGTGGAACACGGAGAGCACAGGTCCAGGAACACCGACAGGGCAGCTCAGGACATCGACTGGTCAGATCCAGGATACAGAAGCAGAGCCGACACTGTTATACAAGGCTGGAAACTCCTCCGGAACACAGAGGAGGAGCCCGTCCTGGAACACAAGGCCCCATCTCTGAAACACGTGCTGGACCACCAGGACCTCAAACTGAACCTAGATACAGGCTAGACATCTAGAACAAAGGCAGGACATCTGGACTCCGAACATCAGACATGGCTCCAGGCAAGGAATGTCAAGGCACAAGCAGAACATTAGGGATACCGGCAGCAGTTATCAGGGACATCGGCAGCAATCATCCGAGACACTGGCAGCGATCATCAGGGACACCAGCAGCAGTCATCAGGCTCCAGACGACATCAGGGACACCGGCTGAAACTCGGGGAAACCAGCAGGACATTAGTGAGTGGTCATCGGGCTCTGATTGTCAGACACAAGCTCCAGTCATCAGGCTCTGGACATCGGACACGAGCTCCAGGCACCCGGCAACGATCATCATACTCCAGATAACATTGGACATGAGCTCCAGGCAGGGGTCAGACTCCGTACAACATCGGACATAAGCTCCAGGCACCAATAAGCGGTCATCAGGCTCCCGACATCAGGCACAACCTGGAAAGGAACCTGAGCAAGATGGCATAAGCACCACAGGAGCGGATCGAAGCCAAGCAGTGCAAGCACAGCAGAACAATGCAAGCACACCCAGCAAGGATTGGAGTTGAGAGACGCATGCACCACAGGAGCGGACCGGAGATGGATGGAGCTAGCACAGCATAGTAGCATGAGCATAGCGTAGTACACACTCAGCAAGAGCACCGGACTCCATCTTCAAAAGACAAACAAGGTTTATTCACAAGACCCTGGTTACAGGAAACTCAGACTCACTGGGTACATGGTTCAAGACACAATAGAACTTCAGGAATATCACATAGCAGGATTCCACATTCAAGGGCAAGGACTTTTAATACCAACACATACACAGGACAGGCCCAGGGACAAAGACAGGCACACATCAGCAATCCTAGAACTGGTAGCAGGCAGAACTGGAACTAAAGACAAGGCAGACCAAGCGCAGCTAGTTGGGCCAAACACACATGGCTAGGTTCTGCAGCCTAAAGCCAGCGTCACACACGTCATTGTCGTCGGCGATCTGATCACTGGCGACATTGACGGCTGATCGCTGGTGAACTGTCACACAGGCAGACTCACCAGCGATCAGTGGACCAGCGACATTGTGGAAATGATTTAAATATCGTTTCCACGATGTCTACAGGCTGGTATCCATGGTAAACTGCGGGTAACTAGGCAGCGCGCGCTGCCTAGATACCCGATGTATACCTTGGAAACAAAAAGCTAAATGCGACCAAAAACAACAGTACACTGCAGTAAAAGTAGTAAAATGCAAGTGCAGTATAAAAAATAGTATAACAAATACAGGGTACTTAGTCCATCCGTTTTTTTGCGCAAAAAAAGTTATTTCAAGCCACGTCACTAACTTCAAAGTGTACCCATCTCTGACGCGGTCCTAATGGTACCTTTACACGCCGCCACAACAGGATGGATACCAACGGCAACTTCACGTGCACGAGCACGGCCAAACGGTTACAAACGGTAATCGCATCTCCTTTACACGCCGCCACAAGGTGCGCTACGCTACGCTACATCTACAGCTAGCTACATCGCCGGGTGTCGCAAGTAGCCGTCTGTAGCTCAGCGTACCTCATTTACACACCACAATAACAAGCTAATATGGGCGGACCTGGGGCAGGAGGGACAGCACATAGGCGTGCCACAATTGTGGATTACGAGACGTCCGTACGCTGATAGGACAAAGCAATAATACCATGATTGGCCAGGCATCGCAGGAGGCTGATTAATACTTGACGCTCGAGCAATTGTGTAGTGTGACTGGTCAGCTCCTTAAATATGCCGCCCTGTGCGGCGACAACCAATCGCAACGCAGGAGCTTCCTCCAATGATCGCTGAAGGGGCGCGGTAACCCGGAGCCTGTGTCACGCCCCAGCTACATAGCATGGTGTAGGAACAACCCTTCTGTTCCTTCTTTACACGCCGATACAGCTCGCTACAATCGGCGATGTTGCCATATGTTTATGGGCAGTGCACGGATACAGAGGTATCTGTAGCCGGCTGTGTCGTCCCGTCTTCAGACGCCGCTACTAAAGGGCGATATTGGCGCGACAAGCTACATTTGTAGCCTGTAGCGGGTTGTATCCATCCTGTTGTGGCGGCGTGTAAAGGTACCATAACTGTTGTATTAAAAACCTGACTAGTGTGTATACTTACTAGTAAGCAGGAGCCGCGTCGGAGATGGGTACACTTTGAAGTTAGTGACGTGGCTTGAAATAACTTTTTTTGCGCAAAAAAACGGATGGACTAAGTACCCTGTATTTGTTATACTATTTTTTATACTGCACTTGCATTTTACTACTTTTACTGCAGTGTACTGTTATTTTTGGTCGCATTTAGCTTTTTGTTTCCAAATATGCTGGCGGTGTGAACAGGTTCCTACAGACCTGTTCTCTGTGTGCAGGACTCATCTGTTTTCCGATGTATACCTTGTTTACCAGCCTTCTCCGCTCACCGGCTGGTATGCAAGGTACACAGCGGGTAACTAGAGTCCCTAGTTACCCACAGTTTACCATGGATACCGGCTCCCAGCGCTTGCTGAGAGGCGCTGGGAGCTGGCTGATCGTGCATCTCCCGGTGTCACACACAGCGATGCTGCGTGTCCACCGGGCGACCATCGCCAGGTTTTCGGTCCAGTCCGAAAACGTGGCGACCATCAACCAGCGATTTATCGCTGGTTGAAGTGCCCTGTCACACGCGTCAATATCGCTTCAACGTCACGTGCAGCAGCGATATTGACAGCGATATTGACGTGTGTGATGGCCCCTTAAAGAGAAGCTCTGGCAACGCCCAACAAGGAATGGGAACTTTAAATAGGGGCTGACCCTCAGCTATAGGCTGGGGACAGCAATTCAACGTGCACACACTGACCCTAATAAAAGCAGGGAAGGTGTGGCCGTGCACACCATAGACACAGACAGAAACCAGTACAGTGTAGCCAGCACAGCAACTGAGAGCAAGGACACCTGGCAGCGGTTGCAAGCCTGTACACATGTGGAAAGTAATGCACCAATCGCAGAGGATCTTGCAACTCGACGATAGCTTCCACAGCGGCAGCCAGGAACTGCACACACGGATGGTGAAGCAGCGGAACAAAAACTCTTCAACATGCTTACGGCTACGCAGTAGGGCAGGGAACTGAGCAGCATCCTAAAAGGTAACAGACAACAGTGTCCCAGCTGGATAGGGGGAAAGGAGCATTGGGTAAGAGCACAGACATGCACAGTAACGCCGGGGAAACAAGGTACAAACACACCGGTGTTACAATCTGTACATTGGTGCACCCATATATTGTGCCCAGCTTGTGATTCTGGAGACACACACCCAGTAATTAAATGGTCTCTCCTTGCTACGTGATGACGCTAACTACGTGGGGATGATAAATCAGGTTCCAATGTTGTTGCCCGTCAGAACTAGCATTCTGTACCAGAATCCCGGTGCTTGCAAGACTCTGGGGTTCCCCATTGCTGTAAGGCTGCTGACCGTAAACAAACAACGGCGCTGCACAAAGCGGTCAAAAAAGGTTAGACATATTGTGAACTTGTATATTCAGATATAGTAGTCATTCTGTATACAGTGAAAGGAGCAGATACTCCACCTTGTTAATACACCAGAAATTACAGTCCTCCTTTTATATCTAAAACTCTGTAGCACACGGGAGACTAATATTTATTCACTAACATTGTAATACTTCACTATTACACAGGTGTTTTAAAGGGAACCTGTCAGGTCAAAAATCCATATGTAACTGATACCATTTTCTAATTCCTCTCTCCATATTCATGCATTTCTATTATTTTATGCTTCCCTCCTATCCTGTGGAAATGTCAAAATAAAAGATTCATTCCATCCGTCAATCACAGTGAGTGATCACTTGATTTTCTGCTGCCCACTCCCCAAGGAATTAATATTGATGCATCACTGCATTGCCCTGCCATCTTCTGGGTCTATATGCTGTGTGTGTTTGGCTCTCTAGGTGCAGGGACTTATTGCAGAGGATAAAAGTGGGGGGAGGAGTGCTCTTCATAGATGCAGCTCTGAGCTCTTCATTGCATGTATCTGAGGCACTTGTATAGTGTGTGCTCTGAGATATTTCTATGTCTTGTGAGGCACGGCCGACATGGTGCACCATGGCCAAGGTGCATCACATGGGCTTTGTGAGGTATGGCCTGGCATGTTAGCTCAGGGCCGGCATACAGCACAGAGCCTGTTCACGTGAGCCTGTTTTTACTCTGTGTGATTGTTGTGTTAGACCTGACCGGTGCACAGTGGGTTAATGGCACCCAGGTCTGAGGATGTGTTAATTGCTCACCTGACTAGTGCACAAACGGTTAACTGCAGCCAGGTCTGAGGCTGAGAGTGAATGCTGATTCAAAACATTACATTGCAGGTGTGGGTGTGGCAGCTAGGATAAGTGCTGCCTTGTGCTGTGATTGAGAGAGACCAGACATATCCTCTAAGATGTGAGGACGTGAGGCAGAGGGGTCCGGTCCCTCTGGGGGACGAGGAGGGGAGCCTGCCTCTCCATGCAGGAGACCCCTGTCCCTGTGAACTGTATGGAGCCTTTGGCCAGACTGAGAGGTTGGTAGAGCACCTGAGTGTATGGGGGTTCCGGCTGAGCTTGAATGGGGCTCACTCTGAACATGTTGGTGAGGCTGTCGTCTGAGATCTCTGCCTGTGTTGGTAAGGCTTGGAGGCAGCTGGGCATCATGGGCAGGGTGAGGAGACCTTGGGGGACGCTTCGACTGCCCGGGAGCTCAGGTGGCTCGGAACCTGGTCTGGGCCTGATAAGGCTGTAGTCCATGGAAGTCAATTAGGGACTGTGGATGGGTGTGTGTGGGCCCTGTGATGGGTTGGAGCCCATGAAGTCCATGTCGGATTGTATGTGTGATAGACCTAGGAGGTCTCAAAGACCAGGCGGCAGTAACCACCATTGGGACCGACTATCAAGTCATGATGTGGTCATGTTAACTGACTGAATGCTGTGAGCTGAGAAATGCAGTGAAATCGAGTGAGATGAGTGGAGCCATGGGGCCAGAAGGTAGAGGGCTTTGCACCACCTGCAGTTGGAAAACTGGCTGAACCTGGAGGTGCTCGCGATGGCATGTTTGGTGTAGCCCCTGTACTGGAGGTCTGGGCATGTGATGGCAGACTTGGAAGTGGCTGGCGACCTGGTAAGACACATGCTGAGGAGTTCTTGGGGATGCCTGGCTTGCCCTGGAGCTCAGGTAGCTAAGCCTGGGTCTGGGCCTGGTTCTTACTGGTGTCATGTACAAATGCCAATGTGTGTGTCATGTGAGAGACCCGGAGATGTCTCGACGGCACAGGGGACTGTATGCTGTCAAGCATGTATAATGTATACTCCCTGACAGAAGTTGTCGCTTATCCATGTTATGTAAATAAAAGCTTATAACCTGAAATTAAATTCATCCATTAGTTATATAAATTACTCTTGTAAAAGCTGAAACCTCCGAAATGTGGTTTAGGTTAAGAGAATAAATTGGCATCAATGCTGAAATATTGATCATTTAATGAACACAGAATGGTAAGATTTTGGCAAGACAAAAGTTTTTTCACCCACTGAAAGTAATGTGATTTTCAAACAAAAAATTAACTTAAAATACAAATATATGTTGCATAACATTGGTGAATGAAGTTGTGGTGCTATCAGAGTCATATTTAATATTTTGTGTGATTTCCATGAGCTTGAAGGACTGCATCCATGCGGTTCAATAATGATTCATACAATTTATTAATAAAGTCATCAGGAATAGTAAAGAATGCAGTCTTACATGCCTACTAGAGTTCATCTAGATTCTTTGGTTTTGTCTTCCAAGCTTCCTCTTTCATCCTACCCCAAACATGCTCAATGATGTTCATGTCTGGTGACTGCGCTGGCCAGTCCTTGAGCACCTTGATCTTTTTTACCTGGAGGAACTTTGCTGTAGAGATGGATGTATGAGATGGAGCACCATCCTGCTGCAGAGTTTGACCCCTTTTATGATTTGGAATTGAAGAGGTAGTTAATACTTCTTGATATTTTAGGCTATTGATATTGCCTTCCACCTTGCAAATGTTTCACACACCCCCATACTGAATGTAACCCCAGACCATGATCTTTCTACCACCAAATTTAACTATTTTCTGGGTGTGTTTTGGATCCATACAGGCTCCAGTAGGTCTCCTGTAGTATTTGTGGTGGCTGTGGTGTAATTCTACTGAAGATTCATCAGAGAAATCCACCTTCTGCCACTTTTCCAGAGTCCATCTGTTTAGCAGGCTGTGGGACTTAGCAAATGCCACACGTTTTTTTTTATTCGCCTTATGTTTAGTGCTGGCTTCGGGCACTGATTTGACCATGGAGGCCATTTCGAGACAGAATCCTACAAACTGTTCTAGTTTACACAGGGACTTGAGGTGACCAGGCCTGTTGGAGCTCTGCTGCAGTGGAAGAGGGGCTTGCTTTGGATTTTCTAACCAATAAACTTTCCTCCTAAGCAGTTGTCTTGCGGGGTCTGCCGGACCTGGGCTTGTCAAACACATCTCCATTCTCTTCAAATCTTTTTTAATTTTTTGTACTTGACGCTGAGACACATTAAAGATGCCAGCCACCTCTGCAGTGGATCTGGTCTTCAGCCTCTTGATAGTCAAGGCTTTGATCGCAGCGTGGATTTTTGGCATATTGTCAGAGCTCAAGTTGCTGTTCAAGTGAAGGTCTAGGGTGCTGGGTTATTTTTAGACACACCCACTAATTAACCGATCATTTACGGAGCACAGGCGAGGATGTAAACTAGGATTGGGTGTATTATGTGACCAGGCGACAAAACGTTTGTCTTGCTAAAATCTGACCATTCTGTGTTTATTAAATGATCAATATTTCAGCATTGATGCCAATTTATTTTCTTAACCTAAACCACATTTGGTAGGGTTTCAGCTTTCAGAAGAGTAATTTATACAACCAATGGATACATTTAATGTCAGGTTATAAGCTTTTATTTACATAACATGGATGAGCGACATAACTTCTGTCAGGGAGTGTAAATAATGCCAGGCGGGCATAGCCGCCATTTAGAACAGTCTGTGATGTTTATATGATTATGTATAGTATAAGTAAGTTGTGGAGCCCACTGGGACGGGGGACGGGGTACTCAGTACCGGACTGGGGTACTGCTGGGGATATCACGGCAGTCTTGGTCTGGACCGTGTCCCAGTTCCGCAAGTAAATGGGGGAATATTTACAGGGGAGTTTGTCGTGACGCCACCCACAGGTTGTGGTCGGTGAGGGGACCACCGCTGCTGCAGAACCTCCGGGGATGATGTTTGACAGCTGGAGATGTAATGGCTCCCCGCAGGTAGAGCTTGGTTCCCCGGGGCAGTGGTAGTAATAGTCTATAATTAATGCTGAGTAGGGATGATACTAGAGGTGGCGGCAATTTGTGAAGGAGCGTAGGGCTAGAGCGAAAGGATCACACAGACTCAAGGTTTTGAAGTTTTCCAAGGCTTTACTGCAGATTTTGTAGCAGAGTGCTGTCCACGGAGTCTGTACAGGGGCCGGGTTGCTCCCACCCTGTCCGGGTCCTCAGCTTCCCTCTCCTGCGCTGTGTGTGTAGCCCTGCTGCTGCTTTAGCTAGGCTGCTGGCCTATCTCTCCTCACAGGTACCCCCTTTGCTAGGCAACTTGAGTCTTTCCTCTTTATTTTTGACCCCGCCGTGTTGCTTTGCTGAGGTACAGTGTAGATATATAACCTCCACTAGTCTGGTGTTTACTTTGCTGCATGTGTCAGTCACAGTTTTGGATCCGGTAGCCGTCTGTACGCTCCTCCGGGGCGAGTTATGAGGTAACTCAGTCTCCCAGATGTGTTCTCCTGTTTCTCTTACTTCTTCCCTCAGACCCTGGCTAGGCCTGGAAGTGGGTAGCAGGCTGTGGAGAGGCCTAAGGCAGCCCCTTTACACCACCAGTCTTTTTTCCTCAGTCCTCCCAGGAACTGAACTAACTCCAACTGACTAACTGTCACTGCCACTCTGAGGTAAACAACATTGGCTCCTCCCACCACTCTGCTCTTCCCCACTTCCTCTCCACACCAGAATATATAGGGAAGCAGCTTTAGCTCCCCCTTCTAGCCTGGAGGCGCAAGTGTAGTGTTGTGGGTTGTGTGGGGAGTTAACCCTTTGTGGTGTTACTGTGGCACATTAACCCCTGGGGTGCCACATAAGTATAAAGCGCAGCTAAGGCTAAGTGGCTGTAACCACCATAGCAGCTGTCGTTAGTGCTCCTGAGATTCTATGGAGAGGTGGTTACTGCTCCTGGTTAATGTGTGATGTTATGTTACTATGTGAATAGCGTTCTATGTCAAGTTTTTATGTATACCATGTATGTGATCATGTAAATATGTGAGTAGTATGCGGTTTATGATAAAAAAATAATAAACTGCTGTTTATGTTACGTTACACATGGTTGTTGGTGTCACTTATGCTGCCAAGCGAACCCTCTAGGCACACGCTACCTCACAGTGTTTATATAAACATTTGATAATTTGCTCAGCAGATACAAACATTACATGTAGGCAGGAAAACAAATGTTCATATAAAGAGAAATCTCTCACAGCCAGCACAGGCCAGTAATGTTACTGCAAGAGTTGTAGCATAAAACACCTCCCCCCTCTCAACCCCCTCCCCAGCAGCCTGCAGAAGCCTGAGATTCAGTGTAACTTCAGCACAGAGTAGAGAGGGGAGGGACAGAACACCAGCTTGGATAGGCGTGGATATTTAAATAACATTTACATACTGTGACTCTTAGGAGTCAGGTCTATTACATTTACAGCTTCCTGCAGGGTGTGAAGTTGCTTATAGCAAGAGAACTACAAAGAGTACATGAATGATTTTTACATATTCTTAAAGGTCTGCCCAAGCACTATTCAAGGGTACTATTAGTATCATACTGAAAAATTAGCTGACAGAGTCCCTTTAACTGACCTTCCATAGGAGGTTTTTAACTTCAGATTTCCTACAAGGATAGATCAATTAAAGCTACATTTGCTTATACCTTAGTCCAGATGTTATGGATGCCCTGATATACACTGTTCACATTTAAGCAAGAGAAATCTGAGCTCAGTGCATGAACTAGTAAAAATAATGAAGTCCAACCAGTAGAAAGGCAAGTGCTTTGTGTTTTATTTGTGGTACCACCAGCTGAACAAAAAAGGACTAGAACAAATATACATATGTTACAAACCAGGACAATTGGTGTTGCAAGGGACAGACACAAACTGCTGATACCAAATCCTCAATTAACATGGGTAATAGTAAAGTGCAGAAAGACACAGTCTTGAAATGATATTTGGTACAATTAGGCATACAAAATTATTCAATGTAGCTACATCAAAGTAAACATCAAAGTTGCCTAAGGATACATATGCAGCCCTAGTGTACACCATAAAGACCTACTCAGACCATGTCAGAAAGGTCACTCACAATACAGAGGTAAGGGGAAAACAATAAGTGTCTGGGGTGCAGACCCCGACACATACGGTATTTCAAAAACCTTCATCAGGGACTTTATTATTTTATTTTATAATTCTTTATTTTCAGTATTTTTTAACAAAACATAGAAAACCAAATCAGACGATCATTTGTCACAATAAAACATGAGAACACACTACTTTGGTATATAGCAGTATAAACACCATGGTGGATATATACTGTATATTCTCGAGTATAAGCCAACCCGAGTATAAGCCGAGGCCCCTAATTTTACCCTCCAAAACTAGGGAAATGTATTGACTCGAGTATAAGCCTAGGGTAAGAAATAAGAGACCGGAAGGACGCGGCGCTGCCAGCAAGGAGTCGCCGGTAAAGGTAATGTATACAAATGTTTGTTATTTTAACTGGTGCCGCAGCCTGGGGGACAGATACTAAGGAGGGGGGGTTGTATATCACTGCTGGGGGCCAGTGTAGTGCAATATGCACCGTTGCCCCTGCCGCTGATGGGCGAGGGATGCAGTGCATATTCATTACATTAATGGGCGGCCCCATGTGACTGCCCACGGTCACTAGGGCCCCCTCCTGCCTCCTCCAGCCCCCGGTCACATCCCCCCCCACAGCAAATACCGAGTGACTTGAGTATAAGCCGAGGGGTCACTTTTCAGCATAAAAATTGTGCTGAAAAACTCAGCTTATACTCGAGTATATACTGTACTGAATGAGGATAGAGAGTCTATATCTCCTATAAGTTTCTATCTTTCCAAAGTCCATGAATATAACAAGTTATTCAAATGAAATAGCTAAATTAGACACTCCATCCGTCTGAACTAAAATAATTGGGTGAGAATAAACAAGAGGACAGAGAGAGAATCAGACAACAGAAACATGTAGAAGAAAAGAGCAAAAAGAAAAGAGAATGGATAAAGGGGAAGGGAAGGGTCCTTGTCGGGGCAGTGCTACTGCTAATGAATATTCATGTCTCAATCATCGCTTACTCCTCGGCACTCTCTATAGATATCCGTTTGTTTAAACTCCAGCCAGCTAAACGATGTGTCTCTAAACCTCGTGTATGAGTCATGAATTGAAGACGTTAAGTCCTCCATTAACATGAGGTCATTCACCTTCTCAATCCACATAGAAATGGGGCGGCATGTCGCCTTCTTCCATAGGAATGGAATGCATGCTAGAGCCGCCATTATCAAAAATCTCAGCAAGGAGTGTTTATATCTGTGCATGGGGATCTCGCAGTGATGAAGCATAAACAGCTCAGGGCCTAGGTTGCCCCCATAAACTGTAACAATTCTAATAATTTCACTCACTTTGGCCCAGAAAGGGCCAAGGGTCTCGCAGTCCCAAAAGATGTGTATCAAGGTACCTTCAACCTTGCCACAACTCCAGCACACATTTTGTGTAGTCGCGACGGGACTTTATACCAGTAAGCAGTTTGTAATTAGCTTCTTGAATTTGCGAGCTAATCGAGGTAGTATATGCTAATGTATATATTTTCGTTTCTGCTCTGGGCTGAGTTATGTCCACGTCAGCCACCCATTGCAACATAAATTGAGGTGTTAGTAAATCCAGAGGAGAGACCAACAATGCATAAGTTCTGGAGAGGGCATGCCTACAAGAACCAGAGCCTTGACAGAGTCTCAAAAACCGTCTTGGATCTACTATAAGCTACTCTCGGGGAAAGACTATGAAAATAATGATTAATTTGTAGACATCTCCAGAATCCTAAAGGACCAAGAGTTAAGATAGAACCCAGTTGTTCCAAACACGACGACGTCTCTCCATCTCCCCAGCTCTCCACAATATCTATACGTGCCGTAATCCATTGACCTAAAACCGGATCACCAATACTAAAATTAGGATGACTGAGTATTAGGAATAAGGGCGAGTCAGTAGGGATCATTGAAGAGCAAACCAGCCTATGGCTGCATGTAGAAAGCGTGGCACCAATTGTAGGATGGTCGTATAGGGCCCCTTTCATTTCTATCTCTACCCACAGCAGTGTATGAAGCTGATATGGAGTAAAGCTCTGTTCAATCTAGACCCAGGTTTTATTGTCTTTATGTCTACACCAATCTATTACCCGAGCGAGGTGACTCCACTTTATTATTTTTGACTAGATCATGAAGTATGCACTTAGCTCAGATTTCTCTTGTTTAAATATATGTATTGAGCTGCATCGTATGACCAACCATGTCTATAGTGATCCTTTGGTCCATTATATTCTATACACAGTTCACAGCAGCAAAATGTCTTTTAGCTACAATAGACAGAGGGAGACAAGGTTCTCAGCCAAACATTGTAGCAAAAGGAGATCTCCCAGACTCTGAAACATAATTGTTATAGGTAAACTCAGCCAAAGGAAGCAGGTCTAGCCAGTTGTCTAGGTGAGAATTGGAGAATATTTGTAAATATTGTTCATTGGACTGATTAATTTTTTCGGGGTGCCCATTACTGTGGGGTTGAAGTGTCAAGGAATTTTTACCACAAACTCCTTGAAGTCTTGTCTACTTTTGGGCTACCAATAAAAGTGGTAAAGAAGTTCAGCTCTACTTCCAACTCCTGGATGACCAGAGAGGAGGGATAAATGATCCCAGGATAAGACCTTCCGGTGGAGTGCCCTTGAAACAAGAATATTGTCGTGCCTTTCTTAGAAATACGTGCATTTAGTTTGCTTGAGACAATATATTGTTTGCTTGTTCAGCGATGACTTATCCCATAGCGCCATCTGTTGACAATGTTCCCACATTACATTATGTTTACTGCATAGTCTAATTTTGGTCTCTCCATGCCTATGTATTCCCATGAGACTGTGCTCTAGGCTCTGCCCCTTCTCCTCCAGAAGCCATTACAGCCTCATACAAGCTGACATCCTGGTGTGCTGACCCTTCTCTCTCTGGATTTCAGCTCATCTGCATGTTTCCCTCAGCATAGCACAGTCGGTGAGTTTATAATATGCTACTGACCACCTAAATGTACAATGTAGCTACACTGTTGTTTATCATCTTATTATCTGCTATTATACTTATTGTGTATTTGCGATATCGTGTAGGAACATTGTGTGACCTGTAACAATGTAATTTTATATACTTCAGATATGCTTATGTTGTATTGAGAATTTCTATTTGTTTTTTCTAGTTTTACACTTAACCTACTAATAAAAGTTGAAAAGGACCCCCAGCGTCCATGTCAATGCATTGATGGGAAAGAGTTTACCTGTCTGTCAGCTCGTTCTTCAGGAGTACAGAGCGAGGGTGCCAGAACAAATATGTCTCTTAGAGAACTAAAGGAAGAAAAGATGGCAACAAAAATACATTGAGGATCAATTACATGTGAAGGAGACTTATCAGCAGCATCAGATCAATTTAAGTATCTGAATAGAGTCTCAGCCCCGTGTTTTATCTCAGCTGAGCAATAGGAAAGGATGAAATCAATTTATGAGAAAAAGGGCGACCATCAAGCTTGGCGAGGATTCAGCACATTTTGGTTATTATAGATTCACTGAAAACGTAGCTCCATCAAGAAGATTACGGCATTCCTCAAGGCCCAATTTTATGACTAAGAAATCATGGTCACCAATAGAATAATTCTGCTTTGCTGGAGAAAATTTCATGGAGAAGAATCCACATGGATGATTTTTTTGCTCTAGTGAAATTTTGCGAGAAAACTGCTTTAACACCAATAGCAGAGACATCCACTTCAAGGAAGAACTGCTGTTCACATCAGGATAATGCATGGCTGGAGCAGTAGAAAAACAAGACTTGAGTTCTTGAAAGTCTTGAACTGCAGCTTCTGAGCAGTTCGGGGAATTAGCTCCCTTCTGAGTTAGGGTTGTCAAATCTGCGATCAACAATCCAACGATTTATCGTAGTCATATCTTGGTGTCACACGCAATGACGTGCTAACGATGTCGTTTGAACGACTCCAAACCTGTGACATTTCAGCGATATTGTTCACAATATCGTACCATGTAGCGGTACCTTAAGACATGTTGATACAGGACATCACAAAATATTTCATTCACAAAGTGTTCGAACACAGCTGATGCATTGCACAGTCAGAAAGGCATCACTTGATGTCATGCACATGGATGTGGACCACCGGAGGGATGTGACTAAGTGTCTACCAGGAATTCACCAGATGTATCCTGGTAGACACTGGATCCTGGATGTATAATTTTTTCTTTGTATGTGTAGAATAACAAACTTTTTTAATAAGCTAATATAGCACATTATATCATTTTGGGGAGCTCCAGGATAAAACTGGTTTTCTGTATCCGTTCACTTTGACCTGTGAACGATTGAGGATCGCCTTTGTGGACCAGGTGCCATGCAGCAGACCAAGAAACTAGAGCTTTTGGTGGGATTTTCCCACAGGGCCAATATGCTGTTTCTTCAACCTAAGTCTTGTGAGTGCATCAGCTCTGCACTTTTATTTGTGATTTTTTTTTAATATTGTGCTTAAATCCTGTGTGGCACTGTTCCTTTTGTATTCCGTATCCTCATAGTATTATATGAAAAGAGGTACCACTTCAGGGCAGTCTTCGGACTGCAGCAGCTGATCCCAGAGGTTGGAACACAGGAATGGACATGGAGTAACAGGCAGGACAGGATCACAGGCAGAGTGGCTACTGGCTCTGGTTAAGATGAAATGGTTCTGGTTCAGGTACTGACAAAACAGCTGGTACAGACGGACCAGGTTCTGGTTCAGGTGCAGACTAAGACCGGCTTCACACCACGGCACAATCCGATCCGGGGCTGTCTGATTTTGGCCTCATAGTATCCTATGGGGCCGGATGGCAGCTCTCTGCCATCCGGTTTCCATGTGTCAGGGAGAATCCGTGAGGAATCAGATTTTTCTCCCGGACACCAAATTGGAGCATGCAATATTTTTGTGTCCGGGGAGAAAAATCTCCCAAAATCGGATCCTCCTGAATCCAGGGCAATCCAGCGCTCCCTAACATGGGAGTCTATGGTACCAGATTGCCCCGATCCGGGAGGATCCGGCAACCAGACACCGGTGGCTGCATGCTGCTGTAATTTCAGGACCACGGCTAGCTCCCTGCTAGCCACGATCCTGAAACATCGGCAGCTGCGGCAGCAATTGAGGCATCCGGCTGCACATCGGACCGGAGGGCATATTTGGCCCTCCAGTTCTGTGTCCAGATCCGGTCCGGGACTGTCAGGTTCACCCCTGACAGCCCCGGATTGGATCACACCGCGGTGTGAAGCCGGCCTAAGACGGCTGGTACAGAGAAGTCAGGTTCAGGAATGGATTCAGATGCAGTCACAAGCACTCGAACTCTGAACCTGAACACTGAACATTTTTTAAAAGTCTGTGTTCAGTACAGACATGACACCTGAAAGTCTGGTTTGCGCATTCTTACTTAGGTACACTAAAGTCTTAGTGAGCCTTATAAAGGCCCAGGCAGATGAACACATGGGATTATGCTGGTGATCTACAGAGCCCAACTTGGAGCATAACGGAGTTTAGTGGACCAAGATAAGGGAAGGAAAGCCCAGATCTGTGACAAGTGCATAACAGGTAAAAAATAATACTTAAAGAAAAGAAGAGTGAATGACCATCACCATCTATTGCAACTTCTCACACTTTCTCTTCTTCACTGCTACATGTGCAAGTGATCACTGCAAAAGGTCAGCCTGGTGATGCATGTTACATGTTCCTTTCATATGCTACTATAAGGTGGTTTAAAATGTAAGTAACTCTAAGAACAACTTCTAGGATTTCTTTGTTAAAAATAAAATAAACACATAAATAGAAAAACACATACAGCAAGTCGTATTTTCTATAGTGCTGTAAACCTCTACTGCCAGGCGGTTTCCCAGCTGTTCTTTTGTGCCAGCCGCTTTTATTTTCCAACATCTTATGTCCAGTTTTCATCTCTTCCAATCTCTCTGACAGATGTAAAATGCTGTTTTCATAGAAATAAAGATCGTCTTCATGCTTAAAGTCTACTTCCCATCTGGAGCAAAGCGTGCAGCGAGGCAAACATTGAAGTGATTCACATAACATCAATTATACAATGGTTGGGAAATCTTCAGCACTAAATGGATCTTATAGTGGGTTTACACGTCCCGATATCGGGGTGATATATTCATACAACGGCGCGGGAGCGCGCATTTTTTGAGCACTTTTCCCGATATCGCATCGGCGGTTTACACCCTGCGATATCGGGAAACAATGTCCCTACAATGTGTACGCCCACCAACCCAGTAACGACCATTTAACATGGGAGTTAATGGGTGAGGTGCGAGTACACATCGTAGTTGGATGTTAACACGCAACGATCCGGCTCCAACTGGCATCCGATATCGGGCGGTTGAATAGCACGCTCATTCGACCCCCGATATCGTTTTGCCATCGTTCCTGCATCGCGTTGTACCTTCAAACAGTACAACGCAGGAACTATATCGGGTCCAACTCACGAACCACGTGACTTTTTGTCGGAGTTGGACGCCGATATCGTGGCGTGTAAACCCACCATAACTGCCCTTTGTATCTTGATTGCTCACTACTGGACAGCCCCTGCATAATCACTTTAGGGCCATATACAAAAACAATATATACTCACCTACCACAGAAATGCCTGCAATGCTATTCCATTGGGGTCACACAAGATTGTTGTCACATGGCTGCTGCAGCCAATCTACACTTGCGGATCACCTGCAGCCTTCACTATTTCTTCAGAGTTGATGAAAGATTTGACTGAATATTTATATTTTTTAATGTTAAAAATAGACATCAGTCCATCAAATTCAACCTATTACCTGACGTGCTGATCCAGAGGAAGACAAAATCTATAAGTGGAACTATAAACAGAGAATTGTGTTTTTAGTCTGATTTCTCAGTGTATTTTAAATGTACTTTGCAAAAATCTGCTTCCATATTGATATTCACCCAACTTTCCCAAAAATACAGTCATGTCTGAAATTGCCCCAGAAAATAAAATATTTCTCCCAGGAATTAATGCAATTACACGTTTTGTTATTGTCATGTGCTGTCTAGCGCTGATTATCTGCCGACTATTTTTGATGCTGCTGTAACTTAAGCTGTGTGAATTTCCCTCTAGTACTGCTTGAGTTAATGCCAGTTCTATTGCCGTGTCCTGGTGGATGGGAAATTAATGTGTGAGTATCCTCACACTAGCCTTTAATTAGTCTCTCCTTCCACCAGGTTGTGCTGCTGATAGAGTTTCACTCTATACCTGGAAGCTGTGCTGTGCAGATCTGATTGTTTGTGCTGCTGAGAACTTTTCCTTTGGAGTTGCTGTACCCTGATTCAGTGGAGGGAGGTGAGGGGGAAATAGCTCAGGGCTGCTGGAGGAGTTAAGGCTTAGGGTGGAGACCCAAACCTTCTCACCATCAGAGATACCTTCAGAGTCAAGGCTATTCAGGTTCCTAGTCTAGGGACAGACTAGCTTTCCCTGGTCACCCTGCCCGTAACTGCCATTACTTCACCAGCATTTCCAGTACACTGTGACATTATCAGCAGCCATATAATTCTCCTTGAGTTACTATGTCTCAGACTGCCAGGCTGATGCATTTTCTTGCCTGATGCAGACCATCTTTGAAGAGGCAACTGGTTTGCGAACTCAGGTAGTGCAATAGCTGCAGCAAGTTGTGGGTTACCTGGCGTCGGTTCATGTTCAGGCCGTGCCAGAACCCAAGGTCTCTCTTCCAGATAGGTTTTCTGGTGGAAGAGACACATTTTTTTTGTTTTCCATGAAGCATTTAAAGGAACCAACCACCCCAAATGACCCCCCGGACTGTTAATATGTGTCCCTACACCCAGCACACACATTTGGGGCAATCGTTTTTGCTAAAAAAACAGTTTAGTAGAAGCTAAGATACATGTTTATAAAGTGAAATCAATCGCGACGGATAGGTGTTACCTAGCTTTGTCCACGTGCAGTGCTCGTGTCTGTGATCCTCCTCTCCCTCCTCCCCTCTCAATTTCTAAGAGCACGGCCGCGTCATGAAAGGGGGCGGGTTCGCCACGATTTAGCCCCGCCCCCTTTCATGACGCGGCCGTGCTCTTAGAAATTGAGAGGGGAGGAGGGAGAGGAGGATCACAGACACGAGCACTGCACGTGGACAAAGCTAGGTAACACCTATCCGTCGCGATTGATTTCACTTTATAAACATGTATCTTAGCTTCTACTAAACTGTTTTTTTAGCAAAAACGATTGCCCAAATGTGTGTGCTGGGTGTAGGGACACATATTAACAGTCCGGGGGGTCATTTGGGTGGTTGGTTCCCTTTAAGGTTTATTTCAGGCTCAGGCTTCTGGAAGTGAGGAACAGCGGTGGAGATAATAGTTTTTCTTCTTGAAGGGGACCCCCACATCTGACACCCAGTGGAATGACCCTGCCCTCAGGAGTCAGTTCTGCTTGGGTCTGTCAGACTGCAAGACACCCTGGTTCAGTACACTGCACCTAAGTCATTGGAGGCTGCGATGTCCCTAGCCATACGAGTTGACAAATGCCTGAGGGAGAGACTGAGAACTACTTTGTCTCCTGTTACTATCCCTGCTGAGGAGACTATACCTGATGAACCCATGCAGTTGGGGGTAGTGGGCTCTCGCGTTAACCTCCTGTGGCTACTGTTCCTCAAGTGGGTGGAGCTTGTTTTTTCTGTAGAAATCCTGACCATTTTATTTAGGTTTGTCCACTTTGCTCCAAGTGAACCATGCAGTCTCAGAAGCAGCCTGCCTCGGGTCATTCGGAAGGAGCTGACCAGAAGGTTTATATTTCCTTCCTCGCTAAGTCTCCGTTCACACTGTCTGCTAAGGTGATGGTGGATGGTAAAACCGAGACTGTTCCAGTTCTGGTCGATAGCAGAGTGGGGATTAACTGGATGGATTCTCACTTCACTCAGGCTCATGGTCTCACCAATAGTGCTTTAGTGAGACCCATTGCCATTGGCTCGATCGACATAGTTCCACTCAGCCAGAGTGCCCTCTCCCAAGTGGTGCGTGATGTGAACTTGAGCATAGGAACTCTCCATCAAGAGGTCCTGTCCTGTCACCTCTTGGAGAATCTGCCCACTCCCATTGTATTGGGCCTTCCCTGTCTGGAGAAACACAACCTGGTGATTGACTGGAAGGCCAGAAAAGTTGTAAGTTGGGGGGGCTTTCTGTGTGAGTAATTGCCTAGCTACAACTATTTCTTCCGTACTGGTAGCACCAACTCCTACCCCATTACCAGGAGTGATTGGGCGTTAGCCTGGAAAAGGCGGTGGAGTCTGGACCAAGCCTCAGATTAATGGTGGGTCTAGGCATTGTTCTAGGAGGAGGGGCAGGGGAAGGATGGTGGTTCCTACTGTGCAGTCCAGGGAAGGAAACCCTTGGCCCTGGGGGACACTGCTGCTGTTTGCCATCCTGGATGTATGCCTTCAGACTGTGACAGCAGATATAGCAATAAACATACAGATCCAGACCTGAGAGTAAACAAGTATGTATGAGTGTTGTCCAAGCACATCAGGTGGAGGTGTGCTGATGTGGGTCCTAGTTCCGGAGTTATTGGTCCAGTTAGGATATTGGACATTTGCAACCCTGTGTTATACCAACTCGAACTACCCTCAGTGTTGGAAACCGGGTAACATTTTTCATATCTCGTCACTCAGGAAGTGTGGACATTTTCCGGTTATGTCCGGCTTCAAGTCCAAAGGCCTCTCTTAAAAGAAGGGGTGCTATCATGCTCTGTCTACCGCTCATTATCTGCTGTCTATTCTTGATGCTGCTGTAACTTAAACTGTGTGAAATTACCTCTGGTACTGCATGAGTTAATGCCAGTTCTATTGCCGTGTCCTGGTGGAAGTGAATTTAATGTGTGTGTCTCTTCCCCTATAAGTAGTCTTTCCTTCCACCAGGTTTTGCTGCTGATAGTGTATCACTCTATACCTGGAAGCCATACTGTGCTGACCTGATTGTGCTCCTGAGAACTTTACCTTTAGAGTTGCTGTACCCTGGTTCAGTGGAGGGAGGTGAGGGGGAATAGCGCATGACTGCTGGAGGAGTTCGGGCTTTAGGTGGAGGCCCGAACCTTCTCACCATCAGAGATACCTTCGGGGTCAGGGCTATTCAGGGTTCCCAGTCTAGGGACAGACTAGTTTTCCCTGGTCACCCTGCCGATAACTGCCATTCCCTCTCCACCATTCCCACTACACCGTTACAGCTATACACATGTTTATATCCTTTGTGTGTATGGTATAACACAAAAAAAACACACAGAATAAAGGCAATTTGAACATAATTTTACACATGCAAGCATGGGATGCTTGTTCAAACTCATCTGTGGCAAGAAACAGCTGTGAGCAATATGAAAATCACACCTGAAACCAGATAAAAGGGAAGAAGATGACAATCTTTGCATTGTGTATTTGTATGTGCTACACTAAGCAGAAAGAGGAGAAGACTGTCTGAGGACTTGAGAAGCAAAATTATTTAAAAATATCAACATTCTCATGGTTACAATTCCATCTCCAGAGATCTTGATGTTTCTTTGTGCACAGTGCGCAACACAATCAAGAAGTTTGCAACCCATGGCTCTGTAGCTAATCTCCCTGCATGAGAACAGCAAAGAAAAATTGATGAAAGATTGAAGTCTCCAAAGATCACTTGCAATTGTAAACAGTTGTTTTGCCCAGATAACATTTGGCTGGCTATATATTTTCTTTGAAGGGCGAATTCAAATGAATACCTATTATTATACTTATTAGGTGATCTCAGTATATAAGACATTGCTTGCTCTCCCCTGTGGCTCAAATTAGGCGTACACTCACCATATGCAGCCACAAGAATCTATCAACTAATGCACTTGGCAGGAGGCAGCTAGACTTCATTAAATAAAGGCAAACACAGGTGCTAGATACCTATATAATCACTCTCAACTAGCCAATACATGGGGGAGGTGACTGATGGCATTTACTATGCTCACAGACAATGTTGCATACATAGGGCGCCATTCACACTGATACATGTGGTGCAGAGTGTCTGTATGCTGCTTACTGATCCTGTCCAGTTCACTGGACCAGGCGGGCAGTTTAGTATGATGCCTCTGCACCACTAAAAGAATGATGCTCCCAGAAGCCCAACTGCACCTCGCAAAATGGCAAAAAAGTGCAAAAAAAAAATTATGATTCAAAATTTTTTCATGAGGTATAACAAACCTGAGTTGTTTTTTTTTATTATTGTCTGTTTATTAATTTTTTTGAGTATATGGATTGGGATTTTCAAGTATGAGGATCCTTGATGCGGATTACAAGCTTACATGTTCTGGCCATTACATCTGCCAATACCTCATAGAAATGTTTTGTATCCCAAAAAATTGTTTTGCACTTTTTCATGGGCTCCTGGGTGCATCATTCATGCAGAGTGGTGCAGAGGCATCGTACTGAGCTGCCCGCGTGGTCCAATAGCCTGGACAGGATCAGTGGGTAGCTTCATTGATCACATGATATTCCCTGTTGCCAAAGTAAGTGAGGAGACCTGTGATACTACATTAAGCATTGCAGAGAAGTAACTGTTCATTTTGTTTTTTTTACATTCCTAAGCACATTTTAATACAAAAAAAAGTATGGAGTGAACATTCAACCCCTTTAAACTGTAACCGCTGTTTAAATTTTTATTTAATAATAATGTAGAGCAAGTGATTTTAATAAATTTTTTAATATTCTTCATTAGATAATTCTGGTTGGTTACCATTCATAAACCTTCCACAAGGTGTCCCACACTGCACTGTGTGTGAAGCAGACATATGTTTATTATCACTCACATCCGTCTTCAGTGAATACGGGGCATGTATCCATATAAGGGTAAAGGGGACGTGGCCTACATTCCAGGCTTCAGCCGATGAGCAAACAATGTATCAGATTAGGCTGAGCTAACAGCACAGTTGCAAAGTAACATTAGAGTTCAGGATCAGGTCAAACTCTTCAGAAGTTTATGTGCCAAGGAAAGATTTGTCACAATCTCTGTGTAACCCTTTGTCAGCTGGCTCCACACAGCTCAGGATCTCTCTTGCCCTTTCTCTGCTATCACATTGCACTGCTCCCTATCAGCTACTGGCCACACCCACAGAGCTATAAAATGCAGTTTTTAAAAGCGCACACAAAAATGTGAGGAAATAAGTCATATGGCAATAAAAAGCATTATCTTACCTGCTATGTGACCCATCATTAACAACCAGTGCCACATTGTTTTTTGTTTTATTTTTAATGAAATTATATTTACACTTTAAGTATATTTTTTTTACTCTTTACTATTTATATACAGTATATTGGTGTATACTCCATTCATTGTGGCTTTCCTTGTCTTAGAGGATCTGATAAATTAAGCTTGACATTTTACTACCAGTCCATCCATAAATTACCTGACATGTTTTAAACAGGTGGACACCAAAATTAGAAATAGCTTATCCTGTTGTTCTGTTCTGGTCACAGTGAAAAACATTTGTGGAGGTTCAGGAACATTGTTTGATAGGAATATTTGTTCTTAATTTCAAAACGCTATAATTTACAGATTCTATATTAAAAACGAATGTACCGTATATACTCGTGTATAAGCCGACCCGTGTATAAGCCGACCCCCCTACTTTTGCCCCCAAAAACTGGGAAAACCTATTGACTCGCGTATAAGCCTAAAGTGGACAATGCAGCAGCTACCGGTACTGAAAAATTTTAAAAATGAAAATAGATACGAATAAAATGTTGAACTTTTATTTTAAATAGAAACAGTAAACTACCAATGCAACAGACCACTGTCCTGTTATAAAGCCCCCTATCACTGGTATATAGCCCACCATCCCTGTATATAGCAGCCATAACTAGTATACAGTTGCTGTCAGCAGGGGTAATACAGGCCCCCCAGCAGGGGTAATACAGGCCCCCCAGCAGGGGTAATGCAGGCCCCCCCACAAGGGTAATACAGGCCCCACCCAGCAGGGGTAATGCAGGCCCCCCAGCAGGGGTAATACAGGCCCCCCAACAGAGGTAATACAAGCCCCCCCACAGGGGTAATACAGGCCCCCCCGCAGGGGTAATACAGGCCCCCCCACAGGGGTAATACAGGCCCCCCGTGCAGGGGTAATACAGGCCCCCCCACAGGGGTAATACAGGCCCCCCAGCAGGGGTAATACAGCCCCAGCAGGGGTAATCTCACCCCCTCGGTCTGCAGGCACCCGGGTCCTCCAGCTGCTCCGTCTGCGTGCGCGGCTTCTAATACCGGCATCTTTCCCGCACTTCCTGTTTGAATGTGATCATGTGACCGCGGTCACATAATCGCATTCAAACAGGAAGAGCGGGGAGGACGCCGGTATTAGAAGCGGTGGAGATCTCCTCCTCCCGGCCACAGCTGATCTGACAGCTGTTTAAATCTCCCGCACCAACACTGAACAGGTGATATCGGTGCAGGAGATAAGAAACAGCTGATCGTTGTTTGAAATCTCCCGTGCCGACCTCAGCTATCACCGGAGTTAACATGTGCTCTGTCTTGCACCATTTTTGGGAGTATACGTTTACTGCAGGCGGACTCCCGAACATAGCAGACTGCGTTTGGGTCTCCGCCTGCAGTAAATATATACTACCGAAAATGGTGCTAGACAGAGCACATGTTGACTCCGTCTGCACCATTATAGTCAATGGCCCCATTGGCGCATATGTCCAAAGCCCGTTTTCAGACGTAAACCCCAGCGAGACCTCTGAACATGCGTCAGAACGCAATGTGAAAGCAGCCTAAGAAATCAGGAAGAGAAAAAACACTTTTTCACACGACTGTAGTTGCTGACTGATTTATAATAGAATAGACATGAGTGTGTGGCACCCAAGAGTTCAAGTGCCACAGTTTTATTATCGCAGCCGGGTGGTAGTTTCGCACTTGAGAGCAACAGTGGGTATCCACACCAAACAGAAACCGCATACAACACCTTTCTGCTTCCAGGCCTGAAGGTAGAGATCTAAACTCGGGTTCAGGGTAAGCTCCCCTATAGGTCTGGGGCAGAGTTAGTCAGTTCTGTTCCTAGGAGGACTAAGGAAGACATCCTGTGGACTGGAGCAGTGCTAAGCTCGTCCAAGGATAGCGCAGTTTAGCATGAGGGACCCAAGGCAGGGGACTAAGGAAGGAGAGGAGAGTCTGGGGAGCGGAGCGGTGTCGTGCTCACCCCAGAGGAGGAAGGCCACAGACACGGACACCGGAGTCCGAGGCTGTGCAGGGCCTAACAACCTGGCAGCCAATAATGGAAGGTGGGGAATTCCAAGTTCCCCAGCCACACTGTGCCTGAAGGCAAAACATAAAGCAGCATAAAGAGCCCAGGAACAGCCGCCTGAGACTTGGGGCTAGAGAAGGACTCGAGTTGCCTGCCATACCGGCACCAAGCAGGAGAGAGGGACAGCAGCTCAGCTTAAGAAGCAGCAGGGACGTACCAACAAGGCGCAGCAAGGAGGTCACAGAACCTGTTGGGTGAGGAGAACCCTGAGTTGCTCATAGGTGCAAGGACTCAGTAAACCATCACCTGTCTGTATTCCAGTTGCACCAGTAAAAGGACTGAGGAACCTACAGACCGTGAGTCTGTCTGTTGCTTTGTGCCCTCCATCCTGCACCCAACACCTATACCACATCCACTGCCCTGGGGATCCGCTCCGCCCGTGGGGAGCAGCTCCATCCCAGCTGCCCATCCATCATCCCCAGAGGTTCTGCAGCAGTGGTGGCCACTAATAGCCACAAACCACGGGTGCGTCACGACTACCTTTCTTTTTCATCACCCCTTTCCCTATCAAGCCAAGAACTGGCCTTTTACAACTTAACGCAGGCAGGGTCACGGAAGCTGGGACTCGACCCCTGTGACTCCCCAGAACTGCTTAACAGCCCGGTTCCGGTACCCTATGGCCCTGGGGTACAAAGATTGTCTCTTGCTTTGGAGGACCCAGCACGATTCTGCAATAAGGACAGCATATTTATTTCAGTGAGCACTGTGCAATACTTTATTTTCCCAGTAGGGGAACTGCAGGGAAATTTCACACTTGCTTCCAGGTTTCCTGTTGTTGATTCCTGGATGAGTGTTTAATCAGTTTAGTGTGAATTACCCTTTTTAGTGACTCCACTTGATTTTGCAGTAAAATTACATGGCTGTAGTAGAAATTCAATAAAACTTACACAAATGTATTTTCAAAAACAGTACTATGCTGGAGCCGACATTATATAATTTAACAATATACGAGCAGGTTTTCATAAAAAGTCATACAAAAGCGGGAACAAAATTCCTTAGGAATGGAAAAGATGAGCAAACTTTCAGGAAAAGGAGGCAGTGTGCATTTTTTTTCTCTCAATGAGTTTGCAAGGATTCAGTGCTTAAAAGTTTCCAGTATCCCACATTGTCTATTATTTTCCAAGTGCATGTGCCTGGATGGGGCGTTGTTGAGGCTCTCTAAGGAAAACAAAGGATTGCATTGATTCAGCCTGGCGCAGCGTTGGCAGTGTTAACAAAGTCTTGGTGGATATGGAAGCTATGGCCATTTTTTTCCCACCTAGATCAAATGAACTGGAAAAAGCCCAGATCAGAGGAAAATATGAACTCTGTAAGTCGAAAGCCCACAAGGCATTCTGGTATTTTTAATATGATCATGAGCTATCAAAATTAAAACTAAAATAATTGATGGTACAGCCTAGAGCTTATTAATAAAGCAGGGTAAGCACAGCTGCACAGCTAATATAATTAGCACGTAAAAATGTTTAATAAACTATATTTCTTACTTTAAGAAAATGTTTATTGTACCACAATTCTAAAGATCGGTGGGGATTGCAGTGGTAGGACTCCCAATGATCAGACCATTATTAATTATCTTGTGCATAGGTGATACATTGTGATTCTGAGAACAACTCTTTCGAGTTACATTCTGAAACCATCAAGTTTCCAGTACCCTCAAAACTGACTTTCAGTTACCATCTACCAGTAGAACCACTATTGTGAAGACTTATTATGATTAATATACTGCATATGGCAAAAATGATAAAATAAGGCGCTCACCAAGCATGTAATCTTCATGCTTTGTTCATATCCTAGCTTGAAACTTATATGACTTCAAGGTAGGAGAATATCTGCGTGCTTCATCCAGAGATACCACTAAGTAAACTGCAAACAGTAACTGTGATATGTGTGTCTACTAATGTGTTCTTGCAGTCTGATTTCCTTTCTATAAATGATGATTTTATATGCAGTAGCAAAGTATTTATTCCCACTTCGGTTTTCAGATATAGTGACAATTTTTTCGTGTTTTTTATATATATATACTAGTAAAAAGGCGGTGTGAAATGAATTGTGTGTATACAGGTGGGTGAGTGGGTAGCAGAGTATACAAGCGGGTCTGTGGGTAGCAGAGTATACAGGTGGCTTTGTGGGTAGCAGAGTATACAGGCGGCTCTGTGGGTAGCAGAGTATGCAGACGGCTCTGAGGGTAGCAGATGATACAGGCGGCTCTGTGGTGCGAGTATCAGGCAGCTCTTGGGTAGCAGAGTATACAGGCGGCTCTGTGGTAGCAGTATAAGGTGGCTCTGTGGTAGCAGAGTATAGAGGCGGCTCTGTGGGTAGCAGAGTATAGAGGCGGCTCTGTGGGTAGCAGAGTATAGAGGCGGCTCTGTGGGTAGCAGAGTATACAGGCGGCTCTGTGGGTAGCAGAGTATACAGGCGGGTGTGGGTAGCAGAGATACAGGGCGTGTGGTAGCAGAGTTACAGGAGTGGGGTGAGAGATGATGTCGGAGTGGAGGGGTGAGGAGAGGTCCGGCTGGAGGGGTGAGGAGAGGTCCGGCTGGAGGGGTGAGGAGAGGTCCAGCTGGAGGGGTGAGGAGAGGTCCGGCTGGAGGGGTGAGGAGAGATGCGGCTGGAGGGGTGAGGAGAGATGCGGCTGGAGCGGCGACATGAGCACTCGGCGGCAGGACGTGGCTGCGTGCTGGGGATGATCGTAACCCCAGTCACACGGCATTGTCCTCTGCGGCGGGGTGGGGGCTGCAGAGAGGGATCAGTCCCTCCCCTCAGGTGACACATGTGACCTGAGGGGAAGGAGCCGATTGGGCATTGTGTGGGACACCCCTGCAAGTGGATTGGGCGCTCTGTTGCAAACACAGGACGCCCATCCCATTGCCCAGTACTCCGCGTCCTGGACCAATCGGATGGCCGTCCTCTCTTTAGCAGATCACAAGGACAGTTCCTTGCTTCCTAGTACATGTTGTAGCAGTGATCTGAGGTAGAATTGTAACATCATTTATAATGCTAAGTGTTACAACTTGATGCCCTGCCACTTTGTAACAGACATCAATCAGCCTTAACATCTACAATGGCATGAATGTAAGTAGAATTCATTATCTTGTTAAAGTGGCACTTGAGAGGGAGTGGGATATATTAGGAAGAAAGTCAACAAGTCAGTTTTTTTACGTTCATGTGTTGAGAGCAAAAAAAATCTGCAAGAGTATGGATCTTAGGGACAAATGCCCAATTGTGATGTCTAGATGATTACGTCATACCACATCCACAATGGGCCCAAGGTTCATAGGCTAGCCCATGTTATGAACACATAGAAGAGCTACTGTAGCAAAAGATGCTGGTTGTCAGTTTGACATGGCCCACACCTAAAGATTATTACAGCACAAGTATCTTTCTTCATGGCAGTGATATACCCAATATCAGTGACTTGTTTCAGTAGGATAATGTGTTCTGTCACACTGTAAAAATAGTTTGAGGAACAGGAGACTAAGTTTAAAGTGAACTTGTCACCTCCCTAGTGCTTTGCAAACTGAAAGCAGCACCTTCAGCTGTATCTATGCTGCATTCTGTGCAGGTTCAACACTCTCTCTCCCTTCCCCCTGTACTGCAAAAGAAACACTTTATAATGATTCCCGCAATGTATTGAAATGAGTACTTAGCCGGTCTGATGGGTCTGGTCCTTGTATACTGAGATAGCTGTCAGCCCGGTCCCCGCCTCCCCTATGTGTTTGCTGTCTTCTCCTCTCTGTTTGTTCCCCCTCTACTTCGGCGCCTGCGCATAATCATCTTAGTTCATGCAGGCACACAGAGCTGAGCCAGAGTGCAGAGAGCCCGGCTGTCATCATTGTGCCTGCGTGAAGTGCCACATCCAGCAGAACATAACAGGGCGGGCTCTGCTGCCTGCACTTCAGACAGGTGCAATGACGATAGCCATGCTCCCCGCAAGCTCCCCTGCGTGAACTAAGATGATTATGTGCAGGCGCCGAAGAGGAGGGGTCAAACAGAGAAGAGGAGGGGCAGACACATAGAGGGGGCAGAGGAGTCCGGGCTAGCAGCTATCTCAGTATACAAGGACCAGACCCATCAGATCGGCTAAGTACTAATTTCAATACATGGCTGGAAACGTTATACAGTGTTTCTTTTGGAGTACAGGGGAACCAGAGACAGTATAGACACCTTCACAGAATGCAGCATAGACGCTGCTGAAGGTGCTGATTTCAGTTTGAAAGCACTAGGCGGTGATAGGTTCACTTTAAGGCACTGGCCTCAATATTCCCAGGCACTTTAGCCAAGTTAAGCATCCGTGAAATATGATAGAAACACCATGTAGGTACTTGCAACTTAAGTGAGAACGGTCTTCTGATAACATCTTGATGCCATCTTGATACCAATGGACTCCTTAGAAGTCATTTAAAGCCCATGTTCTATGAATGAAGGTATTTTAGTGAGTGGAGGGATAAATGAGGGCAAGATATTCAGGTACTGTGACTCAGGAGATAACCAGTATTATAAATTTGGTTTATTTATACTGTGCGTTTCATGGATGGTCCATCCCCTTCCTTGGGTGCATACAATCTAACAGGCACCAGCGTCATTTTATAGCTGTGGTGCTATGGTACACTCAATAAAAAATAGTAACAATAAGCATAAGTTGGTAAAAACACACATTAAAAGGACTACAAATATATGGTAAACCACAGCAGATTTGTCCTACTGAACAATGATTTAAACCAGAGTTACCAGTATGTACACATGTACTCAAATACCACCGAGGACAACATTGCAAGGAGTTTGTATGTGCTCCCTGTGTTTGTGTGGGTTTCCTCCAGGTTCTCTGGTTTCCTTCCACACTTCAAAGACATACTGATAGGATGCTTAGATTGTGAACCCCAAAGGGGACAGTATTACTTACGGTATATATGTAAAGCGCTGTCTAATTGTTAGTGCTATATAAGTAAATAAATATTATTTATATTATGTGAATATGCATATTGGGATACACCCCATATATATGCACATCCATTAGCCACTATACATTTACTGTACATTTGTAAAAAATCTTACCAACAGGAAGTCTTTGGGGAGTGCCCATGTGCTTCTGTTGGGCTCCAGTCCGCGATGGCTGCAGTCAGCAGAAACATACCTGTGCCTCTGTTCTTTGGTGTTTCTGGAGCCAACTGGGACCCTCTCTCACATACGATCCTCCGGCGTTCTGCCTGACCAGCATAACAGTTGAGGGTGAATTTAACCATTGGTTTTGTATATCCATTTTTTTTACTGTTCCACACAGGGAACGCTCTTTTCTTTACTTCATTTTCTTTCATAAAGGTATATTTGTGGCACAATGTGTTGTTAACAATATTAGACTTGGACTCTTAAAGGGAACTTGTCAGCTACTTTATGTCCCCAAACCTATCATTTTCTGTCCCTGCAGTTTCCTAGTACATCCCTAAACATCGCTATCTGAGTAAAAGTGTACTGTAATCACTGAGAAAAATCATTTTATAACTTACATGTTCGTATGGTAATAAGGATGGTGCCTTCAGAGTGCAAACACTCTGGGTGGTCTCTCTGGGTCCATTTTCCCCCCTTGCAGTGTGACGGTACATTGGGTATAATGGTATACTGTCCGTCCCGGAGCATGCCAGTGCGCATTCTGAAACCGGCGAAGACACACAATAATCCCCACACTGCGCATGCTCGGAAATGATGGGTCACTACGTCATACCAATAACGAGTCCAAAAAGATTTCAAACGCTGGGAGCGCGCTTGGAAATTAGGTTATCACGCCCACCGGTGCGAGGGGGGAAAATGGACCCAGAGAGAACTCCCAGGGTGTCTGCACACCAATGTTCTACTTTATCTGTTTATATTACCATTGGTACAAAACCAATTTAAAGATTCAGTTATATCTCCTTTGGAATTCAAGTTTATTTTATCCAGATAATAAATATGAACATGACTACAAAGGAAAATCTGCTGATTGATCAGTCGTTATCCCCTTTCTTCTCAATAGAGGAAGCAGAGAGCTGTGAACTACTGTAACGTATATTAAGTACGTCTGCTGGAATGTGGACTGCAGACCGCTGTTGGAGCTAGACTGCATTTGAGGCTCTCATAATATGGCAGGTTTACCCCTTCTGCTGTCGTGTGTCTAGCCCTGTCGCCATCAGAAGGAGGATTTAAGTAAAAAAAGTCAAAATCTTTTTGAGTTTAAAAAAACTAAAAAGGGACCAGATAGTTGGAATGCAAAGTAAACACTCCTCCTTCAGGAACGTACAAGGTTTGGGCTGTCCGATGAAGCTCATGAGAGGTCAGCAGTGATGGTTCATTAAGGTGTGAACTACTGCTCCAAGTATGATGAAGTGCAAGTAAGGACATTTCATTTAGGAGTTATAATGGTATGTATGTTTTGAGGTGCAGGTGTGGCGCCCCTGCGGGTATGCGCCACAGAATGGTATTACACTTGAATATAAAATGTGTTTTTCCTTGTAAGTTGCCAGGTTACGATTTAAATCTTATGGAGTCTATTTTTAGCACTCACTTAGGACCGCACCACTTAGAGTAGGGGGAACTGTAATATAGTAGGTTCCACAGGTGGTGGGCGGAGCTTAGGATAGAGTTAGAGTGACAGTTAAGAATTTACCTGAGACGGCTTGGGAAGGCAGACAGTGTGGTCACGCCTGGCAGCTCAGCTGAGTGGAGGGTACCCCATCTTTATGAGGGGGCCCAGGACAGATGGCAACGGACCAGAACTGGTAGGAGCCAGCTGGTCATTTTGAGGGTACACAGGTGACACGGACAACCGAGGCAGCCAGGAGTTCAGCCCTGACTGCGAAGCCGACGAGCTGCAGGCCCAACCAGACCGGGTTGCTGACAGCCCCACAAAGGTACCTCACCCCTCATGCCCAAAAGACAGTCCTACACTAGTGAGGAAAGACTGAAACCCGGTGTCAGGTGGGAAACTTGTGCGTTCCTGCTGTTCCCATTTGGACCGGTAATAGTCAAGTTAAGCCTACTAGACACAGACTGCAGGACTGGCGGGTGAGCTCTTCAAAGGTGGGAAAGAAGGAAAGATCTGGAAAGAGAATAGAAACCCTGAAAGACAGAGAGAGAACATCTATAGACTCCTTAAGAGAAATCCTGAGTTGGTAACAACACCCTAAACCAAACTATACCGTGTATTGTTATGCCATCAGCCGGTACCGAGTTAAAAAAAAGTTAAAATGGAAACGGTTTCTGTTATTCTTCCTGCCGCAGCTCAAAGGACGTAACATCATCAACATCTACAGCAGAGGGGTAAGAACTGTACCACCATTTACCATCACTGTCCTCCCTCACCGTCTCACCACAGCTGCCCTGAGGTAAAGCTCCACCTGTGGGGAGCTGTACCACACACTGCTGCCCCCTCCATCACCTCAGCGGCCGGCTGGCAGCGCCGGTACCACCTTACCGGACTCTACAGGTGGCGTCACGTTCCCCTGTAAATAACCCCCTTTTACCCCCACCGTTTTACCATCAACACCTGGTATAGTTGTTCGCCAGGGCACGGCACCGGGGATACCGACCACCCGTGACATCCCACACAGAAGCCCCGGTGACTGAGTACCTCATGCACCCCAGCTCTGGTTGAAACAAATTGGCGTCACGAACAGGATGAGCCAGCCTGGTATCTACCGGGTGAAGTGTGCCTTAAGAACTTTATTACTGTCTAACTGTGTGGATTATAAAAACTGAGCCGAGCCGCCATTACACCGCCTCAGAAATTACAGCTGCGTCACAGCAGGAGAAAGAGCGGGAAGATGAGCCCCGCCCCCTCCGCTCTGCCGAGGAGTGACGAAGTGTAGTGGCGGGCTGCTCCGGAAAAGCCCGAAAGACTTGCCCATTAGAACTTTGTGGCGGGCTTAAAGTGCAGAAACAACAATGTGCCGGCCTAGGGGCGTGCCTCGGCCCCTCAACAAACATAGGCCATTCAAGAGGCACCAAAAAGTCTCCCCGCCCCCATTGCTCTCAATCAACCAAGGGGGCGGGTCGAGCGCCAGCCCACACCGGTTATGGACTATAAGAACTAAACAGGGTGCGGTCGGGAGCAGAAGCGTGATACCTGTTAAGGCTCCAGACCTGTTCCAGTTACCAGAGACCGGCTGTGAGGCAATGGCAGTCCCAGCTGCTGATTCCCTGGGACCGGTTTATGCACCCCTTGTGGAGCCCGGAAGAGAGGAGACCGCCGAACCGGGAAGCCTGATCCAGTTCTCCGAAGAGCCCGACATGACTGAGGAGGAAGGAGCCGGTGGTACGGAGTAGGCTGGGCCCCGCGATGGAGGGTCGCGGTACCAGCATCAGCAGCAGCGGTTGGAGAAGAGAAGAGTGCATCTATCTGCAGTTCCCCAGGGCCACCTGGACCGAGACCTGTATTGTGGGGATAAATAAACGCCACGCAGGTCTCAGTGGGAGGTTTGCAATCCGGGTCAGTAAAGTTGAGTAATAAAGAGTTAACCCGGTATTGCACTGTTCAAGTATGTGCAGAATCGTTTAAAATGCATATTTTCCTGGCATTGCACTGTTTCTTTTTCCTTTTTCAGCACTTGATGGACAGTAATCAAAGAACTTGTTACCTGGTCCCAGTTGGGCCAGTATGGACTAGATTATAGTCAAAGTTTAAAGTAACGTTATAAGTAATGCGCCTCCCTGACAGGGAAGAAAAGAAGCAATCTTATTGTTAATACCTGTTAAAAATGTAAAAATGTTTTCAATAGTTTTGAACTAAGGGTGGAGGAACTGGACTAACCCCCATGCACATGAAGTTGGGAAAAGAAAGTGCCTGGGGGTGGTTTAAGTAGAGCCAGGCCTCCTAAGCAGATACGCCCTAAATGTTCAATGCTATATGTAAAATGCATTTTTGTATTTCAGGTTTGGTTTGACACCCGCGGACGAGTGTGTTTCACCAAGGGGGGGTGTGGCGCCCCTGCGGGTATGCGCCACAGAATGGTATTACACTTGAATATAAAATGTGTTTTTCCTTGTAAGTTGCCAGGTTACGATTTAAATCTTATGGAGTCTATTTTTAGCACTCACTTAGGACCGCACCACTTAGAGTAGGGGGAACTGTAATATAGTAGGTTCCACAGGTGGTGGGCGGAGCTTAGGATAGAGTTAGAGTGACAGTTAAGAATTTACCTGAGACGGCTTGGGAAGGCAGACAGTGTGGTCACGCCTGGCAGCTCAGCTGAGTGGAGGGTACCCCATCTTTATGAGGGGGCCCAGGACAGATGGCAACGGACCAGAACTGGTAGGAGCCAGCTGGTCATGTTGAGGGTACACAGGTGACACGGACAACCGAGGCAGCCAGGAGTTCAGCCCTGACTGCGAAGCCGACGAGCTGCAGGCCCAACCGGACCGGGTTGCTGACAGCCCCACAAAGGTACCTCACCCCTCATGCCCAAAAGACAGTCCTACACTAGTGAGGAAAGACTGAAACCCGGTGTCAGGTGGGAAACTTGTGCGTTCCTGCTGTTCCCATTTGGACCGGTAATAGTCAAGTTAAGCCTACTAGACACAGACTGCAGGACTGGCGGGTGAGCTCTTCAAAGGTGGGAAAGAGAGAAAGATCTGGAAAGAGAATAGAAACCCTGAAAGACAGAGAGAGAGAACATCTATAGACTCCTTAAGAGAAATCCTGAGTTGGTAACAACACCCTAAACCAAACTGTACCGTGTATTGTTATGCCATCAGCCGGTACCGAGTAAAAAAAAAGTTAAAATGGAAACGGTTTCTGTTATTCTTCCTGCCGCAGCTCAAAGGACGTAACATCATCAACATCTACAGCAGAGGGGTAAGAACTGTACCACCATTTACCATCACTGTCCTCCCTCACCGTCTCACCACAGCTGCCCTGAAGTAAAGCTCCACCTGTGGGGAGCTGTACCACACACTGCTGCCCCCTCCATCACCTCAGCGGCCGGCTGGCAGCGCCGGTACCACCTTACCGGACTCTACAGGTGGCGTCACGTTCCCCTGTAAATAACCCCCTTTTACCCCCACCGTTTTACCATCAACACCTGGTATAGTTGTTCGCCAGGGCACGGCACCGGGGATACCGACCACCCGTGACATCCCACACAGAAGCCCCGGTGACCGAGTACCTCATGCACCCCAGCTCTGGTTGAAACAAATTGGCGTCACAAACAGGATGAGCCAGCCTGGTATCTACCGGGTGAAGTGTGCCTTAAGAACTTTATTACTGTCTAACTGTGTGGATTATAAAAACTGAGCCGAGCCGCCATTACACCGCCTCAGAAATTACAGCTGCGTCACAGCAGGAGAAAGAGCGGGAAGATGAGCCCCGCCCCCTCCGCTCTGCCGAGGAGTGACGAAGTGTAGTGGCGGGCTGCTCCGGAAAAGCCCGAAAGACTTGCCCATTAGAACTTTGTGGCGGGCTTAAAGTGCAGAAACAACAATGTGCCGGCCTAGGGGCGTGCCTCGGCCCCTCAACAAACATAGGCCATTCAAGAGGCACCAAAATGTCTCCCCACCCCCATTGCTCTCAATCAACCAAGGGGGCGGGTCGAGCGCCAGCCCACACCGGTTATGGACTATAAGAACTGAACAGGGTGCGGTCGGGAGCAGAAGCGTGATACCTGTTAAGGCTCCAGACCTGTTCCAGTTACCAGAGACCGGCTGTGAGGCAATGGCAGTCCCAGCTGCTGATTCCCTGGGACCGGTTTATGCACCCCTTGTGGAGCCCGGAAGAGAGGAGACCGCCGAACCGGAAGCCTGATCCAGTTCTCCGAAGAGCCCGACATGACTGAGGAGGAAGGAGCCGGTGGTACGGAGTAGGCCGGGCCCCGCGATGGAGGGTCGCGGTACCAGCATCAGCAGCAGCGGTTGGAGAAGAGAAGAGTGCATCTATCTGCAGTTCCCCAGGGCCACCTGGACCGAGACCTGTATTGTGGGGATAAATAAACGCCACGCAGGTCTCAGTGGGAGGTTTGCAATCCGGGTCAGTAAAGTTGAGTAATAAAGAGTTAACCCGGTATTGCACTGTTCAAGTATGTGCAGAATCGTTTAAAATGCATATTTTCCTGGCATTGCACTGTTTCTTTTTCCTTTTTCAGCACTTGATGGACAGTAATCAAAGAACTTGTTACCTGGTCCCAGTTGGGCCAGTATGGACTAGATTATAGTCAAAGTTTAAAGTAACGTTATAAGTAATGCGCCTCCCTGACAGGGAAGAAAAGAAGCAATCTTATTGTTAATACCTGTTAAAAATGTAAAAATGTTTTCAATAGTTTTGAACTAAGGGTGGAGGAACTGGACTAACCCCATGCACATGAAGTTGGGAAAAGAAAGTGCCTGGGGGTGGTTTAAGTAGAGCCAGGCCTCCTAAGCAGATACGCCCTAAATGTTCAATGCTATATGTAAAATGCATTTTTGTATTTCAGGTTTGGTTTGACACCCGCGGACGAGTGTGTTTCACCAAGGGGGTGTGTGGCGCCCCTGCGGGTATGCGCCACAGAATGGTATTACACTTGAATATAAAATGTGTTTTTCCTTGTACGTTGCCAGGTTACGATTTAAATCTTATGGAGTCTATTTTTTAGCACTCACTTAGGACCGCACCACTTAGAGTAGGGGGAACTGTAATATAGTAGGTTCCACAGGTGGTGGGCGGAGCTTAGGATAGAGTTAGAGTGACAGTTAAGAATTTACCTGAGACGGCTTGGGAAGGCAGACAGTGTGGTCACGCCTGGCAGCTCAGCTGAGTGGAGGGTACCCCATCTTTATGAGGGGGCCCAGGACAGATGGCAACGGACCAGAACTGGTAGGAGCCAGCTGGTCATGTTGAGGGTACACAGGTGACACGGACAACCGAGGCAGCCAGGAGTTCAGCCCTGACTGCGAAGCCGACGAGCTGCAGGCCCAACCGGACCGGGTTGCTGACAGCCCCACAAAGGTACCTCACCCCTCATGCCCAAAAGACAGTCCTACACTAGTGAGGAAAGACTGAAACCCGGTGTCAGGTGGGAAACTTGTGCGTTCCTGCTGTTCCCATTTGGACCGGTAATAGTCAAGTTAAGCCTACTAGACACAGACTGCAGGACTGGCGGGTGAGCTCTTCAAAGGTGGGAAAGAGAGAAAGATCTGGAAAGAGAATAGAAACCCTGAAAGACAGAGAGAGAACATCTATAGACTCCTTAAGAGAAATCCTGAGTTGGTAACAACACCCTAAACCAAACTGTACCGTGTATTGTTATGCCATCAGCCGGTACCGAGTAAAAAAAAGTTAAAATGGAAACGGTTTCTGTTATTCTTCCTGCCGCAGCTCAAAGGACGTAACATCATCAACATCTACAGCAGAGGGGTAAGAACTGTACCACCATTTACCATCACTGTCCTCCCTCACCGTCTCACCACAGCTGCCCTGAAGTAAAGCTCCACCTGTGGGGAGCTGTACCACACACTGCTGCCCCTCCATCACCTCAGCGGCCGGCTGGCAGCGCCGGTACCACCTTACCGGACTCTACAGGTGGCGTCACGTTCCCCTGTAAATAACCCCCTTTTACCCCCACCGTTTTACCATCAACACCTGGTATAGTTGTTCGCCAGGGCACGGCACCGGGGATACCGACCACCCGTGACATCCCACACAGAAGCCCCGGTGACCGAGTACCTCATGCACCCCAGCTCTGGTTGAAACAAATTGGCGTCACAAACAGGATGAGCCAGCCTGGTATCTACCGGGTGAAGTGTGCCTTAAGAACTTTATTACTGTCTAACTGTGTGGATTATAAAAACTGAGCCGAGCCGCCATTACACCGCCTCAGAAATTACAGCTGCGTCACAGCAGGAGAAAGAGCGGGAAGATGAGCCCCGCCCCCTCCGCTCTGCCGAGGAGTGACGAAGTGTAGTGGCGGGCTGCTCCGGAAAAGCCCGAAAGACTTGCCCATTAGAACTTTGTGGCGGGCTTAAAGTGCAGAAACAACAATGTGCCGGCCTAGGGGCGTGCCTCGGCCCCTCAACAAACATAGGCCATTCAAGAGGCACCAAAATGTCTCCCCGCCCCCATTGCTCTCAATCAACCAAGGGGGCGGGTCGAGCGCCAGCCCACACCGGTTATGGACTATAAGAACTGAACAGGGTGCGGTCGGGAGCAGAAGCGTGATACCTGTTAAGGCTCCAGACCTGTTCCAGTTACCAGAGACCGGCTGTGAGGCAATGGCAGTCCCAGCTGCTGATTCCCTGGGACCGGTTTATGCACCCCTTGTGGAGCCCGGAAGAGAGGAGACCGCCGAACCGGGAAGCCTGATCCAGTTCTCCGAAGAGCCCGACATGACTGAGGAGGAAGGAGCCGGTGGTACGGAGTAGGCCGGGCCCCGCGATGGAGGGTCGCGGTACCAGCATCAGCAGCAGCGGTTGGAGAAGAGAAGAGTGCATCTATCTGCAGTTCCCCAGGGCCACCTGGACCGAGACCTGTATTGTGGGGATAAATAAACGCCACGCAGGTCTCAGTGGGAGGTTTGCAATCCGGGTCAGTAAAGTTGAGTAATAAAGAGTTAACCCGGTATTGCACTGTTCAAGTATGTGCAGAATCGTTTAAAATGCATATTTTCCTGGCATTGCACTGTTTCTTTTTCCTTTTTCAGCACTTGATGGACAGTAATCAAAGAACTTGTTACCTGGTCCCAGTTGGGCCAGTATGGACTAGATTATAGTCAAAGTTTAAAGTAACGTTATAAGTAATGCGCCTCCCTGACAGGGAAGAAAAGAAGCAATCTTATTGTTAATACCTGTTAAAAATGTAAAAATGTTTTCAATAGTTTTGAACTAAGGGTGGAGGAACTGGACTAACCCCCATGCACATGAAGTTGGGAAAAGAAAGTGCCTGGGGGTGGTTTAAGTAGAGCCAGGCCTCCTAAGCAGATACGCCCTAAATGTTCAATGCTATATGTAAAATGCATTTTTGTATTTCAGGTTTGGTTTGACACCCGCGGACGAGTGTGTTTCACCAAGGGGGTGTGTGGCGCCCCTGCGGGTATGCGCCACAGAATGGTATTACACTTGAATATAAAATGTGTTTTTCCTTGTACGTTGCCAGGTTACGATTTAAATCTTATGGAGTCTATTTTTAGCACTCACTTAGGACCGCACCACTTAGAGTAGGGGGAACTGTAATATAGTAGGTTCCACAGGTGGTGGGCGGAGCTTAGGATAGAGTTAGAGTGACAGTTAAGAATTTACCTGAGACGGCTTGGGAAGGCAGACAGTGTGGTCACGCCTGGCAGCTCAGCTGAGTGGAGGGTACCCCATCTTTATGAGGGGGCCCAGGACAGATGGCAACGGACCAGAACTGGTAGGAGCCAGCTGGTCATGTTGAGGGTACACAGGTGACACGGACAACCGAGGCAGCCAGGAGTTCAGCCCTGACTGCGAAGCCGACGAGCTGCAGGCCCAACCGGACCGGGTTGCTGACAGCCCCACAAAGGTACCTCACCCCTCATGCCCAAAAGACAGTCCTACACTAGTGAGGAAAGACTGAAACCCGGAGAATAGAAACCCTGAAAGACAGAGAGAGAACATCTATAGACTCCTTAAGAGAAATCCTGAGTTGGTAACAACACCCTAAACCAAACTGTATTGTTATGCCATCAGCCGGTAAAAAAAAAGTTAAAATGGAAACGGTTTCTGTTATTCTTCCTGCCGCAGCTCAAAGGACGTAACATCATCAACATCTACAGCAGAGGGGTAAGAACTGTACCACCATTTACCATCACTGTCCTCCCTCACCGTCTCACCACAGCTGCCCTGAGGTAAAGCTCCACCTGTGGGGAGCTGTACCACACACTGCTGCCCCCTCCATCACCTCAGCGGCCGGCTGGCAGCGCCGGTACCACCTTACCGGACTCTACAGGTGGCGTCACGTTCCCCTGTAAATAACCCCCTTTTACCCCCACCGTTTTACCATCAACACCTGGTATATTTGTTCGCCAGGGCACGGCACCGGGGATACCGACCACCCGTGACATCCCACACAGAAGCCCCGGTGACCGAGTACCTCATGCACCCCAGCTCTGGTTGAAACACAGGCAGTTGGCCTGTTATCTCTATAGCGCACCTGATGAAGGCGGTATTCACCTGCATGACCTTTGGTGATGTGTTCTCAGTCAGATGACAGTTTGGAATCCACGCCCCACAGCCCAACGGCCGGCTCCTCACTAACCACAGGCTTCTCCCAAGGTTGTGCAAGGGTGCACAACCCGGATAGGTGAGTGGATGCCCGCTCTAAAAGAAACCCCACTAGACCACCAGGTATAACTCTATGAGCGCCCCCTGCTCTGTTTATTCTCTGTTATCTGTATAGCTAGGGAAGAATTATTGTGCTTAGTGGCCGGATGGCATAGGGTTTTTGTTCTCATACTATGATGTAAATTGCTGCGCCATGTATGAGCAAAATAGAGCTTTCAACAGCCAGTCTGGAATATAATTAACTGTGTGAACCTCTGAGACTGTCCATCCTAGAAGATGGCGGTCTTGAGAGAACATCACCCCAAAATATCACAAATGTTATTATTTCCTTAATAACAGTATGTACTATGAATAAAGGATGACATTATTGAAACCACATAAGGTCTGTATAACTAAGCGACAGATAGTCTCTATAAATCCCAATTTATATTTTAACCATTAATCTTAACAGTTTAATTCCATTAGTTTAGCTATTGACAGGGTTAATAACCAGGAAAGTAGAGTTACCTCCCCTCTATCATAGCATTTCTCAGTGTTACATCTATGGCTCTAAGCAGAGCAGAAGACATCAATGCAGCCATGAGAACCATGTTTGGTAGTTCTTTCTCTCCCTGATGCAGACTTTGGGTCCAGTCCAAGATTTCCTCACACTAAACACAAACGCACACAAACATACCTCCCTCCGTAGAGTCTGTGCTGGATGAACATCACAGACACTGTATGTCTAATAAGAGATATGTTATAAAAGAATACATGTACACAAAATATATGGCTTCATTACTACAAGGATCCACAATGACTTTTCTGTATACTGACATCATCAAGTCATGGGTGATCAGGACAGATTTACACATCAGGACAGTTACAAATTGCTTGACAATGACTGATAGCATACGGCTCGGGCCCAATTTATCATCTGTTGTTGATATTCTTGGGGTATTCATTGACGTTGGATGTGACAAATTCTTCAACATGTCATGAGGTTCATGAATTTTGTGTAAAATCAATTTCCTTTGGATCTGATTCATATTGCATTTGCACCTGGTTTTATTTATGTTGTTTATTTTGCTGTTTTTTTCATTCAATTTGCACTTTTTTATGTCTATGTTATGTCTATTCGTCTATTTTTTTAAGTTCGCCATTGTGAACGTGGTTTTTGTGTTCTAGATGTCTGTGGCCAATTCATCAATTGAGCATCTTTAAATGATTGCAACATGTTTGTGCAAATATAGTCATTCCCAAAAGTGTTGGCACCCTTAAAATTGTTCCAAAAAGGTACTGTAATTACATGTTATGTTATATAAATGTGTATTAACTTTGTGTGTATTGGAACAACTCAAAAAAACTGAGACAAATAAAGGCAAATTGGACTTAATTTCACACAAAACCCTAAAGGTACCTTTACACGCCGCCACTGAGGTGTAGCAACTGCCAGGCAATCGGGATTTTTGTCACAGTTGCCTTGAAATTGCTACAAAGTTGCGGCGTGTAATTTGGGAAAGTGATCGGGATTTTCGTAGTTGCTCCGGGTTGCGGTTTCCAAGCATTGTTCTAAAATCAGTGGCAACCCAAATGGTGAATTGCCCTGGTATTGGCGTGTAAACGGGCGATAGGGATGGAATCTGCGTCGCTTAGTGATTTCCCAGGGGCGTGCCACAGCGTCATGGATACCGCGCCCCATCAACAATGATTGGTGGGGACTACTGTGTTTCCATTGCCTGTCCCTTCACAGGCGCCATATTGAAGAGCTGTCCATTCACACTACACAATTGCAATGGCGTCATGTATTAGCCAGCCTCCCTGCGCACCCTGACCAATCAGGAGGCTATTGTGTTGGCCAATGATTGTAGTTTGGGCGCCTTGTAACGGAGTTTGGCACGCCTATGTGTTGTAGCTGCTGCACAGGTACGCCCATATTCCTTTTAGATAGCGGCGTGTGAAGCGGCGACGGTATTCAACCAAAAGATAACCGCAGGATCTGTTTCAACTTCTGGGGAACCACGATACCTTGGGTTGACTACGCAATTGCAGCGTGTACATGCGGCATCGGCGATCGTTAGCAACCGTTAAAAACGTGCACGCGCATGTACAGTTGCTACCGATCGCCAGTGATAGTTGCGACGTGTAAAGGTACCTCAAGGGTACCGTCACACCTGGACACCTCACCGGAGATATCACTGGCGACGCACAGGAGCGCGCACATTTTTGGCGCCCCGCCAGCATCGCCGTCGCGTGTTTACATGCGGCAATACCTCGGGCGACCCACTGGCGATGTTACAGGTGCCATCGCCGCTGGGGTGTCCACAAACCCCAGCGGCGATCCTGTAACGTGCTCCCATCGCCTGTAACATCGGCGATTGCCATGTTACATGGGGCGATGTGTGCTTGCCTGGTTTTAGAGCAGTGCTGGGAAACCAGGCGACCACTCTAAGGCATCGATATCGCCTCTTTACATTAGGTGACGCACGGCGATGTCGGCGGCAATAGGCCACGCCCCTGCGTCGCCTATGAAATCGCCGGCAATATGGCCATCTGTGACGGTACCCTAAATGTAGGCCGCGAAAAAATTGTTGGCACGTTTCCGATAAGATAAAATATACAGTAATACCTCGGTTTTCTTCGATAATCCGTCCGAAAACTATCCACAAAATACAAAATTGACGAAAACCGAGGCAATGATTTCCATAGGAAATAATGTAGAATTAATTAACTGGTTTCAGACACTTAAAAAGACCTACAAAAAACACATTTGATAGTGAATAAAGATAGCGGTTAATGCTAGAATCACTCAGAAATGGATATAAAAGGAATATGAAACACTAATTGAAAGAAAAAAAACATTTAATAAGATATTTTATTTTTATAACAGCTCTTTTTGGTGTATGGAAGACGCGGAGGAGGGGAGAGAGGGGTGCACATTTTATTTTTTGGAAGGGGATTCACAGTTTTTATGACAAAATTAACAACAATGCACGGACAAAATCCGATGAAAACCTCAACACATTTTTCATTGTAAAAATCGTCGAATATCGAAACCGAACATTACCGCAGTCAACGAATACTGAGGTATCACTGTATGTTTGTACCGTGTTAGTGAACAGATAAATTTAACACCTTTCCAAAATTGTGGGTAAACAACTTTGTTTCAAGCATGTGATGCTCTTTTAAACTCACCTGTGGGAAGTAACAGGTGTGGGCAATATGAAAATCACGTCTGAAACCAGATAAAAAGGGGAGAAGTTGACTGAGTCTTTACATTGTTGTGTGTGACACACTAAGCATAGCTAGCAGAAAGAGGAGAAGAGAGCTGTCTGAGGGCTTGCGAACCAATATTAATGATTAAATTCTAAATATACCGTATATACTCGTGTATAAGCCGAGTTTTTCAGCACAAAAAAATGTGCTGAAAAGTCCCCCTCGGCTTATACACGGGTCATATACGGTACTTAGTGGTATACAGCCCCCCCCCCCCCCCGTTGTATACAGGGCCCCCCCCTTGCTTGTGGCAACCTGTATAAGAAGATATCAGTATACTTATCGTGTCGCCGCCGCCGCCGCCGCTCTGTCACCGTCACCGCGCTATTCCGGGTCTTCATGCTTCCTTCACCGACGCACAGGCAATGACGTCATTGTCTGTGCGCCGGAGAAGGAAGCTTGAAGACCCGGAATAGCGCGGTGACAGTGACAGAGCGGCGGCGGCGGCGACACGATAAGTATACTGATATCTTCTTTTACAGGTTGCCACAAGCAAGTGGGGGCCCTGTATACAACGGGAGGGGGGGGCTGTATACCACTAGGTACCGCTGTATACAGCTGGGGCTGCTGTATACCCCTCTGGGGCTGCTGTACACCTCTGGGGCTGCTGCATGCCCCTCTGGGGCTGCTGTATACCTCAGGGGCTGCTGTATACCCCTCTGGGGCTGCTGCATACCCCTCTGGGGCTGCTGTATACCTCTGGGGCTGCTGTATACCTCAGGGGCTGCTGTATACCCCTCTGGGGCTGCTGTATACCTCTATGGGGCTGCTGTATACCTCTATGGGGCTGCTGTATACCTATATGGGGCTGCTGTATACCTCTGGGGCTGCTATACCCCTCTGGGGCTGCTGTATACCCCTCTAGGGCTGCTGTATACCTATGGGGCTGCTATATACCTATGGGGCTGCTATACCCCTCTGGGGCTGCTGTATACCCCTCTGGGGCTGCTGTATACCCCTCTGGGGCTGCTGTATACCCCTCTGGGGCTGCTATATACCTATGGGGCTACTGTATACCCCTCTGGGGCTGCTGTATACACCCCTGGGGCTGCTGTATACCTCTGGGGCTGCTGTATACCTCTGGGGCTGCTGTATACCCCTCTGGGGCTGCTGTATACCCCTCTGGGGCTGCTGTATACCTCTATGGGCTGCTGTATACCTCTATGGGGCTGCTGTATACCTCTATGGGGCTGCTGTATACCTCTGGGGCTGCTATACACCTCTGGGGCTGCTATACACCTCTGGGGCTGCTATACCCCTCTGGGGCTGCTGTATACCCTTCTGGGGCTGCTGTATACCCCTCTGGGGCTGCTGTATACTCCTCTGGGGCTGCTGTATACCCCTCTGGAGCTGCTATACCCCTCTGGGGCTGCTGTATACCCCTCTGGGGCTGCTGTATACCCCTCTGGGGCTGCTGTATACCCCTCTGGGGCTGCTATATACCTATGGGGCTGCTATACACCTCTGGGGCTGCTATACCCCTCTGGGGCTGCTGTATACCCCTCTGGGGCTGCTGTATACCCCTCTGGTGCTGCTATATACCTATGGGGCTGCTGTATACCTCTGGGGCTGCTGTATACCCCTCTGGGGCTGCTGTATACACCCATGGGGCTGCTGTATACCTCTGGGGCTGCTGTATACCTCTGGGGCTGCTGTATACCTATGGGGCTGCTGTATACCTATGGGGCTGCTGTATACCCCTCTGGGGCTGCTGTATACCTCTGGGGCTGCTGTATACCTCTGGGGCTGCTGTATACCCCTCTGGGGCTGCTGTATACAGCTCTGGGGCTGCTGTATACAGCTCTGGGGCTGCTGTATACCGCTCTGGGGCTGCTGTATATACCACTGGAGAGGCTGCTGTATACTACCACTGGGGAGGCTGCTGTATACCACTGAGGGGGCCTGTATACCACACTGCTGGGGGCTGTATACCTGTGCTGGGGTCCACCCTCGGCTTATACACGAGTCAATAGGTTTTCCCAGGTGTTGGGGGCAAAAGTAGGGGGGTCGGCTTATACACGGGTCGGCTTATACACGAGTATATACGGTAAGTTTTTAGAGTGATAATGACATTCCTTATGTAGGACCTACTGTTACTATTAAAAAACACAATTGTGACATTTTGAGGGTAAAAAACTTGCAAGACCAACATCTTCTAGGTTGGACTGTCTCAAAAAATTCACTCTAAGGGCCACTTTACACACACCAACTTCTGTGACCAACTTCTGAACAGATCTCTGGTTGCAGTGAAATCATGGACACATGGTTACATTTGTACACAGTCACAAAATGGAGCAATGTGTCCATGATTTCACTGCAACCAGAGATCTGTTCAGAAGTTGGTCACAGAAGTTGGTGTGTGTAAAGCGGCCCTTAGGCTAGGGTCACGTTAGCGCTAAAAGCTGACGTTTTTCACAACTGCAAATTGAGAAAAACGCTAGCTTTAACGCCTCCATAGGCTCCCATGTTAAAAAAGCATTGCAAAAGTGCAATGTGTTTAACGCTAAGAGCGTTTTTTCGGTGCTTTTGCAAAAACGGATGATTTTTTTAACATGGGCTCCCAAAAATGGCCCCCCAAGTCTGATTCTATCCTTACACATCTATAATATAGTCTATAGTCAGATCCATTTTACTCATACACAGCACAGCAATTAATATCATAATATGACATTTCAGACAATGGTGCTTTAGGTAAAGTGTCTGGGAGTACATCTACCTAGTCTAGAACACCTTCCTAACCATGGTGGAACATCCAGTATGAGGATTTTTGTTTTTTTGTTTCCAAGTGTCCCACTGTTCCTACTTGGTGACATAATAATTCTTAAAAGCTATATTTTGTGAGGAAATGCTGTGGATGGAAGTGAAGCACAATAGGGTCTTATCCAAGTGATAAAAATGAAATAATCAGGGCTGCTTACTCACCTTGTAAGGTTGTGTGACACACAACCAGTTGTAAAAACATAAGATGACTACTGTCAGCGGCCTCCCCCAGCGGTCTGAGTAGACGTCAAGTGACCAATCATCTATATGCCATTTTTACACTTACAGGCACAGTGACTGCTGAAACCAACAAGAGCTCTTTCTGACAGTGAGTATATTATATTTTGTTAGGAGCAGGCTAAGGTGCGTTTGCATTCTATTGCGTTTTTTAAAAGTACTTGCAAACGCAACCTGTTACATTTTTGTGCGTCTTTGGATGCTTGGTATATACGCAAGCATCCTGAAGCGCACAAATAATGCAAGCACTGCCATATGGGTGGCACCGCAGCCAAGCGAATTGTCTGGCCGTCCAGATTTCTCTCCTCACCTCTCTTCTCGCTGCTCCGGTCTCCTCAACATCTGCTCTGCTGCTCTGCAGATACCAGCACAGTGGCGCTCAGTGATGACAAAATCGTGCCCCGCCATGCTGAGCTGCAGAATGCAGACAGCGGTGGCCAGGACTCCAGAGTAGAATGTTGCTGGCAAAGGACTATAGGAGTGGGACGGGCATTAGCAGGGGGCTACCACTGGTACACATACCTTGTATGCATGCGGCTCCGCTCCATACACCTCGTACAAATGCGGCTCCGCTCCGTACGTGACTCTGCTTCGTACACCTCATACAGACACAGCTCCGCTCCGTACACCCCATACAGACACTGCTATGCTCCGTACACTTCATACACATGTAGTTCCACTCCGGACACCTTGTAAGCACTCAGTTCTGCTCCGTACACCTTGTACACACTTAGCTCTGCCCCGTACACCTCGTACACTCTGAACTCCACTCCGTTCACCTTGTACACTCTCGGCTCCGCTCTGTACACCTCGCACACACTCGGCTCTGCTCCATACACCTCATGCAGACAGCTCCACTCCGTACACCTCGTACACATGTGATTCCGCTCTGGACACCTTGTACGCACTCAGCTTCACTTTGTATACCTTTGCACACACTCGGCTCCGCTCCATACACCTCGTACACATGCGCCTTCGCTCTGTACACCTCATAAAGACACAGTTCCGCTCCTTACACCTTGTACACATGGCTGTGCTCCATACACCTTGTACACACATAGCTCTGCTCCATACACCCTGTATACACATGGCTCTGCTTCGTACACCTCGTAAACACTCGCTCCGTACACCTTGTACACACGTGGCTCCACTCCGTACACCTTGTACACACGCGGCTCCGCTCCGTACACCTTGTACACATGCGGCTCTGCTCCGTACACCTTGCACACACGCAGCTCCACTCCGTACACCTAGTACATGCTCGCCTTTGCTCCGTACATCTCGTACACACATAGCTCTGCTCCATACGCCCTGTACATACACAGCTCTGCTTCATACGCCCTGTATATACACAGCTCTGCTCTGTATACCTCGCACACACTCGCTCCGTACACCTAGCACACACGTGGCTCCGCTCCGTACACCTTGTACACACGCAGCTCCGCTCCGTACACCTTGTACACACGCGCTCTGCTGCGTACACCTTCTACACACGCGGCTCCGCTCCGTACACCTTGTACACACACGGCTCTGATGCGTACACCTTGTACACACATGGCTCCGCTCCGCACACCTCGAACACACATAGCTCTGCTCCATACGCCCTGTACATGCACAGCTCTGTTCCATACGCCCTGTACATACACAGCTCCACTCTGTACACCTCGTACACACTAAGCTCCGCTCTGTACACCTCGTACACACTAGGCTACGCTCTGTACACCTCGTACACACTAGGCTCCGCTCTGTACAACTTGCACACACTCTGCTCCGCTCCGTACACCTCGCACACACTCGGCTCCGCTCCGTACACCTCGCACACACTCTGCTCCGCTTCGTACAACTCGCACACACTCGGCTCCGCTTGTACACCGCACACCTCTGCACCGTACGCCTTGTATACACTCGGCTCTGCTCTGTACACCTCGTACACACTCGGCTCTGCTCCGTACACCTCGTACACATGCGACTCTGCTCCGTACACCTCAATCTCATACACACGTGGCTCCGCTCCATACACCTAGTACCCCTAGGTGTATGGCAGCCTCCCTGATGAAGCCGCATTAACGCGGCGATACGCGTTGGAGAAGGGTCCCTCTCCACTATACACAGCATGGCTCAGTCACCACTCCTGGTTCTGCTCCCCTGATCAGGGATTTCCCTGGATTTCTCCTATTACAGGACTATTATGATTAGGTGAGAGCAGTTCAGTTATTCTGAGGTCTGGGCTGTTTCATTTTTGCCATGGCTGATTACTTGAAGTACTCTGGGCAGCATCCAGTGCTTTACTTTGATTTGCATTTTTACATTGAGCAGATTTCTCAGGGGTCATTGATTATTTTCCCTACTGGGAACAGGTGCACTTTTCTCTCATTGAGGGCTTGCACAAGCGCACTTTATAGTGCGCAGTTTGCACATCTCACTGTTCAGTGTACTTGATAACCATTCTTGTGCCTTCACTGTTATATTACATTGTTTTTTCAACTAGATTATGTTGTTTGCCATTTCTGTTATTTTGCATTTGGATGTGCCTTTCTTGTGATAATGCTTTATCACTTTGGGGGACTACTTCCACCATTTTGGGTCTTGTTTTTTTTGTGTGGTTTTGTTTTTATATGTATGTCTCTCGTGTTTAATAAATTTTGATGTTGTTTCATTTATGCATTGGTGGTGTGCTGCTGTTTATTTGTCAATTCCTTTTCTCCTGTTTACATATTCTCTTGTTGACAAAGCAGCACCCCCTTCCTGACAGGATCATTATTGCTGGTGGTGCACCCATCCTTTTAATATACACCTAGTACCCCTTCGGTTCCGCTCCGTACACCTCGTACACACTTGGCTCTGCTACATCCACACTGTAAATCCATCCTGACCCCACACATAACCTTCACCTCATCCAGTATCATGATGGCCAGCATGGCAGAGTCTTGCATACACCAGGAGCTGATCATGTGACCCCTGTCTCCTCCCCTCCATTGACATCATCATAGGTCCTGTCAGCATAGAGTGTGCTGCTGTGTAGTGGAGAAGAAAGCCAGCTCCCACTGCGGGGGGGGGGGGGCGCAACATGCGGGCGGCGGGGAGAGACCTCGGGCACTGCAGGAGGAGGCTGAGTGCGCCCTCCCAGCCTGCTGCACCCGGGCAAATGACCCGCCAGCCATCCCCCTGGATACGGCCCTGTTGTGACATAATTTCTGAAACTATTTTCTCTTCTCTTGTGTTTGCAGAGCTCCTGATGTTCCTAAACAGTGGAAACCCCTATCTTTGTAAACTAGATGTGTGGTGAGCACTTTGAACTCCCAGGTGTCAAAGAATTTTATAATGTTGAGCCATGCAAATAAAAAATCCCATTTTTCCCACAAAAATGTTGCTTTAGTCCAAATTTTTTATTTTCGATGGGTAACAGGAGAAAACGCACCATACAATTTGATCATCAATTTCTCCTGAGTACACCGATACCTCATATATAATGTAAAATTACGGTTTGGGTGCATGGCAGGGTTCAGAAGTTAGGGCCACTTTACACACACCAACTTCTGTGTCCAACTTCTGAACAGATCTCTGGTTGCAGTGAAATCATGGACACATTGTTCCATTTGTTTCACAGCCACAAAATGGAGCAATGTGTCCGTGATTTCACTGCAACCAGAGATCTGTTCAGAAGTTGGACACAGATATCTGTGTGTGTAAAGTGCCTAATGTTTGTATTTTTCGGTGGGGGGAAGTGGTGCCTCATAGAGCTTTAAAGAGCTCATTTTGTACAGGAACGGGAGCCTTATATTTCCATTTAAATGACGACTGATGAGACTGTGGATTGTGTTGAAGGTTTTATTGTTTACATTTTGGATCACATTTATCCGGTGCTCTACGCTGAGCACTTACATCGGAGGTTTCTATCTAGATCACCGTATGTCGTGATTCGGATGAAACCCCAGAGGGATTCAGTCACTATAATCAGACACAGAAGAGTTATTCTGGACTCTGTCTGTCCTCTGTTTGGCTGTGTACTTTTCTAAAGTGTATAAAACTGCGGTGACTGCACTTTTATGCACCACTTGAAAAAGATCATAGGATGAACTTAGCCCAAGGTAACTCCATCTGCCTCATTGAAGTGAATTCTATGTCAGGGGGCTTTGTCTGAATCACATATTTTAGAGATTTACATATAACCTGGAGTTAGGTCTCAGTGTAGAGCACAGGATGAATGTGAGCCGCGCCTTACTGTGATCTTTGAGAAAAAGAATGAACAAATAAACAGCAAGTCAAGAATTGTTTTTATTTTATACCCTGTTGAGTTAAATAGACACTTTATGGTACGAGAAAGGCTGACACCATTTCAATGTTGATGTAAAAGAAATGTGACAAACATGATTCCATAGAAGGGCAATAGATGTGTTATATTATGTCTTGTCTATGTCATGTGTTCCCACCATCTTATAAATCCCTATTGGGGACATCAGCTACTATTTTTATATCTGTGCTGATGTTTTAATGTAGAATTAATATGTTTATGTTATGCTTGGTGGAAAGATGTCTGGACTGCCTTACTTGCTGTGATTTAAATGCCCGGGTGCTACAATTTAAACAAGATCTGAAGCTGCTGCCTTTTAAAATAATCCTGACCTTTCGAGTTGTCGGAGGGAGCATTCCTCGCTGAAGAGCTATTCTCATGTGGTGTCCTGTGCTGCTGGGAAGATGTCATTTGTTACCATTTTTTAAATAGTTCACAACTTGAAGGGGACAAAGATAATGATTACTGCTCACATACACTAAGCACAACAATTAGTCCCCACTAGACAAACTATAGGAGTGGTGTATTAAACGTTATATTATTTCATTAAGAATGCAGGTCAATGATATGCATTTCAAGCCCTTTTTAAGAATATCTCTGATGAAATGGGTTGTCTGATTTGATAATACAGTCCTTTATTCAATCCATGCTGCCCAAACCATGAATCAGACCCTGGCTGCATGATTGGAGCCAAGTATGTTTTTACCTGAAACACTTCAGAGAACCATGTCTGAAGAGACAGCCGGGAACTATATGGTGAGGCTAGAATAGTCTGGTGCCACCACCGGCCAACTTCTCCTCTCACTGCTCTAGTTGATTGACAGGTCTCTAGTATGTGTGTATATAAAGAGAGACCTGTCAATCAACCAGAGCAGTATGGGAAGAAGCCAGCTGGAGTGTTTCAGAGAAAAACATACTTGGCTGCAGTGATGAAGCCAGGCTCTGAGTTATGCTGCCAGTGGTTTGGGCAGCATGCATTTAGTGATAGCCGAGTCCCTTTTAAGAAGTTGTTTCAAATTTTTAAATGGTTAGAATTGCAAAGTGCTTGTAAGAGCAACAACATAGGGAGTTTTGTAATTCTATCGGTTAGAACTCAATTGCTAGGTTAGCGGCTACCCTGCAGTCTCAGAGCGCCCATTTACCTAGTCAAGGAATATGTGCTTCTTGCAGGATCTATGCTTTAGATCCAGCCAGCTTCAGTCTCCCTGTGCATCTCCCATGCTGCCGACAGAAAGGTGCCTCTACTAGCACCATTTGATAGGAATGTGCTCAGTTTGAACCAGCAGTGCAACCATTATCAAACTGGTCTGAACTGTCAATTTACAGGAGCACAACGTATCCTACAGGAAAGTGGGATGAAAGGGAATGGTGTGGTCTCAAGTACAGAACATTCCTCTACCAAGCCAATGTAATATTCTTATGCTTTTAAGCAGCAAATTAGCAGTCTTGGGGCAAAACAGCAAAAAACATATTCAACCCCCCCCCATCCCTAATTTATCCTAAATATAGCAGTCAGGCTCTCCTTTCTGTCCAACCATTACACCAATGACTTTACTCACTGTACCTTTTTCGACAGTCACTGCAATGGTCTGCTATTCACTTTAAAGCACAGTGTTTTGCTTTTTTTTTTTTTTTTTTTGGGGGAGTGATTCACCGCTGGAGTGGTGCTTTAAATGTAAACCCCTTCCTATGGGAAAGCTTTGGCTGTGTTCATACTACCATGGTAGGGGTGAGAGCTTGATGTCACTAGTCATGAGTATATCGGACATGCCTTGAGACCCTTAATTACAGCTGAATGTGGCTCTTAAAAAAGGTTGGGGATCACTACTCTATTGGTATTGACTTGATACGATATAATTCCTTTCTTTCATTGAGATCATCCTGTAATCTGGCATTAATTTCTGAACACTGAATTAGAAGGAATTTTGTACTTCTGAATTTGCACTGCAAATTCTTGTGTTAATGCCAAGCACTCCATCTTCAACTTGACTAGTGAAGAGCATATTTTCACATATTGCCATGGTCCACTCAAGCTCAGGGGTCCTCTGCCATCTATATTGGTTTTCCTACTGCTAACCTTGAAGGAAAGTCAGACAGATCATATCACAATTTCCTACTGGCTATGTGAATATTAATGAGCGTAATGCAATAATAAATGTGGTATATAGAAATGAGCGCTAGGGATAACGGAACAAGCCGAACGCTTTTGTATACATTACCTATAGGTTTATTACGATAAACACAGTACAGGTCCTTCTCCCACAACGCGTTTCGACGCTACATGCGTTGAGAAAGACGCATGTAGCGTCGAAACGCGTTGTGGGAGAAGGACCTGTACTGTGTTTATCGTAATAAACTAATAGGTAATGTCTACAAAAGTGTTCGGCTTGTTCCGTTATCCCTAGCGCTCATTTCTATATACCACATTTATTATTGCATTACGTTCCTTTCTCCCTTCGGGGAGAGTGGTGCGAGCAGCTCTGGAGAGGACCTTGCTGAAGAAAACAGAAACCTGGCCCCTGCACGTGCACGGGACGGTGCACGTGTGAGAGACGGAGCACAGACCTGGTGCAAAGGGGAGACAGGCAATAGATGAAGACAGGGATCCTACATAAAAAAATCTCACCTACTTGCGGTTAATCTAGTTGTGCAGAGGGCATAACCAACTTAGGTGAGTGAAACGTACAGTGTAACGGGAATTTATACCCCTAAATTTGCAGTGTGGCGCAACCATCTATTTTGATTTTTTTGCATGAATATTAATGAGGACCTTCCTCCTGTTAAATAACATTATCAAGCAAAATGTAAACATCACCTGCCTCTCTCTGTCCTCCAGGGGTATGCATGGAGACAGCAAGATCAATGTCCACATGTGCCAAGATAGTGAGATATGATCAGGATGAGCTTCAGTGACAAACTGGGCAATTTCCCGAATTTTCTCCATAAAAGAGCTCCTTGGTTGGATCTCCAGGTGCAACCTGACTTTACCAATGGCCCTCATTACTTTAGACCAGGGGTCCCCAACCTGTAGCTCGGGAACTCATGAACTCATGTGGCTGGAGGACCCGAGATGTGTGGCTCACAGCTGTCTTCCAGCTTGGTGCATTAGCACCAGGTCTGTCAAACAGCTATGGAGAACAAGTCCCACATGGTCACTTTTGTGAGTAGCCCCACACAGGAGAGCAGATCGTAATGGGGGTAATGTAGAGACCCCTGGATCTTGGCATACTGCCTCACTGTGATTTCTGTGAAAATGTTTTGCTGTCATTATACCGGTAATGGTGTTTTGGGCATCCCATTTGTAGGGGGGTGGTAGCTGAATGTGTCATGAACCTCTCTAAGAGCTCAATGTACCTCTTGAGATCAAAAATGTTATGGAACTCTACCGTAGACAATTAAGAATGTGAAAAAAATCCTTCACTAACCTAGACCACTAAGGATTTAGATTTTGTTTTTAATAAAATTGCCTCAGGGTCCCGGGTGTGAAGCAATAAGGGATTTATTAATTGTTTTGCCCCCTTTGTTACAGGATCAAGCAGATTTCTGGACCTCCCAATAGTGCAAAGCTTTTTAGGACCAATAACTTCATTACTGTATGACATACTATAAATGGTGGACATCAGAAAATGACTCCAAAAATGATTTTAACATCTTTAATAGTCAAACAGAACAAAATAAGGTGCAAACAAAAGTATTGATTCACATATGAAAATACCAGATACAATCCAAACCTGTCTAATAGCAAGTGACATAGTAAAATAAGCCATTCTTCAGAGTTTTCTATGTTCAAGACATGACATTTATATTAGTTGACGCTAAGGGTGCTGACACTGTGAAACAGGGGTGGACATAACATTGGTGCAACCTCTGCAATTGCACAGGGGCCCAAAAGATAATGGGCCCATTTTCACCTGTGGTAATTGTGCATTATGATGAGATATTGGACTACTGCCCCCATACACTGTTCTTGCACAGGGGCCCTCTTCTGTCTGTGTCCACTGCTACTGTTGACTACACAGTACAAGCTATGAAAATTATGTTTTTGATGATAATTACATATACTACATACACATTCATATAGTAGATTCTAAAGACTTGCTGCATACAATCTGAGTGTTAACAATTTTAGTTCTCTTGAAAATAAACCTCACTTCTTGAATCCAGAGAACCCCTTTAAGCTTAATTATTATTCATCACTATATAGGTTACCGATTCTCTGTCCATGTGATTATATGTTGGTGTACACATTGCTTAAAAGGGTGGTGCACCGCTGGGGACATTGTTTTTTACTTAAATCCCATGTATTGGGTATGTATGTTTTTTGCAATCGGGTTTTTATTAAACTTTTTGCACCAGTCAGCTTTCAAGGCTGCACATTTAAGTCTCACTCGCTGTGGTCAAAAATAAGAGTGTGAGCCGAGTGTCGCTTACTGTGATCCGATTCTCTCACATGTAAGAATCAGAGCTCAGGTGAGGAGGAGAAGGAGAGATTAATTTCTCCATCTTCTCCGTTTTCTAAATCGAGCTGCACTCGGATGACATCCGAATGCAGTTTGATATTTTCAATGCACGTAAAAATCTGGTATGGGTGCGCACCATCCGGCATATGAGCCAATCATTTCATAATAACCAAAATACTGTACAGAGCAAACAATGCAAAATTATTAATGAAACCCAATTAAATAATTAACTTTAGTGACAAACATATGTATTTAAGCAAAAAAAATATATTTAAAAAATTCCCAATAAGTGGGATGGACATTCCCTGTAATTGCCAGACTTTATATAGATAAACACAGAGAATGGCAGTTTCTGCTATATGTAAGCATTGTATAAATATTAGGTGCACATATTCTATCGGTTATGTATGCTGCTTAGATAATATCATTGTGTACTGCAAATCCATTCATTACAAAAATAAAACTTTTTTACCAATATATAACATTGGATTTTGTAGACAAAAATATTCAACATTATGGGCAACATTTATCGAAACTGTTCAAGTGTGAACGTGCCCATAGCATCAAATCTCAGCTCAGCTTTCAGTTCATTACAGGGTTATTCCCATCTTCAAGATCCTATTCCAATATTCCAATATCCAATCCAAAATAAGACTGACTTTCTACATCCGCTGTAAACTGTAATTCCTGGCAGATGTCGCCGTATCTGCTGAATCTGCCACTTAATGGCCGACTTGTGGCACCAATCCAGCAAGCCCCATTCATTCTCTATGGGGCTTGTGGACGGGCGCATCAAGTACGATATTCAGAATCCGGCGCTTGCGGCACCGCAAAAAAACGCTGCCGCACCTGATAGAGAATGAATGGGGCTTGCCGGTATCGGTGCTGCAAGTCGGCCATTACGCAGCAGATCTGGAAACATCTGCCGGATCTGCTGGCAATTACAGTTTACCACAGATGTGAAAGGGGCTTAATATTCCAATAGTAGGTTTAATAATAATAATATAATAATAATATATAAAATATTAGCAAATATCTCCAATTAGAGATGTTGTATAGTTCTCCTGATATAGCCATGTCTCTTACCAGCATGTGCAGGACATTACAACTTAGGTATCCATGGTTATGTCCTACTCATATAGTGATAGTAATGCCGGAGACACACTGAGCGAGATGCGTGCGAGAGACTCGCATGAGCCATGCATGACTCACCTGGAACAGCCGCCGACTCTCTGGACAGGAATGAGTCAGCTGCATAGAAACACAAACAGCTGACGAGCTCATGTCCAGAGAGCCGGCGGTCATGCGATCCGAGTAATGGCCACATTACACGTCCCAACATTCGTTTCGATATTGTATACAAACGGCACGGGAGCGCGCACTTTTTTGGCTGAAATCCAAGATCGCATAGGAGATGTCACACAAGGAAATATCGTCAGGCAACACAACTGCGATGTCTACGCCCCTTGTACGTGCGACCCAGGAACGACCATTTAACATGGGAGAGAATAGTGGAAGTTATGCTGAATAGGGGAAGTTGTGCTTCAAGTCGGTGTTGGGCTGTCACACAGAATGATCCTGCCAGATGTCCATCCAATATCGGCAGTTGGAGAGCCTGCTCATTTCTCCCCTGATATCGTTTTGGCATCGTTCTTAAATCGAATTGGTCATTTACACCATACAACGCACAGAACATATCGGGGCCAACGCACGAACCACGTGACTTTTTATCGAAGTTGACGACGATATCGCACCATTAGTCATGCAAGACTTGTGTGAAGTATCTCACATGCGTCTTGCTCAGTGTGTCCTTAGTTAGCTAGTTACTTGTGGTCATAACCATGAATACCTAAGCTGCAATGGCCTGTGCATGAGGTAAGTGACATATCTAATCAGGAGAACTAAACTATATATCTAGCCATGTATGTTACCTCATGTGTAGGCCTTTGCAGCTTAGATATCCATTCATATAGTGATAGCTAATTGCTCGTAGTCATAACCATATATTCCAAAGCTGCAAAGACCTGCATATGAGTTAACAGACATGGTTAAATTCGGAGAACTATACTACATTTTTTATTGGACGTATTTGCTAATATTAGTATTATTACACCTACTACATATTGGGATGCGATTTTGGGGATCAAAATACCCCTTTAACTATTGTGAAAAAATGAAAGCTGCACTGCTATTGGTTGCTGTAAACTAGCTTTACTCTGAAACAGTTTTGATAAGGGGCCCTACGCCACTAATGTGAAATTGTGGCATGCTCCATCAGACTCCATTTTTATGGCTAGTGATACTGTAGGTCCTTTTTAAAAACAATCTAGATGAAAGGTTTAACTTTCCCTTACTTCTGTGAGAAATTGTGTGCAAAAAAACTCATGTTCACACTGAGTTATTTCAAGAGTTTTTGGAGGAGAAAATCGCCAAAATCCAGGTGCTTGCAGCGTTTTCCCTGTCCGCTCGGCATAAGTGGACACTATGCAGCCTGCAGTGTGAAGTGGTTACCACGATACACATCGGGTAACCAGTGACTGCGTTTCAAGGAAGCGCCGGCACACACGCACCTGCGCTTCTCTCACAAAACCTAAGTATTTAGCGCAGAACCGCTAAATACTTAGAGCGCAGGTGTGTGGACATGGCCATAATCTCCAGCTGATTAAACAGTGATTTTATCAAAACTGCACTGAGCAGCCTAGTAAGTGACACATCGCTGGAATCAGGATCTCGGGTCCTATATTATGCTATTCTCCGATTAGGTTGCAAAAACCTGGTAACAGGTTCCCTTTAACAAATTTTCATCCTTTTTTGTTTGAGTGAACCCGCTCCAAAAGGCTCTTGAAAAAATTTCATGGCTCATACCCTTCGGCATATTATTTTGTTCTAGGTTAGTCATTACAATTCCATCAAGCAAAAGTGGCCACCTACATCAAAACTCTGATTTACTTTAGAAATTAATCAGCGGATGCATTTTCCGACCATTGTGGATGGGTTACGTCATCAAGGCCCCTTTTTCTATGATGTTTAAGGTGTTCTGTGAATGGTGAATGTTGAATGTATGTGCAGGAAAGTACATAAGTCCTTATGGGGAAAGGTGTCCTGTGCATTATTTTGAACATTAAAATAATAGAACAAGCTTTTCAAACATTTTTTAATGTGCAAAGCTCACCCATCTGAAACAAGAGTCATAAAATAGACGTGTGGCCCAGAAGACTAAGGCCAGCTTCACACTACGGCTGGGATCAGATCTGTGGCTGTCCGCTTGAGCCAGACATCCCCGGACCGGATCAGCACACAGGCATCCCTGCGAGCCGCGGTCCTGACCTGTCAACGGCGACAGCTGCGTACGGCTGCACACCGGACCGGAGGGCAAATTAGCCCTCCAGTTCTGTGTCTGATCCGGTCCGGGGATATCTGGCTCAAGCGGACAGCTACGGATCGATCCCAGCCATAGTGTGAAGCCAGCCTAAGAAGTAAGGCAAAGCCACACGGCAAGAAAATTCATAACATAAAAGCTAAAACAAATCTGAATTATATGCTTATTAGTAAGTGTCTTCATTAATGGCTGCCAGCATTTTTTGGTTCTGCAAAGCAATGGATTGTCAACAGCAAAATAAAGTCTTATCGGGAGGAGCTATAGATTGATCAGTCATTTGTATTTGCATATTTAAAGGGGTATGCCCATCTACAAGATCCTATTCCAATATGTAGTAGGTGTAAAAATAATAATATTAGCAAATACCTTTAATTAGAAATGTAGTATCGTTCACCTGATATAGCCACGTCTCTTACCCCATGTGCAGGGCATTGCAACATTAGTTGTGCTCGTGGCTGTAACCATACATAACGGTCACTATATGAGTGGTCATAACCAAGCTATAATTGCCTGCATATGAGTTAAGAGACATAGATATATCAGGAGAATTATATTACATATCTCATTGGAGTATCTCATATTATACATCACATTATACATTGAAATATTTATAAGAAAACAAGATATCATCTCATATCCTTAGGATGTTCTTTTCCATTACTCTTGAGTATTCTCCACATTGAATCAACGCTCTGTCTACTGTGTCCCAAGAAGTAGAACAACCTACCCTGCATATGTTTTTCTCCAATTAGAAATTATAGATCTTTAATGTAGGCATCACGTTATCAAGCAATAGCCAAAAAAATGTATACTGCTCAGTGTACAGTCTTTAAATGGATTCCACTGTATGGAATAGCATAGTTTGGTGCAGTGTTCTCTACAGCAAAGCTTATGTTCAGTCTGTTAATTTGCATAAAAGTGTATAGATCAGTAATCTGTACTATATAGGGTGGTTTCACACATGCGTTTCATTGGCATCAGGCTGAGACCCATTAATTGATCTGCATCAGGCGCCTGATGCAGACGCCACTGAATGCTGCCACAGCATCATTGGGGCGGCCCGAGGGGGGAGATAGAGGGGAGGGGTGGGAACAAGAAATAGAACACACCCCGGACCTGTTCTGAGCATGCTCAGACTATTCTGGTCATGCTCAAAGTGAAAATCCTGATGCGTCCTGGCCACATGCACATGCGGCTGGATGTGACCTCATAGGCAGCAATGCTCATTTCGACGCATTGCACCGCATCCAAACCCATCAAGATTTTTCAAGAGGCTCCAAACGGCAACATGCTGCAGTCAGGGGTGCAGGGAAACACTGACTTCGTCTGCAGGCAAAATCCTGATACTACCTGATGTCCCTGCGTCCCCATGTTAAATTTAGGGACACAGGCCATGATGAGGAGGTATCAGGATTTCACCTGACACAGAGTCAACGCAGATGTGAAAGCACCTTAGTCTTCCTGTATACATCAATATGATTCACAGCAGCTATTGCTTCATCCACGGTATCTACAAATAGTTATAAATTCTTAACTAACCCAATATGCAGAGAAAATGTTCTAATCCAAGTTTGCCATGATTTGGTAACTACATATTGTTCTCGATCTTGCGGCTTTGTTCTATTCATATCCACCATGATAAACAGTCTTAATGACATCTGACCTTAGATCAAGTATTACAGACATGTTATCTGCATGATCTACATTACCAGACTGCTGTGTCACATTACAGTAGCAATACATTTACTGCTCTCTGACCTATATTTAGTGTATTGCCTGTCACTTGAAGTCAATGAGGATCCCATTAGGACATACTGTAATAGCAAATATATTTAAAAAAAAAATGTAATATTACTATAAAGTGGCAGTGGATGTCATTTCTGACTGCATATGATTATTTTGGCACAAAGTATTACTGCTGACCAGGTGCTAGTCCGTTCCCAGCTTCTCAATCTTATTTTATTCCACTTGCACCTATTGCAAGCACTAGATCTCACTTCACTTCTTAGGACAAATCCCTTTTAATCTTCAGAATGATGTATAGATTCCACTTGCAGATCCATTTGATTATGTTAGGGGCCTTTCACATCAGCGTTTTTGCTGATGTGCGGCAGATCCGGCAGATTTACCACATCTGCTGGATGTGCCGCCTAATGGCCGCACTTGCGGCACCGTTTCGGCAACCCCATGCATTCTATATGTGGCTTGCGGTCGGGTGCGGCAAGTGCTGTTACACCGGATCGGCCTGATCTGGTACTTGCGCTTTTTTTTTTTGCTGCCGCAAGTCCAAGGTCTCCCGCATCAGGGAGAACCGCACTTGCTGCGCTTGACCGCAAGCCCATAGACAATGCATGGGGCTTGCTGGATCTGGGACACAAGTTGGCCGTTGGCCGTTAGGTGGCCAATCCGGCGCTACCTGCCGGATCGGCCACAAACATCAGCAAAAGCTGATGTGAAAGGGGCCTTATAAATTGCTAGTTTTCTCCTCTAAATTCTGATTCATTAGAATACTAAAGTGACTTAAAACAGAGGTAAAACTTGTGACTGATCAAGCTATAGAATGAATAACACATAAAAAGCGACTGAAGTAAATGCTTTAAGACTGTCTAAATATATAAATGGGCTCCACAGTACGCTTGTCAGTGGGTTTGCAATGCACATTGCATGACATATATATTATCTTTAGAGTTCTTAGCATTCATTATCGTTCCATACATTAATTTCAAAATGAACGTCGTAAATAATCCTGGTCAGGATCATCTTCTTCTTCTTCTTCCTCATCATCAAGATAAACAATAGCCACTTTCTTATCATCAGACATCGTGTGACTTTGGTGGACTATTCTTTGTAGCTGCACAGTTCTTTCAACTTCTGATGTATCACCAATGGCCTGGTGGGATGTGATACTATAAGGGAGCTGAGAGACAGCCAGCAATTTCTTCCTCGCCATATCCACTTTCTGCCACCTCTGAGTCATCCTTTAATTCACTGTATATGGACTAAGTTCTTGTTCTTCAGTAATCACCATGCTGGTTTCTTGGGCTCCATCTTGCCCTGTATGCTTTGTGGCAATTTTGGTTATATCCATTTGAAATGTGAATGACTTCTCTGTTGGACCCAGTTTAATGTGTTTGATTGACCTCTCACTCTCGGTGGAGTCTCCAGATGGAGATGAGACAATATACTCTGATGATTCAAAGGTTTCCCTAGTTGGTCCTTCAAAAGTAATACATTCTGATATGTGACTATCAGGAGAGCCCAGTTGTATATGTCTAATAGGCATGTTTTTATCTTCCACACGGGAACCATCTTCTCTAAGTTGAAAACTTTGGTGAAATACGGCCTTCAAAAACAATTGGTTCTCTGCTTGGACTTAATTTAATATGGTGGACAGATGTGTTGATGCTAGACCGATCATTTGACTGAATAGATGACTGTGAATCAGACACATCCCTTGGTGTTTAGTTTCTTTTCCTACATGGACTTTCTGAGTTGCAAAGTTGTATTCAACAGGAGTATGGTCATCATTGGTATCTAAAGTAATACTTAGCTCGTTAGGTCTTGGAGTAGATCCTTCCAATAAAATTTCCTTTCTCATTTCACCAGAGTTAATTTTAAAATGTGAGACAGATTTGCTCCCACTACCATTATAATCATCAACCTGAATTGTTTTCTCTTGATCTCCGCTCTGGATTTCCCCATAAGGTTTGCTCGCGCTGTCCACAGAGTCATCTCTAACTGATAAGCCTCCTGTGATATTCTGTTCAATGCCTACTGTTTTGAAAATAGGTCCATGAAATATAATCTGTTCTGCTTGGAAACTTTCTGTTGGACTAATTTTAATATGTCTAATAGATCTATTCTGGTCTGAGCTATCCTCTGTATTTTTACTATGTCCAATTTGAGCGTTTCTGAAACAGGACCTTCAAAGATTATCTGCTTCTTGAGAACATTTCCCGGGGACTTATTTTGATGTGATGCTCAGACCTGTTTATTTCTGTTGGTGACAGTTCACCAGTTGAGTCATGTTCAGATCTTGTGTCCTCATGTAAGATTTGCTCATGATTGCTCAGTTCGATGTGTTTTATAAATTTAGTTACATCGGGGGAGATTTGTCCCATAGATAGTTCTCTTGTAGGACTGAAATGGATACTTGTGGTAGTTGGCCCTTGACACTGATTTCTTCAGTATAAAGCTCCTTACCACTATTGCTCCCATAGAGTTATATGATTCTTCGTACTCATCAGATTCCTTTGTATACGTAAGATTTTCATTTTGTCTATGAAAAATAGATGATAGGTCATCAGATGGTTTTATACTTGATTTATGTATGGTTGTCACCTCACTCTCCTTAGCTAGCTCTAATAAATCTAAATCATCTGCATCTACTGTTTGTGATAAATTAATTTCTGCTACAATTGTAACCACACCACTTTCTTCAGTTTGTCCAACATTTTTGATATCCACTGCCAAACTGCTGCTTTGTGTTCGTTCCTCTCCAGCTATTGCTGTCAGTTCATCAACAAGGTCTTGTGGAAGTTTTCCTTGTAGACAATCCAATGCTCCTTTCAGTTTTTCCTGTGGATCTTTAACATCTTTTGATAAAAGTTTGATTATGACGTCTTCATTTCTTGTGGCACTTCAATTTTTCTCTCAATTACAATACTTTCAGTGTGTAAGTGTTCTTTGTCTTCATTGCTCGGACTTTTTTCCTCACCGCCAGACGTATCTTTACTAGCTGAGCTATGCTCAGTGACCATGGCATTTTTGAGAAGCTCGCTCAAACTTTTACGACCTTGGGATCCTTGTAGGAACTCATCTTGCCAAGAATATTTCAGATGAGACTCTTCCTCAGTGTGAATCTGGACCTCTTAAAGTTTCTTCTTCCTCCTCCATTTCTTCGAAGTATGGATTATCATCAGGAACATAAACAAAGTAATCTGTTTCCTCGCCAACATGCTCGCCCTCTGTTATTTCTTCAACTTGAGATGGACCTTCTCTGACTGAGTAACATCTCGCTGTCTTTCTGTTGATATTGGGGTATGTTGGTCAGAAGTCACTATTTCTTCCATGTTGTAGTTATCCTCTGCCTCTTCAACATGAAATGGGTAGGAAATTCTCCCTTGTCATATTCGATTGTTCCAAATGATTCCTCAACTATTTCAACGTTAATTGACTTTCCTGTGCCTGATTTTAATCCAGAGTGAATTACATTTCCGATCCATTCTTCTGCTTGTGCTCCAGACACATCCTTTAAGATTGTTTTCTTTGTTGTTCTGCTTTCTATTTCCCCCGACAAGTTACTCGATGATTCAGGTATATTCTTTGGTAGCGACTGAGCAGTTGTTGTGTTCCATAAATCTGTTAAGTCGGGCTCATCAAACAAATCAATTTCTTCTGTTGTTTTGGACTCCACAAAAATGTGAGTTTTTCTAAATCCATCACCACCTTGCTCTTCCTTTTCCATGTAGGTTACATTAGAGTCATCCAAAGCAGTGGGTTGCCCTAATTGTTTTAGAATATCTGTGACTATAGCTCTCTTCCCACCATGCTCTGATGAATTATCGGCCCCTTCATAATTTTCATGCGTTTTAATTGCATCTTCATCTTTTAGAAAAGTAGTGCCTTCACTCACATTAGTTTGTGTAGAGTTCCCTGAAGACCCGCTATGTTCTGACTGTTCCACAGTCTCATTTCTGATCTATGTTCTCTTTTTCTTTCTTCATAGTGAATTGGGATATTCAGGACAATTTGTTCTCCCTGAAATCCTTTTCCAATTATGGTTGTTCTTGATCCAATGTCCTCCTGTTTCTTCTCAATAGAAGAAAGGCTATCGACTTTTCCAATAAAAGTGTTTTTATCATTCACACATGTCCTTGTGCTTATCCCCCATGTAACTTTTTTGAGTTCTATTTTCTGTTCTTTTTGCTTCTAGTTGTATTGGTATTTCTAATATAATTTTCTGATCTGACTCTGCTAATTCTTTTTCCCCAAGTACAACTGTTTTAATCACACGGGTGTTCTCGTGGATGTCAAACCTTGATCCTCCTGCAACATTCACATCACCTACTTCAACGTTTTCTAATTCCTCCTTTCGTTTTTTAGCTTGCTCTCTTTTTTTTCTTTCTTTTTTGACGGGAAGCTCTTGTTGTTTAGGTTCATGAAAATCTCTTTTTTCACTGATTCTGCTACACTTGCTGGTCTCTTGGCTATACTGGAGATTAGTTTCCAAGGTTCGCTGTGTCTGTTCCAATGGCTTTGACGTTACCTTAAATTCTTCTTTTGTTTGTAAAGTCCTTTGGGAGATAGAATCCTGTTTTCTATCTTCTGTCCCAACGTGTACATCTACTTTCCCGGCTTCTTTGGAATGAGTTCTTGGACGAGCTACTGGTTTAAGATCTTTAACTTTCTCTTCTTTCTTTGTATTACTTATAAGTGTTGACTGGGTTGATGAATATGGTGTGATAACTGGCTGGTGTGTAAGGCGCACTGGCTCATACAAAGTTTGTGGAAATACAGCCTTGTTTAAACTGTCATATCTTGAAGGAAAGCCTATCTCCCATCTTCCACTTTTGTCTTGAGTTGCATTGTCATATGCATGTGATACATAAGAACTACTTGCATTACCTAGGTTTGAATATTTTGATCTAATTTGTTGTTGTGGTACAGTCCGAGTTAGGAATCTGTCTTTACTTGTGGTGTCCATATTTCTTCTTATCTCCTCTTTGCGTCTTGTAATCGGGTATTCAGTTCCTCTCTGAGAGTATTTTGTTGATTCTTCAAAGGACGATGTTACATATCCTAAATAAAAAATACCATATATATGTTATGTAGAAAATGAGAATATATTTTAGATCATCATGTTTGAGATATAAGGATTTATGTGCGTAATTGTTAGGCCCCTTTCACAACAGCGTTTTTGTCCGGATCAGGCCGATCCGACAAAAAAACGCATCTGCCGCATGTGCCGCCTAAAGGCTGCACTTGCTGTACACTTGCGGCAAGCCCCATGCGCTGTCTATGGGGCTTGCGCTAAGTGCGGTATTGCCGCGATCCAGCACTTGTGGCAGTTGCGGCCGTGAAAAAAACCCCAGTCAGCTGCAGTTATTTTGCACAGCCGCACCTGCCGCAAGTGCCGGATCGCGGCAATACCGCACTTGTCGCGAGCCCCATAGACAATGCATAGGGCTTCCTGCAAATGTACCGCAAGTGCACCTCAAGTGCGGCCGATGCGTTTTTTTTGTCCGGATCAGCCGGATCCGGACAAAAACGCTTCTGTGAGAGGGGCCTTAGAATAATATTTCTATTTATTTACTTTGGGAGTTTCTATACTCTGAAATTGAAAAAACAGGAAATTATTAACACATTATGCTTGTGTACAGAATTTTGTTCAAGACAAGTATTGTATTGTTCCTAATTCTAAAAATATCAAATATCATTATGAACATAATGCCAAAAGTATGTGGGCACTACTTACAAATAGTGAGTTTAGCAATGAATTTAGCAATATTCTTAATTCTTTTTTGCTAAAGAAAAACATAAAGCAATAAAATATTCATAGTTGTGAACCAAGTTACAATGGAGAGCTCAATGGTTTTCACCAAATTCATATGATACCACTTTTCTAATAACAAGTTAATCAAATTTCATCAGATCGGACTAGATTATCAAATGTATTTTTGGATCATGTATTAGTGATACAATTCTCATCACCATCTAGGAGTCTAGCATAAGAGAAATAATTGCTTGAAGCTATTTTCATGGTTTGCCAACAAAGAAAGTAACTCAACTTGCTACATATATAACACAATTTTCAGAAATAAAGCATGAAGATGGTTTTGGAATTCAGAGATCATAAATGCATTTGCCCAGGTACTCTTAGCCGGTATTTGTGTCTCCTGAGTCCTACTTGTGGATTTGCATTTGATTCATTCTATTGTGACATACACACATACATTCACACACATACATACAATCAGCATTATATATTAGATATAAAAGGATATGAGGCTACATTATGATATATGGAGGCCTATGAGGCTGCATTATGCTATATGAAGGGCTATGAGGCTGCATTATTCTATATGGAGGGCTATGAGGCTGCATTATCTATATGGAGGACTATAAGTTAGAATTATACTATATCGATGGTCCCGCCCCCTAAAGGAGGATGAGGCAATTTGAAGGCGGCATGGCTATATGAAGATGTGGCTGTGGAGGGGGCATGGCTATGAAGTGGGTGTGGCTATGTGGACGGGTGGAGCTATGATACATACATACACACAAATACATACACTCAGCTTTATATATTCTATGTATATATATAAAGCAGATTAGATAAGTATTACAAGGATTGAACATGTTACCATTTTTCTAAATAAATATATTTCTAAAGGTGCTATTGACATTAATTTATCACCACATGCTGGCAACAACCCATCCAATCCACACAAGAAAAGAAATCAAACCGTTATTGTCCATAAATTTAGTGATGCGTAATAATGAGAAATGACACAGGGAAAAAGTATTGAACACACTTACCGAAATTTATTTAACCCCTTCATGACCCAGCCTATTTTGACCCTAATGACCTGGCCATTTTTTGCAAAAAATTCGGACTCCATCTTTATTAACATCAGACATAGTCCAAAACGATGGTCCTACGATGCTCGATCGCCTCTGCTACATCCAGAGACTGCAGCAAGGGATCAAGTGTCCTCTTGTTGTAGTCTCTGGTGTCATAGTGATGATGCAGCATCACTGTGCAAACCCAAGTCTCAGAGATTACATGATCTCTGAGCCTTGGGTCAGGTGACTCAACATTGCCATATTTTTGTGTGTTGAATTAGCCCTTGTTTATCTTGTACCATGTCCAATTCTACCATTGGTTTTGAGAGTTAATTTTGGCATTAACCTTCTAAGCCAAAGGGAAGGCAAATCTTCAGCTATGGTTCCCTAGCGGTTTCCTCCACAATGGGGGGTTTCCTCTCCTGAGGTTGTAGGCTGACTCTTTGTGAGTCGGAGGTTTCCCAAGTTTTGTCTCCTTCTTAATGCTTTTGCAGGGGCATCTTAAAAAACATTATTAACTAAAAATTATCATTTGTAACTTGGAATTTATAATCCGTCACAGCTTTGCAGAGTAGGAGTCAGCTGGAAGTTGCAGACAAGTTAAGGTGGAGTAATTTTAACTAATGGAGTATGTAAAACCTCGTGGTGGTGAACAGGCTCAGCTTTGGTGGCCAGCCTAAAGAATGTCGTAATGGTAATCTCATCAGGGCGGGCACCAGGGTTATGCACACAAGTGAGGATTATAGGGTCATTTGTGCCATGAACATTTACTGTGTGAAGGGCAAGCCAGTGTGTGCCACTCCCCTCTATGGCTGTGTGTCCTGGTGCTGTATGTCAGACAGCTGGGGAGATCACAGCACTTTTGAATCCCAATATAGTAGCACTTCAACTGAATCCTACTATGATTGTTTAATTTTGTGATTTAAATAAAGTTGTGGCCATTTTGACAACCAAATTAATGTGTTCTGTGCATTTATTACAGTGTCTAGGTTTACAGTAAATATTGTTGTTTTAAGGCAGAGTGAGGATCCATCCCATCTCCAAAAGTCATGTTGATGAACACTAAAGTGCTCATTGGAACATTTAGTAGTTTAGAAATTCTTCTGTAACAATGCCATCAGTATGTTTTGCAACAATAAGGCTGCAAAGATCTTGAGCTTGCTCACTGGTTGTACCCATCATGAGATGTTTCTTGTGTGGTACCTTGGCAATGACACACCTTTATATAGGCCATCAGCTGAACTAGTTGATATTATTAGTCAATAAGAAGCTGGATTGCTTTCTAATTACTGATGGGTTTTAGCTGGTGTCATGACATTCCAACTTTTCATGGCTTTTTGCACCTCTCTTTTTATGTGTTCAATACTCTTTCCCTGTGTCATATCTCATTATCTAAAAGATAGGGAAGCAAGATGTGCAATAGGGTCTTATCTTTTTTATGGCTTATAGAAAGTGGTGAATATCGCTGCTCACTTGGACTATTTGTGGGGCCACAACCAGTTTATGTGTTTAATACAGTTGCTGCTGGATCCACACTCCACGTGTACAGTGGTTGAGATACATAGATGCAAAGGACGGTGCTTTTGCGAACCGCGCTAACTGTATACAGACAATGACCACAGAGGATCTGTAGGTAATGGTGATTTATTTCCTATGCGTTTCAGAGCAATCCTCGCTCCTTCATCAGGGATGATGGTTGCACCATTACCTACAGATCCTATGTGGTCATTGTATACAGTTAGCGCGGATCGCAAAAGCACCGTCCTTTGGATTTTCATATCTCATTATGACACATCACTAAATTTATGGACAGACACCTATGGTTTGATTCCTTTGCCTGTGAATTGGATGGGTTGTTACATCTGGTAAGAAATTAATATCATTAGCACCATTAGAAATATATTTTAAATATACTTTCTACATGTTTCCTGTACTTTCCTGTCGTCTGCTGATGAAACTGGAGGAATGATTTGAGCAGTTTGAAATTCTACCAGAAGTTAAATCTTCTGCCATATAGGCATTGTTATATTAGAGGTTGTCTAAAGTATACTGTGTGTACTTTGAAGGGAATCTGTCACCTGATTCATGCAGCATGAATCAGTGCCTGGCTGCAGAATTGCAGAGAGCTAGGTGTTACTGTGAAATGCTCTTGCATTTAAAAAAAAAAAATAATGTAAAGTTCTGTCCAGGGACCATAGCCAGAGATGAGACTAGTTTGGATCTGCTCCTGGCCGGCTGCTCCAAGTGCTGCTAAAGATGTTTGACACTTCTCTCCCTATGTATCACAATGGTCTCTCTTACCTGGGAGACTTGTGACTGGTTTTGGTCCTCTGTCTCATATCTGTATTGAGACTTCATATTAAATGTGTTTCTTTCCTTTGGCAATAGAAGAGTTAATGTCAGTCTCTGCTGCTAGCAAGCTAGCTATTTCTTGTCCAGATGTGACTACTCTGTGATTACTCCCATGCCTTTTATATGGTCACATGGTTTCAGCATGCTTTGCTGGTGATTGAACATTCCTAGCCAAACTTCCTGTGGTGAAGGAGTTTCTCTGGAGAGCTGACTACTGCTAAGCCATCTGCTGCCAAGGAGCTAGGCAGCAGGCGTGAAGTTGCTTTGTTGTTCCTCTGTCTGTCTCCCCTTCCTTCTTGTTGTATTATTGCAGTGGTTGGGACTAGTGCTCCCACTGCCCATTCCCTATTGAAGGCTAACATCAGGGACTAGGTATCCAGCTCGGCAACAGGCTGAAAGAACCTTTATAGGGATGGTAGGGCAATCAGGGCACAGCCTTAGGTGAGTGCAGGAAGTCACCTCTTCCCTGTTCCCTATGAGCAAGGAACTCCACTGTATTTGTCTTCCCTGGTGTCTCCCCATCTGTTTTTTTGTAGTGCGCCGGACATCACAAGCAAGCTAGCTAGTTCTTGTCTAGATGTGGCTACTCTGTGATTACTCCCGTGCCTTTTATATGGTCACATGACTCCAGCATGCTTTGCTGGTGACTGAACATTCCTAGCCAAACTTCCTGAGGTGAAGGAGGCTCTCTGGAGAGCTGACTACTGTTAAGCCATCTGCTGCCAAGGAGCTAGGCAGCAGGCGCAAAGCTGCCTTGTTGTTCCTCTGTCTCGCCTTCCCTCGTTGTATTATTGCAGTGGTTGGTACTAGTGCTCCCACTGGCTATTCCCTATTGAGGGCTAACATCAGGGCCAGCGAGGGACTGGGCATCCAGCTCGGCAACAGGTTAAAAAAATCTGTATAGGGATGGTAGGGAAATCAGGGCACAGCCTCAGGTGAGTGCAGGAGGTCACCTCTTCCCTGCTCCCTATGAGCAGAGACCTCCACTGTATTTGTCTTCCCTGGTGTCTCCCCATCTGTTGTTTTGTGTAGTACACCGGACATCACTGGTCCGCGCGCCACTGTCACGAATGGTAGCCAGATACCCTGCGTCCAGCGTGACATAATCACTAGCCCAATACTTTTTTGTGGTTCATTATGGATCCTGTTACATTTTGTGATCACCTTAAGCAGATTCTGTCACAAGAGCAGGTGGTGCAGCAACTGTGGCATATCGCGGATCTGCTGTTCATGGCTCACTCTCAGTCACAGCCAGAACTCAAGATTCCCCTCCGTGATAGATTTTGTGGGGGGCATGATAAGTTTTGGGCTTTACAGGACTCCTGTAAGTTATACTTCAGACTCTGTCCTCATTCTTTGGGGAATCAGGAACAGTGGGGATTGTGATCTCTTTATTGTGGGGAGATCCCCAGTCCTGGGCCTTCTCTCTAACAACTTATTCTCCATCATTGCAGTTGGTGGATGGTTTTTTTGTGGCTGTGGCCCCTTGGCTTTGGGGACCCTGATGGCATCTCCCTGGCAAAGTCAAAACTCCGTAGACTATAGTAGGGGCCAGGGCCGGCTGAGGAGTGCTGTTCCGAGTTGCAGAAGAGGGCCACGGACACCCAGTGGAATAACCCAGCTCTTAGGGGCCATCTCATAGACTGTGAGCCCATCCCCTCCTGCTCCTGTTTGTCTGTACTACACGTATATATTGTACTTGTCCCCATCTACCCTTTTATCATGTAAAGTGCCATGAAATCTAATGGCACTATATAAATAATAATAATTTCTGTCATGGGTTGTCCAGTAGGCTCCAGGACTCCATGGCTCAGTACTCTGCCCCAAGATACTGGAGGCTGCTATGTCTCTGTCTCTTGCTATCAGGATGGATAAACGCCTCAGGGAGAGATCCACACAGACTCAGCCCCCTGTTGCTCTTTCTTTTGAGGAGGTCCCACTGGTGCAGGTGGATGATCTTATGCAGATAGAGGGGGTGTCCCCTCATATCATGTTGGTCTGTATCGGGTGATGGACATTGGTAACCCTTCGGCTGTCTGGCAGGAGCTACCCCCATTACTTGGTACCCATAACGTGTATATCACATTTCTTGGCTCCGGAGATGTGTCATGTCTCCAGAGCCTACGTTTATTACATCTTTACCTCACTGCGCAGGTAATATCCTTGGGGGCAGGGGGTTACGGAAGTAAATGCTGGTAGTTTGCGACGTTCTTTCCGTAGGGTACTCCTGACTGGTCAGCTCTCGAGGGTCCTGAGGCCCCTCATTAAAGGGATGGGGGGTACTGTCACGATGGTCTCTCTTATCTGGGAGACTTGTGACTGGTTTTGGTCCTCTGTATCCTGTCTCTATTGAGACTTCATATTAAACGTGTTTCTTTCCTTTGGCAGTTGAGGAATTAATGTCAGTCTCTGCTGCTATCAAGCTAGCTAGTTCTTGTCCAGGTGTGGCTACTCTATGATTACTCCCATGCTCTTTATATGGTCACATGGTTCCTGCAAGCTTTGCTGGTGATCGAACGTTCCTAGCCAAACTTCCTGAAGTGAAGGAGGTTCTCTGGAGAGCTGACTACTTCTAAGCTGTCTGCTGCCAAGCAGCTAGGCAGCAGGTGTGCAGCTGCCTTGTTATTCCCCTGTTTGTCTCCCTCTCCCTCTTGTTGTATTATTGCAGTGGTTGGGACTAGCGCTCCCACTGGCCATTCCCTACTGAATGCTGACATCAGGATCAGCAAGGGACTAGGTATCCAGCTTGGTGACAGGTTGAAAGAACTTGTATATGGATGGTAGGGAGTCAGGGCACAGCCGCAGATTAGTGCAGTAGGTCACCTCTTCCCCGTTCCCTTTGAGCAGGTCCCTCCGCTGTATCTTTCCCCCCGGTGTCTCCCCATCTGTTGTTTTGTGTAGTGCGCCGGACATCGTTAGTCCGTGCGCCACTGTCACACATGGTAGCCGGACACCCACTTTCTCCTGCTTGACACTATGTTCAGACAAGGTAGAGACCTGTCAATCACTTGAAGTAGCACTAGACAGGACCGTCTGAGTGAGGAGTTGGACTTGTCTTGTTTATGGCTATGAATCCCAGCATTTTAGAGACAAATTTACATGCCTTCAGTCATGCAGCCAGGCTCTCCCACAGTTTGGCAACATAAACCAGATAACAGATTCCATTTAAATAGAAAATCAGTGACAACATTATCTTACCTGCCGGCCGATCGCGAACTAAATGTTCTGTCCGGATCACTGTTCCCTTTTTGCTTTCAGCCTCTAGTAGTGCTCTGTGAGAAAAAGACCATAAATTAATAAAAAAAATTGGTGTTATCGTATATTACCACTAAAACATCACTCCGCTTCTCATCCAGAAATTGGGTCGAGTGTCATGCACATGTCATTCTGTATGTCATGCGAGTGCAATGCGGCATAATGTAAACAGTATATACTGTAGAAGGTTCTGTTTTCACCCCACCTACCGTAGATATAGGAAATGCAGAGATCGATATCAAGGCCAAGGTACAACAGCTAAGGCTGCTTTCACAGTACGTTTTTTTTCCTGTTCGTGGGATCCTACTTTTTGTAGGATCCCACGGACAGGAACGGACACCACAGGGGATGACCTATTCTGTGCCGGGTCTGTTATTATCACGGATCCGGACACAGCGGGGCACTTTCACTTCTGCAGTGTATAATATACATTGCAGAAGGGAAATTTAGTAAAAAGAAAGAGTTAAAAATAAAAAAAATCACTATGCTCACCTATCCTCGATCCACCGCTGCCTCCCAGCAAGGTCTGGGTGCTTACAGGACCTGTGGTGACGTCACAAGCCGATCAGCTGATCGGGTCACATGACCACAGTCACTGCGGTAACTGCGGTCATGTGACCCGATGACGCTCCGGGTCCGAGGAACAATCAGCTGTTTCCACGGACCCGCGCTCATAGGCCCCCATGTTAGAGGACACGGATCGGATCGGATTTGGCCTAATTGCCATCCGATTTTGTGGGATCCGATTTTTTTCTGTACCCAAAATCGGAGCAGTCTCCAATTTTGGGTCCAGGAAAAAATCGGACACAAATTGGATCCCACAAAATCGGATGGCAATTAGGCCAAATCTGATCCGATCCGTGCCCATAGGATAACATGGGGGCCAAATTGGATCCGTGGCTGTCCGTTTTACAACGGACATCCACGGATCCTTAAAGAACGTGATGTGAAAGCACCCTAAGGCCCCCTTCACACTGCAGGATTTCACTGATCAGTGTCCATCAGTTTTTGTGTGCCAAAGCCAGGAGTGAAGCTTGCAGAGAAAAACTAGAATTGAAAGATTGACACCTGTTCTGTGTTTTGGAGACACTCCTGGTTTTGGCACACAAACTGGATGGATACTGATCAGTGAAATCATGCAGTGTGAAGGGGGCCTAAGATGGCTCAAAGGCTGTCTGTCACACTGCAAGGCAATATAGTGGATTGGTAGCCAAGTTGCAGGTTTTGCACTAAAGTACCGTCACACAGTACAACTTTAAAGCGATTTTGGCAGCGATTCCATGGGTGCACGCTTGCTTCCTACATCGCTTCCTTAGGTGTCACATGGAGAAATGTTGGAAGCGACGCAGCTGCGATGTTGCAGCAGCTATCCCTGCATACCCAATAGGGTACCGTTACACGTTGCCGACATCGTTGATGAGATGTCACACGTATAGATATCGTGGACAACTCAGCAATGATGTTGTGAGCAGGGATCGTTCGCAAACGCCGCGAACGATCCCTGCTCATTGCTGTGAATGGTTGGCGTCGTCCATGATTTCGTTATCGCAGTGTCACACAGAACGATGCAGCAAGTTGGTTGAGTTGAAGTTGTCAGGTTTTTGAACATGTTCATAAAACTTTCAACTTCAACTTGACTAATTATCGTAGTTGAATCGTTCGGTTACACGCAACGACGCACTAACAATGTCGTTTCAACATCGTTCAACACGTCACTTTTGAACGTTGTTGAGCATGATGTTGTGCTGTGTAACAGGGCTTATAGGCATCAATGTTGTGAATAGGCAACATAGCTTACAACATTGTTATCGCCGTGTCACACGGGGTGATGTTAGCAGATCGCTGGATCAACATTGCCAGGTTTATCAACATGTTGGTAAACCTGTCAACTGCGATCCAGCGATTTATCACAGTTGCATTGTGCTGTTACATGGCACAACGCACTTGCGATGTCGCTGCAACATCGCTGAACCCGGGACTTATCGTCGATGTTGCATGCAACATCGCCCCGTTTGACGGTACCTTAAGACCCATTAGCTTAAAGGCCCAGTTACAGACACAGATAATTGTGCACAGATCTCTGGTTGCAGTGAAATAATGGACACATTGCTCCATTTTGTGGCCGTGTACAAATGGAACAATGTGTCCAGGGGCTGGCTGCTGTAACAACGGGTGGCAATCCACCTTGCACAGCCTGACGCCAATTGAGGAAGGGGGTGCTACTGGCACTAGGTGAGGCGCAGAGGGGGGTGGTGCTACTGGCGCTAGGTTCTCACTTCCCAGCTGCCTCCGCTCCAGTCCCGGGTCCCGCAACCTCTCAAGTTGTGCAGCCGCTTAGCGGCCGCTCTCCCTGATGTGGGTGGCCCTACACTAGGATTGTACCACCGGCCCGGGGGGCAACTGCCACCCTGGCACCTGGGCCAGTCCGCCCCTGAATGTGTCCATGGTTTCACTGCAACCAGAGATCTACGAACAATCTCTGCACAATTATTTATGTGTTTAACTGGGCCTTAAAAGTATGCCAATTGTTATGTGCTGGAGCTTCAACTAATCCCCTTTGGTGAACACAGCCTAAAGGCCCCGTTACATGCTACGATGTCCCAGCAATCTGACCAACGATGGGGGTTGCTGGGACATCGCTATCTGATCACTAGTTAGCTGTCACACAGGCAGACTCACCAGCCACCAGCGTCCAGCGAGAATGCTGGTAACCAAGGTACTGATCAGGTAACTAAAAAGAGCGCTGCGCTTAGTTGCCCGCTGTTTACCCTGGTTACCAGCTCCCAGCGTGTGCTGTGCAGCGCTGGAAGGTCGTTGATTGTCGGTCTCCCACTGTCACACACTCGACGCTGGCCGCCCAGCAGGAGACCAACGATAAATAAATGGTCCTGGCCAATCTTCCACGATAAACGATCAACGAACTTATCGTTGGTCAGTGATAAGTGTCACACGCAACGATGTCGTGTCAACAACGATGCAACATCACAAAACCGGTGATGTTGCAATGATATCGTTACCGATATTGTAGTGTGTGACGGGGCCTTTATTCTACACTTGTATGCTTATAAATTATCTAACATCTGTTTTAAAGGGAACCTATCACTTGATTCTTGCTGCCCGAATTGTGGGCAGCATGAATCAGAGTCTGGCTGCACAATTGCAATCAAGTTTATTTTTTTCTCTGAAACTCTCCAGCATGTCCATAACTATGGACAAGACTAATTCGTCCTTCCAGGTATGATGTGTCGGCCGGACGTCATTTCTGGTCTTGTCATTGTGGGTGATTATTGGGTGTGTGGGCCGTTTTCGATATGCGCACTGTACATGATCTGGAGCCGGCCAGTACAGCTACTACACCCCCACACTGCTCTGGACTGGAAATGACGTTTGGCCGCCGCATCATACCAGGAAGGAGGAGGCAGGAATTTCAAATTGCGAGTGCAGGAGAATGAATTCTCACATCTAGTGGGGCGTGATAACAGCAGCGAGGGGGAAGACGGAGCCCTGGAGACCACCCAGTTAGTCTACAGACTGTAGCCTGGATGCCTCATTTGCATGTGAAAATGTAAGTCACAAAGTTTTATTTCACGGCCTTTATAGGACAGCTTTAGGTCAGACAGGGATGGTTAGGGATGTGCTAGGAAGGTGCAGGGACAGGTAGTGATAAAATCGACCTGACGGGTTCCCTTTAAATGCAATACATACTTCCCAAAAACTGCATAGCTGGAGGCTAAAATACTTTTGTTTCTTTTCATAAATTTTTATCTCATATGAAATTTAAAGCATTCTCAAGAATAATACAAAGGAAAAATATTACAATAGCATCATCACTCTTTTTTTTCTATCAGTACCCCACTCCCCCAAAAATTTCACCTCTCCCAGAATTGGAGAATGATATAAATTATATATAAATATGTAATGTTTGCAAGGTATATACATATATCTATACATAATATACAATTTGTAAATTACCAGATATCTATTTCTGTTTCTCTCAGATAGTTTATTCAGATTCTACAATCGATACTGAATTATGCTATGGTCTGCCATTATTCTTACTTAGTATATTTCTAACCAAGCCACATATGTGACTTGACGCAAGGATCACCAAGCTACGACTTGGCTACTTTGGACACATCATACGAAGAGAGAAATCACTAGAGAAGGACAATAGGGTAGGAAGAATAGAAGGAACAAGGCGAAGAGGAAGATCAGCAACCCAATGGCTTGATACTGTCAAGATAATGGCGGCAAAGACCCTGGTGGACCTATCTAGTCTACACAAGATGGATCTTCTTAGAGAGCATTCATCCATCAAGTCACCATGGCTTGAGATCCAGCCGATAAATAAATAAAAACATATTTCTAACAAATGCTCTCTTCCTGTCTACTGAGGATGATATGGAGTTTATATTTCCATCAAAAGAACCAAATATGTGGCTTTATGATTGGTGCTAAAAGCAGATTTAACCAATGGAATGCTACCCTCTTCTAGGGTATCCTCACCCATCCCTTGCAGACTGAGCCCTCGTGGGCAGGGTTCTCACTCCTCTCCTACTGTATCCTCACCCATCCCTTGCAGACTGAGCCCTCGTGGGCAGGGTTCTCACTCCTCTCCTACTGTATCCTCACCCATCCCATGTAGACTGTGAGCCCTAACGGACAGGGTCCTCTCTCCTCACCTACTGTATCCACACCCATCCCTTGTACACTGTGAGCCCTCGTTGGCAGGGTCCTCTTTCCTTATCTACTGTATCCTCACCCATCTCTTGTAGACTGTGAGCCCTCGTGGGCAGGGTGCTTTTTCCTCATCTACTGTATCCTCACCCATCTCTTGTAAACTGTGAGCCCTCATGGACAGGGTGCTTTTTCATCATCTACTGTATCCTCACCCATCCCCTGTAGACTGTGAGCCCTTGCAGAAAGGGTCCTCTCTCCCCCTATACCTGTCTTTGCCTTGTATTGTTCATAATTATTGTACTTGTCTGTATTGTATGTATTCCTATTCACATGTAAAGTGCCATGGAATAAATGGCGCTATAATAATAAATAATAATACTATATCTAAATATAGAAACATTTGCATACCAGTGAATATTGATTCAGTATTTTAGAGTTAAAATCAGATTTACCTCATATTGAAATTCATACATACATCAGGCTGAAAGCAGGGGGGTACGTAGAAATCATGGGGCCCATGACAAAAGTCCTCCCCTCAAAAAAAAACAATATTTGACCAAGGTCACAGAAGAGCATTTCTCACAACTTTGTAGGCCTCACAAAGCATTTTTCTTCCTATCGAAGTCCATTAGTATTCTCAAGAATAAAGATATCCCTTTCATGACCCCCATAAATTATGGTATAAAAAAAGTGCCCCCAAACACACGATGAGACTATCCCAGTGAATTCCAACACAATACCCTTCACACTAACACACACAGTTTGATGACCCAACATTATATCTCATCCTGCAAAGTATGATTCCCCCACAGTGATCCTAAGACAGTATGATGGCCCCGACACAGCCCTCCATACAGTATAATGGCCCTTACACAATCCGCCCCACACTATGATGGCCCTTACACAATGTACAATGACCCATACACAGTATAATAATAAAAAAAATTTCTATTTCTATTTCTGCCATCATATTCTGCAGCACTTTACAATTCATAGGGGATTTGTGTAGACAATAAAGTAATTACAGAGTAATAAATAATTGAACAGCTGCTATGAGGAGTGAGGTCCCGGCTCACAAGCTACAATCTATGAGGAAATAGGGAACACACGAAAGGTAAATGGTAAAAAGTGCCGTCATATATGGTCCAGCTATCAATATACCATAATAAATACAGGGATTGGACAAAATAATGGAAACACCTGGAAAAATCAACAAAGGTCAGTTTAATATGGTGTAGATCCACTTACAGCCTCAATTCCCCGAGGTATGGATTCATACAAGGTGATATCATTGGCCCGGCGGATCTCCATGAAATAGCACCCCAGATCATCACAGAACCTCCGCCATGTGTTACGGTTGAGAGAAGGCAGTCTGGATGGAATGCTTCTTTCGGCTGCCTCCAAACGTACACTAGGCCGGAGGTCGGAAAATGGGGTAAATGATGATTGGTCTGAGAATATCACATGTTTCCACTGCTCGAGGGACCAATGCTAGAGATTTCTACACCACTCTAAACGCTTGGAAACATTTGTCATGGAGAGCAGCGGTTTTCTAATTTCAGCTCTTCCGTGGACTCCAGATTTGTGCAGCTCCCGATGAACAGTTTCCGGCTATACTGGGTTCTGTAGGTGATCATTGAGCTCAGCAGTGATTTTCGGAGCCGGGGTCTTGCGATCCTCTCTCACAATTTGCTTTAGAGTCCGACGGTCTCTCAGTGAACTTTGACTTTCGGCCGGACCTGTGCTTTGCTGCGGACGTTTTTCTTCTCATTACTTTGGAGACAGGACCTCCTGACACACCAAGCATTCGGGCACTTTCTGTTACACTAGCACCTGCTATACAAGCACCAACAATTCGGCCTTTTTGAAAATCCGAAAGGTCTGCCATTGGTATCCGGTTCTCATCAATGTTCTTACAATTCGTTGGGCCTTTTCATTGGGGAGAGGGGAGTCGACCACTTCTATCACATGAAAACAAAAGGATCCAGTGTTGAAATCCAAGATATCTGATCATACTTTCCTTGGCATTGTGTTTCCAAAGTAAAGTTAGGATGCCCCTGTAGTCGTAAGGTAGTCAGAGGGACTGTAATTGGTTGGTTCAGCTCTTCTACTAAGGTACATGTGCATCTCACTGAATTAGAATATCATCAAAAAGTTAATTTATTTCAGTAATTCAATACATAAAGTGAAATACATACAGTGCCTACAAGTAGTCTTCAACCCCCTGCAGATTTAGGTGGTTTGATAAGATGTAAATAAGTTAGAGCCTTCTAACTGCAAACGAGAGTAGGATTTATTAACAGAAGCATAAATCTTACAAACCAAAAAGTTATGTTGCTCAGTTGAATTTTTATAAATTTTAAACATAAAAGTGTGGGTCAATTATTATTCAACCCCTAGGTTTAATATTTTGTGGAATAACCCTTGTTTGCAAATAACAGCTAATAATCGTCTTTTATAAGACCTGATCAGGCCGGCACAGGTCTCTGGATTTATCTTGGCCCACTCCTCCATGCAGATATTCTCCAAGTTATCTAGGTTCTTTGGGTGTCTCATGTGGACTTTAATCTTGAGCTCCTTCCACAAGTTTTCAATTGGTTTAAGGTCAGGAGACTGACTAGGCCACTCCAACACCTTGATTTTTTCCCTCTTGAACCAGGCCTTGGTTTTCTTGGCTGTGTGCTTTGGGTCGTTGTCTTGTTGGAAGATGAAATTACGACCCATCTTAAGATCCTTGATGGAGGAGCGGAGGTTCTTGGCCAAAATCTCCAGGTAGGCCGTGCTATCCATCTTCCCATGGATGCGGACCAGATGGCCAGGCCCCTTGGCTGAGAAACAGCCCCACAGCATGATGCTGCCACCACCATGCTTGACTGTAGGGATGGTATTCTTGGGGTCGTATGCAGTGCCATTCAGTCTCCAAACGTCACGTGTGTGGTTGGCACCAAAGATCTCGATCTTGGTCTCATCAGACCATAGAACCTTGAACCAGTCTGTCTCAGAGTCCTCCAAGTGATCATGAGCAAACTGTAGACGAGCCTTGACATGACGCTTTGAAAGTAAAGGTACCTTACGGGCTCGTCTGGAACGGAGACCATTGCGGTGGAGTACGTTACTTATGGTATTGACTGAAACCAATGTCCCCACTGCCATGAGATCTTCCCGGAGCTCCTTCCTTGTTGTCCTTGGGTTAGCCTTGACTCTTCGGACAAGCCTGGCCTCGGCACGGGAGGAAACTTTCAAAGGCTGTCCAGGCCGTGGAAGGCTAACAGAAGTTCCATAAGCCTTCCACTTCCGGATGATGCTCCCAACAGTGGAGACAGGTAGGCCCAACTCCTTGGAAAGGGTTTTGTACCCCTTGCCAGCCTTGTGACCCTCCACGATCTTGTCTCTGATGGCCTTGGAATGCTCCTTTGTCTTTCCCATGTTGACCATGTATGAGTGCTGTTCACAAGTTTGGGGAGGGTCTTAAATAGTCAGAAAAGGCTGGCAAAAGAGATAATTAATCCACACATGTGAAGCTCATTGTTCTTTGTGCCTGAACTACTTCTTAATACTTTAGGGGGACCAAACAGAATGCCGGTGGTTTGAGGGGTTGAATAATAAATGACCCTCTGAATTAACTTTTAACGCTTTAAAAAAAAAAAAAAAAAAAAATTAAAAAATCTTTTTGGCTGCAGTGCATTTCCCACATCCAGGCTGATCTGCAGTCCAAATGTCACAAGGCCAAGTTAATTCCGCATGTGTCAACCAGCTGCAGGGGGTTGAAGACTACTTGTAGGCACTGTATATTAAATAGAGTCATTACAGACAGAGTGATCTATTTCAAGTGTTTATTTCTGTTAATGTTGATGATTATGGCTTACAGTAAATGAAAGCCCAAAAGTCATTATCTCAGTAAATTAAAGTAGGGAGGATGAAGGGTCTGAAAGATAAAATATTACCTATATAGTTATCAGAGGCTTCAGCTTGTGTGGTTGTGAGAGTCACAACCACTATAAAAGCATATCACGGCTGCTGCAGTCCCCAGCGTGGTGCATATAGAGTAGGGAGGGTGAAGGGTTAAAAACTGCGTTGTCGTATTCCAAGAGATATCAAAGGGTGAATATAATATTAGATTTATTAGTCAACACGTTTCAAGGCCCCTTCCTCAGGACAATCAATATCATATTGCCATGTTTCAGGGCGTTTCAGGGAGCCGTGAAACGCGTTGACTAATAAATCAATATTATATTCACCCTTTGATGTCTCGTGGAATACGGCAGCACGATTTTTAACCCTTCATCCTCCCTACTATAATTTTCTGAGATAATGACCTTTTGGTTTTCATTGGGTGTAAGCCATAATCATCAACATGAACATAAATAAACACTTGAATTAGATCACTCTGTTTGTAATGACTCTATATAATATATGTTTCACTTTTTGTATTGAATTACTGAAATAAATTTTACTTTTTGATGATATTCTAATTCATTGAGATGCCCCTATATATAAGCATTTTTATGACTAGTATTTAGAGGTATGAAATGTAAAATTGAGACAATTCTTGTTGTGTAGTCACCCCCAGAATGTATATCGCATTGTGTAATGGAGGCACCATGTTCCATTTTATCTTTAGGCAGCACAATATTTAAATGCTAAGTGATTGGACAGATGGTTCGGAGGATCTGGCTGCTGTCAGTGGTTTGTGCAGTCTCCACACATTCGAAATAAGCAGCAGGGCTGCTACATGTGGCAACAGAGGCTCAGAAATAATCTGGAGCTTTAAGCCTGAGAATACAGGCCCAAAATAAAAGCAGACTCATGTGTGACACCATCCCACTGGGATTCGGAAACTGACTCACTGCCCTCGGACTAGAGATAATGTTTTTTCAGCATGTGAGGTGTGAACCAAGAATGATAGCCAACATACCAACCACACCCAGGGGGAAAACGAAAGACATTGGCAACATGAATCTCAGGACAGGTGGTGGTTGAAGCGGGGAGTCTCGATTTACATCTCTACTACCAGTAAACATAAGTAATAAAAAATCATTCCAACAGTAGCAAAAAGTGCATAAGTATATGAAAAAGTGCATAAGTGCATGTATAACATGGAGCAGGGCGGGAACAAGTGCTGAGGCCCTGCGCTCCTGACATGCCTCCCACCCTGATGTCAGCACTTATTCCTGCCCTGCTCCATGTATAACACAGAGCATAGCGGGAACAAGTGCTACTGTCAGGGCGGGATGCATGTCAGGAGCGCGGGGCCTCAGCACTTGTTCCCGCCCTGCTCCATGTATAACACAGAGCATGGCGGGAACAAGTGCTGCTGTCAGGGCGGGAGGCGGGACAGGAGCGCGGGGCCTCAGCACTTATTCCCGCCCTGCTCCATGTATAACACAGAGCATGGCGGGAACAAGTGCTGCTGTCAGGGCGGGAGGCGGGACAGGAGCGCGGGGCCTCAGCACTTATTCCCGCCCTGCTCCATGTATAACACAGAGCATGGCGGGAACAAGTGCTGCTGTCAGGGCGGGAGGCGGGACAGGAGCGCGGGGCCTCAGCACTTATTCCCGCCCTGCTCCATGTATAACACAGAGCATGGCGGGAACAAGTGCTGCTGTCAGGGCGGGAGGCGGGACAGGAGCGCGGGGCCTCAGCACTTATTCCCGCCCTGCTCCATGTATAACACAGAGCATGGCGGGAACAAGTGCTGCTGTCAGGGCGGGAGGCGGGACAGGAGCGCGGGGCCTCAGCACTTATTCCCGCCCTGCTCCATGTATAACACAGAGCATGGCGGGAACAAGTGCTGCTGTCAGGGCGGGAGGCGGGACAGGAGCGTGGGGCCTCAGCACTTGTTCCCGCCCTGCTCCGTGTATACAGCATAACACTGAACAAGGTGGGATGAATTGCCGCTGACAGGGCGGGGGCAGGAGCAAGGGGCTGGCAATAGGAACACCCTGCTCTGTGCCTGCGTGTGATAGCACAAGGAGACGCAGGCACAGAGCGAAGAGAGCTGACAGGCCATCAAAGAGGCGACCAGGACAGGGATGAGGGAGGAACATAGAAGCAGGGAGCAGGAATAGGGAAGGACCTGACTCATGAGGATCTGGGAATGCCCTCATGACTCAGTTGTACAAATTTTAAAAGGCTGTATTTCATCAGAAACACATGGAGGACCCCTTGCCTGAATGCAGCATACATGTTTGACAACCAGCTCCTACAGATAGGCAGCAGGTACAGAGCCCTTTCACTCAGGCGGCAAGCTGGCAGGGGGAGCGGCAGTGCAGAAGGGGGCAGCACCATATCCACACAGCGTCTCCCTGCCATGGCGCCGGCGACAAGAGGCATGTAAGACCGCCGAGCGGCGGCCCTTCCCCCGCTCCACACCCGCGGCTGCAGCAGGGGCGGCGGTGCAAAACTGTGACAGCACTATCTCCCCCCCCCCCCTCTCCTCACCCGCAGCTGCAGGGGCGGTGGTGCAAAGCTGTGACAGCACCCCCAATCAACTTGTGGCTCAGGTGGCAGAGGGGCTTGATGCACCCCTGAGCGGGTAACAGGCTGTTAATCAGCATGACGTCAGCAGTCACGCCTCGTCAACAGACCAGAACTAAAAAGAAACTACTGCTCTCTCGACGTTGCGTCAGTGGAAGCCACTGAATCGCTGACAGGAGTGATATGTGACCACTCTATGCCAGCAAATATTGGCGCTAGGCACAACAGGTTGGTAGTAAGCAATGTCAACTGAGCAGCCCAGAAGAGCATGGAGCAGCTGAATCGCCAGCAGGAGCGGTCAGTGTCAGTGACCATTATGAGCTGATGCTGGGTACAACAGATAGGTAGTTGACTCTGTTAGCAACTACCTGTCTGATGGTGCACTGGTACATTGTAAAAATGAATCCTATAAGCACTTATCTGCACATGGCTGGAGTGATTTTTCCATACAACCAGAGAAAACATGTCCTTACACTAACCTTCAGTCCACTAAACTACTGCTTGACAAACCCTACTCTCTCCTAGTGTATCCTCCCCCATCCCTTGTAAACTGTGAGACCTTGCTGGTAGGACCTTCTCTCCTCACCTACTGTATCCTCACCCATCCCTTGTAGACTGTGAGCCCTCGTCGGTAAGGTCCTCTCCCCTCCTGTACCTCTATGTGCCTTGTATTGCTCATAAATATTGTATTTGTCTATATATGCCCATTTTCACATGTAAAGCGCCATGGAATAAATAGTAATTAAAAATTATAATATAATGCAGTGATGGGAAGTCATATTTGGGTACTGATGGCCACATTTGTGGTATAGTCGTAACAATTGTACTCCATACAGTTCAATGACATTGTAAGCTTAATATTGCGCAATCTATATTTTATTAGGAGATACCATGTTTGATACATCTTAACTATCAGAAAATTCAGCTATGTTTAAAGTGTAACTGGCATTTACATTTTTATTTAATAATAATGTAGAGCAAATGATTACTTTATAATAGACTTTCAAATATACTTCATAAGTGAAATCTTGAAGAAAACCTTTCAAAAACCTTCCAGAAGATGTCCCCACTAGGCTGTTTCTAAACCTGACATATGCTGGTTTTCAGGGAGATCCGTCTTCAGCTTCACACATGAATACGTTCATGTAAGGGTGGGGGGACAGGGACTACACAGTGTGCCTGTGTAGCATAACCACAGCTGATCAGTATATCTGCAGTTTACCTCAGACAAATGAAGCTCGTTAATCTGTCAGCACATAGCTCCTGTGAGATCTTAGGCTGGTTTCACATTGTGATTTTGTTAAATCCGATGCTGTTCGATGAAAATCGGACAGCATCGGATGCACTAAATCAGATGCCATTGGTCCGATTTTCTAACGGATCTTGTTGATCGGATCCGATAGAAAATCGGAACAATGGCATCCGATTTTGTCCGATTTTCTATCGGATCCGATTTAAACGGAGAGGTTTTGGGGGTGGTCTGGGATTTGGAGCATGCTCAATACAAATTTTCAGAGCTGATATCGGATTTGATTTTCCATCTAATCCGATCCCCATAGACTACCATTTTCTTTTAATTGGAACTAATCAGATTCGATTTGATCCGATTTTTCACTCGGAAACCAAAATCGCAGCAGTCTACGATTTTGGCTACTGAAAAAAATCAGCCAGAATTGGATTGGAGGCAAATCGGATGCCATTAAGTGCAAATCCGATCCCCATTGGAGAACATGGGGGCTAAATCTGAGCCGATGCTGTCCGATTTTCATCGGACAGCATCGGATTTAACAAAAATCGCAATGTGAAACCAGCCTTAGCTGACTCCTCTCCATTCACATCGGCTCTACTCTGTGCAATCAGCTGATTGCTTGGAGCACAGCAATGTGAAAGGAGAGGAATCAGGTAAGATCTCAGCAGCTTTATGCACTGCTGACAGCCTGAGCTCAGCACTGTCCCTGCTTAAGGTAACCTGAGATTCTGACCAGCTGTAGTGTGAATGCTGTGTAGGCCCATCCCCCCCCTTACATGGCCGTATTTATGTGAGGAGCTGAAGACAGATTTCTCTGACAATCAGCATATGTCAGGTTTAGAAACAGCCTAGTTGGGAAATCTTCTGGAAGGTTTCTGAAAGGTTTTCTTCCAGATTTCTCTTATGAAGTAAAAATTTAAACCGCAGTTACACTAACCTCTTCACGTTCTTGGTCGTGAAGGAGTTAGTGTAACTGCCGTTTAAATTTTAATTTAATAATAATGTGGAGCAGGTGATTATAATAAACTTTTAAATATACTTCATAAGAGAAATTCGGAAGAAAACCTTTATATATACATCCTTGGTTGTGTCCCTCCCTCTGATGTGAGCTCATCAGCTGAGATGTGTAGCTAACAGCGATCGGATCAGCGATTCAATTGACTGCGCGATCCAAAGGATTAACAGCATCAATCACTGACAGCGGGATCCTTAGCCCCGCAACAGGGTTCACGCCATTCCCTGCTGTGATCGGAGGTCCAGTGATGTGATCACAGAACCTCCATCTGTTATCGTGACATCCTGGGTCCACTGACAACCCCAGATGCTGTCTGCATCCACTTTCTGTGGATGCCCGACGAGCGCCGCATGAAGTGATCATGTGTGCTATATAGAGATGTGCTGCACTTCATCTCTACATAACACAAGCAATCAGACTGTGGAGCACTGAGGCCCCCTAGGGGCCAGTGTAAAATAAAGAAAAATTTTTTTTTAACAGTATACAAAAAAACAACAGTTCAAATCACCCTCCTTTTGACTCATTGAAAATAAAACTATTTAAAAATAAAATAAAATAATAATAAAATACAAATAAAAAATTCACATATTTGGTATTGCTGTGTTCAGAAATGCCCGATCTATCAAAATATAAAACCATTTAATCAGATCAGTAAACTGCGTAACAGACAAAAATAAGTCCAAACAACAAAATTACATTGTTTTAGTCACCACTACACTGCAATAACGGGCAACCAAATATCGTATCTACCTAACAATGGTATCATTAGAAACGTCATCTCAAGCCGCAAAAAATAAGCCATCACACAGCCCCAGATCCCAAAAAATGAGGACATTACAAATTGTGGAAAATGGTACAAAAGTGTAATTTTTTTCTTTAAAAACTGGAGAATTTTTTTCTCCACTTAGATAACAGTAAAAGTATACAGATTTGGTATCTATGAACTCGTACCGACCCGAGTCATCTTACCCACACATCAGTTTTACCATATAGTGAATATGGTGACTTAAAAAACCTACATCTTGTCTCACAAAAAACAGGCCCTTGTATGCTTCGACTGAATAATAAAAAAGTTATGGCTCTTGGAAGAAGGGGAGGAAAAAAATAAAACGGAAAATGGCCCAGGGGTGGAGGGGTGAAGTGTAGAATTGGGTCTTGGTGTGTTCTGGAGAAGCTCTGAAGAATATGAAAATTCACATTCTATACTGTTTTTGAACAGTTTCCACCATAACAAGGAAAATCACAACTTTAACCAATTATTTTTATTACAAGGGGCTATGTCCCTGTCAAAACAGAAGCCTTGAATATGCAGTACATTAACATAAAATGTATACTACATACAGACTTGGACTGACCACTTGAGTGCCAGCAATGCATTGGTGAGCCACTAAACCAATGTCTCTGTGGCATCTTTAGACAACCCAAAGCCTCTACCAAGTGTCTTGATCCCTCGTCATAAACAAAGCTCCGTTACATAGTGATTGAACCTTCTACCCCTCCCTTCACTTTCAGAGCCCCTGGCACTGTGACCCCCATCACCCCTTACAAAACCATTCCAATATTGAGTCCCATTTGCTATGGAAGAGTCTCCTATGTTTTTTCATGTCAGTGTCCATCCCTATCAGAGCTCCTCACATAAATTTCTCCACTGCAGACCACCAATTCCCGCATATTGTCCATAATCCTCACTGGACACGTGGTCACAAAAATACATAGCCACCTTCTTATCATTAATGTAATGGCCACAAATCGGTAAAATCAAGTAATATTTGCACTTAGTGACTGAACATGTCTCAAATCCACAACATGTCAATTATTCTTACGGTTATGCTGAGTTTTACGTGCAATTCTTCCATTTAGATGTGGAAAATATGGATGCAATAAACACACGTGTGTTTGTAGAGCATTTCTGCAGCAGAAACACATAAACAATGCATGTTATCTGCACTTAACTCTATCAATAAAGTTTTGTCAAAACCAAAGACAAGAAAATATAAAAATAAAGCAGCTTTATTTAAAGCACGACATTCCAAAAAGAGACAAAAAACAAAGCCTCAACAAATGTTAGAAAAATGCTCATAATAATGCAATGAAAAAAACCTGAATTTAAATAATTGGACAAAACTTGCAAGTCATAAAAAGGAAGAAAATCACACATGTCAACCACTACAGGGTGTTTTACACATTATAACAACTGCAAATATTTAAACACATTTTCTTTGACTCCTGGGCAAAGCTTGCGAAACATGCGTCGGGTGAGACAGACTCCTGGTCCTGGTCCCATTTTCCATCTGAGGCACATGTTATGAGTATTTATTGACTGAATTATTATATACTATGGATAGTTAAATATATATTTTTTACACTTTGTACTATGCATTTAACTTATTACTATACATTTATATATGTATATATGTATATTTATATACCTTCTGTAGATAGCTCTAGCCTCTTTTTGTATCAGTTTGTATCTTACTGACAGTATCTTATGTCTTATACAGTTTTACACAGTTAGTCATTACTGTAGTTATCATTGTCAGATTTATTATGATTATTTATTATTATGTATTCATTAATTTTATATTATTTAATGTGACATGATTACTTCTGCATAATCATATTTATTTTTGATATATTTATTATAAGACCAGGATCGATTGCCTTTACTTTTTTCTGTACTTGTGATATTAAAGGGTAACTCCGGGGAGATAAACATTTTTAGTACAGTCCCTGACCTCCTACATGATGAAGCAGAGCTGTACACTAAAGTTATAGGATCTGTAGATCACTTATAAGTCGATAAAATCATATCTGCTCCTCAGTCCTCACCCCTCTCTTCTGTGACAGAGAAATTCAGCCTCATGCTGCTGCAGAGATCAGGAGGTGTTTCGGGGGTGTGGAGCCTGGGGGCTCCAGGATCATCTTACATTCCTGCACCCTCACACTTCTGTATAAACAGGGGGCAAGGTCGCTGGCCGCATGTTCAAATTACAATCCTGCCCCAGATATACCATCCTATATAATGTAATAACAAGGGTGTTCTCCAGTGGTGTAACAACTGCGGTCGCAGGAGTCGCAAGTGCAACTGAGTCCGGAGGTAAAGGAGCCCGGCGCCCGCCGACCCTGCGACACCTGCGCCCTGAGGACGCACATCCATGTCACTGCGGGGCGGTCTGCCCGGTCGGTTCCCAGTCTACTGATCACGGCCACCGGAGGACTGGCAGGCACTTTAGCTTTAAAATTCCTGCGGCCGCTGCGTGCTGTGATGCGGCCATGTGACCTTTTCACAGTCAGGACGCAGCTGCTGGCGGGAACGGTGAGTGTAAGCTACATGCATTCAGAAGCCGAAGAACATTTACAGCTTACAGAGAGGGAGAGGGGAGGAGAAGGTGGGGGAAGGGGAGTGTGTGTGTCTGTGTGTGAAGGAGGCTGTACAAGGGGCTGTGTGACTGGGTGCGGTGGGGCTCTACAGTGGGCAGTGTGTGTCTGTGTTGGTGGGGGGTTGTACAGTGGGCAGTGTGTCTGTGTGTGTGTGGGGGGGCTGTACAGGGGGCAGTGTGACTGGGTATGTGGGGGGCTGTACAGTGGGCAGTGTGTCTGTCTGTGTTGGTGCGGGGCAGTACAGAGGACAGTGTGACTAGGAGAGTGGGGCAGGTTGTACAGGGGGCAGTGTGTCTGTGTGGGGAGGATGTATGCTATATTAGGGCTATGAGGCTGCATTATTGTGTTACACTATATGAAGGGCTGTGACGCTGCATTATATTATCTGGAGGGCTGTGACGCTGCATTATATTATCTGGAGGGTTGTGATGTTGCATTATATTATATGAAGATCTGTGACGCTGCACTATATTGTTTGGAGGGCTGTGACCCTGCATTATATTATATGAAGGGCTTTGACGCTTCATTATATTATTTGGAGGGCTGTGAAGCTCCATTATATTATCTGTAGGGCTATGACGCTGCATTATATTCTCTGGAGGGCTCTGATGCTGCATTATATTATCTGTAGTACTATGAGGCTGCACTATATTATATGAAGGGCTGTGACACTGCATTATTTTATTTGGAGGGCTGTGACGCTGCATTATATTATATGAAGGGCTGTGACGCTGCATCATATTTGAAAGGCTGTGACACTGCATTATTTTATATGAAGGGCTGTGACACTGCATTATATTATATGATGGACTGTGATGCTGCATTATATTATTTGGAGGGCTGTGGTGCTACATTATATTATATGGAGGGCTGTGATGCTGCATTATGTTATCTGTAGTGCTATGAGGCTGCATTATATTATATGGAGGGCTATGAGGTGGCATTATGTGATCTGGAGGGCTATGAGTATGCATTATATTATATGACTGGTTATGAGGCTGCATTATTTATTGAATGGCTATGAGGCTGCATTATTCTATGTGGAAGGATATGAGGATTCATTTTACTATATGGTGGGCTATGTGGGCTATGAGGCTGCATTTTACTATATAGAGGGCTATGAGGCTGTATTTTACTATATGGAGGGCTGTGGGACTGAATTTTACTATATGGAGGGCTGTGAGGCTGCATTATACTATATGAAGAGCTGTGAGTCTGCAATATACTATATGGAGGGCTGTGAGGCTACATTATACTATATGGAGGGCTGTGAGGCTGCATTTTACTATAATGGAGGACCATATATACCAGGATAAGGGCATATTCCAGGAGGAGGACCACATATAGCAGGATGAGGGACATTAATACATAATGAAGAGGAGAGGGGTCAATTCGTGACCCTTTATAGGATTTAGAACGTTACATGGGGCCCATACATCTGACCAATGTGGATGCGCGGGGGTAGGGGGGCCCAGGTCGAAATTTCGCACCAGGGCTCTTTGGACTCTAGTTACGCCACTGGTGTTCTCTCTTCAAATTGCAATCATGTCACTAAGCAGATATAAATACACACTGTGATCTTCTGCTGTACAATGATTTGATGGTGCATAATATGTGCTGTCATGTATCATATTAGGAGCAGAGGCAAAGCATTAAATTGATTGATTCAGCACTGCAATGGTCTCCTCTGCCCCAACTGGGGAAGTTCCTGTCCCCTGAAACCTTAGGCCTATGCATGACTGAATTTCTCTGTCCCCGATGGGAGGGGTGAGTGCTGAGGAGCAGATATGATTTTATTGATTTAAAAGCGATCTATAGATCCTAGAACTGCAGTGTACAGCTCTGCTCCATCATGTAGGAGGGCAGGGACAGCACAAAATTGTTTTATCATCCCGGAGTTTCACTTTAATGTACATATACAGTACATACATATGCTGTTGCTGTTTTTATTTTGGATGATTAATAATTATTTGCTAATTTTACATTTTTTTGCATTCCTATTTTTTTCGAGTTTGTATTATAACAAATATGCAAATATGTAAATAAATTTCATTAAATCAGAACATTAAACAACACATTCAAATACATAGATATCATACATATGCAATACAGCAGGTAAGGTTAGGTGTAATAGAGATTAGTTCTCCCTCTAAATTTATTTTAACAAGGTTAGTTTGTCCATTATCTATCCTCAGTTCTGAACGTGACAACTAGGGCTGTGAACTGGGGTGTAACTATAGTAGGTGAGCGCAGGGTGGGGTATACCATTACTGAAAAGTGTGCAGTGGCACAGGGGCCCAGGAGAAAAGGGGACAACTTCCAATGCAGCAAGCAGCTTCTGTCACAGACACATTATTGGACCGCAATGGACCCATATACTGTTCTGGCACACAGGCCTACTGTGTCCGTGTTCACCACTGGTGCAGGGGTTACAATTTGTTGGAATATGTTTAATGCAACAACTCCATTCCTGTATATGTAAGTGTTCTATTGCTAGGTTTGTGTATTGTCTATAAAGTTAGATAAAAAAAAGCTCCCAGAGGCTCATACACAGAAAAGACCATGTGACTGTAACCTGTTTCCTGTGTCTGTGCATGAGTGGAGAAGCAGCCTGCTGATGCTGCACAGAGACACTTAGGCTTTGTGAATCAGGAATTACAATCTTATCATATCTGTATCTGTTTATAGCTAATTAAAGCTCTGTTCTGTTGTCAACAAGCTTTGAGAGAATCCTGAATGATCCACTGCCAACACAATTGCACTCAGGTCATAGAGCTGAGAGGGGCGCCTAAAAAGTCCTTTGGCCCATATAAAAATCCTTGAACTCTTAAAGACCCATAATAGTTGAGGGTACTTTTGGAAATTTTGCATTGCGGCCCATGAACTTCAAGTTAAGTCAATGGCTGTAAACCTGATTAATCTAATGAATATTTTCACAAATCCATTTATTAGGCAGTCTATCCATAGGAGTCTATCTGTCTCACATCATTTTGCTTTAATAACCCGTTAGCAGAAGAAAACATTGAAGCTGTCTTACCATTTCCAATCTCAGCCTGCATAAATACTGGTAATCTGATTTCCTGCAAAAGTTTCCATAGATTGCAGAATGGAATTTAGGTTAACAGAAGACTAGATATTGTATTCCAAGTTCACCTTACCTATAAGCAGCCACTTCCAGACTGAGTCCTGTCTTCACTTGCATAAGGTCATGATAATCTTTCAGACGTTCAGTGATGGTTAATGTGATGCTCCGTTTTTCATTCTCCAACTCTTCGATTAGGATCTGCAGGAGCAAGTCAATAATAAGTAGTAATACACATGTTGTGTAAGAACATATGTAGGACATACAAGGCACATCCTTGCAGCACCATACTATAGCAAAAAGATGTCCCAATATTTTAAATTTGTACGCTTCTTTCCTGTAGTAAACATGGATCTAATAGTCACTTTTTACTTTGTGCCTTATTCATTTTTTTTGCGCTTTTTTAAATAAAAAGAGGTTGCATGAAGATTTTCTTTTACTGAATGTGTACATGTGTATATAATGTAGAATGTATGTGCTCACATACTCACCTACTGCCACCTTCATCGGTATCAAGCACCATTCTGCTTTGATTCACAGATCTACAGACTATCCGGCTCATTCTATGTTCTATGCATGACCCAGAAATTAACTTTACAATATGAATCTACGGAGCGTCATAATAAGGCTCCATAGGATTACACTGTAAAAGAGACTTCCGGCTCACAGTTTGCGCATAGAGTGATCTGGGTAATCTGAAGAGCTGTGCTGCCACTGAGAAGCAAAGCAGAATGGCGCTCAATACTGATGAAGGTGTTGGTAGGTGAGTATGTTAATAGATACATATACTCTGGAAATCAAAATTGGAGAACACACAAGTTCCTTAATGTTAAGGTCATTGTATTGTAACATAAGTAAAATAGCAGTAATTTTAAGCTTCTTTCAAAAATTGAATATATTCTAAAGGACAGAATAAAAATGTAAATGAGATACATGAAAAAGAACACTGATCAAATTAGAGAACCCTTTCAGATACCTGCAAGTTATCGGTGTTAATCTGGCTCTTGATGCTAATTTCCTTAATTATCTGACAAACCCTATTTAACTGGCAGCCTAAATTTCAGTTTGCACTCACTTAGCAGAAATGGTGTGCCCTCCGGCAGCAGGGGTCCAGATGAAGGCTAAAGGGGTCACCCTATCAGCCATAGCAACAGACGTTGGTAGTTCCAAGTCTGTGATTTCTAGAATATTGCATATTTACAAGACACACAAACTCTTTCAGGTTCCCCAAAAAGGCTGGACTGCCATCAAAAGACAAATGCAAGAGAGGACAGGGAAATGCAGAGAATATTCATGGGTAATGGTTTAAACACTGCAGATTGAATAGCTCTCCAGTTTAGCATTGAACAGAGTAAGAATCTGTCTTGTCATACAGTATCATGACGTTTAAGAGCATTTGGACTGAAAGCCCACTCTGCAGTGATATCTTATTATCAGAAGGTATCAAAAGGCTAGACTCACCTTTGATGAGGAGCATGTTGTGTGCATAGAGGAGAAGAGGTCCATAGTTAATTTTAGTGATGAAAGGAAAGTTTAATTTATTTGGGTCTGATGGGTATACATTATTTCATCGACAAACTGGGGAAAGACAGAACCCAAAATGTGTAAAAGTGGTGGAGGAAATTTTATGGTTTGGGGAATGTTTTCTGCTGCAGGTGTTGGACCCTCATACAGCTACATGCAGAGTGAATACAAGTGTGTATCAGAACCTTCTCCAACAACACGTGGTTCCTTACGCAATCAATCAGCCAGCAATTTTCATGCAGGACAATGCCCCCTGTCACACAGCAAAACAAGTAAAGCAGTTCCTTGAAACAGAAAACATTGAAACAATGAAATGGCTGCCCAGAATCCTGATCTAAACCCAATAGAAAACCTCTGGAAAATCCTGGTGACAAAGTTATGGCCAAGAAACCACAACAGTCACAGAACTGTGGAAGAGACTGGAAGAAGAGTGGAGCAAAATCACACCAGAGCAGTGTAGAGACTAGTGATATCCTGTGGCCGTAGATGTGCTGAAGTCACTCAAAGCAAAGGCATGTACAAAGCAAAGGCCTGTACAAAGTAAAGTCCTGTGTACTTCCTACGATTGGGACTGTTGTAACCTTCACAACATTTAGTTTTAATCTTTCTCTGTCTAAAGTCATTGCTGTTCTCTAATTCTGATCATCACGTTTCATGTAACATACAAGTTTTAAGTTGATAAACTTTGGTTATTTTGGTAAACCCTGACCTAGTGGTATGGTGTACCCCTTACACAAAAAACACCAAATGTTCATCAATGTACATTACATTCTGCCTGAAAAAATCAAGTGATCATACATTGTTCTCTAATTTAATCGCCAATGTATGCACAGATCTATTTAAATAATCTGATGGCTTCTTCAAGTTTTCTAGTTACTTAGATTTGTCTCTTTTTTTTATTTGCTTGTTTGGAAATGTTGATGTGGTTGTCTTTATTCCAATGTTTTGCCTACTTCATTATTTGGGGCTTTTTGAAATGATGCAATATTTTAAAGTTTGATGCAACTTTTTGCTCAAAAAGATGTAAAAAAAAGTTAAAGAAAAAAAGTGAAAAACTGTGAATAAAATAAGTGCAATGGAGTCTTACCCAACAAAGTTAAAGGGATCTTGACCTTGCAAAATGTGCCCCCAGGCTTTATATACCTGTGCCTGCACCATATTAATAGATTTCAAGGCATCCCTTTCTGCTTTTAAAGCAATATAGTAACTTTAGATAAGTTGTTATCATACCTTATAATCTGCAGCTTCTCATTATATGAGAAGCCGCAAAAGGCGCTCCTTTCTGGGCCTCCCCCCGCCTGCTTGTTATTTATTCACATCCCGATGGGCGTGCTACAGAGCAGGGACAGTGCTCATCATGTAAGGGGCGGTAAAGCCAATATGACGCTATTCGCGAGGGGTGTACTGAATTGTAAAGCTGGATAGACGCGATTAGCATCATATCGGCTTTAACGCCCCTTGCATGACAAAATGGAAATAAAGAAGCTCGCTCACCTTGTGAGGTTGTGTAAAAGCAGGAACCACCTGTATGAGCCAGGAATGTAGGACCCATATAAAGTAGTGAATAATATCTGCACTGCTGTCAATTGAAGAGGTCCTGAATAGATGAAATAAGAAAATAGTGGTTAATTCTGCACATTTCAAAGCTTGTCCCGCTTTTTCATCAGGAAATCCACCAATCAGATTGATGAAGCGGGGACAAGCTTCAAAACGCATAGAATAAACCCCTAGGATTTTATTCACTACTTTATCTGCTTCCTACATCCCAAAGAAAAAAAAAGGCATCTTTTATTTTGTGGAAATTTCAACCCTCATGAGCCATTTGGAAGAATTTCACATAATAAAACCAACAGCTCAACACACCTATAATGGCTTTGTCCAGGATGCTGGGCAGGTTGTGCAGAGTTTTTCAATATAACCAAGAAGGAGAATAGTCTGCACCTGTCTTTCTAAATTAAACGCCATATTTATTTGAACTTTTTTTCACATATACTAAAACCACTGAGCACAGATCCTCAAACATCTGATGCGTTTCGAAAGGAACATTCCAAAGAAACCACAAAGAAACAGTGCCGACACTGCTGGAATGGCACCGTCATCGGAGGTGAGTATAGGTGTTATTAGTTTAAAATAGGGAAACATTCGAATTGAGAGAGAGTTGTCCAAGTGGTGGTCAATCCCTTTGAAGGTACCGTCACATAGGGAGATATCGCCGGCGATGTTGCTGGCGATCGCGGGAGTGCGCATCCCTGACAACATCGCCGGGGAGATGTCAGACTGAGCAACTTACCGGCGATGTCGCCGGCTAGTTGCCGCGGCTATCGCTCGCTGGGTTGCCCAGCAACCCAGCGAGCGATAACTCGCAATGTTGGAGATAGGCGGAATCGCCCGCAACATTGCAGGCTGCCGCGTTACACAGGGCGATCAGGCATGATTGCCTGATCAATATCGCCAGGTTTCCCAACATTGTTGGGAAACCTGGCGATGTTACTCAGGCGATTTTTCCCCTGATTATCGCCCTGTCACACGAGGCAACTCTCCGGCGATGTCGCCGCAACCTGGCAACGCCCCTCAGTTGCCGGCAACATCGCCGGCGATATCTCCCTGTGTGACGGTACCTTAACAGAATCCGGAGTGTCTTTAACCTGGTCTGTATAGCAGACGTATAGGGAATCTGTTGATTAGGAGTCCTATGAAGAGATTGAAGGTGATGACTTTCTCCTGATTGCTTCCCATATTACTGCTACGTTAACATGTCATTTTCACCATCACATCTGCTTAGCTCTGCACTTTTGAATGTATCCACATATATCACTTTTGGCTTCTCGAGGTATCTCGCCCACTCCTGCCCTTTGCTAATGTTAATCTGTTATTTACTTTGATGAAATCACCGTAGACACTGTTGCTTGTTGAATATCAATAAACTATTTACTGAAACCACTATCCTAATTCTGAACACCCAGATCTACTTAAAGAGGAGCTCCAGTAACCCCCAGTAGGCTCATCTGTACTGTATGATAGAGACTTGATAGTTTCCTTTTTTTACTGCCACTAATGTTTCAGCAACCTGTAGTTTATAATTAATCAGTCTTAATGGAAATTGAAATAAGTATCAAAAGAGCAACAAAATGAGGCCATGTCACAAAATCTGAAATGATGCTACTTTTTGCAGATGCGGCAGACCATATATACAGGATTCAGCACATACATAACCACAAAGACCACCAGGAACAATTCTGAATATAGATATAAACATCCACAGATATAGTGTCTTGATAAAGTATTCATAGCTTGTGAACTTTCTCACATTTTTCACCTTTCGCCCACTATTTGGATTGTATGTGCTATACCAACACTAAGTAGCAAGTATTTGTGAAGTGTAAAGCAAATTATACATAGTTTTCTAAATATGTTCAAAATTAAAATCTGAAAATTGTAACATGCATTAGTATTCAATCACTTGTAGTCTGATACCCCTAAATAAAGTCCTGAGTGACTACCTTCCTCCAGATGTCACTTAATTAGCAAATTGAGTCCACCTCAGTGTAATTTATTCTTACTATAGCTACAGCTGTTCTGCGATGTTTGAGAACATTAGGGATCAAACAGGATCACCAAAACCAAGGAACACTTCAGACAAGTCAGCGATAAAGGAGAAGCATTAAACCGGGTGAGGTTATAAAAAACAAATAGACAAAACTCCGGACATATCGAGGAACACTGTTCAATCCATTATCTAGAAATGGAAAGAGTATAGCACAACTGAAAATCTACCACCTAAACTGGTGGCATCCCAAGTAAAGAGAGCCTAATTAAAGAAGCCGCCAAGAGTCCCATGATCACTCTTGAGGAGTTGCAGAGATCCACAGCTCAGATGGGAGAATCTGTCCACAGGATAACCATTAGTTGTATTCTCAACAAATCTCGTTTTTAAGGAAGAGTGCAAAGAAAAATACATTTTTGAAAGGAAGCCATAAGATATCCTGTTTGCAGTTTGCAAAAAGTCATATAGCGAGCACATATAGTATGTAGAAGAAGGTGCTGTGGTTAGATGACAACAAAGTAGAACTTTATGGGCTACCGTAAATATAAAATGCTGTATGAGGAGGAAAACTAACACTGCACTTCACCCTGAAAACACCATCCCCACAATCAAATAAGGTGGTGGCAGCATCATGCTGTGGGAAGGCTTTTCTTCAGCAGGGACAGGGAAGCTGGTCAGAGTTGATGGGAAGATGGATAGAGCTGAATTATGTTTAATCCTGGAGGAGAACCTCTTAGAGCTTCAAAAGACTTGAGACTGCGATGTTCACCTTCCAGCAGGACAACAACCCTATACATGCTGCCAGAGCTACAATGAATGGTTTACAGCAAAGCATATAAATGTGTTTGGTCCAGTCAAAGTCCAGACCAAAATCCTATTGAGAATATGTTGCAAGACCTGAAAGTTGCTGTTCACAGACACTCTCCTCCAATCTCACTGAGATAGAGCTATTTTTCAATGAACAATGATCAAAAATGTCATCCTCTAGATTGAAAAGCTGGTACAGACATTCCCTAAAAGACTTGCAGCAGTAAATGCAGAAAAAGGTGGTCCAACAAAGTATTCATTTTAAAAATATTTAGAAAACCATGTACCATTTCCTTTACTCTTCACAAACACTTGCTACTTAGTGTTAGTATATCACAGAAAATCCCTATGAAATACATGTGGGTGTAACATGAAGAAATGAGGACAAGTTAATGGAATATAAATACTTTTTTAAAGTAGTGGCACTTTAAGTCTAAGTCTCCTGCCCTAGTGATATACTCCCCTTCAGCCTGCTTCATCCTCTTCCAGCAACGCTCCGGGCGGTCTGCATGAAAAGTGAGCTGCTGGCAGCTCCAGTGTTTTCATGGAGCGCATCGGAGGTCACCTTTCAATATATACCGTACTTGTATCTATGAGAGCCTTGTTCTTACTTTCATAGAGATGAATTGAGAGCTTGTGACGTGACATAACCTCTGAATTCTGGCTCGTCAGAAGTTAATAACAAAAGATGACGCCGCAGGACCAGAGCATTGTTGAAAATACATCAACATAGGTTAGATATATTAATCACATTTTATTATTGGCGGTGGAGGGTCGTCTATGTTTAATAATTGTAATAATGGGCAGGTCTAGTAAGACAGGCTTCAGCCACCAAAAACCCCTCATCAGCTCCAGTTTTAGTGGGTGCACAGGCTGGTACTGCGGCTACTTCAGGTACTGCATCAAATTTTAGATAACCATACATGGGGGCTCTAATGTATTGCACAGTCTATACAACGATAAATTGCAAACTTCATAATCTAAAATAAATGAACAAGAAGACAAATTATGAGAAATATTTTGACATAAAATGTTTTCCAGTGAAGCAGCTATATGACAAGCTGGAGCGGACTGATAAGTAAGGATGATGCAGCACATAAGTGACATATGACGTCAGATATGTTCTCTAAGAACACAGGCATTAGCTCATATTTTTTGTAATATTATAATTCATATGTTAATAGGATAAGCGTTCAATACATGTCCTACTAATCTATCCTAATGTGCTAGTTTTTGCATATTACATTGCTGTTGGTCAGCGATGATCCCACATTTTAAGCTATGGGTTCAACTACATAAACTTAAAGTCTACCTTCAACCTTAAAAACTATGACATTATAATGGCGGCATAGTGTTCCCCAATGTACCACGTTCTGCTATAATGTCTATAAACAACAAAGTTAGGATGCAACACAGTTATTTGCCCTTTAAAAGTGATCTTTCCATTTTTTTCTCTAGCAAGAAAATTATCTTTTCAATTCCAGTTCTCAAATATAATAGGAATTACAATTTTCTGTCAATTTTTTTCATTTTAATAAAATGTCCAGTTCTGGTTATATAATTTACCATACTCTTTTGATATTTTGGTTAAATTAAATTTTAGCTTTTATTAGCTTTGAGCTAGTCTATTAAATTAGACCCTGACTGTTGCTGAGGTGAGTTTATTATTTCGTATAATGTGCCAATCTTAGTGGGTTACGGTAAATGTAGATTTTAGAAGAAGTGCAGGTAAATGCACTGTTTTATCCACCCAAGTTCTCATGGTACTCAAAAGAAGTACAGTAAATAATAAATTCCTCTCTCCACATCTGTACATTTAGGTTATAGTTTTTTTTACTTATTGTAGATATTTAAGATTATTTTATACCATGATAACAATAATATTTTGACATTATACAATAGACTTCCTAAGGGTAGACTGAGAACTGGTGTGGGGCCCCGTGCAGTGAAGCTCATGGGTCCCATGTATCATTTAGGGTGTGTGACAATAATCAGGGGTGAACCAATCATGAGGCTGGCTGAGTTGGTCACCACAGGCGGCCCAACTGCTGGTAAATAAAAGTCAGCATCAGCAGGGGTGCCTGTTAGGAGCACAGGCCCCCTTCGGATGCAGCTCCCGCTCCTGTAGTTTGAAACCCGGCCGCCGCTGTCTGCCCTTGCAGCTCAGCACAGTTGATGTCATTACTGAGCGCCTCCTGTGCTGAGTGTGCAGAGTGGCAGAACAGACACTGAGGAGACTGGAGCTGCAAGGACTGAGAAGAAAAAGTGTCTCCTTTTTTTTTTTTTTTTTTAAATCAGTGAGTACACTGATGAGAGTGCATGTAATATACAATATTATATAGGAAGATTATGGGAGTGCTTTATAGTATGTGCAGGGCTATGGGGTGAATTAAGATATATGGAGGACTATCGGGGTGCTGCATAGTATATGCAGGGCTATGTGGTGCATTATAATATATGGAGGCTATGGGGTGCTGTATAGTATATGCAGGGCTATGGGTGCATTATAACATATGGAGGGCTATGGGGATGCATTATACTATATGGAGGACTATGGGGTGCATTATAATTATGGAGGTCTTGGGAAATGCTGATAGTATATGCAGGGCTAAGTGGTGCATTATAATATATGCTGAGCTATTGAATGGTGCACTAGAATATATGAGGACTAAGAGGTGCTTTTAATATATGATGAGATTTTGGGTGCAATATAATATATGGAGGGCTAGGGGGTGCGTTTACTATATGAAGGACTATGGATGATACTTTAAGTATATGGAGGAGCTAACGATGGTACTATGAAGTATATTGAGATACTATGGATAGTGCATTATAATATATTGAGGACTATGGGAATGCATTATAATATGGAGGACTATGGGGTATATTATAATATGGAGGCTATGGGGTGCATTATAATATACAGAGGACCTTGGGGTGAATTATAATATAATGGAAGACTTGGGGGTGATTATACTTATGAAAGACTATGGGGGTGCATTATAATATATGGATGACTATGGGGGTGCATTATAATATCTGGAGCACTATGGATGATGCATTATAATATATGGAGGACTATAGAGTGCATTATACTATATGGAGGACTATGGATGACGCATATAATATACGGAGGACTATATGGAGCTAATTATACTATATAGAAGTCCATTTAATATTTAGAGGGCTATGTGAGGGCATGATAATACTTGAAGGGTCATGAGGGACCTTTATACCTTATGGAGGGCTATTTGAGGACTGTGTTGAGGGTCATTATACAGTGTGAAGGAGTGTGGAGACCATTATCCTGTATATAGGTTCATTATACTGCATGGAGGGCTATGTGGGGGTCACAGTTGGGGATCATACTGTGCCAGGATAGTTGAGGGGGTTACAGTAGGGTCAACATACTGTGTGTAGAGGGTACTATGGAGGAATTCACTGTGTGGGTATCATACAATGTTTGTAGAGCACCTTCTGTTGGAATCATACTTTATGGGAACAAGGAAAGGGATATCTAGGGGCTTCAATAGCAGGAAATTACTTTCTTATGGCTGCAAAATTGTGAGATATATACCTATGTGACCCAGCCAAATATTTTTTTTTGGGGGAGCCCAATTAGAACTCCTGCTATGGGGCCCCATGATTTCTATGTATGCCCCTGCTGCAGGATACATTCCTTTCACAAAGACATCAGCTGCAGGACTGAATGGCCATAACTTACACACAACGTCCAATGCCGCCCCTCGGTACATACAGGCATCCAGCCATGTTTCTCCCGAGCGGCAGTTGGTCGTCGCGCTCGTCCCTCTTCCTGCTCCCACATCCCTTGATTAATGCAATTGGAAGGCCCCTGCTATTAGCTCTGACAGCCGTGTGTGCTTGTGGTTGGCTAAGCATTTTGGGAGAAGGAGGCGTGGTCTGTTGTGGAAGATTTTACCAGCTCAGAGCAGTGGTTGCTTACTGCAGCCTTTTTGGACTTGGTGAGTGTGATGCTCAGACTGTAGGTTGTTGCATGTGGTGTGTGGATTGTGCTGCATGGTGAACATGTCTGGGAAGTTAATGCTAGACAGCGGCCACATTGGAGCTACCCAGAATCAACGCCTGCCTCCTGTGAAAGCTGATTAGAGGTGTATGCTATAAGGATGCATGACTGTGTCGGCCTACAGGACCACAGCTCAGCCAGTCATCATTGTGTGTCTGTATGTTTGTGCCAAGCATTGCCATTAATGATCCTTGTTCTGGATTCTTCTGTGTGGTTCTTGTATGTGCGTGTGATGGCGCTGACATCCTTGCGTTTGGACATCTTTTTTTCTATTTACCTAAATTAAAATGTCTAATATTGTACCCGTTTTTACTAGATAGATATAAATCTTTATGAACCAGATTTATGTCTACCGATTTTAAAAATATATTGGGGGGGGCACCATTTTCCAGTTCACATCAGGCAGCAGAGAGACTAAGTTCACCCCTGACTTCAGAACGCAGCGTTTTGGATGCAGCGAAAACACGCTACCTCCAAAACGCTGCTATTCCTGATCGTGGACACTCATCCTTAGGCTATGTGCTGCCGAAGAGTATGTGCTGCAGATTTTTGACGTCCAAAATCCGCACCATGTTTCAAAGATCTGCACAGATTAGTTGGTGGTCACTGGTGCGTTTTTGCCATGTTTTTTTTATGATGATTTTGCTGCATTTTTCAGCAATTGTTCACTGTTGTGACTGTGAATAAAGTTAGGTTAAAAACTTGAAAAAAAAAAAAAGGGGGGGGGGGTTCTTGATGTCATTATGTGACGTGGGGCTCTGCTATTTTAGTGCCATTTCCTGGGGAGGCTGTGGGCTGTAATTCACAGCATGGGGGGCCCTGAATGCTTGGGCCTCCCCACGATGAGGATGCCTGCCCAGCTGCCTATTTGTACCTGGCTGGAAACTAAAAATACAGCGAAGCCCCACGTAGTTTCTTTAAAAAATTATTTCAAGAATGAATAAAAAAAAGGTTTCCCCTGTATTTTACCAGCCAGGAAAAACTAGGCAGCTGGGGGTGAGTGGCCGCCTGTATCTGCCTGCTGTACCTGTGCTGGTACCAAAAATACAGCAGAGCTCCATGTCATTAATTAGCGCAAAATGTGTGCCAAATCTGTGCTAAATATGCAGCAAATTCTCACTGTGTGAACAGTGCTGTGTATTTTGGAGCCAACATTGAGGTCTGTGAGAGACAATTGCTGCAAAATCCGCAGCAAGAATTGAAATGCTGCAGATTTTTCTGCGGTAAAACGCCCGATGTGCGTGGGCACAACACTTCTAATTTCCCATATACTTTGCAGGGAATGTGCTGTATTACAGATTTGTAAAAACAAACGGCGAAAAATGCAGGAAAATCGCTGCAAAAAATGCATGGAAAAAGGAACCTTCAGCTCATAGCCTTACACTTTAATCAATGTCTTTTCCTGTGCATCATTGGAAGAGCTCATAGGCAGTGAAGCTGGCAGGATCAATGGCCATCAATGGCGTCTGCACAGCACTGCCAAGATCTGTAGCAAAGAGCTTGTCAGTAGTGCACTCGACTGATAGACCGCAAAGGTGGCTGGTAACCAAGCAGTAAAATGAACAATCCCTCCTCTTGAGAAGAAAAAGGATTTTTAATAAGAAGTAAATTACAGAGTTGCTGGTTTTTACAAGCATTTTGCAATTTGACCCATTAAAAAAGACTAGACAATCCCTTTAAATGTCATAATCTATTTTTAAGCAAAAATTAATTGCATAATCAAATTTAACAGCACAAGCTCAGTTCACATAAGGTTAAATATTTTCTTGGAAACTCAAACATTTATCAAGAGGAAAAAAAAATATTTATATCTGAAGCAGATACATGACAAGCTGGAACTGGATGATAAAAACTTGGTAGATGACGTCTTGCAGAATGTTTTCAAAATGATTTTATTTTATTTAAATGAACCATCTGTACAAAACCGATACACTGTGTTCTGCCTAGTGGAGATCCTGAGAGGGAGCGCAGGCCGTGCATCACTCACTTAGGCTACATTCACACACAGCGTTTTTGATGCGTTTTTTGCGTATCCGCTTTTTTGCAGTGACTCTGAGGCATCTCAGCAAAGTCAATGAGTTTTCAAGATTTGTCATTCAGATACAACATTTTATAAAGATCTCTTGTTTGGCTCAAAAGCATGTCAATTTGTGTGGCATTTTTCTGATCCGCTTTTGACTCCATGGTCTATGAGCTCATAAAAGCACAACAGTCAAAAACGCAGCAAAAACGGATCAAAACCGCTGTGTGTGAATAGGTGGTGCACTTTTTGGAAAAAAATCCATCACAAACGCTGTGTGTGAATGTAGCCTTAGGCCCTGCTTAAGGCATAACACAATGTATACCTGTAATTTGAAATGTTCCTTTACTCCCAACACATTCTGGTTTGACCTCTAAACAAGATATTAATGGTATTTTCCTAAAGGTCCTGTTACACGCTTCAATGGTCGAACGATCCGATCAACGATCCGACTTGCCCTACATCGCTTGAACGTCATTCAATGATCGCTAGTGAAATATCACACATACAGATATTGTTAACGACATACTTAGATCGCCTACGTCCTTCACTTCTCAATAGGCGAGGTCATTAACAACATCGTTATCGAGGTGTCACACACACCCATGCTGCAGGTTGAACGAATGTTCATCGTTTGGTTTTAGGTCCGGTTCAAAAACCTCTGATGAACAATCTGCCCAATTATCGTTGATCGGATGTACATGTCACATTGAACGACTCCGCGCATGCGCAATGTGCTTATTGAAGCCGGGCCGATCACGTGATCTAGGCCATAATGCACTAGGGCCGATCACGTGACCGGCCCCATAATGCACCACGCCGGATGTGACTTCCGGCCGGTGCATAGAATGACACAAGGGGCGGGAGATTCCAAATGGTGGGGGCAGAGAGGACACAGAATAATGCCGCCCAGCGGGGCGTGCACTACACCATGGAGGAATGGAGCGTGCCCACGCCTTCCCAGTCCCCCAACCTCGGGACTGCAGTAAGTTTAAACTAATTTTTGAGACGTTTCATAGGGACACTTTAGATAAGAAAGGGATAGATAGGGAGCAGCTAGGAAGCTGTAGGGACAGCTAGTGATAGTGTAGGGACTTAATTCCAGGTGACAGGTTCCCTTTAAAAAGGGTTTTGAGATGATCTATGTTTCAAGTCGCAGCCATTGAAAGAGTGTCTGGGTGAAGGCAAACATGCTCCGGGAGGCTGGCGGCAGAATATTTTTGCACACTAGGGGTTAATAGGCGGGGTTCAAGCCTTAAACGAGCTGCGGACAATATTTTCCAAACCAAAGAAAAGATGAGATGGCGCTATGTTTTATACCTCTCCTTTACAGTTGTTAATTACATAATTTGGTGTGGTGTCTTCATTGCATGGGACGGGGTCATTGGTGGTTGGGTCTGGGCAGTCTATGCTGTGGAGAAAAGAAGCACAATGTGCAAGGGATTTCTACAGGGTCAGCTATTGACTAGAATGTGCAAACTATGCAGATTCCAGGAAATTGGTTAACCACCCTGATTGCTAATAGAATTTGACAGTTGTATTTGGCGTCAATCAAAAATCATTAAAGGTGGCTTTACACACTTCAATTGCGATCCGATATCGCAGTTCAATGGCGCGGGAGCGCGCAATTAGTGCACGTTCCTCCCGCATCGCATTGAATGTTTAGACGCTGCGATATCGGAATACAACGTCCGTGCGATGTCTCCGCCTCCCAATCCAGGATCGCATAGTTAACATGGGAATGAATGGGTGACGTTTCAAATCGCATCGTAGTTGGGCGTTTACACAGCACGATCCGGCTTCAATCGCTATGCAATATCGGAGCATTGAATAGCACGCTCATTCAATCCCCGATATCGCATTGACATCGTGCCTGCATCGTATTGGACGTTCACACCATACAACGCAGGCACGATTTCGGCTCCGACGATTGAACCACGTGACTTTTGATTGAAATCGTACTACGATATCGCGACGTGTAAACCCGGCATTACACATTCTAGCAATATGCCATTAATGTCTGACAACCCCTTTAAGAAGGAACTGTCAGCTTTTGTGGCTTATCTGTTTTAGTAAATACTTTGATTTCCCACAAAATAATATTTCTGGATCATTTTTTTATATCTCTCTCCATTCTATTGTACCTCTGTTTATTCCTTCTATAGATTCATAAATAAATTGTCAACTGGGTGTCACAATCCCATTTTCAGAGGAGCGTGTCCATACACAGCTTGATACTGTCAGTAGTGATTGGTTAAGGTCAGGGTGTAGGTACACGCCCCCGAAGAGTACCACCCACTTGTCAAAGTACTAAGACATTTCTATGAGAATAATGCAGGAATAGTACAACACACAGTTCTAAGAAAGATTTTCCAGAACTATTATTATTATTACTTTGGGAAGCATAGAATTATTCAATATTCCGGCTGTCAGTATTGGTGATAGGTCCTCTGTACGGAGTCTCAGTGCTTTACCTATGCACAGTATTCACCTAGTCATGTCACCATGCAGTATTCATCAGCAGTAGCGCAACTTGAACTCATGGGCCCCGATGCGAAAGTTCCAACGGGGCCCCAAATTATTACAAATCTTTAACAGCAATAGTCTTTTTCTATAGGCCAAAGTGAATTTCGGGGCCCCTTAGTGTGATCGTAACCCCTGCACCTGTTGTAGTTATGCCCCTGACTGTTCATCAGTATAAAAATGAAAAGTATCCCAGTCTTCGCTGACGATCCTACAGTAACTAATCTAATTCCTACTGGCATTCTGGACATGAACATCAGATAAGGGATGTAAATATTTTTATTGTTTCCATGGGTAACATTGTGTAGTCTTCAGTGAAATACTTATACATGGCTTCCTACTATATACTTGTATGTCCATCAAGGATAGCGGAATCTGCGGACAAAGTCTGGATTGTATATTTTCCGAGCTTCTGTTTAAAAAATAAGGAAAAAATCCAAAATTCTATGTCACAGGAAATTACAGCATGAATTACTTATCCAGATGATGTAATCCCCTGTGGAAATTATGTCAGGTTACTACTTTAGAAGCTAGTGAGCATTTGCAAGTTCTTAATAGTTAGAAACCAGAAAGACTACAAGCCCAAGCTAATGTTTCCTATATTGGCCTCCAGAGGTAGAGCTCAATCATGGAGATGTAATGAAGATGTGTTTGGGGTGGATGCAGCTGTATAGCTAGACAGCGAGATAGGCTATGTGCTCAATGTGCTTATTTCTTTGAGCTGTTTGTCGGCTGTACAAGCGAAGCTGTCTATAACCAAAAGCTACACAAACCTATTGAGTTTGTGCACCATTCAATCTCAACACAAAAACACAGCACAAATAAGGAGGCACACAAAGACAGACAGACACACACAGATAGAAACACACAGACACTTTCTCACCCTCTCCGGCGATCCCACGGCAATGACCGGTGATTCTTCATCTTTTGCACCAGTGTGTTTATCTATCTTCCAGACCCTGCTGACAAAGGTCCTGGAAGACTGATAAATACATCTCCCACCGCTGCCCGTATAAAGAATCACCAGGGATTAGGATTGACGGGGGGGAGGGGGTTGGGTGAGCACTACAGTGCTTTTGTTTAGGAAATTGCAGGAAATAAGCAGCAGAAATAGACTATGGGAATACCCATCCCTTTGTGGTGCTTTTTTAAGGAGTTATAATGAAGTCTATGGCAAAATGGAGTCTATGGGAAAAACACAGGCTAAAAATGGGTATGTTAATTGCAGGGACATTAAAAAATGCAGACAATTTCTGCAATAAAAACGCAGCACCCACAAATGCATATGTGAGCACAGCTTTTGGAAAATCACATTTACACATTCATGGTAAAGCACAAACGCACAATGAGCACATACGCTGCAATACACGGCATGCAGCTAATTTCGCCTCAGCTTGTCTCTCGCTGAGGAAAAACTCGTAAATGGGCACTGCACTATAGTTTATAGTTAATATAATAAGTTCGGAGGCAATGTTCTCTTCCAGGCAACATCCTCCCCCTAGCTTGGAAAAGCTAATTTACATAACGTGATAAAAGCTGATTTATCAACAAGACATCTGATATGAGGCAGACAGGTAGGACTTTTTTCAGCAATCTATAACCTGTATGCCCGTATTAATAGTTTAGATAAGTGAAATGTAGTGACACATTCCTTATAAGATATTATCACTTTCTATACTTTTGTTTACAGCTCGTTGCCTAGGAGACAGACCACCATTGTTGTAATTAAAGGGAATCTGTCACCAGGTTTTTGCCATCTCATCTGACAGCAGCATAATGTAGAAACAGAGACCCTGATTCCAGTGATGTGTCATGTACTGGCTTTTCAGTGTAGTTTTGATTAAATCACTGTTTAATCAGCTGGAGATTATCTTTATAGGGCTACTCAAGTAGTCCAGCATACTCATTTACCGCTAAATCTGAAACAGAGAAAACAGTCATTTTATCAAAATGACAGCAAACAGTTCAGTAAAGGCCCAGTTACACACACAGATAATGGTGCAGAGATTGTTCGCAGATCTCTGGTTGCAACGAAATCATGCACACATTGTTACATTAGTACACAGCCACAAAATGTAACAATGTGTCCATGATTTCACTGCAACCAGAGATCTGCGAACAATCTCTGCACAATTAGGGTATGTGCGCACTGGCCGGTTAGGGTCGGATTAGGTGTGTAAACCGCCGGTCGGTTTACATAAATTTCATGTAAATTTATGTTAATCCAAACCGGCGTTTGGATTAACATTGAAACCTATGTAAACCGACACCCGGTGTCCACACACCGGCGGTTTACACATGCTCATCCGTTGCTAACCCGCTGGGTTCCCAGCGGGTTAGCAAAGAATGAGCATGTTCTATAATCCGGCCGTTCTGCAGCGGCTGCAAGCAGAATCATGTACTGCTTCAGCCGCCGCAACACCCCGGCGCTAACCCGCTGGCCACCCGCCCGGCACCCGCCCGTCACCGCCGCACATACCCGCCAGGATGCCGGTGGACGGCTCCGGAGCATCCTGGCGGGTCCGCCCTGCCGCCGCCGACCAACCCGCTGGTAAGTGTGCACCTACCCTTATCTGTGTGTGTAACTGGGCCTTAATGACACATTGCAGGAATCAGGTCTCTATCTGTACTTTATGGTGCTGTCAGATGGGATGGCAAAAACCTGGTAACAGTTTCCCTTTAAAAACTGCACTGCAACTGGCTGGGATTAGGAGATAACAGTGTGCTCCAGTGATCCAAGCAAGCAGTGGTGTAAGGTCGGCTTCACACCACGGTTTTGGTGTCAGGTTCTGTCCGGTTTCAACCAGACAGAACCTGATCCGGTTTTGGCCCCATGTGTCCCTATAGTGCCGGATTGTCCTTATTTGGCCTCAGGTTTTGTGCTTTTCCGGTTGGATCCGGTTGTGTTCGTTTTTTGCCCCAGGCACAAAATCGGAGACTGCAGCATTTTTTGTGTCTGGTGCAGAAAACAAACAAAACCGGATCCTCCTGGATCTGTTGCGATCCGGCGCCCTAACATGAGAGTCTATGGGCGCCGGATCACGCTGGATTCGGCAAAAAAAACGGACTGATTCCCGGATGCCTTTTACTGAAGAGCGGTGGCTCTGAAATGCAGCTGCGCTCATTCAGCACCATGGACACTAGCAGCATTTCAGAGCCGACGCTCAAGTTCAGCACCATGGAGAGCTCCACGGCTAAAATTTCAGCAACGTGGACAAGTCTCCTGCATATGTGAGCTGAAATTTCAGCACTGGACAGCAGCAGAGACGTGCACAAACAAATCCTGTACAAAACAAGATCGGAGGGCATATTTGCCCTCAGTTTGTGCTCATCCGGTGCTGCAGGTTCTGTCCAGTGCATAATGCAAAGCACCGGACAGAACCTGACAGCTCCAAACCGTGGTGTGAAGCTAGCCTAACATGAAGCTCATGGGCCCTAATGCACAAGCTCTGATGGGGCCCCCAATTATTGCAAATCTTTAAAAGAATTAGTCTGTTTCTATAGGCCAAAGGGTCGTTTGGGGCGTGTCATTGCAACCCCTGCACCTAGTGTAGTTATGCCCCTGCCAGCAAGCATCAAAGCTTTGCATACACAATCATTAGAAATAAGCTGTGAATGTTCAGTCACCGATGCTACACTGAGTGGTTGGTCACTAGGAATGAGCTGTAGACAAAAGAAAAGTGTCAATATCATAATAACGAGTATAAAATTTAAAAAACAGCAAATTGCAAAAGAGCTTGTTTTTACAAGCCCAAACAACAATATGCATCTATTAAGAAGAGAGGAACCCTTTATTAAAGAGGACCTGTCACCAAACCAGGCATGGTGATCTAATTACAGCACTGGATGCAGCATGTCTGCAGCATGCAGACAAGGGGTCCCCCAGCCCTTGAGCCCCCCTGTACCCCGAGATAATACACTTAGAAAACTTACATGCTCCAGCCATTAAGGAGGTGGCTAGGGGCTGCAGCCAAGGGCAGATTCACACCCCCTGCATGTGTAATCTGCCCACCGCTGCCAATCATTCTCTCCCTCTTCTCCAGCATTTAAACAGAGGTTTTTTTTTCGCTCTCCCAGAAAGTCCGTTTAGCACCGCCCCCTGAGGGGCGGGACTAAACGGGAGAGAAAAAAAACCCTCTGTTTAAATGCTGCAGACAGGGAGAGAATGATTGGCAGCGGTGGGCAGATTAAAAATGCAGGGGGTGTGAATCTGCTCTTGGCTGCAGCCCCTAGCCACCTCCTTAGTTGCTGGAGCATGTAAGTTTTCTAAGTGTATTATCTCGGGGTACAGGGGGGCTCAAGGGCTGGGTGACCCCTTGCCTGGATGCTGCAGACATGCTGCATCCAGTGCTGTAACTAGATCACCATGCCTGGTTTGGTGACAGGTCCTCTTTAAATTTATTTGGTGAATGTGCTTCTGGACCATATGGTGACAGTCAAAAAGGGTGATATGGAGAATGTCACTCAGTTCACTCTATGAATCAACATGTTTTCATCCAATTTAGTACATTTATAATTCATGACCAACCTATATAGTGTCATGGTCATATTTTTATCAAAGGGAATCTGTCACCAGGTTTTTGCTCCATCATCTCAGAGCAGCATGATGTAGAAAAAGGGACCCTGATTTTATTGATGTATCACTGAGGCCCCTTTCACATAGGCGTCTTTATGAAAATGCGGCAGATGCGGCAGAATTACCGCATCTGCCGCATCTTCCGCCTAGCGGCCGTACTTGCGTCGCATCCCATGCTTTGTCTATGGGGCTTGCGGTCAGGTGCGGCAGCTGCGGTCAGCCGTGTTTTTTTTTCGCGACCGCAAGTGGCGCATCTGCCGCAACCGGCAGAACCACACTTGCCGCACCCAACCACAAGCCCCATAGACAATGCATGGGGCTTGCTGCAGGCGTGCATCAAGTGCGGCCGTTAGGCAGAAGATTCGGCAGATGCGGTAATTCTGCCGCATTTTCATAAAAACGCCTATGTGAAAGAGGCCTTAGTTTACTGTGTGTGGCAGTTGTGACAAAATCAGAGTTCTTATGTCAGCTTCACACCACGGTTTTTCGGGTCCGGGGCTGACTGGATTGTGTATATTTGGCTTCCAGTTTGCTGGTTTTCCGTGAGGATCGAGTTTGTCCGATTTTTGCATCAGACACAAAAACAGAGTCTGCATCATTTTTTGTGTCCAATGCAAAAATCGGGCAAAACCGAATCCTCCCGGATCTGGCGCCCATAGCATGGGAGTCTATCGGCGCTGGGTCGCTCTGGAACCGGCAGAAAATCGTACCGGTTCCCAGACGTCTGGTGCTGAAAGAGCGGCGGCTGTTAAAAGCAGCCGCCTCTGAATTTCAGCACCTGGAGAGCTCCACGGCTGAAATTTCAGCAACGTGGCTGTAAGGGAGCTTGCTGCGGTGCTGAAATTTCAGCACTGGACAGTGCCAGCAATGAAGCCGGCAAAAAGCAGGATTGGAGGGCAGGTTCTGTTCGGTGCATCCTGTAAAACACCAGACAGAACCTGACAGTCAAAAACCGTGGTGTGAAGCCAGCCTTAGATGTAGCATGAAGCAGAGTTTTGAAAGCTGACCCTACCCACGTCACTACTTTTTGTGTACACTGTCTATTGACAGTGAGCTGCTATATAGGAAAGGGGATAGTCAGTCTAGCAGACCCATGAGTCTTAGGCTGGGTTCACACACAGCGTATTTTAGCTTTTAGGCAGCGCTATTTTGATGCGCAAATGCAGTGGGAATGCAGTGAAACTCATTGACGTTAGCTGTCCCAGCCAAGTCAATGTATTTCACTGTTTTCTATTCACATGCTGTGCTCTTTATGTAGAAACATGAACATGTTAATTAATTTTGCGTTCTTTACCTGTCATTTTACTCACCTCACTGCGCTCCCATGGGGATCTTTCTTCATCCTGAGATCGTAGGACCTTGTGCAGGACCTTAGACAGCGTCATGTGACTGAGTGACATCAGTGATCACATGGTGTAGCAGGGTCCTAGAGGCCGCCCTCACTGCGGCTCGACAGGGATGACAGGAGATCACCAGCAGTCACCGAGGGACATAAATGGTGACATAAATAAAAGCACAAGAAGAAAAGTGCATCAGGGTTCACATACAGAACACTGCGGTTCAGAGAGCATCCGTTCTTGGTGCAGTTTTGCACCAAAAACTGATCCTCACAAAATGCAGCAATTACACTGTGTGTGAACTCAGCCTTAGTGAGAGTGTGGTGCCCCTGTGATTTGGTCGCTAATAGAAGTTTGCAGCAACCGGGATGGGTAAGTCCAGTAACCCACACATACACCCACACACACACCCATTCACCCCAATCCCAGGGCGGGGACTCTAAGCCCAGCTGTTGGATGGCGAGAGGAGACAGGTGGTGGGTGGGAGGTTAGCACAGGAAGTGGTCAGGAAAGAGGAAACAAATAGGAAACACCACAGGAAGTCAAGAGCAGTAGTAGACAGTAGTGAGTGAGCCTGTTAGCAGTCAGAGAAACACCAGGAGCAAGGGTCGGAGGAGAAAACGAGACTGCAAGGACACGGACATGGCGGCCTGTACCATCATGAGGCCTGTTCCGGGTCCCGGGCTACAGACTGTAGAGAGACAGAAGGAGTCCTAGGGCGTGGGCAGTGAGCAATCCATCTGCAAGCCTGAATTAGCTGTGAAGTTGAAGGACGGGGCAGGGACCAGGGAGTTGGTCCTGAGTTGGCGAGGAAACTCCAAGCTCCAACCACAAAACCGACCGGTAGCGGGGTCTTTATGTCTTATGGCCGAACCCCCGGCGCAACAAAGAGAAGGCCACCATACTAGGGACAGGGGACCCGGCCGGTCACCCAACGAAGGCCCGCGGCCGCTGGATCGGAGTTTTGCGCGCGGATGTGCGTGCAGGAGGGTGGAAGATAGGCAGTGCTGAGAAGAGATGCCCATGGAAAGGAACACAAAAGGGGGGTGAACTGGACGAGCTATCCTGGCTGCTAAAAGACTACCAGAACCGCCACTGCACTGGCTTGTAACTTGAAACGCCTGATGAGAAATGCCAAGTAAACTGGGTTGAAGCTCAGCATTGTGTCAGACTGTTTATTCTGCGCCTGAGGAGAGGTAGACTGAAACGCTGAGCAGGCAGTAGGAGCCTGCCTGAGGGTGTCCCTAATCCCTGCCAGCAGCCATCTCAGTCCCGCTGGCCTTCCATTTCCCCAAATCCCCTCCATAGACTATTTGGTTGCCCTGGGGACCCGCTCTTCCTGTGGAGAGCAAAACCATCACAGCTGGTACTCCCATCATCCCCAGAGGTCCTGACTGCAGCAGCGGCCCCACCTACCGCCTTCCACGGGTGACACCACAACACAAACTCTTTTATTTTACTTTTATATTTTTCTTTTCCCTTTTTCAAACTCCCCCTTTCTTTACTGGCCGCCCAACGAGAGGGCCACGGATCGGTAAACGCCACCGTGACATCCCACAGCCCCGACAACGTTGAGAGGGCCCGGTTCCAAGTACCCCACGGTCCCCACCGTGGCAAGTCAAGCGCAGTGCTAAAGCCTTCATTGTAAGTAAATAACAGCACACAGCCTAATCGGTGACATATCACTGAATTCAATGTTTTAACTTCAACATCATGTTGTCCTCAGGTTACATAGGAAAAACTTGCTGACAGATTTTCTTTAAGGTTGACCAAGCTGGAGCCTGTGTAACTCTTCAGTAATTAGGGGACTGTCAGTTTTTTTTTTATTTTTTGCTAAGGAACATTTACCTGTATCCTAGGGTTTAGGTGGTTTAAGGCAGAGGTCCCCAACTCCAGTCTTCAAGGCCCACCAACGGTCCAGGTTTTCATTATTTCCTTAGAAATTTGACAGTTGGTAATTCAATCTCCTGCACAGGTGGTGATTCCAATTGTCAAATGCCAAGGAAATCCTGAAAACATGCACTGTTGGTGGGCCTTGAGGCCTGGAGTTGGGGACCTCTGGTTTAAGGCACTTTGCACTCTTTGCAAAAGCATAGTTTTTGGGGGCGCAGAGAGGGCGGTAGTCCGGGGCCACATACTTTGACTAGCGCACCCGGAATTATGTTACTTTCGACTGTATCCTGCGATACAGATGAGTTCGAGGGTACAGCAAAGAGACACGATCTTCCTGCTCTACCATTCTCCATTCTGTAAGCTGTAGGTTAATGCAGGCCAGCAGCCTACAGGACACTAGGGAGACTCAGATACGTGGCAGCAGGGCCGGCGTCAGCACCCGGCGTACCCGGGCAAGTGCCGGGGCCCGACGGCTTGGAGGGGGCCCACCGGGCCCCTGAGGGCTAGGGTCACACTTGTGTTGTGACCCTAGCCTGACGCAAGTATTGTCTGCTGCAGCGCAGAGCGTTTAACGCTATGCGCTGCCAGCAACTGAGCCCATAGAAACCCGCAGTTTACATTGACAACGAGTGGTTGTCACGGTAAACGTCGGGTTTCTATGGGCTGCCTCCAGCGCATAGCAGCGTTGCAACATACAATACTTGCATAAGGCTAGGGTCACAATGCAAGTGTGACCCTAGCCTCAGGGGCCCCTGAGCACTGCCCCCACAGCCAGAGCCATATCCAGGGGGCAGCTGGGGGGTCATTGTCAGGCTCCTGCAGGCTGCAGCACCGGAGGTCTCCCTCCTCCCCCCTCCACGGGAGCGACAGAGCTGCACACACTCTGTGCTAGTGTGCTTACAGGACCTGTGATGATGTCAATGGATGGGGAGGAGTCAGGGGTCTCATGATCAGCTCCTCAGTGTATCCAGGACTCTGCTGGCCATCAATGATGCTCAAATAAGGTGAAGTTTGTGTGTGGTCAGGAGGCATTTACAGTGTGAATGTAGCAGAGGTGAGTGTGTACTAGGTGTATGGCAATTAGGTGAAGGTTATGTGTGGGGTCAGGAGGGATTTACAGTGTGAATGTAGCAGAGGCGAGTGTGTACGAGGTGTACGGAGCAGAGCCGTGTGTGTACGAGGTGTACGGAGCAGAGCCGTGTGTGTACGAAGCAGAGCCGTGTGTGTACGAAGCAGAGCCGTGTGTGTACGAGGTGTACGGAGCAGAGCCCTGTGTGTACGAAGTGTACGGAGCAGAGCCGTGTGTGTACGAGGTGTACGGAGCAGAGCCGTGTGTGTACGAGGTGTACGGAGCAGAGCCGTGTGTGTACGAGGTGTACGGAGCAGAGCCGTGTGTGTACGAGGTGTACGGAGCAGAGCCGTGTGTGTACGAGGTGTAAGGAGCAGAGCCCTGTGTGTACGAGGTGTACGGAGCAGAGCCCTGTGTGTACGAGGTGTACGGAGCAGAGCCCTGTGTGTACGAAGTGTACGGAGCAGAGCCGTGTGTGTACGAGGTGTACGGAGCAGAGCCGTGTGTGTACGAGGTGTACGGAGCAGAGCCGTGTGTGTACGAGGTGTACGGAGCAGAGCCGTGTGTGTACGAGGTGTACGGAGCAGAGCCGTGTGTGTACGAGGTGTACGGAGCAGAGCCGCGTGCGTACGAGGTGTATGGAGCAGAGCCGCGTGTGTATGAGGTGTACGTAGCAGATCCGCGTGTGTACGAAGTGTACGGAGCAGAGCCGCGTGTGTACGAAGTGTACGGAGCAGAGCCGCGTGTGTACGAAGTGTACGGAGCAGAGCCGCGTGTGTACGAAGTGTATGGAGCAGAGCCGCGTGTGTACGAGGTATGTGTACCAGTGGTAGCCCCCCGCGGATTCCGCTCCTATAGTCTCAGCCACCTTTGCCAGCAGCATTCTTCTCCATAGTCTCTTCTGCCGCTGTCTGCATTCTGCAGCTCAGCATGGAGGGGCACGATGTCATCACTGTGCTGATATGTGCAGAGCGACCAGAGGAGACCGGAACAGCGAGAAGAAAGGTGAGGAGAAGAGAGATCTGGACGGCCAGACACTCCGCTTGGCTGCGGTGCCACCATATGGCAGTGCGGCTCCATTGAGCTGCTTGCATTATTTGTGTGCTTCAGGATGCTTGTGTATATACCAAGCATCCTCAGACGCACAAAAATGCAACATTTTGCATTTGAAGGGTAGTTTTAAAAGGCGCAAGGGAACGCAATCGCATTTTAGCCCGCTCCTAACAATGTGTAATATACTCACTGTCAGAAACAGCTCTTGCTGGATTCGGCAGTCACTGTTCCTGTAAGGCTGCCTTCACATAGGAGTTTTTTTTAAAATGTGGCAGTTGCGGTAAAAAAAACCTGCATCTGCCGCATTTTCCGTCTAGCGGCTGCACTTGCTGCACGTTTGCGGCAAGCCCCATGCATTGTCTATGGGGCTTGCGGTAAGTGTGCGGCAATATATATATATACATATATATATATATATATATATATATATATATATATATATATATATAGTCCGCGATATGTACTTAAAGGGGGCCCACTGAGACCTTTTCGCCCGGGGCCCACAGAAACCTGGAGCCGGCCCTGCGTGGCAGCATGTGGAGTGTGTTGTGTGCCCTGGAGCGCTGACATCACTGTGTTGGTCCTGTCTGCTGGTTGACTCCTCAGGATCCACGGTAGGTGAGTACAAGATGTGAGCTTTTTGGTGGACTATGGGGACTGCATTATATTATAATGAAGCTGCATTATAATATATGGAGGCTGCATGATAGTATATGGAAACTGAATTAGAATCTAAGGAGATGCATTATAACATGTGGAGGCTGCATTATAATGTATGTAACCTACATTATAATATATGAAGGCTGCACTGTAGTCTATGGAGGTACATTATAATCTATGGAGCCTGAATTATACTGCAATATATGGAGGCTGCATTATAATATATGAGGTCAGCATTATAATATATGGAGACTGCACTATAATCTATGGAGAAATATGCTGGCTGTATTATAATATATGGAGGACTATGGGGGTGCATTATACTATATGGAGGGCTATGGAGTGTGCATTATACTATATGGAGAAATATGGGGAATGCATTATAGTGTATGGAGGACTATGGGGGATACATTATAATCTATGGGGGAATAAGGGACAGCATTATAATCTATGGAGGTGCATTATAATCTATGGGGACTATGGGAACTCCAGTGTAATCTATGAAGGAATATGGAGGTACATTATAATATATGGGGGCTATGGGAGCTGCATTAGAATCTATTGAGAAGCATTATAATTCATAGACTATTAGGCGGCCGTCACACGCTGAGATATCGCTAGCGATATTGTTAGCGATCACGTGCACGCGCGATCGCTTACAATATCGCTCACATCACTGGTGAGCTGTCACACAGACAGACTCACCAGCGATGTGGATCCGCGATCTCGCTGGTTACTATGGTACACATCGGGTTACTAGGCGCCGCGCGTCGCTTAGTTACCCGACGTGTACCATAGATACCATCTCCCAGCATAGGCTCTGCCGCTGGGAGATCGTTCATCGTGGTGTTATACACCACGATGAAGCAGATCGTGGCATCGTTCATCGCTAGATCTGAGCTCCGGAGCTCAGATCTGCGATGTCACGATCAAGCGATTTCACATCGTAAATCGCTTGATTACATGCAACGATTTCTTGCCCGATATCGCTTAAGCGATCAAAAAGGAGATCGCTTAAACGATATCGGGCAAGAAATCGTTCCGTGTGACGGCCGCCTTATGGTGTTGCATTATAATATATAGATTACGATGAGGTGAATAATATTATATGGAAGGGTATTTGGGTCCATGATAATATTTGGTGGGCTATGCGGAGGCCTTATATTGTTTGGATGGCTCTGTGGGAGCTATTATAATATTTGGAATGCTATGAGGGAGCCATTATATTTTATGGAGGGGTATTTGAGGGCTGTGTGGGGGCCATTTTACAGTGTGAAGAGGGGTGGGGCCATTATACTGTATGTATGTCCATTATACTATTATACTGTATGGAGGGCTGTGTGGGAGTTACAGTTGGGGATTATACTGTGTTGGAGTCACCATACTTTGGCGGGGTAGTGGAGGATGGCACAGTAGGGTCATCATACTCTGTGTGTGTAGGGTACTATGGAGGAAATCACATTCAGGGGATCTTACAGTGTTTGTGGGACACTTTTGTTGGAATCATATATTTCATACTTTTTGGGTGCAATGAACAGAGAATCTAGGAACTTCAATAGAAGAATTACTTGGGCTGTATTTGTTTTTTGGGGGGGTTCGGGCGCGGTAGGGGGGCAATTAGAACGTCTGCCATGGGACCCCATTATTTCTATGAATACACATGCACTATATGGTCATCGTATGGTGGTAATATCTGTGTTAATCTATATATAATCCTACTATTCAGTGTTTGCCAAAAGTATTGACACCCCTCAATTCTGTCAGATAATACTCTGTTTCTTTCTGAAAATGATTGCAATCACAAGTTCTTTGGTATTATTATCTTCATTTAATTTGTCTTCAATGAAAAAACACAAAAGAGAATGAAGCAAAAAGCAAAACATTGATCATTTCACACAAAACTCCAAAAATGGGCCAGACAAAAGTATTGGCACCCTCAGCCTAATACTTGGTTGCACAACCTTTAGCCAAAATAACAGCGATCAGCCGCTTCCGGTAACCATCAATGAGTTTCTTACAATGCTCTGCTGGAATTTTAGACCATTCTTCTTTGGCAAACTGCTCCAGGTCCCTGATATTTGAAGGGTGCCTTCTCCAAACTGTCATTTTTAGATCTCTCCACAGGTGTTCTATGGGATTCAGGTCTGGACTCATTGCTGGCCACCTTAGAAGTCTCCAGTGCTTTCTCTCAAACCATTTTCTAGTGCTTTTTGAAGTGTGTTTTGGGTCATTGTCCTGCTGGAAGACCCATGACCTCTGAGGGAGACCCAGCTTTCTCACACTGGGCCCTACATTATGCTGCAAAATTTGTTGGTAGTCTTCAGACTTCATAATGCCATGCACACGGTCAAGCAGTCCAGTGCCAGAAGCAGCAAAGCAACCCCAAAACATCAGGGAACCTCCACCATGTTTGACTGTAGGGACCGTGTTCTCTTCTTTGAATGCCTCTTTTTTTCTCCTGTAAACTCTATGTTGATGCCTTTGCCAAACAGAGAGAACATTGTTCCAAAACGTTTTAAGCTTTCTCAGGTAAGTTTTGGCAAACTCCAGCCTGGCTTTTCTATGTCTCGGGGTAAGAAGTGGGGTCTTCCTGAGTCTTCTAACATACTGTCCCTTTTCATTCAGACGCCGACGGATAGTACGGGTTGACACTGTTGTACCCTCGGACTGCAGGGCTGCTTGAACTTGTTTGAATGTTAGTTGAGGTTCTTTATCCACCATCCGCACAATCTTGTGTTGAGATCTCTCTTCATTTTTTCATTTACGTCCACATCTAGGGAGGTTAGCCACAGTGCCATGGACTTTAAACTTCTTGATGACACTGCGCACGGTAGACACAGGAACATTCAGGTCTTTGGAGATGGACTTGTAGCCTTGAGATTGCTCATGCTGCCTCACAATTTGGTTTCTCAAGTCCTCAGACAGTTCTTTGGTCTTCTTTCTTTTCTCCATGCTCAATGTGGTACACACAAGGACACAGGACAGAGGTTGAGTCAACTTTCATCCATGTCAACTGGCTGCAAGTTTGATTTAGTTATTGCCAACACCTGTTAGGTGCCACAGGTAAGTTACAAGTGCTGTTAATTATACAAATTAGAGAAGCATCACATGATTTTTCTAACAGTGCCAATGTTTTTGTCCACCCCCTTTATTATGTTTGGTGTGGAATTATATCCAATTTGGCTTTAGGACAATTCTTTTTGTGTTTTTTTCATTGAAGACAAATTAAATGAAGATAATAATACCAAAGAATTTGTGATTGCAATCATTTTCAGGAAGAAACTGAGTATTATCTGACAGAATGGCAGGGGTGTCAATACTTTTGGCCAACACTGTACATATTCTAGAATACCCGATGCGTTAGAATCGGGCCCCCATCTAGTCTATGTATAGTGATTTTTAGTAACAGCGCTGAGGTTCCCTTATAGCTATGATTAGGCTGTGCCACTGTACTTGTACACATGGGTAACTTGTTAGGCGCCCACTAAGATGTTTGTACATGTCTGACTATGTGCCATAGCATTGTATGCATATAAATGTTTAGCACTTTATCACAACAGACCAATAGTGCACTAGTGTCAGGATTGCGACGTCATGCTGCCTCCTTTCTTACTTCTCTATGTGCAATACTGTCTAGTTGTGACCTCGATCAGTTTTGCACAATTGTTCTCACAGGACCTTGGGACAAGCCAAATTCAAAACACTAACCATGGCGTACAAAGCCATACACAACCTGGCCCCACCATACATCTCCGACCTGGTCTCCCGATACCTACCCTCACGCAACCTCCGCTCCTCCCAAGAACTCCTCCTCTGCTCCCCCCTCATCACCAGGACTTCTCCCGGGCATCTGCCTTACTCTGGAACTCCCTGCCCGAACACGTCAGACACTCTCCTACCCTGAGTAGCTTCAAGTCTCACCTGAAGACTCACTTGTTCCGTCAAGCCTACAACCTGCCATGAGACCCAGGCGACCGCCCCATACCTGACATTCCCCCATCCTACTGTATCCTAACCCGCCCCTCTTAGACTGTGAGCCCTCGTGGACAGGGTCCCTGCCCCTCCTGTACCTGTACGTCCCGATCGCCTAGATTTAGGGTACTTGTTCTTGTCTCCCTCATCCTCATGTAAAGCGCCATGGAACCTAATGGCGCTATATAAATAAATAATAATAATAATATAGGATTATAGTCTAGTGTCAGACTATCAAAAATAGATAGGTAAATGTGACACAGTAAACCCAATATATCTACAAGCCTAGAGGACACTCATTAATGAATACAGCCCTGCCTGTGGGAGCTGGAATCGCAGCCAACCGTGTTGTCACCAACCAAAGAGACGTGATATACCGTATATACTCGTGTATAAGCCGACCCGTGTATAAGCCGACCCCCCTACTTTTGCCCCCAAAACCTGGGAAAATCTATTGACTCGCGTATAAGCCGAGGGTGGACCCCAGCACAGGTATACAGCCCCCAGCAGTGGTATACAGGCCCCAGCAGTATGTTATACAGCAGGCCCCAGTGGTATATACAGCAGCCCCAGTGGTATTGCAGCCCCTATATACAGCAGCCCCAGTGGTATTGCAGCCCCAGTGGTGTATACAGCAGCCCCTATATACAGCAGCCCCAGTGGTATTGCAGCCCCAGTGGTATTGCAGCCCCTATATACAGCAGCCCCAGTGGTATTGCAGCCCCAGTGGTGTATACAGCAGCCCCAGTGGTATTGCAGCCCCAGTGGTATTGCAGCCCCTATATACAGCAGCCCCAGTGGTATTGCAGCCCCAGTGGTATTGCAGCCCCTATATACAGCAGCCCCAGTGGTATTGCAGCCCCTATATACAGCAGCCCCAGTGGTATTGCAGCCCCAGTGGTATTGCAGCCCCTATATACAGAAGCCCCAGTGGTATTGCAGCCCCAGTGGTGTATACAGCAGCCCCTATATACAGCAGCCCCAGTGGTATTGCAGCCCCAGTGGTATTGCAGCCCCTATATACAGCAGCCCCAGTGGTATTGCAGCCCCAGTGGTGTATACAGCAGCCCCTATATACAGCAGCCCCAGTGGTATTGCAGCCCCAGTGGTATTGCAGCCCCTATATACAGCAGCCCCAGTGGTATTGCAGCCCCAGTGGTGTATACAGCAGCCCCTATATACAGCAGCCCCAGTGGTAGTATACAGGCAGCCCCAGTAATGCAGGGCCCCCCCCCTCATGCTCCGGTCACCTGAAAAGCAAATTATACTTATCATTGTCCCGCTGCCGTCCGCGCCCGCATCTGCCGACATCCCGATCCTCCATCTTCATGCGTCTTCTTCCTGTTTCCTGTGCGCGTCGCCGGTAATGACGTCATTGCCTGCGATGCGCACAGAAACAGGAAGAAGACGCATGAAGATGGAGGATCGCGATGTCGGCAGCGGCGGGCGCGGACAGCGGGACAATGATAAGTATAATTTGCTTTACAGGTGACCGGAGCATGAGGGGGGGGGCCCTGCATTACTGGGGATGCGGGGCTGCTTTATACCGCTGTATACAGCAGCCCCCGCACTGACTCGCGTATAAGCCGAGGGGGTACTTTTCAGCCCAATTTTTGGGCTGAAAAACTCGGCTTATACGCGAGTATATACGGTATATTTTTTTACTAACCTGACATAAAATATTGATGCCACCACTAACACTATAAACTATACTATTCATCCATATTATTGTATACAGCTATCCTAGGGTTCTCCCGAGCACCTGCCAATGCAGTGGGCTGGCGTCACACAACAGGCTTCATGTAATGACTTTTTCTGATGGAAAGTAATTTAAGCAAATGCTTAACCTTCATGTCAGCAGCTCTGCTAATTGTATTGTATATATTTAACCCACATGCTTTCATCGACCACCCGCTTTTATGTATGGGGATATATATAGCAGAGGACATGTTTTATTACTGTGACAGTTCTGCAAAGATCACGTCTGCTGTCATTCTTCACCTGTTTGTGTTGCTGACAAAAATACTTAAGAAATCTGTCACTAGGAGTAAGTAGTTGTATAAAGTAGTGAAAGAAGAAAAGGGTATTTTGAAAAAGCCATATGATCCATGGAGATTATCTTCACAGCGTTACAATTGTAGTACATGATAATCAAGTTTATCTTAAAGGGAACCTGTCACCAGGTTTTTGCCATCCCATCTGAGAGCAGCATAATGTAGAAATAGAGAGCCTGATTCCAGCAATATGTCATTTAATGAGCTGCTTGCTGTCATTTTGATAAAATTAGTGTTTTTTCTGTTGCAGATTTAGCAGTCTGTGAATATGCCAGACTACCTGGCAGCAGGCCAAGTAGACTGCTAATGATAATCATCAGCTGATTAAACAGTGATTTTATCAAAACTACACTGAGCAGCCCAGTAATTGACACATCGCTGGAATCATGATCTCGGGCCTATACAGTATTAAGCTATTCTCAGATTAGGTTGCAAAAACCTGATGACAGGTTCTCTTTAAAGTCAGATTGCTTGGTCTCAAGAGTTGAGAACCTCATTGATCTCAAGGAAAATCTTGTATATGATTGACAAATCATAAAACTGATTTCAGGATTCTTTAAAAGGTTCTGTTCTTATATCACAAGTACATGTGATAATAACAGACTTTAAAGCACATTTGTTTTTTACTAAGACAAATCTTAGCTCCTGCAGGGAGCTCCTGGATTAGTCCTCTCCATTCTAAGCAAACAAGAATAGTCCAGCTGCTGTATAAACTGTCATGTAATTATGCACTCCCTCTCAGCAGCTCTCTCCTCCCTCCTCCCTTTGATAACAGTGCAGTGTGAGGTTTCACTTTCAGGAGGTCTGTTCTGTAATAGCTCTCTCCTTCTGTGTCCTCAGCAGATCTGCCTTATCTAGACTTCATTTGTTTCTCTAAGCAGGTATCTCTGCTATAACAGTTTCTGTATTGTCTTTGACCTCTTGTGATGCTGGAAACACAGAGAGAAGAGAGGAGAATACAGCCCCCCCCCCCCCCACACACACACACACACTAATGTTCTGTGCAGTAATGTAAATATGTGACATGCATAAAAGTCGGGCCGGCAGGGAAGGGGTTACTCGGATACCGGGATGGTGGCTTCGGTGGGGGATCACAGCTGGTCGGGTCCCGGTTCCATGCCCTGGGCACTCAGTGGCTGAAGGGGATGAGGGAGAACTTGGGAATAGGGAAACATGACGCCACCAGTGGTACCTTGTAATATACTTACCAGTGCTGCAGCCAGGCGCTGAGGTGATGTGTGGTGCAGCAGAGGTAGTACAGCTCCTCACAGGCGGAGCTTTTCCTCAGCACGGTGGGGTAAATGATAGGAGTCATAGTCCTTGGCTCTGTGGTGCTGCAGAGACCCTTCGGGCGACGGATAAAGTAAAGCCAGAGACAGGAGCAGCTCAAACAGTTCTTTACTGGTACCAGGTGGATAAGATACACAATACAGTCTGGCTCACCGGGGATTATAGCCACAGGTTTCAGGGGTTCACCACAGAGTCCGTCAGAGGTGTCTCTCAGTTATCCTTTTTGGTCTCTGTTTGTAATGGCTCTCTGCTCTTCAACACTAAAGCCTGGTTACTGGTCCCCAGGTCTGTTGCCTTAAGCCTTTGTTACCTCTTGGCATCTTGGACCTAGCTTTGGGACAGTGGTTAGGCTCCTTGGTGGGTGTCGTGGCTCCCTTATGAGGGCCCACAACGCGCTGGTCTGCGGTTTGGGATAAACCTAATCAAACCGCCTCGGCTGTAGAATACCGGTGTGACCTGGGCACTCCAGACGGCTCCAACCAGACCTGGAATGTCCCCTTCTTGCCTGGGTCACCTCTGCTGTTTAAAGGTACCCTCTATTCAGGACAGCAGGGTCCCCTGCATCTGTCTCTTTCCTCTCTCTGTCACCTTCTGACTAACTTGTGTGTCCACTGTCACTCATGTCTCCCGCTCTCCTAAGCCCCACCCCCCTGGGACCTACTGAATTACAGTCCCCTGTGCTAGAGTGTCTGTGGGTGGGTTCGGTGGACAGACTCTGTAGTTCTCCCCCTCTACCTGTGACTATGGAGATACTACACCTTTCTTTTGGGGTGCAGTACCTCCCTATAGCGTCCTATCAGGGGAGCGCCACACATATTTGTCTTATGGGGAGTGAACAGCAGAGAACTAAGTGGATCATTCACTGTGATTGACAGATGGAATGAATCTCTTTATTGGAAGGTTACACAGGATAGGAGGGAAATATAAATAAAAGAAATACATAAATAAAGAGAGTTTAGAACGAGGAATTAGAAAATGATAGCTGTTACATGTGGATTTTTGACCTGACAGTTTTCCTTTAAAGGCGATCTATGGAGCTAAGGATGTCCATCTTCTCTAACCACAGCCACTAGCTGTTATCACTGGGTAAAGCTGTGTCTAGGCACTAATTTCTAAGTTGACTTTCAAGATACTTTTTGTGGAAATCCCCTTTATGACACTGTTAATTATCGCTACATATATTTATAGAGAAATCCAGCCAAACATTATGTTTAGAGTGCCATAGACACATGTCTGAACAACCCATTGATGGCACCTTTTTCATTGATTCCCATGATTTTAGGGTGGCATTGCCCTATACAGTTTTCAGACAGTGACACAATAGTCTAAGTACACTAACTTAAAATAATTCAGGAGAGGGGAAAAGGAAAAAGCTCCCTCAGCAATCACTCCATGGATTCATGACATCAGTGTGCTGGCTTGGCAACCAAAGAATAGTAGAAATTCAGTGAAGATCCAGTGTCATTGCTTCAAAAGTGCTTTATTGTGACATGTATATTAAAATCGTCACATACCCATAGGGTCACACTATACGCATTTTGGGGATGCTTCTCCTTAGTCGTTAGCAACGAATATTGGTGTGACCCCATGAATTTCGGGCTTAGGGCCAGCTGTTAATACACAGCTGGCTGTAACCCCATTATTACCTAGCGAGCCACCCGGCACCAGGGCCGCTGGAAGAGCTGGATACAGCGCCAGAAGATGGGGCTTCTATGAATGTGGGCGGCCACGGACTGCAATTTGCAGTGGGAGGTGTGAAACCCAGAAAGTTTGGGCCACCCTGCGCTGCGGATTCCAGCACCCAGCTGCCTAGTTGTACCTCGATGGACACAAAAGTAGGCCGGCCGGCAAACCGATGAGATGATCAATTTCAGGTTCAAGGACCTGAATCAGCTGTGTTTAAATCTCCATGCCAACATCGGACAGGTGATGTTGGCGCAGCCTATTTAAACACAGCTGATCTGAGAGCTGTTGAAATCTCCTATGCTGACATCGAATAGGTGATGTCAGCTCGGGAGATTTAAACAGCTGTCAGATCAGCTGTGTTGAAATCTTCCGCGCCGACACTCCCGGCAGATCAGCAACGCCCGTCGCCTGGAGATCAGGGCGCAAGTCGCCGGAGATGAGCGGTGAGTGCCGCTGATCTCCCGGAGGCGGGCGCTGCTCATCCACGGTGGTGGCAGCCGCTGATCTCCCAGCAGTGTCCGCGGGGGAAATTTAAACACAGCTGATCTGACAACTATTTAAATCTCACGCGCCGACACCGACACCAATAGGTGATGTCGGCGCGGGAGATTTAAATAATTGTCAGATCAGCTGTGTTTAAATCTTCTGCGCCGACACCGCAGGTAGATGAGTGGCACCAGCCACCGAGAGGTCAGCGGCTTTGTAGCATCAGATGTCTTCCCGGGACAGTCACCGAAGAAGTAAAGTATTTGATTTTTTTTACTTTTCTCACCATTGCTTTATTTAATTTCACTTTAGCAGTATATGTAGTACACTGCTAAAGTGAAATTACACGTCGCTCTGTCGCGTGAAACTGGATCTGGGAAACGATTCTGTTTTTTCCCAGATCCGGCCACATCGGCCCCCATGTTAAGTGTCCCGGACGGGATTAATTTCTGTCCGGTTTTGTCACCGGAGCCCAAAAACAGAACTGAATTCACAAAACCGGATGGCCATTTATGACCTATCCAGCACCATAGGGATACATGGGAGGCTAAAAATGATCCTGTTCTGTTCTTTTCAAAAACTAACACAACAGGATGACAAAAACCATGGTGTGAAGCCATCCTAACAAATATAGTGCTAATATGGCTGTTATAGGGGCTAAGTCTCCTACAGCACTGGACAGACAATTTAATATGCATTTGTGGGTGATGGACTCTCTTTAAAGTATGTTTCTATCTGAAATACTGCAACATTTGAGAGTCAAAACATACTTAGGTGAAATCATACAGCAGCGTCTGATGCTGCTCCTGGATCGAACATCATGTATCACTGATATGACATGCTCATGGACTTAGAACGGGATGTCATATAAGCTCTTGTAGGTATAATGGTAATAATGTTGAGCCCCCTAATCGCCTAGAGTGGGGGCTGCATGGGCTTGTGGCCCCCAATTGAGTTGTCTGGTAGCATATTGAGGTATCTGTTTCTTCCTAACGTGTTTGTCATTTAGGTATCGTCATGATGGATGGTAAAGGGTTAAGAGTCCCTGTTGTGAGGTAACAGAAGCAGGTGAACGCTGTGATTGGCTATCCTGCTTGTCTGATAAGTTTGCACCTGATTGGTTTGAAAAGTGCGGGAGAGTGGAGTAGTTATGCCCCGCCCACAGGAATTTTCAGTCAGAAAAACACACCCGCCCACCCAGCTCCTCTTTATTTCTGTTCCCCTATTTCCCTGTCGTCAGGCTTTTAATGAGGGGAAAGTTCTATTTTCAAGTCGGTCGTTATAATGGTTTTAATGGACTTTACAAATTGGAGTTTAATGAGTTGAAAAAAATATTATTTATGGAAAAAGTGTTAATTAAATATATATGGATTATTTATTAAAGGTAACCCTATTAAAAGCCTCTCGGCCATTTCATGCCAACCAATGCCTGGTGTTATTCTTATATCGTCTGTTTAGCTTATAATATTAGGAGTGGGCCTGCAATCCCATGTGTACCCAGGGGCGTAACTACAATAGGTGCAGTGGTTGCGCTCGCACCCGGGCCCTGGAGCCTGGGGTGCCCCAAAAATCCCTTTGGCCTATAGAAAAAGACTAATGCTATTAAAGATTTGTAATAATTGGGGGCCCCATTGGAGGTTTCACATCGGGGCCCATGAGCTTCAAGTTACGTCACTGTTTGTAGGGTTCCAATTCTTTTGTTGATGAAATGTATATTGAATGGATTTCCACCACAGATACTTGCAGCCGGTCTCAGTTTTTTTTTGCTTTCCCTCATTGGCTTCAGTGGAAGTAAATCTGTTATTGAAGACTATGTAAAAAGCATAGAGAGACTTTTCCATGTAAACAGCTGTAGGAACAGAGCCACTGTTTTGAAAGGAGAGATCAGCTATCTAATCCTCTCAGATCACAGTCACTTTTGCCAAGCGGTACCAGCTCCAGTACAGGAATCAGCCGCACACATATGGACGGCGATGGGCCTCCTGCTGCACCATGGCCCCTACATTCTGTGGATTGGCCAGGCTCACATAGATCATACAATAAAGGCTTATACTAAATACAGGCCATCATTGTTATTTCCTCGTAAGCCTCTTTAAAAAATACAAAAGAGAATAAATATGGAACAAGTGGAGTTATTTCTGGACGCCCATGCTTCTACTGTTACACAGGCCCAGCCTGGCTGTCTGTCTCTAAGGCAGGTGCATGAGGAACATGTAGATTTTTAATAACGTCACTACAGATTGTGAAGGGATTACAGTTTATAGATATCTTTTAATAGGTCACATAACTGTATACCAAGTCTGGAAATACAATACAGCATGTATTAGTGGGATGGCATAGATAAAATCCTGGGGTAATTCACTCTGCAAACAGAAATAGAAAATAAGAGGCCATGATAGCTGAAAATATAAGGAAACCATATTAATTCCCTCAACAGGGTTTTCTAAATAATATGTCAGCTAGGGAATGAGCTGCAGCACCAGGGCCAGTGTCAGCACCTGGCCCACCCGGGCAAGTGCCGGGGCCCTCCACAGCTGAGGGGGCCCACTCGCCATCAGGGACAGGCAGCCCTGATGGCAAGGGGCCCAATAGGGATTGAAAGCCTTGATGGCAAGGGACCCCACAGCTGAGTGCGTGCTATAGCGATACGTGTCCACATGGCTAATTTGCATGCAAATTAGCCATGTAGAGGCGCAAGGAGGGCAGCGGTGCAAGTGGCAGTGTCCCAGTATTTATTGAATACTGGGACACTGCATTGATCCTCCTTGCATGCAGCCTTCCACTTCCGGGTTCAGTGGAGCTCAGCTTAAGGCTCAGAGCAGCTGAGCTCCCCCGGACCCGGAAAGTGGCAGTGCTGACGCTGCAGAGGTGCCAAGCATAGTGTGAGGAGTTTCTCTCCTCACACTGCCAGCATCTGTGCAACTGCAGAGTACCGCTGAGGAAGAGGGAGCATGGATCCTGGAGCAGGTAAGCTCCGGAGGGCTGAAGAGAGCAAACAGCCTGTGGGGGGCCACATGGGGGGGAACATTATGAAAATGGAGCCACAAAGGGAGAGAAGCAGTCTAAATTAGGGAGGGGAGGCCAACATGGGGTGAGAAGCAGTATGAATAGGAGGGGTCCACATGGAGGGAGAAGCAGTATGAATCAGGGGGGGCTACTTTGGGGGGGCGAAGCAATATGAAACAAGGGAGGCCGCATATGGGAGTAGTTGAAGTATGGAAAACGTGGAACGCATATCAGGGAAAGCAGTATGAAATGGGGGCCTCATGGGGGAGAGAAACAATATAAAATGGGGGGGCCCATGGGGAGGCTAAATATATTACCTGGGGGCTTTGCTGGGCTGTATATATTACCTTGAGGATGTCCTGGGCTGTATATATTATTTGGAGTATGTGTTTGGCTGTATTTATTATTTGGAGGCTGTGCTGGGCTGTATATATAACCTGAAGGCTGTGCTAGGCTATATATGTTATTTGAAGGCAGTTCTGGGCTATATATATATATTATTTGGAGATTGTGCTGGGCTGTATATATTATTTGGAGGCTGCAACTGGACTGGCACAGCCTCTAAATAATATATACAGCCCAGCAGCAGCCTCCAGATAATATATACAGCCCTGCACAGCCTCAATATTATATATATCCACAACCCACAGCTTTTAAATACTGCATATCATAAATGTACTTTATAAATACTTTTACTAAAGATCTGTTTATGAATGCTACTACATAGAGGAACTGTTAGGCAGGGATTATAGATATGTGCCCACAACCGCCAGTGGTTCTGAGGGCACGGAGGATCTGACAGGTTCCATTTAAGAAAGTAAAAATTAAGTAGCCTGTAAGCCCTCAACGGCAGGGTCCACTCACCTCACCTACTGTATCTTCACCCATTCCTTGTAGACTGTGAGCCCTCGCGGGCAGGGTCCTCTCTCCTCCCTACTGTATCTTCACCCATCCCTTGTAGACTGAATCCTCACAGGCAGGGTCCTCTCTCTTCTACTGTATCCTCCGCCATCCCTTGTAGACTGTGAGTCCTCGCAGGCAGGTCCTCTCTCTTCACCTACTGAATCCTCACCCATCCTTTGTAGACTGTGAGCCCTTCGTGGGCAGGGTCCTCTCTCCTCACTTACTGTATCCTGACCCATCCCTTGTAGACTGTGAGCCCTCCGGCAGGTCCTCTCTCCTCCCTACTGTATTTTCACCCATCCTTGTAGACTGAATCCTCACAGGCAGGGTCCTCTCTCCTCACCTACTGTATCCTCCGCCATCCCTTGTAGACTGTGAGTCCTCGCAGGCAGGTCTCTCTCCTCACCTACTGAATCCTCACCCATCCTTTGTAGACTGTGAGCCCTCGTGAGCAGGGTCCCTCTCTCCTCACTTACTGTATTCCTACCCATCCCTTGAGACTGTGAGCCTCACAGTGATTTCCACTACTGATCCCATCCCTGTAGACTATGACCCACTGTACCTCACCCATCCCTGTAGCCTGTGAGCCTCACGGTGGGATCCCTCTCCTCTCCTACTGTATCCTCACCCATCCCTTGTAGACTGAGCCCTCATGGGCAGGGTCCTCTCTTCTCACCTACTGTATCCTCACCCATCCCTTGTAGACTGTGAGCCCTCGCAGGCAGGGTCCTCCCTTCTCCTTTACCTGTGTGTGCCTTATACTGTTCATAATTATTGTACTTGTCTATGTATGCCCCTTTTCACATATAAAGTGCCATGGAATAAATGGTGGTATAATAAAAATAAATGAATGACTGATATGATAGCTGAATGTCAGGAAAATAATTTCTCCTATCCCAGCATTCAGAACCCTAGAGAGCATGATAACAACCTCAGTGGGAACTGTAATTGCAGCAATCTTGGATGTGATTCAGTTGTTTCAGTAAAATAAGAACAGATTATGAAATGGTAACTTTTTTGTAACGATGTGATGTGCCTGTCATGAGAAATCTTGCTTTAGAGCCATATGTAAACCAGGTGGGAAGTGATTGTGGGTGTTTTGGGCGTGTTCTTGCACCCGGGCTGTTTCTACCAGGAGCACTGACACTCCCAGTGCACTTCCAACCTGATTTGCTTAGAGTTTCCAAGAGATTTATCATGACTGGAAACCATTCTGTATTGTATATTTTTCTTATACGTACCATTGTACTGTAAAGCACTGTGGAATATGTTGGCACTATACAAATAAAGTTTTATTATTATTATAGAAAAGGTATCGTTTTTATTGCGGTACAAGGAGCTATATAGGCAAACCACTATTTCTATACGTTCCCTACGTCTGCAAAAGAAACATATTTACAGCTGAGCTTTTAGTTGTCTTTATTCATGAAGTTATAATTATTTGAAATGTTTTTAATACTACGGGTCTCCTACCTGGTACTCTTCCGCCTCCAGGCTGTACTGCTCTTTCATCCTTAACAGCTCTTTTTCCAGTATCTTCTCGATTCCTAGCTGCTCCTCATATTCTTTGCGCAATTCTTCTATCTGTAGTTTGTGTCCTCTGACCTCCTCCTCCACCCCAAGACGGCCTTCTTCCTCCAACCTCAAGGTGTTCTCCAATTCCTCAATCTTTTTCTGGTAAACCAGGAAAGCTTCCTTCCAGGATTCTGAGAGCTCCAGTGACAAGCTCTGCACATCCCTCAGGCTGAACCCATGTCGAGCATCCTGCATGGTAATTTGTAATGGCATCTGCAATGGCATCTGGTCTCTCAGGGCGAAGATCTCCTCTTGCTGAGAAGTTTGAAGGATCTGGCGTTCTTGTTGGAGGCGATAATACAGTTCTTCCATTGTTGCCTGGTTAGTCTTTGCTTTCTGCAAATCTTTCTTGTACATTTCCAGCTGTTGGTCAATTTGAGTCTCATGGACCTCACCTGCTCCCACAAGTCTTGCAAATCCTGGAGCTCTTGCCAAAGGTTGTCCTTCTGTAGCTCGGCTTCACATTTTTGGACACTGAGTTCTTCCACATTTCTCCTTAACAGACATAATTCATTAAAGTAGACCTGGGTCCATTCTGCGCCTCTTTCCTGGCGAAGTCTGTGGATCTCTTCTACCAGCACCTGGTTCTCCGATTCAAGTTGCCTCACTCTAGATAGGTACTGGTCCAAACGTTTATTCAATTCATTCAGTTGGGTTTTCTCATCCCCAAACCCTCTCCTCACATGCAACATGATTAAAAGCAATTTTGATCCCTTTTCCTTGTCTTTGACCCTCAGGCTCCTTTCATCAAGCTGCTGAAAGAGATCTGAGACTGAGGTGACACAGTCTTCAGAGCTATAGGGAGTAACAATTTAGGAAGGAGGAGTTCAGAGATGGGCAGAAAACTTCAAAAAGAATGATAGAGTATAAAGTGAGACAGCGCCATCTGCTGGGACAATGCTGTCATAAATAAACATGGCTTCATAACATCACCTCAAATACTGTATCAAGAAATATTAAAAGGAATGTGTCATAAAATTGTAATAATAATGATATTTTAAAGCATTATTTTTTAAAATACATGCATACATTTTTCATGTTTTAGAAAATCAATGTTTTTTCTGATTTTTCAGTTTGCCCCTAGAGGGAGAAAAAGAAGGAAATGTGAATTAAAAATAAATTATAAAAACAATTATTATTAAAATTTCATTTTTGCTCAATCACCTACCCATTTACAACTGCCCCCGACATCATCTTGCCTGGAATTGCCATATTCCAACAGATGATATTAAAGTGAACCTGTCGCCTAGATAAAGCCCCCCAGGCTATCACTACCTGTCCCTCCACCTTCCTGTTACTAGTATAACTTACTGGGTCCCATGTTAATGAACCGGGGGGGGCTACTATTAATAGCCCCCCTGGGCGTCCTCTTTTGGCCCCTCTCGCCGGTTCCAGCATCCTTTATCAGGCCCCCATGGGTGTGATCTTGAAAATAATATGCGTGCCCCCCAGCCTGCCTCGCTCCGCTCTTCAGCCTTCCTGGCATGACACCGAATGCGTCATTTTCGGAACTTCGGGTCGATACACTTAAAAGGTGCATCACCTGATTTCAATCTGCGTATTGCGCATGCTCCGTGGAGCACATTACGTCAGCTCATCTGTCATCACTGCTTTCTCCTGCAGATCAGTTAAATATGCAAGTTGCCTCTTCAGAGAGGAAGAGGACTTGAACTCTAGTACCACCTATTGGAAGTAGCAACCCTAAAAGTCAAAATCGTCCATTTAACAAGCTTTGTCATACTACTTAGGATAATAGCCAAACCAGACCAACAATATACAGACACGATGTTTTAGGGTATTGCCCTTGTCAAGGCAAAGTGTGAGATGTGGTTTTGCTAGGTGAGAGGCAGAGCCGGTTTTAGGCAAAGTGGGGTCCTGGGCAAAAGGTTAAAGTAGGCCCTAAATGCTCACATATTACACCATCACACTCAGACATTTGGGTTACATGTACAAGCACGGAATTGAGATTGGTAAATGAGTGTGATTTATAATATTCAAGTCATTCAGCGCTTGTTTCCGGACTTTTTTAAACAGGATGATGAAGAATAATGGGTGCAGAACAATCACCGGTAGAGCAATCTGTCCTCTACAGATTCATGTTATCGGCAGCACTTCTGCAGTTTGCAGCAGGTGATGTGCTGTCGAAAGCAAGGATTTTTGTTCCTCCATAAACAATCCAATCACCCGATGATGAGCAGCATTTTGCTCATTTGTTGGGCGATTGCCGACCTTTTTACACCAAGGAACTCTGATCTGTGCTAGTGTGTGAATGTTACATCTGACTCACCGTAGGACCGTGGACTCCGGTTTAGACAGGCTGTAGCTCCTTCCTCCTTGTCACGGGTGGGCCGCGCCTGCCGGTAGTCGGGCCCGTTCGAGTGCAGATCAAAAGTTGAAGACGTCTTGTAGGAACAGATTAAAGGGGTTAATTTATTCGTGACGCCACCTATGAGTAGTTCGGTAATCGTTACCGACGCTGCGGAACCTCCGGGGGATGGACAGCAGCAAGATGGACCGCTCCCCACAGGCTGAGCGGTGATCCCGGAGGCTGGAGCTGCTTAAGATGTTGTGCGGCAGCTGCGGTTACCTTGTGTGCAGACGGATACAATCATAAGGAAGCACGGACACTGTGAGTCTCTGTAACGGGTCTTTACTGTAACCAGCAGGCAGTACATGGCATACAGTTCACGGGTAGTAGACCGGGTGGACTCAGCAGTTATAGGTGTCCCTCAGAGATCTGTAGTGTTCCTCAATTCTAGCTAAGTCTTTGCCATGGTCGCCCAGGAATACCAGGTCGGGTACGGGGAGGCTGCTTCAATCCCTATCCAAGATGTACATTATGGATGTTTTGGGGAGCCTTGGGTCCCTCAGTGGGTACACCGCTGGTTAGACGACTGGAAGTTGGCTGGTGGTGGGGTGCTCCTGTAAAGCTGCTCCTCCACGCTTCTGGTTCGCGTAGCAGAGGTGAACTGCTGCCAGCTTCGGTACCAGTGAACCGGCTGTAAATTGGGCACGGGGGTATTTTGGAACCCGTGGTTGGTGATGCCCGATCCCGGTTGTTGAGGCCTCTGGTGCTAACACCCGACCGGTGACGGCCCGGGGGCTGTACGAGGTGCAGAGCCCCCGCTCCTACTCCAAGTTCAAGTCTGTGTCTTGTCTCTTGTCTAGACTCTCCCAGACTCTCTAGTCTAAGTGTCTATACTTCTCCTACACTACCCTTGCACTCCGCCCACCGGGACCTTGGATTGGCCCTCTATGTTAAGTGATGCATGCAGGGTTTGGATCGCTAAGTTAACCAGATAACTGCTGTGTCAGAGAATATTGCGGCTGCATTTATGGCTGCAATACCCTCCTGTGACGCACTCGTTGCGGGGTGCCACACTCCCCCTTGGTTTAATACGCTTGTCCCCAAGCGTCATACTACCCACATTACAGAGGTTTTTATATTTTATAACAGGTAATAAACACTTTTATTAATGACAGGTCATTATTTTGCATAAAAGTGAGGCAAGTGAAATAAACAGGTTAACACATTGCGCGGACCCGGCGGGCGGTCGGCTGTCCTTAGGTAAAAGTTCAGGCTGTAGCCGCCAAGTCGCGGTGTTTGCAAACAGGAAGAAGTCTCTTGGCAAAAAGTTCAAACAACAAGTCACTTATGGAGGGCAGGGTTCCGGACTCGTATAGCGAACCACCCGTAACAGCATACATATCGCTCATAGGTTACAATGTCCCTTCTATATAAGTCTCGGTTAGGATGCCCTCGCTGTAGGTGCGATTCCACATCACGGCGCCCCACAAACACTTCAGTACTCACACCCTCCTCCCTTACGAATCCTCACCCGGTGGATAAGTTAAAGGTGCTCACCCGTCCGGTTTTACGGAACTTATCAGGCAATGGAGGTTGGCGGCGGACTTCAACGCGGGCCTGCATGTTGGCGCGCAGCCGAGCGTGCCACTCCTCCCTTCGGATGCGACGTACCTCTTCGTCGGAGTGGTGCGGCGTGTGGATAAAGTCACTACGGCGTGCTGGTTGTTGAACGGCTTGAGTCTGGTGGGCAGTCTGGAGCGGAGTCCTGTTGAACGGAACCGGAGAAGATGTTGCTGCGGCGGCACCCGACCAGTGTACCCGAGCAGATCGCCCGGAAGAAGGATCCTTGGTGTCTCCCCAGGCAAACCCGGTGTAGAGGTCCTCAGCTGGGCTGTAGGTCTCGTCGTCATCATCCTCGATCTCTCCCTCGATGACCACGTCGGGCTGCTCGGCTGACGGAGATGATGGAATGGAATCCTCTGGGTCGATGGGTGGCTGTGCTGCAAAGTTCTCCTCAAGGTCATCTTGCAGGGCTTCCAGGCTGCCTGCCTCTTCTTCTGTAGCAGCGGGAAGTGGTGTTTCAATCCCGGTCACCAGGTAGGCCTCGGTAATTGCAGAGGAGACCTCCAGATCAGGGGAGAAACAGGCGACAGTCTCGGTAGTGGTGAAACTACTCGCGGGTTCCGCAAGTGGAACCAGGTAAGTATCCGGTTCTTCTGTGGAGCAAGTTGCAAGCTCCGGCTCAAACACGGTCGCTGTTCCAGGCTTTGGAGCGGGATAAGTGGTGGTCTCTACCGGAATGACACAGTCTATTGGTTCTGGAGACGAGGCTGGACAAGTGGTCGGCGTGGGCGAGGCGGTGCTGAAACTCGAGATGTCGTCCGGCCCTGGAGTGGTTGCACCCGAGCGGCTCTGCTGCATCGCACGATGTAGTCGGCTGCCCAAGCTTGCACTCCAACTGCGGATGATCCATTCTACGGTTTCTAGGAGCCGTACCCGGAGGTCTTGCAGAGCTTCTTGCCAGAAGTCGGGGCTGCCGTTGATATTGAAGACAGGACCCGGACCCGGATGGCCTATTGCTGCTCTGGCCTCGGCTTCCACTTCTTGCATCAGGTCTCTCAGTCTTAAGCTGGCCATGTTTCTTGGAGGAACCACACCCATCTCTACCCGGTAGCTGTACTGGTGAAGAGCTGGTGAAGAACGGTCTGTCTGACACTCCCATTTCCTTTGGGCTTTTTGTAGTCCAATCGTGGGAAAAGTCTATGGGGTCCGCCCCCATGGTTGATTCGAGCAATCAGGGTGGACAAAGAGTTTGGCGCCTTTGCCTTTAGCCCTCCCACGAAGAGGGGCGGTGGCTCACCCTGGGCTTGCACGTGGCGGATCCTTATGGCGGGAACGCCATCTTGGGCGCCATCTTGGCCCACGGTGAAAAGGCGGGAAAGTTCTTTTAGGGACGAACAAAGTCAAAATTGTAGACATTAAAATCATTTTTAAGCACATTATACCCGTTAGGGAACGGGCCTGCTCGTATCCTGTTCGTGACGCCATTCTCTGACTCACCGTAGGCCCGTGGACTCCGGTTTAGACAGGCTGTAGCTCCTTCCTCCTTGTCACGGGTGGGCCGCGCCTGCCGGTAGTTGGGCCCGTTCGAGTGCAGATCAAAAGTTGAAGACGTCTTGTAGGAACAGATTAAAGGGGTTAATTTATTCGTGATGCCACCTATGAGTAGTTCGGTAATCGTTACCGACGCTGCGGAACCTCCGGGGGATGGACAGCAGCAAGATGGAACGCTCCCCACAGGCTGAGCGGTGATCCCCGGAGGCTGGAGCTGCTTAAGATGTTGTGCGGCAGCTGCGGTTACCTTGTGTGCAGATGGATACAATCATAAGGAAGCACGGACACTGTGAGTCTCTGTAACGGGTCTTTACTGTAACCAGCAGGCAGTACATGGCATACAGTTCACGGGTAGTAGACCGGGTGGACTCAGCAGTTATAGGTGTCCCTCAGAGATCCATAGTGTTCCTCCATTCTAGCTAAGTCTTTGCCATGGTCACCAGGAATACCAGGTCGGGTACGGGGAGGCTGCTTCAATCCCTATCCAAGATGTATGTTATGGATGTTTTGGGGAGCCTTGGGTCCCTCAGTGGGTACACCGCTGGTTAGACGACTGGAAGTTGGCTGGTGGTGGGGTGCTCCTGTAAAACTGCTCCTTCACGCTTCTAGTTCACGTAGCAGAGGTGAACTGCTGCCAGCTTCGGTACCAGTGAACCGGCTGTAAATTGGGCACGGGGGTATTTTGGAACCCGTGGTTGGTGATGCCCGATCCTGGTTGTTGAGGCCTCAGGTGCTAACACCCGACCTGTGACGGCCCGGGGGCTGCACGAGGTGCAGAGCCCCCGCTCCTACTCCAAGTTCAAGTCTGTGTCTTGTCTCTTGTCTAGACTCTCCCAGACTCTCTAGTCTAAGTGTCTATACTTCTCCTACACTACCCTTGCACTCCGCCCACCAGGACCTTGGATTGGCCCTCTATGTTAAGTGATGCATGCAGGGTTTGGATCGCTAAGTTAACCAGATAACTGCTGTGTCAGAGAATATTGCGGCTGCATTTATGGCTGCAATACCCTCCTGTGACGCACTCGTTGCGGGGCGCCACACACACACAACACAAAGTATGTGACGCAAACACTAAATATTACACGTATACACCGATCACACACACATAGACACACACATCTATTCCCATTATTGTCTTGATGCACCCCCAGGCTATGGGGTACTTGGGAATCGGGCCAGTATTGTCTCTCTGGGAATCACGGTACTCATGACCTGGTCCCGTGGCCTTGGATCAGTCCAAAAAGGGGTTATATACAGGGGATTTCTTGTGATGCCACCCGGGGTATGTGGTTAATAGAACCACTGCTGCTGTATTCCTGCTGGGGACGGTGACTAGGGGCAGTGAGGATGGTAAGCCCTCCTCGGGTAGGGCTGAGGGTCCCCAGGGCAGGTGTAGTAGTGATGGATGGGCCTGGTGAGGGATTATACTGGGTGTAGTGCACTTACTTCAAAGCTGCAGCTCTCCAGCCAGTGTGCAGAGATGACAGTCTGTGGCTCCTCAGGCGGGACTTTACTGCGACGCTGGAAGGAAACAGTCTCAGGCAGAGATGGTCTTTCCACAGCAGTTTACACAGTTTACAGTTCTTTAGTCACTCTTAAACACTTCAGCACTTCACCAGGTTACTAGACTGTGCAGCTCAGGTGGCTCCTCCACGTTGCTCCCTCTAAGTCCATTCAGGCCCTTTTAGTCTTTCTTCTAGTACCTCACCCACGGGTTCAGTCTGGTCGTCGCGGGCTTTTGGGTGAATGTTTCCCTCTCAGGGTCACTATTTCTAGTAAGACTGTGTTCTTAGACCATGGTGGAAAGTTAGGCTGTAGGTCATAAAGCATCTGCCCCACACCGATGTGTCTCGTGATTAGGGTCTGGATTATCCCCGGTCACATCTTCAGAGCGGGTTCTCTGGTCATGGTCTAGCCTCCAGTGTCTCAGGTTCAGATATTTGGGTACATCAGGCTCCTTCTCACTCTCACTTTTGCCTCCAGACAGCTAAGATGTGTGCGGCTGCCAGGCCCTTGTCCTCCCACCTTCCTTCAACTGTGGGGTGTCTTTCAGTCTCTCTCTCCTTCCCGTCACCTCCAGGCTATGGAGTGGTCTTTCTCTCCTCGCGGCTATGTGGCACCCCTGTAGGGGATTGCCACAGGATCCATCAGTGCAAGAAGGATTTACACCTTGGTACACACAGCACACAACACCTTCCACCCCAGACCTGAAGGAGGAGCTCTACTAGCTGCCTTAAACCAGATCCCCTTTAAAAGATCCAGGCCTGAGGGGAGGAGTCAGTTAGTTACTTTCGGTTAGTTCCAGTCAGAGGAGAGAGCAGGAGTGAGGAGCTGGTCGCTGGGAAAGATTCAGGCCCAGGACCAGGGAACACTGACCAGGCTGTGCTGCACCCTTGGGAGAGGGTCGGAGGCCAGTGGAGAGCAGGAGAATTAAAGAAGGGAACAACACCTGTTTCCCTGTAGTACACCCGAACACCGGAGTTCAACGCTGCTAGCATCCATTGTAGCAATGAAAGCCCGGAAGGACCAGGATGACCAAAACCCCTGAGGTGAACAGACAAAGAGACACTCAAACTGACCAAACACAGGACCAGGGGCCAAAGGAGGAATAGGGACCCCGTAGAAGGACCTCATTGTCAGTGATAGAGCAAAGCCCTGAGAGGGAGAAGGAGCGGTGAGTTCAGTCAAAGGCAGGACTTACCCCAAACCACAGTACACAGAGACAGAGGAGGTCTCACAACTCTCCAAGGTGAAGGTCCCGAATTGCACCGGGAACCTGGTTACTTCTCTGGACTGTACCTGTTACCCTGTCCCCAGTAAAAGGTATCGAAACAAAGACTACTGTGTGTGCATGTGCCTGTTTAACCGCCGCCATCCATAGCGTTAACTGCAGAGACGCTACTACAACTCCCCTCATCCATTTCCGCTGCCCTGAGGTAAAGCTCCACCTGTGGGGAGCTGTACTACACTGAGCTGCACTTCCATCACTTCAGCGGCTGGCCGCAGCGCTGGTATACCCGTTACCAGGTACCATAGGTGGTGTCACGTAACCAATCCCCTTATTCCCCCACTTCCCCGACATTGAGGGTCCAGGGCACGGGACCGGGGACCGACCAGCCGTGATCCCCCAGCCAAGTCACCATCAGCTCCGATATCCGAGTACCCCCTACCCTGTCGACCGCCTCAACCTGCCGTCACGAACAGGATCCCGTGCCCAGTAAAACCGGGTACTGTGTGCCTAGAATTGAACTTTATTAACTGTTTGTGAACTGCAAAATCAGGCCGCCATTACTCCGCCACAGTAATTGAACTGCGTCACAGAGCAGGCGGAAAAAAGCGGGAAGATAAGCCCTGCCACTTCACTCTGCCAGAGATCAGCGAAGCGCAGTTCCCAGTTCCGGAAATACCTGAGGTGCTCGATTCCCCTTGCAGAGCTGCCGACGACCGGAAAAGTTTGTTTTACCTCACCGGCTGGCAGCGATTAACTAGGGAGGTCCCATCATCAGTGACTCGGACAACGCACAGGTCCCTGACAGAGGGGATGCCCATAATGCAGCACTCATAGCAGCGGCCCCGATAATGCCGATAGCCTTGCCGTACATACCGGGCGCAAAATGGTTGCCAACATATGAAGGTAAACCCGGTACCCTAGCAGTCTTCAAACAAAAGATGTGTGCAATGCTGGATATGTTTACGATGACAGAAAAGCAGCGAGCCACCGTTATGCTGCGACAATTAACAGGCGCAGCAGAGCTGGAGGTTGAGTCCTGGAGTGATGCTGACAGGGACTCTGCTGCTAAAGTGTTTGACAAACTCAAAGCTGTTTTCGAAAAACACACACAGTCTGAATTGAGGATGCTGTTCTACAAGTGCAAGCAGAGACCGCAGGATACCATCAGAGACTATGCCCTCCGTTTACAAGGGGCACTCCGGTCCTTAAAGCAGGTAGCCCGGCAAGTGTGCTGGAAGATGATAAAATGCTTGCAGAGCAGTTTATGGAAGGATTGAGATCATGCTACCACCGCCAGCAGGTACACATGCGGGTCTTGGATCATCCAACTGTGAACTTTAATGACTTAAAAGATCTTGCTATAGCAGTGTTACGGGATCCAGTGCCTGCAGAGCCTGCAATCCAATCCTGGCAGGTTAACACCTCTCCCATAGACTTTAAACCCATTTCCAAAGACCCTACAAAAATGGAAAGACAAGCTGTAGAAAGTAACTCAGATGATGACCTGCAGGTGCTGCAGCTAACCAAAAATATGGAATTATGTACTAAAACTCTTGCAAGCCATGCCTGGGGCACCACCTCCAAGCAAAATCCAACTAGAAGTAGGACAATTGGGCCCATATGACTGGTGTAATCGCTACGTGGGAGGCCATCCGTACCTCAACATTTCGCTAGAAGGAATCCCCATGTCGGACCTACTGGACACCGGGTCGCAGGTTACGACCATCCCACATATCCTTTACAAACAACTTTGGTCTGATGCTGATCTTAGACCCTCAGACCCTAACTTTGTCATTCTTGCAACTAATGGGCAACCACAGAATCAGGTGGGTTTCACAGAAGTGACAATAAAGCTGGGGAGGGTAGAGTTAAAAGGCCAAGGGTTATGTGTGGTAGAGGATAATCCTGATGAAAAATACCCCTACATGGTAATTGGTACTAATGTGATTGAAAACTGCCTTTGGAGAAGTGTTGTTTTTACTCCGACAGATTGCTGAGACTGCTGGTTATGGGCGCATGAGAGTCATCCAAAGAGAAATCCAAGCAACAGGTAAATCTGTCTGGGGGAGAGATTGGCAGCATGCGGGTAACAGACCCGGTTCCCATTGTGTTACCACCGGAAAGTGAAATGATGATATGGTGTCGAGCAGAAATAGGTCTCAGAGGAAAAGAATACCAGGCAGTTGTAGAGCCGGTGTATTCAGAGCATAGACCTACACTACTGACAGCCAGAGGGGTGGTGGATGTACGCAAGGGAAGAGTACCAATGCGTGTATTAAATTGTGGGGAAGAGGAAGCAAAACTACCCCGGTATGCTATGGTAGAAAAGCTGTATACTGTCTGTAACTACAACATACAGGCAGTAGAGCCCGTTTCCCCGTCTAGTCAGGCGGAGGATAATAACTCCAAAGGACAACTAGAGGAGTGGTGTCAGTAGTTGCACGTAGAAACTGATGCCACCCCTTCTCACCAGAAGCACGGAGTCTACCGGGTAGCACAAGAGTTCGAACAGATATTTAGTAAGCATCCATTAGATTTTGGTAAGCATCCATCGTATACCCACAGGAGATCATCCCCCAATTAAATTGAGACACCGACTCATTCCACCAAATCACTACCAGCATGCCAAAGAGATGTTGCGGGACATGAAGGAAGCCGGGGTTATAAGAGATAGCTGTAGTCCCTGGGCAGCACCTTTAGTCCTAGTCAGATAGAAGGATGGCACAATGAGGATGTGAGTGGATTACGGGGAGGTCAATAAGATCACTCACAAAGATGGTTACCCGTTACCCCGAATAGAGGAGTCTCTTGCTGCATTAAAGGCTGCTAATTATTTCTCCACATTAGATTTCACTAGTGGGTATTGGCAGGTCTCCACTGCAGAAGAAGACCGGGAGAAAACGGCATTCACAACACCAATGGCCCTATGTGCATTCAACAGCATGCCATTCGGGTTATGCAATGCACCAGGAACATTTCAAAGACTCATGGAATGTTGCCTGGGACACCGGAACTTCGAGACGGTGCTGTTATACCTGGACGTCATCATCGTGTATTCCAAGACCTACGAAGAACACCCGGAACACCTGGCGGAGGTATTTGAAGCTTTAGCAAAGTACGGGATGAAGCTCAAACCATCTAAATGTCACCTGCTGAAACCTAAAGTCCAATACCTCAGGCACGTTGATCAGTGCAGAAGGAGTAGCACCGGACCCGGAAAAAGTGACCGCTATCCAGGACTGGCAGAGACCAACCACCGTCACCGAGGTACGTCAATTCTTAGGTTTCAATACAAAAAAGGTGGGGGAACAAGAGGCGCAATAGTGCCCTATCACTAGTGACACTCAGATGTGAGTGGTATAATGCAGTTACACTCACCTATTCCAGTTGTGAGACCCACAACTGGTTTAACAGCATATCACAGTATCAGCTGCTGCAGGACCTCCACCGACCACTCCAACGTGGAAAAACAGCCAGAAAATATGGGAAGCAAGGTGTACCACGGTCCGCGCTGCTGAGTCCACAAAATCACCTGGGATACAAGATGTTGTAGCAGTATACTTCTTTATTCCTTCCTACGCGATCCCTGAGGAAGGTGCCAGGAAGGGCGCTGAAACGCGTAGGAAGGAATAAAGAAGTATACTGCTACAACATCTTGCATCTCAGGTGATTTTGTGGACTCAGCAGCGCGGACCGTGGTACACCTTGCTTCCCATATTTTCTGGCAATTCTTAGGTTTGGTTGGGTACTACAGAAGGTTCATAAAGGGCTACACAAAGATGGCAGCGCCCCTACAAGATCTTCTGGTAGGCCAATCTAAGAAGAGAAGGTCTTCAGCGCCACCATTGGAATGGGGAGAAGAACAAGAAAACTCCTTCCAACAGATGAACCAGGCTCTAACCAGTGAGGAAATCCTGGCTTACCCCGATTTATAACCTACCATTCGTCCTTTACACCGACGCAAGCAATGTAGGCCTGGGAGCAGTCCTTTCCCAGATCCAGGATGGTAGAGAGAGAGTAATCACCTACGCCAGCAGAAAACTTCGACCCACTGAGAGGAACCCAGAAAACTACAGTTCCTTTAAGTTGGAGTTCCTGGCCTTGGTCTGGGCTATAACAGAAAGGTTCAAGCATTATCTGGCAGCTTCAAAATTTACCGTCTACACGGATAATAACCCATTAACACACCTGGATACTGTGAAGCTTGGTGCATTGGAACAACACTGGATGGCCCGACTATCCAACTATGACTTTACCATCAAATACTGGGCAGGCCGCAACAATGCAAATGCTGATGCCCTCTCCAGAAACCCTCAAGTACATCTACAAGGACTTGAAGAAGAAGAGGATGACATAGAGGAAATGTGGAGCCCACTGGGATGGGGTACTCAGTACCGGACCGAGGTACTGCTGGTGGATGTCACGGCGGTCCTGGTCCGGACGTGTCCCAGATTCGCACAAGTAAATGGGGTGTATTTACAAGGAAATAGGTTTGTCGTGACGCCACCCAACCGGATGTGGTCAGGGTGACCACCGCTGCTGCAGAACCTCCGGGGATGATGTTTGGCAGCTGTAGATGGAACGGCTCCCCGCAGGTAGAGCCTGATTCCCTGGGGCAGTGGTAATTAAAGTCTTTGATGGTTGTTATAGATGTTGCAAGGAAAGGGGATGATGTGGAGATGGCTCCTGACAGGGTCAAATGAAGGACTGACAGTTCTTCATACCTCAAATCAGACACAGACACTGTAGCAGGGTTCACCCGGGTTTACTTCTCCAATTCTCTTGTCAAACAGTGCACGGTACAATACATTTCTTTACAGTTTCACTCAGTTGACTCCGGTACACTTGAACCCACTGCAGCCAGGTTATCTCTCCTAGTCTCCTCGGTCCTTCTATGTGTCCTTACAGGCTTATTCTCTATCTTTCCCTTTTAAGTGAATTGCGGAGTGGCAGCTCGGTCCCCAATAGTAGCATCCCCCTAAATCTATGGGCGATAAGTCGGGTCCTCTCAGTTGCTGCTGTGCCCCCAACCCTGTGATGGGAACACAGATCTGGAGTCTGTGATCCCCGTCAGTTTGTCTGGAGAAGTGATTTTAATCTTCAGTCCACCTCAGAGCTGACTCTCTGGTTTTAGCCTAACCTCAAGTATCCCTGTTTCATAAGGGATCACCAGGTCCTTCTCTTCCCATGTTACTTCCCAGTATATTAGGGGAGGCTCCTCTGTCAGTTAACTGCTGGCCCGCACGTCTTCCCTGGACCTGATGGTGCTGGTCCGGTCTTGGCTGCTCGGCACCTGCCTACTGGCTCACTGCTTCCTGTTTCTGCCTTATATACTCATCCGCTACCATGACTACGCTCACCCACTCATATCTAGCCCTACTACCCCTTGCCTGCCTAGAGTCCCAGGCACCGGGTTAGGTCCCCATGTCAGTGGATATGTGTTTCGAGGTGTTTGCTAAACAAACTATCTACCCTCCTTCCTGGCTGCAGTTTCTACCTGTGGCCACCCTGATCGCAGGGGCGCCACAGAAATAGAACTCCCAGCTTTCCATAAAAGTAGAAAATGGAAAATGTCTGAAGATCACATCTACCAGAACCGTCAGACTGTTGCACTAAACCCGTTGCCTCAGTATGGATGGAAGGAGACTCAAGACAGTGATCCGGCAGTGAGCCTTGTAAAGAAGTTAATAAGCCAACTGGATTCCCAAATTGAGAAGAATGCTCCACCAGAAGCCCAGACTTTGCCTGTTGGACTTTTTGAATTTTCCCTTTCTTACTTTCAAAAATGGACCATAGCCACAGGACTGGTAGTGGCAAATACCCTTTAAACAGCCTGCAGTGGATGGACTAGCGCTGTATGGACTGGTTACCCGTTTTTCAAAATTTTGCCTGGTTTTTGTAAATTTTTAATTTTGAGACTCTGTTCAAATTTAAATGTAAATAGTTAAGTCATGTTTCTGAAAAATGTTTCAGTCCCGGAGGACTGTATTTAATTAGGGGGGAGTGTGGCACCCCTGCAGGGGACTGCCACAGGATCCATCGGTGCAAAGAGGGATTTACACCTTGGTACACACAGCACACAACACCTTCCACCCCAGACCTGGAGGGGGAGCTCTACTGGCTGCCTCAAGCCAGATCCCCTTTAAAAGATCCAGGCCTGAGGGGAGGAGTCAGTTAGTTAGTTTCGGTTAGTTCCAGTCAGAGGAGAGAGCAGGAGTGAGGAGCTGGTAGCTGGGAAAGATCCAGGGCTAGGGAACACTGACCCAGCTGTGCTGCACTCTTGGGAGAGGGTTGGAGGGAAAGTAGGAGAATTAAAGAAGGGGACAACACCTGTTTCCCTGTAGTACACCCGGAGACCGGAGTCCGATGCTGCCAGCATCCATTGTAGTATTAAAAGCCCGGAAGGGCCAGGAGGACCAAAATCCCCTGAGGTAAACAAAGAGACACTCAAACTGACCAAACACATGACCAGGGGCCAAAGGAGGAATAGGGACCCCACAGAAGGACTTCATTGTCAGTGACAGAGCAAAGCCCTGAGAGGGAGAAGGAGCGGCGAGTTCAGTCACAGGCAGGACTTACCGCAAACCACAGTAAACAGAAGCAGAGGAGGTCTCACAACTCTCAAAGGTGAAGGTCCCGAATTGCACCGGGGACCTGGTTACTTCACTGAACTGTACCTGTTACCCTGTCCCCAGTAAAAGGTACCGAAAGAAAGACTACTGTGTGTGCATGTGTCTGTTTAACCGCCGCCATCCATAGCGTTAACTGCAGAGACGCTACTACGACTCCTCTCATCCATCCCCGCTGCCCTGAGGTAAAGCTCCACATGTGGGGAGCTGTACTACACTGAGCTGCACTTACATCACCTCAGCGTCCGGCCGCAGCGCTGGTATACCCATTACCAGGTACCATAGCTAGCGTCACGTAACCAATCCCCTTATCCCCCACCTTCCCCGCCATTGAGGGTCCAGGGCTGTGATCCCCCAGCCAAGTCGCCATCAGCCCCGGTATCCGAGTACCCGCTACCCTGTCGACTGCCTCAACCATGCCTCACAGGATTCTGCGCCTCCAGAGAACCCGAAACCTCCTGGGAAGACTCTCTCACTACTTCTGTCCTTCTTCTGTTCTCTCCCACTGTTCTGTTCTTTTTCTTCCTGACTAACATTCAAGTGTTGGTCTCTCCACCCACTTTGTTAGTGCTACTCTACACTCCACCGACTTCTCAACACCTGCCACCCCTTGCCCAACCTAGAGTCCTAGGCATAGGGTCGGTGTGTCCATCTGTGTGGGTGTTTTGTCAACCGTCTTGCCTTATCTGGCTGCACTTCCCTTTGTGGCCACCTGGTCGCAGGGGCACCACATTCCCCCAGAGCTAAACCTCAGCGCGTCCTCGTTCTGAGCAATACCACTTTTCTGTATATCCTTAGCATTTGACAGTTGGTAATTTAATCTCCTGCACAGGTGATGGTTCCGACTGTCAAATGCTAAGAATAACCAGAAAACCTGGACTCTGTGCGGCCCTCGAGGCCTGGAACTGCCCACCCCTGGTCTAGGGTCACACATAAGCCCTGAATCTATTATTTGCATCAGTTTTTCAACTTCAGAATTCTCAGTCCAAAAACTGATGCTGTTAACGGATCCTGGACTCAAGTGTGACTGCTCTGCTATGCGTTTTTTAACAGGACCCAAAAAATGCTGCAAGCAGCATTTTTTTGGGTGCAGTATAAACAACTCATCTGTTTTTTTATATGGGGCCCTATGGGAAACGGATCCATTAAAAAAAGGCACACAAAAAACATCTGTTTTTTCTAGCATTTTTTGGCAAAAATTGGCAAAGTCCAAAAATGCATAGCTGCACAGGAGGCTCAAAAAACAGCCTAAAAAAAACAGATTTGTTAATGGATCCATTAAAAAAAACTGATTGCCATGTGTGACCCTAGCCATATCCAGTGTCATATATAAACATATGTATGCATATATATATATATATATATATATATATATATACAGTTAGGGCCAGAAATATTTGGACAGTGACACAATTTTCGCGAGTTGGGCTCTGCATGCCACCACATTGCATTTGAAATGAAACCTCTACAACAGAATTCAAGTGCAGATTGTAACGTTTAATTTGAAGGGTTGAACAAAAATATCTGATAGAAAATGTAGGAATTGTACACATTTCTTTACAAACACTCCACATTTTAGGAGGTCAAAAGTAATCGGACAAATAAACATAACCCAAACAAAATATTTTTATTTTCAATATTTTGTTGCGAATCCTTTGGAGGCAATCACTGCCTTAAGTCTGGAACCCATGGACATCACCAAACGCTGGGTTTCCTCCTTCTTAATGCTTTGCCAGGCCTTTACAGCCGCAGCCTTCAGGTCTTGCTTGTTTGTGGGTCTTTCCGTCTTAAGTCTGGATTTGAGCAAGTGAAATGCATGCTCAATTGGGTTAAGATCTGGTGATTGACTTGGCCATTGCAGAATGTTCCACTTTTTTGCACTCATGAACTCCTGGGTAGCTTTGGCTGTATGCTTGGGGTCATTGTCCATCTGTACTATGAAGCGTCGTCCATTCAACTTTGCAGCATTTGGCTGAATCTGGGCTGAAAGTATATCCCGGTACACTTCAGAATTCATCCGGCTACTCTTGTCTGCTGTTATGTCATCAATAAACACAAGTGACCCAGTGCCATTGAAAGCCATGTATACCCATGCCATCACATTGCCTCCACCATGTTTTACAGAGGATGTGGTGTGCCTTGGATCATGTGCCATTCCCTTTCTTCTCCAAACTTTTTTCTTCCCATCATTCTGGTACAGGTTGATCTTTGTCTCATCTGTCCATAGAAAACATTTCCAGAACTGAGCTGGCTTCTTGAGGTGTTTTTCAGCAAATTTAACTCTGGCCTGTCTATTTTTGGAATTGATGAATGGTTTGCATCTAGATGTGAACCCTTTGTATTTACTGTCATGGAGTCTTCTCTTTACTGTTGACTTAGAGACAGATACACCTACTTCACTGAGAGTGTTCTGGACTTCAGTTGATGTTGTGAACGGGTTCTTCTTCACCAAATAAAGTATGCGCCGATCATCCACCACTGTTGTCATCCGTGGACACCCAAGCCTTTTAGAGTTCCCAAGCTCACCAGTCAATTCCTTTTTTCTCAGAATGTACCCAACTGTTGATTTTGCTACTCCAAGCATGTCTAGTATCTCGCTGATGAATTTTTTCTTTTTTTTCAGCCTCAGGATGTTCTGCTTCACCTCAATTGAGAGTTCCTTTGACCGCATGTTGTCTGGTCACAGCAACAGCTTCCAAATGCAAAACCACACACCTGGAATTCATCCCTGACCTTTTAACTACTTCATTGATTACAGGTTAACGAAGGAGAGGCCTTCAGAGTTAATTGCAGCCCTTAGAGTCCATTGTCCAATTACTTTTGGTCCCTTGAAAAAGAGGAGGCTATGCATTACAAAGCTATGATTCCTAAACCCTTTCTCCGATTTGGATGTGGAAACTCTCATATTGCAGCTGGGAGTGTGCACTTTCAGCCCATATTATATATATAATTGTATTTCTGAACATGTTTTTGTAAACAGCTAAAATAATAAAACTTGTGTCACTGTCCAAATATTTCTGGCCCTAACTGTATATATATACAGCTCTGGTAAAAATTAAGAAAGCACTGCACAGTTTTCTAAAAATCCCCATCTCTACATGTCTGAAAGCCATTCCATTGCAGCACTGTTTGCAACTTACAGTCGTTCATACTCTGCTGAGAGAGGGCAGAAATCATGCATCCCCTTTTGCCCAATCACAAGTGGTTCCTGTGCTTGAAAACAGTTCCAGGGAATCGAGCTAAAGAGTCCTTGGGACTTTGTGCGGTTTCTGAAAATTTTTTAGGTTCCATGATTTTAAAGGGAAAATTCAGGTTTCTGTACCCGACAACAGATCTAGGGAATTGTGCTGAAGAGTCCTTGGGACTTGGTGCAATTTCTAAAAATTTTCCCTTCTCCATGATTTGGAGGGGGAAATTTGGGTTCCTGTACCCGAAAACAGTCACAGGGAATTGTGCCAAAGAGTCCGTGGAACTTGGTGCAATTCCTGAAAATGTTCACTCTTCCAGGATTTGGAGGGGAAAATTCAGGTTAATGTACCTGAAAACAGTTCCAGAGAATCCTGCCAAAGTGTCCTTGGGACTTGGTGCAATTTCTGAAAATTGTCCCTCTTCCATGATTTGGAGGGGAAAATTTGGGTTTCTGTACCCGAAAACAGCTCCAGAGAATTGTGCCAAAGTGTCTTTCTCCATGATTTGGAAGGGAAAATTTGGGTCCCAGTATCCGCAAATAGTTCCAGGGAACAGGGAATGGAGAGTCCCGGGGACTCTGTCTAATTCTGGCTTCCATGTTCTGGAAGGGGAGAATCAAGTCCCAGTACTCGCAAATAGTTCAAGAGAACTGGGCTGGAGAGTCTCAGGGACTCAGTCTAATTCTGGCTTCCATGTTCTGGAAGGGGGGGAGAATCCAGTCCCAGTAACCGCAAATAGTTCTAGGGAACCGGGCTGAAAAGTCCCAGGGACTCTGTCTAGTTCTGGCTTCCATGTTCTGGAAGGGGTGGAGAATCTAGCCCCAGTACCCTCAAATAGTTCAACGGAACTGGGCTGGAGAATCCCGGGACTTGGTCTAATTCTGGCCTCCCTGTTCAGGAAGGGGAGAATCTAGTCCCAGTACCCGCAAATAGTTTAAGGGAACCGGGCTGGGGAATCCCAGAGACAAGGTCTAATTCTGACTTCCATGTTCTGGAAGGGGAGAATTTAGTCCCAGTACCCACAAATAGTTCAAGTGAACCGGGCTTCCATGTTCTGGAAGGGGGGGAGAATCCAGTCCTAGTACCCGAAAATAGTTCCAGAGAATCGCGATAAAAAGTCCTTGGAACTTGTAAAAATGTCAAAAAAATTCAGATCTCCATGTCCTGGAAGGGAAAAAGTGGATCCGGTACCCGAAAATAGTTCCATAAAATCGCGGTAAAAAGTCCTTGGGACTAAAAATTTCAGAAAATGTCATACTTCCATGTTGTCCACTGGGAAATCCAAGCCCAAATACAGCTTCAGAGTGTCGGATTGATTTCTCTGAGGTCCCGCTGGGGCCCCTGGAGCTCTCAGGGGGACCTCTCAGAAACTGGATCTGACCTCCAGTTCCAGGCGAATTTGCCAACTCCCGGTTGTAATGCCGAAAAACAGCCACAAGATGCCGCCACTGAGGCGAAAAATTCAATAGAACCGGAATGAAGACAAATCCAGCGTCCATCCAGCAGTTCCAGCAGCTCAGGTACTTTTCAGCCTCGGCCCGGCTTAAGTCGCATAGTGTAATACTACCCTGCAACGCCAATTGCCACAGTGCGGGTTTTATCCATGTGAGAGGTGCATCTCTCGAGACGCCAAACATGAGGCTGAATGACTGGTCCTTTGAGTCAGGTGCAAATTTTAGCTCACAGCCCCAATTCAGTTGGAGGTCCTCACCTCGGCTGATCACCTGGCTTCTTCCGCAGCTCCCGTGGGGGGATTAAGCCAGGAGAGGCGTCCCGACTCAGAGCTTCTCCGACGGATACCAAAGTCCGGTAAGCTAGGTGCACAAATGTTACCTTCCTCCTTCTCCAATCGATCTGGCTCAGTGCCCTCGGGCGGGGAGGTTGTGCAGCTCACTCGGCCCGGGCTTTGGAGCCTGCACCAGCTACAGGTGAGAGGCTTACCTTACTCCTTCACCCCGGGGGTTTCCCCATGGTGGTGCGCACGCTGGCCCTGACTCCCTTCCGCGGAGGTGTCCGAGGTGTGGTGAGTTTGACCCGACCCGAGCTTCTCCCTCCTTCTCTGGGAGAAAGGGTGGCGTGAACGAAAGCGATCCGAACACCTGCATGGGTGAAGGCAGGGCACTCCCTGGCGACCCCCCTGGGCCAGTTCCAGGGTGGCTTGGGTGTGGGGGCCTGTCGTTCGAATTGCTCACTGTGCGGGGAAGCACACCGGTATTCTCCGAGGGCAGTATTTCCGAGTTCCCCAGTGGGAAAGCCACGGCAGCAGGTGGCGTTTCCATCCCTGCTGCTGGGCTATCCTTCCTTAACCCCAGTCTATCCTGAGCCCCCACGTTACGGGTGGACAAAGGAGGTGCGGAAGGGCGCACTCATTCTTGCGATCTGGGGCGGGCTTTCTCCGGTGCGGTCTTTCCCACCCTCTACCCGTCCTCCCCGGGGTGGCTCTCTAGGGGAGAATGAGAGAGAAAAGCCGAGCGAGGAGATGGAGAGAGAAAAGAGAGAGGACACGAGAGCAGAAAGGGGAAGATGGGGGAAAAAAAGGGAGAGAATGAGACGTTTTCCTGGGCAGAAGAGAAGGGGCCACAACGTGCCTTTGCACCGCACACGCAGCCAGGCACATGGCAATAGCCCACCCAGTGAAGCCAAAAGAAAAGCAGAAACCACTGTCCTAAGCCGTTAAGGGGATGTCGACACGGCCAGGTCAAACAACCGGGAGACCTCCGCGTCGCCCAGTTCATTCTGGAGCTGCGGCAGACCCGAGGGCCAGATTGCCTCTTCCGATCCCAGCACCCGTCCGCCGGCTGGGCTGAGGACCCTCGCGGTGGAAGTGGGACTAAGCCAGATGGAGGCACCACGCTAGGCCACCTAACTGCTCCCGCGCCTCCCAAACCCCAGGCGTCGCTCTGCTGCGCCCCGAGTGCGGGAGCCCGGCGGCGGAGGTTTGGCCGTGGCTTCCCCCTGAGGCCAGTCTCCTTGCTTCCGTGTCCTGCTGGGGTGCTTCCGATGCCCGCCGCTCCAGCACTGCCTGTGACCAAGGACCCAGGTGGCAGAACTAAGCCAGATGGAGGTGTCGCGCTAGGCCGCCTTATCGCTCTGGTGCCCCCCAAATTCCAGCCGTTTCTCTGCGGCCTGGCGAGCCGGTGGCGAAGGCTCAGCAGCGGCTTCCCCCCGAAGCCAGTCTCCTCGCTTCCGAGCCCCAACGGGGTGTTTTCCTCTCGCGCGCCTTTCTCAACCGGGTTCCCTTCTGCGTGGTCCCTGCCCCTCCCCCGAGGTGCAGGCCTTGCCATCTCCCGCCCCTGAGTCTCGTTACTCTCCGATGCCTTCTCCGGGTGTCTCTGCTTGAATATTGTGTCCTCCGTCTCCCCCTCCCTCCCTCTCAAACCTATCTGCACTCTCCCCCCGACCTCGATGCATCTGGAAGCGGCTTCCCCACGCGGTGTGCTCCTGATGTTGTGTCGATGGGCTACCTGGTTGATCCTGCCAGTAGCATATGCATGTCTCAAAGATTAAGCCATGCACGTGTAAGTACACACGGATGGTACAGTGAAACTGTGAATGGCTCATTAAATCAGTTATGGTTCCTTTAATCGCTCCAAACCGTTGACTCGGACAACTGTGGCAATTCTAGAGCTAATACGTGCGAAAGAGGGCTGACCGCCAGGGATGCGTACATTTATAAGACCACAACCAATATGGGGTCCTGGGAGTGGCTTCGGGACAGTCCTCTGCGGCCTCCCCCTGGCCGCACCTCTCCCGAAAGTGTTGAGACTCTGGATAACCTCTGGCTGATCGCAAGTCCCCGTGACGACGACAATCCATTCAGGTGTCTGCCCTATCAACTTTGATGGTACTTTCTGCTGCCTACCATGGTGACCAAGGGTAAGGAGAATCAGGGTTCGATTCCGGAGAGGGAACCTGAGAAATCGCTACCACATCCACGGAAGGTAGCAGGCGCGCAAATTACCCACTCATGACCCGGTGAGGTAGTGATGAAAAATAACAATACAGGACTCTTTCAAGGCTCTGTAATTTGAATGAGTACACTTTAAATCCTTTAACGAGGATCTATTGGAGGGCAAGTCTGGTGCCAGCAGCTGCGGTAATTCCAGCTCTAGTAGCGTACACTAAAGCTGGCTGCAGTTAAAAAGCTTGTAGTTGGATCTTGGGATCGAGCTGGCGGTCCACTGCGAGGCTTGCTACCGCCCCTTTGCCTTGGGGCGCCTCCCTATGCTCTTGACTGAGTGTCCCTGGGGCCCGAAGCGTTTACTTTGAAAAAATTAGAGTGTTCAAAGCAGGCAGCCACGCCTGAATACTCCAGCTAGGAATAATGTGATAGGACTCCGGTTCTATTTTGTTGGTTGTCGGAACTGGGGCCATGATTAAGAGGGACGGCCGGGGGCATCCGTATTGCGCCGCTAGAGGTGAAAGCAAAAGCATTTGCCAAGAATGTTTTCATTAATCAAGAACGAAAGTCGGAGGTTCGAGGACAGATACCGTCGTAGTTCTGCCCATAAATTATGCCAACTGGCGATTCGGCGTCGTTATTCCCATGACCCGCTGAACAACGTCCGGCAAACCAAAGTCTTTGGGTTCAGCGGGGGGAGTATGGTTGCAAAGCTGAAACTTAAAGGAATTGACAGAAGGGCACCACCAGGAGTGGAGCCTGTCGCTTAATTTGACTCAACATGGGAAACCTCACCCGGCCCGGACGTGGAAAGGATTGACAGATTGAAAGCTCTTTCTTAATTTTGTGGGTGGTGGTGCATGGCCGTTCTTAGTTGGTGGAGCGATTTGTCTGGTTAATTCCGATAACGAACGAGACTCCGGCATGCAAACTAGCTACGCGACTCCCTGCGGTCCGCGTCCAGCTTCTTAGAGGGACAAGTGCTCTCGCGGCCTCCCTGAAGTCCCGGTGGCACAAGCTGTGCGGGCGCTCCTCCCCGCAACAGCCCGGACCTACGTGCGGCCAGCCCGGCGCAGACACCACCGGTAAGTGCGGTGCCGCCGCCCCCCCCTCCACCTCTCCCCACCACTGCTGCGGCCCCGACCGCGGCCTGCCCGGCCCCACTCCTGGGCTCCTGTGGCGGTGCCCGGCCCCCCACGGTGCTGCACACCTGCGGCGGGGGACAGACCGGTCACTCCCACAAAGCCAACTGGCATCAGCTCGTGACCCATGGCCGCCGACATAACCTGGATCCCCACAGCGGTTCGCGGGGGCAGTAGGCTGTAAGGGACCAGTGCAGACACCCAGATGATCACGTAGGCCAGACCCTGGATGCCTCAGCCCGCCGACAGTCGAAAGTTGCCCATTCCCCTCCAAGACTTGTGGCCCTGACCAGCCTGGTCATTCCGACCACAGCTGCACAAACCCTCTACCTGCGGTCCCCCTGGACAGCTTGGGCCTCTGAGCTCACGGCCTAGGCTTCGTGGACCCCTCCGCTGCATGGACCCTCTGCACCTGCCCCAGCGCATCACAGATACACTGCGTGGTCCCTCTGCATCAACCCCTCGCCCTCACGGACCCCTGGCTGCAGTGAACCCTCTGCCGCATGGACCTTGGCTGCAACCGACCTCGGCTGCCTCATTGACCCCGGCTGCCTCACTGACCCCCGGCTGCACTTGCCCTATTGCACAGGCCCCTCGGCCTCACGATCCTTCTGGCTGCAGCGACCCCTCTGCCATACGGACCCCCCTGCTGCATTTGAATCCTTGGCTGCACGTGACCCCCGGCTACACCTGATCCAGACTGCATCTCATCACCTTGCTCCTACATCCAATGCCAGACCGGTATCAACCCCTGACCGTGACACCTCACCACCGGCTACGTCACCCCATCCTCTGGCTGCATCACCTCATCCTCTGGCTGCATCATCGCATCATCTCATCCTCCAGTTACATCATCTCATCCTCGGCTGCTTCATCTCATCCTCCGGCTGCTTCAGCTCATCCCCCGGCTGCTTCGGCATATCCTCCGGCTGCCTCATCTCATCCTCCGGCTGCATCATCTCATCCTCCGGCTGCCTCAGCTCATCCTCCGGCTGCTTCAGCTCATCCTCCGGCTGCCTCATCTCATCCTCCGGCTGCCTCATCTCATACTCCGTGGAAGCAGGAATGCTGTAATGGGACAAAATGCCGGAATGCCCGCGCTGCCACCAAGAATCACCAAGAAACAAAGAGTTAAGGTGCGGCCCTGCAGCAGCCATTCTACAAGCCATCTTACAGGCGATTATACCTGTTGTGGGTGACACAACCAAACCAGGTGAGCAGTTCCTGATATACACCGCTATAACCCTTTGTAAAAAGGATAAGACCCTATGCGCATTTATCTCACGTTTACAGGTTGATTTCATCTCATCCTCCGGCTGCCTCATCTCATCCTCCGGCTGCCTCACCTCATCCTCTGGCTGCTTCACCTCATCCTCCAGCTGCTTCACCTCATCCTCCGGCTGCTTCACCTCATCCTCCAGCTGCTTCACCTCATCCTCCGGGTGCTTCACCTCACCCTCCGGCTGCTTCACCCCATCCTCCGGCTGCTTCACCTCATCCTCCGGCTGCCTCAACTCATCCTCCGGCTGCCTCATCTCATCCTCCAGCTGCCTCATCTCATCCTCCGGCTGCTTCATCTCATCCCCGGCTACCTCATCTCATCCTCCAGCTGCTTCATCTCGTCCTCCAGCTGCTTCATCTCATCCTCCGGCTGCTTTGTCTCATCCCCTGGCTGCTTCGTCTCATCTCCTGCCTGCTCAGTCTCATCCCCCGGCAGCTTCATCTTATCCCCCGGCTGCTTCATCTCATCCCCCGGCTGCTTCATCTCATCCCCCGGCTGCTTCAGCTCACCCCTTGACGACATCATCTCCTCCTGGGCTACATTATCTCACCCTGGCTGCTCCATCCCAGCCCAGCTGCTTCACTTCACCCCGGCTGCATGACCTCATCCACGACTAAACCACCTAATCCTCGGCTGCTCCACCTGTGCCAACTCGTCCTGGCCGCAACTGCATCATCTCTTCACCGAACTGCACCTCACCCCTGAACTGCACCCTCCTCCCCCGGACTGCACCTCACCACCTGGCTGCACCTCGAACGCGGCTAACCACACATCATCTTGAACTCGCCCTTACCACACCAGATCCCCGGCTACCTCTGACCCCATCCACCTCTCCCCCCACCATGTTCCCGCTCCTCCTCACCTTCACTCCCATCTTCCTCTACTTCCTACTACCCCCACCCATCCCCCCGCTGTGCAAAGAAATTCTGCTCTCACCCTCCATCCTTCCTACCCACCTCACCCTATCCTTCGAACTATTCCCCCACTTTCAACCCACCATCTCTAGATGTACACGCCCACCACGCAAGCTCCCCTGCTCCCACCTAATCCTCTCCCTGCTCCTCCTACTCTCTGGTGACATCTCCCCCAATCCTGGCCCACCCCACCTCACCACCTCACTCCCCTCCATCCCACTCCGACAACCCACCACCAACCCTCGTAACCCCCTTAACCTCCGACCCATTCCCCCACCCCTGCCTCCCTGTCCCTTTACCCGGCGAACTCTGGAACGCCCGCTCGGTCCGTAACAAACTCACTCTAATCCACGACCTCTTCATCTCCAAAAAACTCTCCTTCCTCGGCCTCACAGAGACCTGGCTTACCCCCTCTGACACAACCTCCCCAGCTGCCCTCTCCTACGGTGGATTCACGCTCTCCCACACTCCCCGCCCCACCAACACCCATGGCGGAGGTGTTGGCCTACTTCTGGCCAATGACTGCTCCTTCTCCCCACTTACACCACCCCCCTCCCCTCCTTCGAGGCACACGCTGTTCGCATCTACTCCCCCTGCAACCTCCAACTGGCCGTTGTCTACCGCCCCCCTGGTTCCCCCTCTACCTTCTTTGACCACTTCACCACCTGGCTCCTTTACCTCCTCTCCTCCGACATCCCCACCATCGTCACGGGTGACTTCAATATCCCCATCGACACCACCAATGCCGCTGCCTCCAGACTCCTATCCCTCACCTCCTCCTTCGGTCTCTCCCAATGGATCTCCTCCGCCACACACACTGGTGGCCACACACTTGACCTAGTCTTCACCCACCTCTGCTCCCTCACCGACCTCACATACTTGACCCTCACCCACTCCGACCACAACCTTCTGACATTCTCCTCCCTCTCCCCCCCTACCACGCTCCCCCCTCTCCGGACACTCCCCCACCCCCGCAGAAACCTTAAGCTCATAGACTTCGATTCACTCTCAGAATCCCTCCTCCCCCTCTCCGACTTTGCCTCTTTTCAAGACGCTGACTCTGCCGCCTCCATCTACAACTCCACTCTCACCACAGCCCTCGACCTGGCCGCCCCACTTATATTTCGCACAACACGAGTACAACGACAACCCTGGCTCATGACCCTCACCACAAAACTCAGACGGATGACTAGGGCAGCTGAGCGGAAATGGAAGAAATCCCACTCCGCAGAGCACTTCGCCCTATACAAACGTTCCCTCAATACCTTCAAGACTGCCCTTGACTCCCCAAAACAAGCCTACTTCTCCTCCCTAATTACCGCCCTGTCTCACAACCCCAAACAACTCTTTAAAACCTTCAACTCTTTACTTCGTCCCCCTGCACCTCCTCCCTCACCCCTCATCTCCGCCGACGACTTCGTCACCTTCTTCAAAGACAAAATTGACAAACTCAGACAAAGCTACGATCCTCACTCCCCCCACCCCATCCCACCTCCAGCCCATCCCCCCTCACCCAAATGCAGTTTCACCCCCATGACAGAGGACCACCTCTCCTCCCTCCTAGTATGATCACACCTCACCACATGTGCCCTTGATCCACTTCCCTCCCACCTCATCCCTAACCTCACCACAGTCCTCATCCCTGCTCTAACACACCTCTTCAACATTTCACTCAAATCCGGCACTTTCCCCTCACCCTTCAAATACGCCCTAATCACACGCATCCTAAAAAAAACATCACTAGACCCTACAACAGTCTCCAACTATCGCCCCTTATCTCTACTCCCGTTTGCCTCAAAACTTCTTGAACAACACGTCTATTCCAAACTGTCTTCCCACCTCTCTTCCTGTACTCTCTTTGATCGCCTACAATCCGGCTTCCGACCTCACCACTCCACCGAAACAGCCCTAACCAAAGTAACTAACGACCTTCTGATCGCCAAGAGCAAACGACACTACTCCATCCTCATCCTTCTCGACCTCTCTGCTGCCTTCGACACTGTTGACCACTCCCTCTTACTCCAAATTCTTGAGTCTCTTGGCATTACTGACCTCGCCCTCTCCTGGATCTCCTCCTACCTAATGGACAGGACATTCAGCGTCACCCACTCCCACACCTCCTCCTCACCCCACCCCCTCTCTGTAGGTGTTCCCCAAGACTCGGTCCTGGGACCACTACTCTTCTCTATTTACACCCTCGGCCTAGGTAACCTCGAGTCACACGAACTCCAATACCACCTCTACGCCGATGACAACCAACTCTATCTGTCTGGCCCTGACATTTCCTTTCTTTTATCCAAAATTCCTCCCTGCCTATCCGCCATCGCATCCTTCTTTTCTTCCCGCTTCCTAAAACTCAATATGGACAAGACCGAATTCCTCGTTTTTCCCCCGAACAACCCCGTCCCGCTTCCTGACCTATCAATCACCGTCAATGACTGCACACTCTCACCCCTCCCCCACATCAAGTGCCTCGGGGTAATCCTATACTCCTCCCTCTCCTTCAAGCCCCACATCCAAGCCCTCACCACTGCCTGTCGACTCCAACTAAAAAACATTGCCCGTATCCGTTCCTTCCTTGACCACAACACGGCCAAGACACTCGTCCACGCCCTCATCATCTCCCGCCTGGACTACTGCAACCTCCTGTTAACCGGCCTCCCTCGCACCTCTCTGCGCCATCCTCAACTCTGCTGCCCGACTCATCCACCTATCTCCCCGTTACTCCCCTGCTTCCCCTCTCCACTGAGACCTCCACTGGCTCCCCATCCCCATGCGATCTCGCTTCAAAACCTTAACCCTGCCATACAAGGCCATACACAACCTGTCCCCTCCCTACATCTCCGACCTAGTCTCCCGCTACCTCCCCTCACGCAACTTCCGTTCCTCTCAGGAACTCCTTCTCTCAACCACCCGCATTTCCACCTCCCACAACCGCACACAAGACTTCTCTCGTGCTTCTGCCAGACTCTGGAACTCCCTCCCCCACCACATCACACACTCCCCTACCCTGGAAACCTTCAAGAAAAACCTGAAGACCCACCTCTTCCGACAAGCCTACAACACACACTGAGACCCTATCCACTGCACTATCTCACCTCTCCCCTCCTACTGTATCCCTCCCCAACCCCTCTAGACTGTGAGCCCTCGCGGACAGGATCCCTGCCCCTATTGTACCCGTACGATTTATTGTGGATTTGTCGTCGTCTGTGGTTGTCCTTGACCACCTGTCTTTGTCTACCCTCTAAATTGTAAAGCGCCATGTATCCTAATAGCGCTATATACAGTAAATACCTAATAATAATAATAATAATAATAATAAAAATAAGTGGCGCTCAGCCATGTGAGATCAAGCAATAACAGGTCTGTTATGCCCTTAGATGTCCAGGGCTGCACGCGCGCTACACTGAACAGACCTGCGTGTGTCTACCCTTCGCCGACAGGTGCGGGTAACCCCCTGAACCCCGCTCGTGATGGGGATCGGGGATTGCAATTCTTCCCCGTGAACGAGGAATTCCCAGTAAGTGTGGGTCATAAGCTCATGTTGATTAAGTTCCTGCCCTCTGTACATGCCGCCTGTCGCTATTACAGATTGGATGGTTTAGTGAGGTCCTCGGATTGGCCCCACTGGGGTCCGCCAAGACCCTGGTGGAGAGCCGAGTAGATGATCGCACTTGACTATCTAGAGGAAGTAAAAGTCATAACAAGGTTTCTGTAGGTGAACCTGCGGAAGGATCATTAACATGGACTTGTGGTCACCACCCCCAAGGAGATGTGGGGCGAGAAGCCGATGACCCGCCCGTCCCAGCGGCAGTGGCGTGTCTCCTTCCACTCTGCGGGCGCTCCACATTTGGTGGGGGACGGCGTGAAGGGGGTGTTCGTCCCTCTGCTACGTGCGGTTCCCCACTCAGGAAAACCCCCGCTCCATAGGCTGTCCTGGGTACTGATCGCCCTGCTCCAGGCTCCCACTTGCCTTCCCTTCAGCGGAGAAGGTCAGGTGTGGGGACTGTGTGCAGGGGGGTAGGTTGAGAAGCCTCAAGCCCTTTTCTGTCCTCCTCCCTGCTGGAGAAAGGAACGGTGGAGGCTGAGCGCCTGGGGCAACAGGGCCTGAAAGGCAAACCCCCTGATCTGTGGCTGGCTGACACACACGTAAAAAGGCGGTGGTGCCCATTGGCCCCTTGCCTATCCAGAAAAGCATGACTCTTAACGGTGGATCACTCAGCTCGCATGTTGATGAAGAACGAAGCTAGCTGCGAGAATTAGTGTGAATTGCAGGACACATTGATCATCGACACTTCAAACGCACCTTGTGGCCCTGGGTTGATCCCTAGGCAACACCTGTCTGAGGGTTGCCCCTCTGTTGATCGCCTCTGTGGAGCTGCTGGAGCTCGAAAGGGGGAAGAGGGGGGAGCCTGTCTCTTTCTTTCCTACTCTCTTGTGTTCCCCCCAAGGCCAGACCTGCGATCTGCTGAAAGGGCACACCCTTGGCTGTTCGGCGAACCGCACCTTGGAGCGTGCCGCGAGGCTGTCTGTAGAGACACAGGGGCTGCCTCTGGAGCTCTTCTTCCCCCATTTGGCAAGGGGTACGAAGATTCGCCTCACCCGGAAAAACTCGACTAAAGACCTCAAATCAGACGTGGCGACCCACTGCATTTAAGCATATTACTAAGGGAGAAAAAGAAACTATCCAGGATTCCCTCAGTAACAGCGAGTGAAGAGGGAAGAGCCCAGCACCGAATCCCTATCCACCCGGCAGGCGTCGGGAAATGTGGCGTATGGTAGACCGGTCCACCCCGCCATCGCTCAGGGGCCCGAGTCCTTCTAATAGTGGCCCCAGCTCGCGGACGGTGGTAGGCCCCCGGAGTTGGGTTGTTTGTGAATGCAGCCCAAAGTGGGTGGTAAACTCCATCTAAGGCTAAATACCGGCGCGAGAACGATAGCGGACAAGTATCGTGAGGGAAAGTTGAAAAGAACTTTGAACAAGAGAGTTCAAGAAGGCGTGAAATCGCTCAGACGTAAATGGGTGGGGTCCGTGCGGTCTGCCCGGAGGATTCAGCCAGGCGGCGTTAGCCGTCCTGGGTCCCGCGCTACTTCCCGCCCCGGTAGTTCGCCTTCCTCTCGCCTCCTCTGGGAGGTCAGGTTGGGTGCCGCCTCTGGGGGGCGGAAGCAGCCCAGGCGGCTCCGGCCCCCGCATGTTGCAATTCCTCCGCGGCGGTGTGCAACGACCAGCTCCGGGCCAGCTGTGAAGGCCCTGGGGGTGAAAGTTGGCCTGGCGGTTGCGCGGCGCTCTCGGGTGCAGGGCTCTTGACCTGCCGGCGTTACATCCCCCTCTCGGCAGCAGTCACCGTCGCCCGGGGCAGAGTGAGACGACTGCCTCGGCGACCTCCTCTGGGACTGCTCCTCCCTCCCGTCCCCCGGGCCGTTGCGGTCTCTCTCTCAGGGGAGGCCCATTGGTTCGGAAGCGAAGGTCCCTTCAAGGGAAGCGGGGCTCGGCGATGGAGGAAGGGGGCCCCCCACTCCCAGCACGGCTGTCAACCGCGATGCTGAGGCGGGAGGGCCCACGTGCCCCCTCTCAGGGTTGCACGGGCCCGTCGCCAGGGGTCCGCGGCGATGTCGGCGACCCACCCGGCCCGTCTTGAAACATGGACCAAGGAGTCCGAGGGCTTGATGCGAAACCCCGTGGTGCAATGAAGGTGAAGGCCGGGGCGCCCTGACCAAGATGGGATCCTGCCGCCCGCTCTGAGGGGTTTACAATGGCGGGCGCACCTCCGGCCCGCCTCACTTGCTCCGTCGGGGAGGTGGAGCACGAGCGCACGTTGTAGTACCCGAAAGATGGTGAACTATGCCTGGGCAGGACAAAGCCATAGGAAACTCTGGTGGAGGTCCGCAGCGGTCCTGATGTGCAAATTGGTCATCTGACCTGGTATAGGGGCGAAAGACTAATCGAACCATCTAGTAGCTGGTTTCCTCCTAAGTTTCCCTCAGGATAGCTGGTGCGCTCCAGAGACCCAGTTTTATCCGGTAAATTATTATTATTATTATTAATAGGTATTTATATAGCGCCATTAGGGTACATGGCGCTTTACAATTTGGAGGGTAGACAGAAACAGGTGGTCGTGGACGACCGCAAACGACGACAAACGATGACATATCACAATTAGTCATACGGGTACAGCAGGGTCGGGGATCCTGTCCACGAGAGCTCACAGTCTAAAGCGAATGATTAGAGGTCTTGGAGCCAATACGATCTCAACCTATTCTCAAAATTTAAATGGATAAGAAGCCTGACTCGCTGGCCAGGAGCTGGGCGTTGAAAGTGCGCGCCCAGTGAGCAACTTTTGGTAAGCAGAACTGGTGCTGATGGATGAACCAAACGCCGGGTTAAGGCGCCCGATGCCGATGCTCATCAGACCCCAGAAAAGGTGTTGGATGATGTAGACAGAAGGATGGTGGCCATAAAAGTTGGAATCCGCTAATGAGTGAGTAACAACTCACCTGACGAATCAACTAGCCCTAAAAATGGATGTTGTTTTGCATGCTGACCCAGGACAAGGACTATCTAGCCAGTTTGTCACCACCATCCCCCGCATCCAAGAAGCCAAGCAACACCCTGATGTGGATTTTGCTACCACACCTTCAGAGGATAATCCATGTTACCAGCCCCCATCATTCTCCTCTGAGCCATTAACAGTGAGTAAACCTAACCAGACTGTGGCCATTGACTGGGGGGGGATTGATAGCTAGAAGTTTATGGGAGCCCAACTCCTGAATCCTATTCAGGCATTCAGTTTGGGGATGAGCCCTGGTCCACGTTGTCTTGCTAAAGGTGGTGGGGCCAGCGGATGAGAGCACCCACTGACCCCGTGTCTCCACAAGTGTGATGGCTGCTGTGGCCAAAAACAGTTCCAGAGAATTGTAGCCAAATGTCCTAGGGTCTTGTCCAATTCTCTGGAAGGGGAGCGCCATGCCTGCTGTGGCCAAAAACAGTTCCAGAGAATTGTAGCCAAATGTCTTAGGGTCTTGTCCAATTCTCTGGAAGGGGAGTGCCATGCCTGCTGTGTCCGAAAACAGTTCCAGAGAATTGTGGCCAAGTGTCCTGGGGACTTGTCCGATTCTCTGGAAGGTAAGCGCTGTGCGTGCTGTGGCCGAAACAGTTCCAGAGAATCATGGCCAAGTGTCCTGAGGACTTGTCTGATTCTCTGGAAGTGGGGCGCCATGCCTGCTGTGACCGAAAACAGTTCCAGAGAATTGTGGCCAAGTGTCCTGGAGACTTGTCTGATTCTCTGGAAGGGGAGTGCCATGCCTGTTGTGGCTGAAAACATTTCCAGAGAATCGTGGCCAAGTGTCCTGGTAACGTGTCTGATTCTCTGGAAGGGGAGCGCCATGCCTGTTGTGGCCGAAAACAGTTCCAGCGAATTGTGGCCAAGTGTTCTGGGGACTTGTCTGATTCTCTGGAAGGGGAGAGCCATGCCTGTTGTGGCCGAAAACAGTTCCAGAGAATTGTGGCCAAGTGTTCTGGGGACTTGCCTGATTTTCTGGAAGGGGAGCGCCATGCCTGTTGTGGCCGAAAACAGTTCCAGAGAATAGTGGCCAAGTGTCCTGGAGACTTGTCCGATTCTCTGAAAGTTTCCCTGCTCCAAGGGAAGGGGAGCGCCATGCCTGCTATGGCCGAAAACAGTGGCTACTTACAGTCATATTCTGCACGACCCCTGGTCTTTGAAGGTGCTTTAGGATTAGCATGGTGTGGAGGTAGTTCATGACTTCCATGCCAGTTGCAAGTGATCTACTCCCACAGACCTCTTACACACAGTTCAGGAAGTTTGGCTTAGCTACATCCAGTAGTTTTCTGCAATCACTCGGCCACCTAAAGAATGGAAGGATTTCCACATTAGATACCCATATACACACAACACCTTCCACCCCAGGCCAGTAGGGAAGCTCCACTTGCTGCCTTTAAGCAAGATCCCATATAAATACCGGTGCTGGGCGAGGAATTACTGAATTCAGTACTGAGCAGTACTGAGGAAGACGTCCTGGTGTGTCGGCGCCGTGCTAGGCCCGAGCCAGTAGACTAGCCTAGCCAATGTGAGGGCCTGAGAGTGAGGTCGGAGGCAAGGTGTGAGAAACACAAAGTAAAGGAGCAGACTGGGGGCAGAGGAACAATACCGGCTCACCCCAGGAAGTAACCCGGACACCGGAGTCCGAGTCTGCAGGAGAGCATCAAGCCCAGCAGAAAACACCGGTTCACCGAGGAGACTCCAGTCTCCCGGACACCAGAAACGCAACCAACAGGGGAGCCAGGGACCGCAGGAGAAGTTATAGCGGTAGCCCACACAAAGGTTCTCGACACTATGACACGGGTGAGAGAGAGAGTCACAGAGGAGGTCAGGCCTAGTTCTAACTAGGTCAGGGGACTTCAACGAGGAAAAAAAGACAAGGAGGCCTTATCCAACACTCACTGTGGAAATCCAGAAGTGCCTTCCCGACTACCTGGAGTGTATCCTGGACAGTGCCTGCCATAACACCAGTAAAGGTACAGAAATGATTCCCAGTGTGTGTGTCCGTTTGTCAATCCCTGAACCTGTCCGGCCTAGAGACTGTAGCAGCGGGCCAGCTGCCCAACTGCCTCGGCGGAGGTAATCGATGGAGCTGGCCGTCTTTCCTTGCATGTAGTCTTTGTGTTGTGGCTTCTGCTTCATATTCCCACATCCGCTGAGCGGTCGACTAATATGATGTCTCAACTAGAGGACTGTCCTCCTGCAGGCTGAGGCAATCACAGTGACACCAGCCCTTCAGGTGATAATCATCCCGCAGGCTGAGGCAATCACAGTGATGCCAGCCCTTCAGATGATAATCATTAGCGGAGCTTCTAAATATATTCCAACGTCAGTTGAATTCCAGCCAAAGTACACCTCATTCTACTTAATGAGCATCTGATTAGGTGATCACCTGAACTAAATCGTATTCAACGAGGGAAAGTATAAAAAACACTACTGTTGTCTTCACAATCCTCTTGCAATAGGAGAAGCTGGATGGCAAAACAAGTGCTAGGAATAGTCCAAAAGTAATTTGAATGAAAAAAAAACTTTTTTTTTTTGTTAAATATATCTTTATTAAAGTTTTAAGGTTTAACATTTGTATACCATGTTTATAACAAGTAAACAAAATTAAAGTCTTGAAATTCCAACATACGAGCAGGATTAAAGAGTAGATGCCTGGGAGTATTCCAATACGAAAAAATAACTTTTAACCATGCCAAAGGAGTTGAAAAGTTTTTAGTGAGGAAAAGAAGGGCTCAATTCTGGCTTTACTAGCAGAGGGATACAGTGAGCGTCATGTTGCTTCCATCCTTAAAATTTCGAAGACGGTAGGCCTTTACAACAAGGTCAAGCAGACATTGGGGACAACAAAGCTACAGAACGGCAGAGGGCGAAAGTGACTGTCCACTGACTGGGATGACCATCATCTTTTTCAAATGTTACTCAGCAACCATAGGATGACATCAAGTGACATACAAAAGGAATGGCAAATGGCAGCCGGGGTGAAGTGCACGGCAAGAACAATTCGTAACAGGCTCCTAGAGACAGGGCTCAAGTCATGTAAAGCTAGAAAAAAGCCTTTCATCAATGAGAAGCAAAGGAGAGCCAGGCTGAAGTTTGCCAAAGACCATAAGTATTGGACCATAGATGACTGGAGTAAGGTAATCCTCTCTGATGAGTCTAATTTTCAGCTTTGCCCAACACCTGGTCATCTAATGGAGACCTGGAGAAGCGTACAAGACACATTGTCTTGCACCCACTGTGAAATTTGGTGGAGGATTGGTGATGATGTGGGGATGCTTCAACAAGGCTGGAATTGGGCAGGTTAATCTTTGCGAAGGACATATGAATCAAGCCGCATACAAGGTTATCCTTGAAAAACACTTGCTTCCTTCTGCTCGGGCAATGTTCCCCAACTCTGAGGACTGTTTTTTCCGGCAGCCACACAGCTAGGTCAATCAATGTGTAGATGAAGGAGCACCACATCAAGGCCCTTTCATGGCCAGCCAAATCTCCAGACCTGAACCCCATTGAAAACCTCTGCAATGTAATCAAGAGGAAGATGGATAGTCACAAGCCATCAAACAAAGAAGAACTGCTTAAATATTTGTGACAGGAGTGGCATAAGGCCAAAAGCAGTGTGAAAGACTGGTGGAAAGCATGCCAAGACGCATGAAAGCTGTGACTAAAAATCATGGTTATCTACTCGTTTTTCCAGCTTTAACACCAGGATGTCCTGGATAAGGGGGTTGTATATCTTGTACCTGATCTCCACACCTTGTCCATCAATGTTTCTCAGCAGGAATGTGACCCATAGGCCGTGTCAGGATTGATCGATACAAATGCCTACAAATCTCTGGCAAGTATGCAGCATACGCAGAACTCGGGAACGTTGAGGACTTTTCTCTGCTCGATCATGTCCTGACTTTCCAGATAATACTTCAGGGAGTCTTTCTGAGTTTGAGGGAGTATAAATTCTGGGTTTGAAAACCTCCTCTGCGCTTCCTCTGATGCTTTCTTCTCTATGATTATTGGCTTCACAGGAGGCCTGAAAGATGTAGATTCATGGACACAGACAGATACATCGAGATGTGCAATGTAATCCTTGAAGGATAAAGGGAATTATAACACACTCAGTTATAGTCCTATAAAAGACTTTAAAAGGGAGTTAAAATGTCTTTTGGATAGAGGTCTGTCTGAGAATGTAATAGACAAAAAGGAGTTTGAATTTCTAATGCCATATCATCCAGTGATGGCAACATTTTACTGTCTACCGAAAGTCCATAGAGGCATAAACCCACTAAAAGGGAGACCGATAGTCTCGGGTATAGGCAGTTTGACACAAAATTTAGGCGTCTACATAGACAAGATTTTGAGACCGTTTGTGATCACCCTGAACTCCTATCTCAGAGACACCACCGACCTCTTGAAGAGGATTGAGGGTGTGGTACTGGAGGATGATATGCTACTGTGTAGCATTGATGTGGAGGCACTTTACTCATCAATACCACACGAGAGGGGTTTGGAGGCGGTGAGATATTACCTGAGGAGTAGAGGGAGACAGTTTGACAAACACAATAATTTTGTCATTGAACTATTGAACTTCTGCCTGACCAAGAATGTATTTACATTCAATGGTAAGTACTTCCACCAGCTCAGGGGCACCGCTATGGGGAATTTGATGGCCCCATCTTATGCTAATTTGCTCCTGGGCTGGTGGGAGGAAACCGTTGTTTTTGGTGAGAACACCCCAATTGACACGGAGAGGATAATTTTATGGACTAGATTCATTGATGATATTTTTGTCATTTGGAGGGGGTCAGAGACACAGTAGGACACCTAAATAAGAACAACTTGGGCCTCAGGTTTACTTTCGAGACTCACAGAGATAGACTCCCCTTCCTAGATGTTCTAATTGAAAGGGACACAATGGGAGGGTTGCAAACAAGTACGTATCGGAAGCAGACCGCCACTAACTCACTATTGCGGTGGGAGAGTGGACATCCAGCTAGTCATAAACGGGGAATGCCAAAAAGCCAGATGATCAGGATGAGGAGGAACTGCTCTACGGAGGAGAGATTCTACACCCAAGCAAAAGACCTAAAACAACGTCTGGAGGAGAGAGGGTACCCGAAAAATGTGATAAAGAAAGCCTGGAGGGAGGTCAAGGATGTAGAAAGGACAAAACTCCTGGTACCAAAGGAGAGGAATAGAGGTGAGGAGGTAAACAAAGTACACATGATCACCACTTTTTCTAGTGGGGCAGACAAGATCAGAAAAATCATGGCCAGACATTGGCCCATTCTGCAAATGGACTCAGAATTGAGTCCATTCATAGCTGACGTCCCTAACATCACATACAGAAAACCCAGGTCCTTGAGAGACAGACTGGTACGCAGCCATTTAGTGGCACAGAAAAAGAACTGGTTAAGAAACAATCTGAAAGGGAGTTTCAAATGTGGGCATTGTGGGAGTTGCAATCAGATCGTAACAACGAAAACTTTTGAGAGCAACATAACACATCATAGCTATGACATTAGATCATTCATTAATTGCGGGACGAAAGGCGTAATATACAAGGCCAAATGTCCTTGCAATCTTGAATACGTGAGGAAGACAATCAGGGAGTTCTGTAAGAGGATCGGGGAACACCGAAGTGACATCCATAACAAACGTGACAAGCCAGTGGCCCGGCACATTAATGCTTTCCATGGAGGGGATGAAAACTGTTTGACATTCACGGGTATTGGCCATATCCCCTCACCAATACGGGGAGGAGATTGGGACAGAAAGATCCTTAAGAAAGAGGTATTTTAGATCTATACCATGGACACAGTGGCCCCAAAAGGAATGAATGAATCACTCTCTTACTCCCCTTTCATTGGGGCACCTTAGTGAAGGGGTCGGATAGGAGGGAAAGTCAATGATGAGCGGGGGCGCCACGGGCGTGGTGGGGGTGATATAGGGTGCCAAGCTCCGCAAATAGGCAGGGACAGATGGGAGAGCATAGGGTGAGCATAGGATCACAAACTTTCCTTTGACTATCCTTTCTTAAGATCTGTCCTTTCCTCCCTGCGATCCCAGAACAATGGATTACCCTGGAAAGAGCATGTAGTTATGACATAACAGCTCCTCCAAGAATCTAATAAGACAGAACCCAATTTCTTAAAAACTACCAGTCTGTATCCTGATAATAACATAGACCTAAAATAACATCTGCCCCAATAGAGTAAATTCTGATCATGCCGAAAATCAACATCAGGGTAGACTCCGATTAGTGGAGATCTTTGTATATGCCATAATGACCCAGATTTGCTCCATTATGGAGAGAAGTAGAATAAATTACTTAAAACCGCTGTGCACAGCCTGTTTTGGATAAAGGGAGACATCTGTGTTGATACAGAACCTCCCATAAGGTTAAAGGCAGGGTTATGAGAAAAACCCGCCTTTCTCAGTGACCTTCATACCCTAGGGGAGGGACCGAAAGCCTCAGATCACTCCCACCACTGAGTATGAACTAGGAATGAGGCGTGGAACGCAGGAGTGCATTCCACACAACCGTTGGACCGGAAGTGACGTCGCGGAACGATGCGCGCGTCACTTCCGGGGGCGGGGTACACCCATGACAGGAAAAACACGGCCATAAAGAGCGGCAGAACAGCCGCGGCGGTGTACTTCAGAACACAGGCCACTGGGCTATGCTGGGTGAGTACCCTGGGGTGATAGTACCCGAAAGGCCAACTAGACAGGTAAATATTGGTGCTTTGCACCATATGACATATGTAGGAGAAGTAATGTTTGATATGTCTTGATTTCAGAGACACGTACCATCACAAGGGGGAACCTGTGAGCAGGACCCCACTAAGAACCAAACCACACATCTCTGATGAGGATACAGCATCCGAAACGCGTCGGGAGTGGAGCATGGTGGTAACACAGAAACATTAATAAGAGTCTGACACCAGGCAGTCACTAGTAAAAGGACCTCCTGGATACTAAAGACTCGTCGTGTTTCCGGCCTAAGGGAAAAGCGGTGAGATCTTTCCAACATAAAGGGGAAGTGAGCTTTTGTTTCCCATATACAGGTATATATACCAGGTGATATTAAGTGACATGAGACGATCTTAAAGTATCTGAACCTGGTATGTATGAGAGTTGGAGGGAGCCGCACATAAGGGCAGGATAGGCTCTGCGGATATCACCACAACCTAACCATAACTTCCGAGAGAGTAAGGCTGCTTTCACATCAGCGGTTTTCGCTGATCGCGGCAGTTGCGGTGAAAAAAACGCAACTGCCGCGATTACCGCATAACGGCCGCACTTGCGGTTCACTTGCAGCAAGCCCCATACAATGTCTATGGGGCTTGCGGCAGGTGTGGCAAGTGCGGTATCGGCACTTGTGGCAAGTGTACCTGCGAAAAAACACGGGCATACGCGTTTTTTTCGCGAACGCACTTGCCTGTACCTGCCGCACACTTACCGCAAGCCCATAGACATTGTATGGGGCTTGCCCAAGTGAACCGCAAGTGCGGCCGTTATGCGGTAATTGCGGCAGTTGGCGTTTTTTTCACCGCAACTGCCGCGATCAGCGAAAACCGCTGATGTGAAAGCACCTAAGGAATTTCACATCAGCTTTTTTTCAAATCGCGGCAGATGCGGTGAAAAAACCGCATCTTCCGCGATTTACCGCATACCGGCTGCACTTGCGGCACGGTTGCGGTTTTTGCCATGCAAAGTATAGGCGGACTTGCGGCAGGTGCGGCAAGTGCGGTTTTTGCACTTGCGGCAGGTGCGGTCGCGAAAAAAACCGCGGTCAGCCGCGGTTTTTTTCGCGGCCGCACCTGCCGCAAGTGCAGCCGGTATGCGGTAATCGCGGCAGATGCGGGTTTTTCCACCGCATCTGCCGCGATTTGAAAAAAACGCTGATGTAAAAGGGCCCTAAGGAAGTTTTTATTTGTGATCTGACACTTGGGCACGGCGGGGTATCACGTGTGGAGTTTGTGTAGACGACCTAGTCTTTTTAAAGGATCATTATTAAATGTTAAGTTTTAACCTCTGAGCATTAACTCTGTGTATATAAATTTGGACTAAAACCCTCCTCTATAGGTGAGGTACTAACCCCCAATAGGGAGTATCTATATCCGCTGAAACATATACAGTAATGTTGTACGTTTTTCTTTTCTAAACCTTCAATAAAGATAAAATTGAACGATATTAATATTAAGCCCGTCCTATACCTGGACAGAGAAGTCCCTGTGGACCAGATCCAAGTAAGGATGAGGCCGTGACTGGTCCAATGTGCACAGAGAGCGAAGATGTGAGGGGCCCTACTGCATAACTAGAAGTGTGAGCCCTATGCTGAGACTAAGTGGAAGGCGTATGCATGAGCTAGAAGAAGTGTGGAAGGCGCCCCCTACTGCAGACTGAAGTGTGGGAAGGCCCTACTGAAGACTGAAGCTGTCACTCACAGTCTGACATAATAACCAATAAAGAAACAAATAGAGTGAGGCACATGGCTAGAAGCATCGAAAGGATAGAGAAACAGAATACTACATAAAAGGAGTGTTTCCGCCCGGGATCGAACCGGGGACCTTTCGCGTGTGAGGCGAACGTGATAACCACTACACTACGGAAACCTGCTGGAGAGGAGGGCCTTACATGTGGAGAGAATGCTAGTGAGAGGAGCATACCATTCACATACAGGAGGGGATCCTTCAATGATCATGTTCTTATCCAGTATAAGTAGCATGCTGTATAAAACACGAGCACAACCTGTACTGTGACGTAGGGAGGAAACTGTGCGCTTCCTGCTACTAGAGTGGGGAGCGATGATCAATGGTATGATTCAATGCAACCGTAACCTAGGTTACACACTGCCCAGCAGACAGACGGAGATTAGGAATGTACCATGTGTGAAAGTATTCATAGGGACGCGCTAGTTATTCCCTCCGCCAGCAGAGGGCAGCATAAGTCTCCTGCACGGAGCGCAGACACTGAGGGGAGGAGGGTGAACGCACACTGCAGGCACCATGTGCTTGCAGGTACTGAGGGGAGTGGGATGGGTGGCATGGTCTGGGCAGTGTCTGCCATCATGTGGCTCATTATTACTTATATGTTTTGCAATGTTTCGGCATGGTGCCATGTGGGTTAGAGCTGGCAGTAATGTGGTGGTGATATATGTACTGTCTGTGCAGGAGGAGGGGATATTACAGCCTGGCACTCCGGGCAATGGTGTCTGGGCCTGGGCACAGCACTGTGCAATCACACAGACACATGTACAGATATATATAACAAAGAAAAGTTGTCAGGACTAAAAACACTTCAAAAAGCCCATACAGTGTGCTGTGCTAGATTGGCCACAGTGTGCTGTGCTAGATGTGCCACAGTGTGCTGTGCTAGATGTGCCACAGTGTGCAGTGCTGGATGTGCCACAGTGTGCAGTGCTGGATGGGCCACAGTGTGCTGTGCTGGATGGGCCACAGTGTGCTGTGCTGGATGGGCCACAGTGTGCTGTGCTAGATGTGCCACAGTGTGCTGTGCTAGATGGGCCACAGTGTGCTGTGCTAGATGGGCCACAGTGTGCTGTGCTGGATGTGCCACAGATGTGGCTGCTGAGGTTTGTCATTGGCAGTTCTGTGTTGTGTCCTCTGAGATCGCAGACTTCATCCTGGAGAGATGTGTGAGGTTGTACAATATAATGAGGGTGCAGCACTATATAATGGGGTGCACTATATAATGAGGATGTACAATATGAGGGTGCACTATATAATGGGGGTGCACTATATAATGAGGATGTACAATATGAGGGTGCACTATATAATGGGGTGCACTATATAATGAGGATGTACAATATAATGAGTGCACTATATAATGGGGTGTAGTATATAATGGGGGTGTACTATATAATGAGGGTGCACTATATAATGGGGGTGTACTATATAATGGGGGTGTACTATATAATGAAGGTGCACTATATAATGGGTGTACTATATAATGGGGGTGCACTATATAATGGGGGGTGTACTATATAATGGGGGGTGTACTATATAATGAGGGTGCACTATATAATGGGGGGTGTACTATATAATGGAGGGTGCACTATATAATGGAGGGTGTATTATATAATGGGGGTGTACTACATAATGAGGGTGCACTATATAATGAGGGTACACTATATAATGGGGGTGCACTATATAATGGGGGTGCACTATATAATGGGGGTGCACTATATAATGAGGGTGTACTATATAATGAGGGTGCACTATAATGAGGGTGCACTATATAATGAGGCTGTAGTATATAATGGTGTGTAGTATATAATGAGGTGCACGATATAATGAGGGTGTACTATATAATGGGGTGTAGTATATAATGGGGTGCACTATATAATGAGGGTTATACTATATAATGGGGGTGTACTATATAATGGGGGTGCACTATATTATGAGGGTGAACTATATAATGAGGGTATACTATATAATGGGGGTGTACTATATAATGAGGGTGCACTATATAATGGGGGTATAGTATGTAATGGGGCTGTACTATATAATGAGGGTATACTATATAATGGGGGTGCACTATATAATTAATTGGGGTATACTGTAGAATTGGGATGCACTATATAATGAGGGTATACTATATAATGGGGTTGAACTATATAATGAGGTTGCACTATATAATGGGGGTATAGTATGTAATGGGGCTGTACTATATAATGAGGGTGCACTATATAATGGAAGTGTACTATGTATACTATGTAATGGGGGTATACTATAGAATGGGGGTGCACTATATAATGAGAGTGCACTATATAATTGGGATGCACTATATATTTTTATTAGTAATCTTTTCTGCTCCTCTCCCACGTGCCTAGCGCATTATCCCTATTCTCTTTCACTTTGCGGCGGTACAATCACTGTGAGCTGAAGGACCTGCCGTGACGCATCATCAGGTCACCTACACATCGAGAGTCCATGTCAGCAGACTGGCGGCTCCATCTGAATCGATTGCAGGCCCTCTCCAGCGGTGTGCAGGGGTGCACAACCCAGTCAGGTGACTTCTTACCACTTTGTTCACAGGCTGCTGAACCTCCAGGTTTAACCCTATGAGCGCCCCATTGCTCTCTGTTTTATTTGTTAAATGAAGATTAAATGACATTGAACCATTCATATAATCCTGCCTATACCAGTGATGGCGAACCTTTCAGAGGCCGAGTGCCCAAACCGCCACCCAAAACTAAATTATTTATGGCGAAGTGCCAATATGGTAATGTAACCTAAATTACAGCAGTGATTATCACAAGCGCTGCACAGGGGGGAGAGCCAGCAGATGCTAATGGCGGGTTTACACGTCGCGATATCGCAGTACAATTTCAATCAAAAGTCACGTGGTTCAATCGTTGGACCCGATATCGTGCCTGCGTTGTATGGTGTGAACGTCCAATGCGATGCAGGAACGATGTCAATGCGATATCGGGGATCGAATGAGCGTGCTATTCAATGCCCCGATATTGCATAGCGATTGAAGCCAGATCGTGCTGTGTAAACACCCAATTACGATGCGATTTGATACGTCACCCATTCACTCCCATGTTAACTATGCGATCCTGGATTGGGAGGCGGAGACATCGCACGGACGTTCTATTACGATATCGCAGCGTCTAAACAGTCAATGCGATGCGGGTGAAACGTGCACTAATTGCGCGCTCCCGCGCCATTGAGTTGCGATATCGAAACGATATCGTGGCGTGTAAACCCACCATAACTCTCTTCCCTGTGCAGTGGTTATAGTCCTGAAACATTGATGATCAATTCAATTATTTTAACAATTAATTGATTTTAAACTTACCTTTGCAGTCTTCTCTTCTCTTCGGCAGTGGTCAGACAGCTCACGTGTACTGCACATTGAAGCTGAGTCGCTGCCACTGCCCTTTCTAGAAACGGCAGGTGGACTGATCTGTATGGAAAAAATGCAGAATATTAGACAGAAGATAGATTTTATCATGGAGTGCAAGCATATTTCATACTGAAATCCTGGTCCCTTATCTTGCAGTAATGTGCTCCATCCTGACCCTCTCCTTGTAGCTATGTGCTCCATCCTGACCCTCTCCTTGCAGTAATGTGCTCCATCCTGACCCTCTCCTTGTAGCCATGTGCTCCTCCTGACCCTCTCCTTGCAGTAATGTGCTCCATCCTGACCCTCTCCTTGCAGTAATGTGCTCAATCCTGACCCTCTCCTTGTAGCTATGTGCTCCATCCTGACCCTCTCCTTGTAGCTATGTGCTCCATCCTGACCCTCTCCTTGTAGCTATGTGCTCCATCCTGACCCTCTCCTTGTAGCTATGTGCTCCATCCTGACCCTCTCCTAGCTATATGATCCATCCTGACCATCTCCATGCATTTATGGCCCCATCCTGACCCTCTCCTTGCAGTTGTGCTCCATCCTGACCCTCTCCTTGCAGTTGTGCTCCATCCTGACCCTCTCCTTGCAGTTGTGCTCCATCCTGACCCTCTCCTTGCAGTTGTGCTCCATCCTGACCCTCTCCTTGCAGTTGTGCTCCATCCTGACCCTCTCCTTGCAGTTGTGCTCCATCCTGACCCTCTCCTGGCAGTAATGTTCCTATCCTGACCCCCTTCTTGTAGTAATGTATTTATCCTTATCCCCTTGTAGTATGCCCCATCCTTGTCCCCTTCGGTAATGTCCCTTCCTTGTCCCTTGTGGTAATGTCCCCATCCTGCCCTTATAATGTAGTAATGCCCCATCCTGCTGTAATGCCCTATCCTTGTCCCCTTGCAGCAATACGCCCCATCCTGCAGTAATATTCCACATTCTTGTCCCCTTGCAGTAATATGCCCCATCCTGCAGTAATACCCTATCCTTCTCCCCTTGCAGTAATATGCCCCATCCGTGTCCCCTTGAAGTAATATGCCCCATCCAGCAGTAATGTTCCCCATCCTTGTCCCCATCACATATTAATCTGCCACATCCTGCCCCTATCACATAGTAATATGCCACATCAGCCCCATTACATAATATGCCCCATCCTGCCCCCATCACATAATAATATGCCCCATCCTGCCCCCTCATAGTAATGCCCCATCCTGCCCCGTCACAGAATATTATGCCCCATCCTGCCCCCTCTTAGTAATGCCCCATCAGCCCCTCATAGTAATGCCTCATCAGCCCCTCATAGTAATGCCCCATCAGCCCCTCACAGTAATGCACCATCAGCCCCTCACAGTAATGCCCCATCCTGACCCTCACAGTAATGCCCATCAGCCCCTCACAGTAATGCCCCATCCTGCCCCTCATAGTAATGCACCATCAGCCGCTCACAGTAATGCCCCATCAGCCCCTCACAGTAATGCCCCATCAGCCCTCACAGTAATGCCCCATCAGCCCCTCACAGTAATGTCCCATCAGCCCCTCACAGTAATGCCCATCAGCCCCTCACAGTAATGCCCCATCCTGCCCCTCACAGTAATGCCCCATCCTGCCCCTCACAGTAATGCCCCATCAGCCCCTCACAGTAATGCCCCATCAGCCCCTCACAGTAATGCCCCATCAGCCCCTCACAGTAATGCCCCATCAGCCCCTCACAGTAATGCCCCATCAGCCCCTCACAGTAATGCCCCATCAGCCCCTCACAGTAATGCCCCATCAGCCCCTCACAGTAATGCCCCATCAGCCCCTCACAGTAATGCCCCATCAGCCCCTCACAGTAATGCCCCATCAGCCCCTCACAGTAATGCCCCATCAGCCCTCACAGTAATGCCCCATCAGCCCCTCACAGTAATGCCCCATCAGCCCCTCACAGTAATGCCCCATCAGCCCCTCACAGTAATGCCCCATCAGCCCCTCACAGTAATGCCCCATCCTGCCCCTCACAGTAATGCCCCATCAGCCCCTCGCAGTAATGCCCCATCAGCCCCTCACAGTAATGCCCCATCAGCCCCTCACAGTAATGCCCCATCAGCCCCTCACAGTAATGCCCCATCAGCCCCTCACAGTAATGCCCCATCAGCCCCTCACAGTAATGCCCCATCAGCCCCTCACAGTAATGCCCCATCAGCCCTCGCAGTAATGCCCCATCAGCCCCTCGCAGTAATGCCCCATCCTGCCCCTCGCAGTAATGCCCCATCAGCCCCTCGCAGTAATGCCCCATCAGCCCCTCGCAGTAATGCCCCATCAGCCCCTCGCAGTAATGCCCCATCAGCCCCTCGCAGTAATGCCCCATCAGCCCCTCGCAGTAATGCCCCATCAGCCCTCGCAGTAATGCCCCATCAGCCCCTCGCAGTAATGCCCCATCAGCCCCTCGCAGTAATGCCCCATCAGCCCCTCGCAGTAATGCCCCATCAGCCCCTCGCAGTAATGCCCCATCAGCCCCTCGCAGTAATGCCCCATCAGCCCCTCGCAGTAATGCCCCATCAGCCCCTCGCAGTAATGCCCCATCAGCCCCTCGCAGTAATGCCCCATCAGCCCCTCGCAGTAATGCCCCATCAGCCCCTCGCAGTAATGCCCCATCAGCCCCTCGCAGTAATGCCCCATCAGCCCCTCGCAGTAATGCCCCATCAGCCCCTCGCAGTAATGCCCCATCAGCCCCTCGCAGTAATGCCCCATCAGCCCCTCGCAGTAATGCCCCATCAGCCCCTCGCAGTAATGCCCCATCAGCCCCTCGCAGTAATGCCCCATCAGCCCCTCGCAGTAATGCCCCATCAGCCCCTCGCAGTAATGCCCCATCAGCCCCTCGCAGTAATGCCCCATCAGCCCCTCGCAGTAATGCCCCATCAGCCCCTCGCAGTAATGCCCCATCAGCCCCTCGCAGTAATGCCCCATCAGCCCCTCGCAGTAATGCCCCATCAGCCCCTCGCAGTAATGCCCCATCAGCCCCTCGCAGTAATGCCCCATCAGCCCCTCGCAGTAATGCCCCATCAGCCCCTCGCAGTAATGCCCCATCAGCCCCTCGCAGTAATGCCCCATCAGCCCCTCGCAGTAATGCCCCATCAGCCCCTCGCAGTAATGCCCCATCAGCCCTCGCAGTAATGCCCCATCAGCCCCTCGCAGTAATGCCCCATCAGCCCCTCGCAGTAATGCCCCATCAGCCCCTCGCAGTAATGCCCCATCAGCCCCTCGCAGTAATGCCCCATCAGCCCCTCGCAGTAATGCCCCATCAGCCCCTCGCAGTAATGCCCCATCAGCCCCTCGCAGTAATGCCCCATCAGCCCCTCGCAGTAATGCCCCATCAGCCCCTCGCAGTAATGCCCATCAGCCCCTCGCAGTAATGCCCCATCAGCCCCTCGCAGTAATGCCCCATCAGCCCCTCGCAGTAATGCCCCATCAGCCCCTCGCAGTAATGCCCCATCAGCCCCTCGCAGTAATGCCCCATCAGCCCCTCGCAGTAATGCCCCATCAGCCCCTCGCAGTAATGCCCCATCAGCCCCTCGCAGTAATGCCCATCAGCCCCTCGCAGTAATGCCCCATCCAGCCCCTCGCAGTAATGCCCCATCCAGCCCCTCGCAGTAATGCCCCATCCAGCCCCTCGCAGTAATGCCCCATCCAGCCCCTCGCAGTAATGCCCCATCCAGCCCCTCGCAGTAATGCCCCATCCAGCCCCTCGCAGTAATGCCCCATCCTGCCCCTCGCAGTAATGCCCCATCCAGCCCCTCGCAGTAATGCCCCATCCAAGCCCCCCTCGCAGTAATGCCCCATCCAGCCCCTCGCAGTAATGCCCATCCTGCCCCTCGCAGTAATGCCCCATCCTGCCCCTCGCAGTAATGCCCCATCCTGCCCCTCGCAGTAATGCCCCATCCTGCCCCTCGCAGTAATGCCCCATCCTGCCCCTCGCAGTAATGCCCCATCCTGCCCCTCGCAGTAATGCCCCATCCTGCCCCTCGCAGTAATGCCCCATCCAGCCCCTCGCAGTAATGCCCCATCCAGCCCCTCGCAGTAATGCCCCATCCTGCCCCTCGCAGTAATGCCCCATCAGCCCCTCGCAGTAATGCCCCATCAGCCCCTCGCAGTAATGCCCCATCAGCCCCTCGCAGTAATGCCCCATCAGCCCCTCGCAGTAATGCCCCATCAGCCCCTCGCAGTAATGCCCCATCAGCCCCTCGCAGTAATGCCCATCAGCCCCTCGCAGTAATGCCCCATCCAGCCCCTCGCAGTAATGCCCATCCAGCCCCTCGCAGTAATGCCCCATCCAGCCCCTCGCAGTAATGCCCCATCAGCCCCTCGCAGTAATGCCCCATCAGCCCCTCGCAGTAATGCCCCATCAGCCCCTCGCAGTAATGCCCCATCCTGCCCCTCGCAGTAATGCCCCATCCTGCCCCTCGCAGTAATGCCCCATCCAGCCCCTCGCAGTAATGCCCCATCCAGCCCCTCGCAGTAATGCCCCATCCAGCCCCTCGCAGTAATGCCCCATCCTGCCCCTCGCAGTAATGCCCCATCAGCCCCTCGCAGTAATGCCCCATCCTGCCCCTCACAGTAATGCCCCATCAGCCCCTCGCAGTAATGCCCCATCCTGCTATAGATTATGAAAAAAAAAAAGTCATACTCACCTTCCTGCTGCAGTTTCCTCTTCTGACATCTTCTCCAGTGTCTTCTCCTCCCGACCCGCTCTGAGTGCGGTCACGTGACGCCGGGCGCGTCACATGACCGCTGTCACATGACGCTGGCTGGGAGGGCGGGGCTTGGAAGTGTGTCAGAGAGAGGAGAAATGTCTCCTCTGCTCTGACACAGCTTTGATCTGCCGACGCCGCGGCGCGCGCCGGCAGATCACAGCAGCAGTGTAGTGGTGAGGCCGCGTGCCAGGGGAAGCGGCTCTGCGTGCCACCCCGGGCACGCGTGCCATAGGTTCGCCATCACTGCCCTATACCAAAATCACTCCACTCTAGGCTGGAATTAATCTATCATCAAAAATAGAAAGCGACCATTGTTTAGTGATTTTAATATTTTTTATTTTTTAAAGGATTCTGAATGTATTCTCAAAATATTAAGGGCCGCTTTACACACACCAACTTCTGAACAGATCTCTGGTTGCAGTGAAATCATGGACACATTGTTCCATTTTGTGGCTGTGTACAAATGTAACAATGTGTCCATGATTTCACTGCAACCAGAGATCTGTTCAGAAGTTAGTCACATAAGTTGGTGTGTGTAAAGTGGCCCTAAGATTTCACCTATCCATACAACAGGGGCTAAATTGATTATGAATTTAAAGGATCCGGAGCCACTTGTCCATAATAAGAGGTTGACCATTAAAACCATAATGACGCCGGACGTGTTCCGGACAACGTCCTCACTCATCGGCAGCTATATACAACTGTAAAACATCACATTCACATATATAGAGACAAAATCCCAAAATTAATTAGTACAGTAAATTGATTACATATGTCAGGTTAACTCCATCTTATACAATGAGGACAAATTTAAGTTACACATTTGAAAAGCCTTAGTAAAACCCATGGATTACATATATGATAAATTATAAAATTAGATCATTATATCATTATTAATGTATCCTGGGGTGAAGAAATAGAGGATAAAGCCCAACGTGGATAGAGGGATCACATGGGAAGACACATTGGGATAAAAAGAGGAAATATTGGGTAATGAGAAGTCCCCACTATAGGAACAAATGTAAACCATCCTCAACCCTTTCCATATGATGATGTTACCTTGATCTACTATATAATCAGCTAAGGTCACATGATATGTGTCACATGCTTCCGGGCTTATGTCGCTATCCCACAATCCACCGCGCCGCCCAGGAAGTGCGTCGACCATCATATTGGGCCTCCCACCCGCCACACTGCCGCTGCACTCCCACGCTGTAGCCACCGTATTCAGTGCTAACCACTGAGCCACAGTATACAGTGCTAACCACTGAGCCACCATATACTCTGCTAACCACTGAGCCACCATACTGTGCTGACCACTGAGCCACCATACAGTGCTGACCACTGAGCCACCGTATACAATGCTAACCACTGAGCCACCATACTGTGCTGACCACTGAGCCACCATACTGTGCTAACCACTGAGCCACCATACTGTGCTAACCACTGAGCCACCATACAATGCTAACCACTGAGCCACCATACTGTGCTGACCACTGAGCCACCATACAGTGCTGACCACTGAGCCACCGTATACAATGCTAACCACTGAGCCATCGTATACAATGCTAACCACTGAGCCACCATATACAATGCTAACCACTGAGCCACCGTATACTCTGCTAACCACTGAGCCACAATATACTCTGCTAACCACTGAGCCACCGTATACAATGCTAACCATTGAGCCACCATACTGTGCTAACCACTGAGCCACCATACTGTGCTAACCACTGAGCCACCATACTGTGCTAACCTCTGAGCCACCATACTGTGCTAACCACTGAGCCACTGTATACAGTGCTAACCACTGAGCCGCCGTAAAGTACTCACCACTGAGCCACCACACAATGCTAACAGCTGAGCCACCGTACACCATACAGTGCTAACCACTGAGCCACCGTATACAGTGTTAACCACTGAGCCACCATACTGTGCTAACCACTGAGCCACCATATCCAGTGCTAACCACTCAGCCACCATATACAGTGCTAACTACTGAGCCACCATATACAGTGCTAACCACTGAGCAACCGTACAGTGCAAACCAATGAGCCACCATATACAGTGCTAACCACTGAGCCACCATACAGTGCTAACCACTGAGCCACCGTATACAGTGCTAACCACTGAGCCACCATATACAGTGCTAACCACTGAGCCACCGTATACAGTGCTAACCACTGAGCCACCATACAGTGCTAACCACTGAGCCACCGTATACAGTGCTAACCACTGAGCCACCATATACTGTGCTAACCACTTAGCCATGTATACAGTGCTAATCACTGAGCCACCATATACAGTGCTAACCACTGAGCCACCATATACAGTGCTAACCACTGAGCCACCATATACAGCACTACCCAATGAGCCACCGTACAGGGCTAACCACTGAGCCACCATACTGTGCTAACCACTCAGCCACCATATAATGTGCTAACCACTGAGCCACCATATACAGTGCTAACCACTGAGCCACCATATACTGTGCTAACCACTGAGCCACCATACAGTGCTAACCACTGAGCCACCGTATACAGTGCTAACCACTGAGCCACCATATACTGTGCTAACCACTTAGCCATGTATACAGTGCTAATCACTGAGCCACCGTATACAGTGCTAACCACTGAGCAGCGCGGGATTGTAATCCCCCGCCGAAGCTGCGTGGTACCGCTCATTGGCTCAGCCGGCTGCTGCGACCGCGGCGACCAATCAGCAAAGTGGGATTTAAATCCCACGTCAACAGTGCTCATTGGTCGCCGCCGCCGGCGCTCAGCCAGTGAGTGGTGACGCACGTCTTTGGCGGGTCAATTGAAATACAGAGATGTTTTTTCACCGTACTCCCGATGCAATAGCATCGGGCCTATTTCTAGTACTGTAATAAAATGTGATATGGAGATCATGATTGACAATAACATGTCTAAGAAGCCCTCATAGGCAAACTCGGCTGCAAAAAAAAAGAAGAAAGAAACCTCTATGTGTGCACAAAGGTTACATCTTAACCCCATAAAAAAAACAGAAAAACCAGCCTCAATAAAAGTACATCAAATCATGTTTGAGATTTAACCCTTGAGTGCTTCTTACTTCTAAGCGTAGAATCTTTATATATGTGTATGTGATGTTTTACAGTTATATATAGCTGCCGATGAGTAAGGACGTTGTCCGAAACGCGTCCGGCGTTATTATGATTTAAATTTTTGAATAAAGTCAACCTCTTATTATGGACAAGTGGCTCCGGATCCTTTAAATTCATGATCCTCAGCAGTGGTGCCAGACACTTAACCGAGAGCCTGGGAGCCTGGAGGAATATTATGTGAGGTGAGCGGCTTTCCCTACCCCCGCCCTCACTCAGCTGGCTAAATTGATTGTCGATTGATTGTAAGATTATCATTATTATTATCGCTCGGGGTCTCACCACAATATTGAGATTGAGGTTGGGATCATACCTGATTCTTTCTTTGAGTTAAAGGGAACTTGTCAGGTCGTTCTGCCCCCCTAACCTATCACTACCTGTCCCTGCACCTTCCCAGCTGATTCCTAATCATCCCTGTCTGATCTAAAATTGTTCTTTTACTTCCTCCCCTGCCCAGGAAATTTGGTATGATCAGACCATGTCCCTGTACGATCAGACACATCCATTACACAATACATAGCAGGGACACATATATAAGATTATCTCAGCACAGGAGATGTGGTATGATCAGACCATGTCCCTGTACAGTCAGGCACATGCATTACACAGTTCATAGCAGGGACACATATATAAGATTATCTCAGCACAGGAGATGTGGCATGACTAGACCATGTCCCTGTACGATCAGACACATCCATTACACAGTACATAGCAAGGGCACATATATAAGATTATCTCAGCACAGGGGATGTGGTATGATCAGACCATGTCCCTGTACTGTCAGACCCATCTATTACACAGCACATAGCAGGGACACATATATAAGGCTAGGGTCACACTTCCAATCTTTTCTTTATAGTGTTCATAAAAATGCATCAATTTTTGTTAGGGTGCTTTTTGTGCCCCCAGTACTGCTATGTGTTTTTTGGACTTAGTCAATTTTTCCAAAAAAAACGCATGCGTTAATGCATGGGCGCCTTTATGTACCATGCATTAACGCATGCGTTTCCCATAGGGCCCCATGTTAAAAAAAATGCATGCCTTTTTGAAAAAAGCACCCAAAAATGCTGCTTACCGCGTTTTCGAGAGGTGAGCCAAAAACGCATACAAAAAACACATGGCACTTTGGCAATGCGTTTGGGCAATTACAACATGAGTTTTTTGCATTGGGGCCTATAGATGCGTTTTTGCATGCGTTTTTCACAAAAGGCAAGTGTGTGAAAAACGCATCCACGACGCCAGTGTGACCCTAGCCTAAGATTATCTCAGCACAGGAACATTTTTTTTAAACATTCTATTGTGGAACTTATTATTATTCCAAGATCTGTTGATTAAAATGAACTTTAAAATGATCTCTGTTCATGGGAAAACCCCTTTAAATTGATCAGAGACACCTCATTAACATCATGTAGCACATAGAACAAAAACATGGAATATCAAAGTACTTAATCATATAAAAATATATTGTAATTATTATATTAACATGATTAAACTGACAGGTTCATAATTATAAAGAAGAGAGAGGTGGACTATTAAGTTTTACAGCCCCAAGACAAGAAAATAATTCTCCCACGTCTTTTCACATCTGCAATAGGGAATCCATAGCAAATCCACAACAAATCTGAATGTAACTTGCATATATTGCCATACTAGACGGGGGCCCGACTGTATTAGATCGGGTGATTCTAGAATGTGTGCGCAATTTATCTATTAATCCAACTACTCCCGCTACTAATTGCAGTGCCACCAAGAAGGGCTGGGGAAATCTGCTGCTGCACAGGGTAGGCGTGGCTTGCAGGTACTGTTGCTGCTCCCTTGTGCGCTCCTCTCCCTTGTGCTATCTCTCCCCACTGTGTTTCTCTCTCCCCTTGTGCTGTCTCACCCTCTGTGCATGCTCTCTCTCCTTGTGCTTTCTCTCCTTCTCTCCCCCTTGTGTGATTTCTCTTCCTCTGTGCGCTCTTCTCCCCTTGTCCTGTCTCTCTCCCCTGTGTGATCTTTCTTCCCTCTGTGCGCTCTTCTCCCCTTGTGCTGTCTCTCCCCCTGTGTGATCTCTCTTCCCTCTGTGCGCTCTTTCTCCCCTTTTGCTGTCTTTTCCCCTGTGCGCTTTCTCTTCCCCTATGCCATTTCTCTCCCCTTGTACTGTCTGTCTCCCCTGTGTGATCTCTCTTCCCTCTGTACGCTCTTCTCCCCTTGTGCTGTCTCTCTCCCCTCTGTGATTTCTCTTTCCTCTGTGCACTCTTCTCCCCTTGTGCTGTCTCTCCCCCTGTGTGATCACTCTTCCCTCTGTGCGCTCTTTCTCCCCTTTTGCTGTCTTTTCTCCTGTGCGCTTTCTCTTTACCTATGCCATTTCTCTCCCCTTGTGCTTTCACTCCCCCTGTGTGATTGTGATGTCTTTTCCCTCTCTGCGCTCTTCTCCCCTTGTGCTGTCTCTCCCCCCTGTGTGATCTCTCTTCCCTCTGTGCGCTCTTTCTCCTTTTGCCGTCTTTTCCCCTGTGCACTTTCTCTTCACCTATGCCATTTCTCTCCCCTTGTGCTTTCACTCCCCCCTGTGTGATCTCTCTTCCCTCTGTGGGCTCTTCTCCCCTTGTGCTGTCTCTCTCCCCTATGTAATCTCTCTTCCCTCTGTGCGCTCTTCTCCCCTTGTGCTGTCTCTCCCCCCGTGTGATCTCTCTTCCCTCTGTGCGCTCTTTCTCCTTTTGCTGTCTTTTCCCCTGTGCACTTTCTCTTCCCCTATGCCAGTTCTCTCCCCTTGTGCTGTCTCTTCCCCAGTGTGCTCTCTGTCCCACTATTGTGTACTGTCTCACTCACCCCTGTGTGACACCTCTTTCCCCCTATAGATTGAGGAGCTTCAGTGACAGCATTTGTTTCAGAGTGGAACGCAAATGGGAGGAAGTGCAGCAGCAGGATGGGTCTATCCCAAGGGCATGACAGAGTAGACCCAGGTGCAGGAATAACTGCATTGCGGCCAGTATCTCAGACGACGTGTGGGCCCCACATCACAGATGTCCTATAGGTGTTTTCTTTGACTAATGAACCAAATTTATGGTTTAAATGTAATATTCCAGTTTATCGTTAAATTAAACAATGTCCTGTAGGTGGCACTGTTTTCAGGACAAACCTACAGACAGACAGACTGGATAGGGCTTTTATATAGTAGAATTGTCATGCATTTTGCCTCACCTATGGTGGATTTTTTGATCAGTCAATGTCTCATGGGGATGTAGACCTTCCTGCACCATCTATTACTCTTTAGCATTTCCAGTAGGATACAGTTAATGTTTTACTTCTTTTCCTTAGCAATGAGAGATTTGTGAGGTCTGCGGTGACAGCTCCTGAGAGGTCATATGTATGTTGTACTTGACACCATCCTTGCTGCAATGTGATGTTCCTGTGAAAATCATTTTATTCTTCCTCCTCTTCTTTGCAGGCCTCCTAGATGATAGGTGGAAATGTGTGATTCCCGGGGAACATCAGAGATCAGGAGGTGAGAAAACACTCTTACCAGTTCCCTGCAAGGTGTTGATTTTTTTTTTTTTATGAAAGATGTTATATTGATGCTTGAACAGACTTCCTAATGTAAAGTCGACAGAGAATGACTTAGATATATACTTTATAGACCATATAACTGCCAGGTCTCATTGAGAACTGCATCACATGGCTCATTGGGAATACAAACCCTACGTCTACACACCACTGCCCATAGCATTTTTCCAGGAAGAGTTGTTTTTCCATATCCTGGTTCCTCTAATGGGAACAAGTATTAATAGAATAGAACATGTTAGATATCAAGGGGTTTTTGCTCAGTTGTTTAGGGAGTAATGTTTCCGGGCAACTGTGTCCTACAACGTATTAAGTTTGATGTGGTTGCGTGCAGAATTAAAACATTGGCGTGTATCATTACCTGGTTAATGATATGAAAATGACATGCCTAGTTTAGCTACTCCTGAGTCTAGACAATCAACGTGAACTCTGTGTAATTATTGTACTTGTAGGAGAATGTCTCTGGAGCTAGTAAAGTAGAGCTTGAATACACATTATCTAAGTTTATTCATTGTTTTATTATTTACTTTAATGTTTCATAGTATTGTACAAGAACGTTGGGTTAAGTACATAATGTGTCTATTAGGTGATCATTACTCTAAACTGTGTAATAACCCCTAATATTTGAATCTAAGGTTTGCCATGTATTATGAATACATGTACATTTAGTCATGCTCGATAATTTTTTGGTTAGTCATCTGTCTTAATTATTTCTTTTTGCTATTTATCAGACATTGTCTAAAGGGGATATCCAGTACTTTTTATCTTTACAATGTGTCTAAGAACTAAATAACTAACTACCGTAGTTGTTATTTACCTACCTTTTGTGCCCAGCACCATTCTCAGCCAGCTCAGGGTGGTCACAGAACGCTCCTGCCGGCAATTCAGGGGATTCCGCTGATGTCACATTGACAGAGCGTCGAGTTCTTTTCTGCTCTGCTCTGTAGATGTCATACTGATTGACAGCTATCTCCCTACTACCTAATTGTGGGAAGCCAACTATCAATCAGCTCCCACCTAATGAGAGAGCAGCATGGAAAAGAAGAGTTGTTCTGTCTTCATGGAGCAGCTGAATTGCCAGCAGGAGTGTTAAAGGGAACCTGTCACCTAAAAATCGCCCCCCAGCCTATCAATACCTGTCCCTGCATCTTCCTAATCGTATCCTACCTATCCCTCTCTGTCCTAAAACAGTCATTGCAAAGTTTAAAAAAGTGCTTTATAAACTTACTAAAGTGAGGCTTCATGTCCCCTCTGAAGTCGCACAGAGCGTACCCTGTGCATGATTTTCGCCGCCTCCGCCGCTTGTATTTACGCCCTGATGGGCGTGAAAATACTTTGTAATCATTCTCTCCCTTGTCCATGGGCATATTAGCCGGTATGACACTAATCACGTCATTTCCGGCTCAGTGACCTGAGGTTTGCTTTACGGCAGCTTGAGGTTCGTCAATACACCCAAAGGGTGTATCGACGTCACTGAGCCGAAAATGACACGATTAGCGTCATACCGGCTAATATGCCCATGGAGGAGGGAGAGAATGATTACAAAGCATTTTCACGCCCATCGGGGCGTGAATACAGGCGGCGGAGGTGGCGAAAATCATTCACAGGGTACGCTCAGTGCGACTTCTGAGGAGACATAAAGCTTCACTTTAGTAAGTTTACAAAGCACTTTTTTAAACTTTGCAATGACTGTTTTCGGACAGAGAGGGATAGGTAGGATACGATTAGGAAGATGCAGGAACAGGTATTGATAGGCTGGGGGGCGATTTTTAGGTGACAGGTTCCCTTTAAATGAGAGCTCTGTGTCGGTGGTGGGTTCAGCAGGCAGGTAGTTGCCTCTGTTAGGAACTACCTGCCTGTTAGTTTTTAGGCACATAGAAAAAAAATTACCGGACTTTCCTATTAAATACAAATGAGGTTATTACCAGGCGAAATGCATAGCATGGAGCAGAAGTCTGTGCTTTGGTGTAACCAGAATTGATGCTCTTCCAGCATTTGCACGAATCTATAATACACTTCTCATATCCTGCCGTGGTCCCTTTTATTTCCTTGTATGCCACCATGATTTTTTCCTAAGAATTTCATTAAAACTGTGGAGAGTTTGATCAGAAGTTGTATTATAGAGGCATTCTCCTTGCTCCTAGGGAAGAATATGGTTCTTAACAGGGAAACACTTCAACATTTTGTTAGGACAATGCAAATATATTGCTTAATTTTAAAGGGGTTTTACCCTACATTAAAAGTCTCTGGACCTGATTCATCAAAAAGCTTTGAAAAGTTGCAAAGGTTTGGTGCAACATGAAGCTGCGTTGAATTTTTCGACTCTTGGCGTTTTCACACAGTTTTCAGCCAGCTCAGTCAAAGTAGGCACAGCTGGGGTAAGACAGGGGATTGGCGGCCGCGTGTGTCAAATTCATTATGAGTGGTAGCATTTGCTATTCCACAAATACCATTGCAGCGGGGACTGGAGTAGGATTAGTGGAGAGGTGAAGACACCGGTGTGCGCCACTTCCCTGATAATCCTGATTCATGAAGAAACATAGACGTTCCAGCGGCACACGTTCTGAGTAAAAACTTTCTTCTTTATTGAGTTCTAGGCTACATTCAGACTGTGCATCTGTATTTTGATCTGTTTTTTGATCCCTTTTTTTGCAGTGCAGGGTGCAAACAGGACAACGGCGGTTTCGCATGTATATGATTCAACGGATCCACAGCAGTGAACAATGCTGGTCTCAATGAATTTTGGACTGTTTGGACATTGAATGAGGAATATAAAATAAATATACCGTACTCACCTCCCAGACTTATGCTCCTCCTCACTGGCTAATGTGTCTCTCATCTGTCAAATAATGGCACATGATGATTACATCCAGTTTGTGGCCACTGATCAGCTGCTCCCTTCATTTTCATTGCACCAAAATATATCTCAACAATTTTTCCTTAGTCTGTTAATTTTTTTTATTCTATTTTGCTCTGTATTAAAATTTAAACTAAGAAGTAGATGTAAAATAAGCTCTATAGATCAGCCATGTATTCTCTGTATCCCGTGTAGGTCAGTAAGACAACTGCTGGCTGCATCAGCTTTTTCTGCAGTAGGGCAACAATATTTCTAAGGCTGGCTTCACACCACATTTTTTTAGGATCCTGTTCTGTCCGTTTTGAAAAGGATAGAACAGGATCCTCTTTTGTCTCCCATGTATCCCTTTGGTGCGGGATTGGCCATAAATGGCCATCCAATTCTGCCATTTCAGTCCCCGATTAGTTTCTGTCCTGTTTTTTCCTGGCCCCAAAATCGGAGACTGCACCGTTTTTGGGCTACAGTGGAAAAAACGGACCGAACCGGATAGAAACAAATCCGGGGCAGTCTGGCACACATAGCATGGGAGTCTGTGGGTGCCAGATCCAGGAAATAACAAGATTGTTTCCTGGATCCGGTTTTAGTGTACTGAGCATGTTCAGTACACTAAAACTGCTCTGCTCCCGTGTGACATCTGTGTAATTTCACTTCAGCCAGTGTATCTACATACATTGCTAAAGTGAAATTAAAGAAAGAAATATGTTAAAAATAAAACAAAAAATGCTCACCTCTCCGCCGAGTGTCCCGCGATGCGAGGCGACCATGTCCGATGGTGGCAGGACCTTTATCAGCTGACCGGCGGCAACCGATTAGCTTACGTGTCACCTAACAGCATCAGCTGAGCGGTTTAAATTGCCTGCCAAAACCAATTGGCAGGCGGGCAGTGTAAACAGCTCAGCTGATGCTGTCATGTGACACATCAGGTGATAGGTTGCCGCCGGTCAGCTGATTTAGTTCCTTGCAACAGTATAAGTAACAGCCCCAACATCACTTGCCTGTGCTTTGCAGGCTCAGGCTCCTCCAGCTCTTTCTGTGTCTGGATCCCTGAAAAATCCAGGTTCCCGACACAGAATTGGCATCCGGACTTACACATCCGGTTCTCTCCGTTCCTGTCCATGTGGTCCTGGAAAAAACAGGATCCCCACGGACAGGAAAAAAACATGGTGTGAACTCAGCCTAACGCAGGTGTGGTTGTGTAGCGCCCCGCAACGAGTGCGTCACAGGGAGGTATTGCATCCCTGACTGAAGATGTAATATCTTCCGTCTCAGTGATGAAATGATTAAACCCAGAGCTCCATACACCACACAACACACCAGAGGTAGAGGGCCAATCAGGTCCTGGAGGGAGGTGTGTAAGGTGCAGTGTGGGGAAAGTTAGAAACGTAGGAGTAGTGGTCAGGAGGAAGAAAGGAAAGAAGGAACAGGGACCTGCACAGTGCCGTGCAGCCCTGGAACAGTAACCTAACCGGCAGGGCAACATCAAGCGGTGACCCAGACCGGGAAACGGGCAACAAAAGCAAATAAGCAACGGGTAAAAAGACACCCATGCGCAATCTCAACGGACACCGGTTCCGAGGCAAACAGACGTCCACCGCTGTTCTGCAAAACCGGAGTGACGGAGCAGCTTTCTAGGAGCACCTCACTACAGCCCCAAATCAGCAGTCCTACCGGCGAGGTACCGACCATTGGGATCCAGGACTTTTCTTTGGTTAACGTGACTAAGTTGAAGTCCTCCCAGTACCCGATCCGGTGCACTAAGGCAGCAAGGCAACCAAAATAGAAAGGCTAAATAAAGGAGAAACACCGTGGCGCTCTACACTGAGGCTATTCATCGTTTGGGCCAGCCGGTCCTTTACCTAAAGACTGTACTCTGTGTATTGCACCGAACCTACAGTAAAGACCCGTTACAGAGGAGCGTTGTGTCATTGCATTTCTTCCAGAAACCTTGTTAATTGAACTACCTGAGCTGCCGTATTCCAACCAGTGCAGCTCCTGGCCCCGGGGACTCCTGCTCATCCTGTGGGGAGCATCCCATCTAGCTGCCGCACATCCCCCAGAGGCCCACGCAGCTCCGGTGCCATCACCGGATACCCACAGGTGGCGTCACGACAATCAAGAAACATCCCCATCCCTTTAATCTCTTTTCATTTGACCACTGGCCCCACAGCCTCAGGCACGGAACCGTGACAAGTGGGGCATCGCCTGAAACCTGCGAACCCGGCAACGGTGAGTCAAATTCTGGCGATCACGAACAGGATACGGACAGGCCCGTTTCCAACGGGTATTGTGTGCCTTACAGAACTTTATTCGGCCAAAAAGAACTTTTCCCGCCCTTTCTACTGGGCCAAAATGGCGGCTCCCGCCATGTGAAAGACTATGTGCTAGCCCAGGAGCATGCCTCCGCCCCTCGTCGTGGGAGGGCTATGGCAGAGGCGCCAAAATCCTTGTCCGCCCTGATTGCTGAAAACAACGAAGGGGGCGGGCCAAAGACTTCAGCCCACCGATGGACTACAAAATGAAAAGAAAGCAGGCGTGGCAAGGTCTTCACAGCAAGCTCCGTTCCAGGAACGAGTACCAGTTGCCGCGGGTGCGGTTCTTGCAAAGAGCGAAATGGCTACCCTGAGGCTCCACGATCTAATGAGAGAAGTGGAGGAGGAAGCTCGAGCCGCCATCGGCAACCCCGGCCCGAGTCCCATCCTCACCATCGACGGGGACCCTGAGTTTTGGGAGACCACGCTCAAAGACCTGCGGGTGCGGTTGATGGAGGCCACAGAATGGACCATCAGGAGCTGGAGCGCAAGCATAGCCAGCCGACTACACCGGGCTGTGCAACAAAGACTAACTACCTGCCCAACTCCAGAACCGGAGACCGGCCCCGAACCCACTGAGGCCTACCCGGTTGCCAGAGAGGACGCACCACTGCCAACGGGTGCGGTGGAGGCAGAGGAAGAAGAGGCGGGCAGCCCAGAAGCCCCACAGGACGAGATCGAGGAGAGCCCAGCGGTTACAACATTCGACCAGACGGACGACCCCGACCTACAGGAACAGCCCCAACCTACCGAGGAACCGGATGTCGTCGTAGAAGCCGTAGAGGAAGGAGACGACTTGAGTCCCAGCGACGCAGAGGACTCAGAATACACCAGCTCCAAGGAGGAGGGCGAGGCGGAAATTCCCGTTGAGCAGTTAGCGGCCGCTCAGGTCGAATGGTATGGTGCCGCCGCAGCATCCAGCCCCGATAACGGTGTCCGCATCCCTCTACAAAGCTGCCGCCAATCCCGCATCCCAAACAACGCCACGATCCAGAAGGACCCGTCGTTCAGATGACGCAGAACGCCAGCGAGGCAGAGCTGAGTGGTGGATACAGGAGCAGGAAAATCTACGGGTCCGAGCTGAGGCCCGCCGCCAGCCGCCGTTACCGAACGAACTGCGTAAGTGAGGTACTGTTACCACTTTTAATCTGGACAAGGGGTGGGGTTTTGCCCGGGAGGGAGGGGTGTATGAGGAGATCTTCATATCCCGTCGGGACGTTGAGTCCCACCTTCCAAAGGGTCACCCCGACCGAGATCTGTATTGGGGGGAGACAATCTCCTACAAGCGCCATGCCGGGCCCCGGGGGTGGTTTGCCCTCCGGGTCCGCAAGTGTGAGCCTATCGCACAAAAACAACTTTTTGCATAACTTTGTTTGAACTTTGAAAGAGACTTTTGCCTAAGGACACTTTCCCATTTAATTGTGTGTCGGTGAAGCGGCCCTGCGGTAAACCTGAACTTTATAAAGAGACGGTGACACTGCCTGCCGGGTCCGCAATAGTTAACCGGTTTCGTTAAATAAAAATGTTTGAAACGTTTTAAGAAAATATGCCTCCCGGACGGGAAGAAAATTAAGCAAGAGTAATTGTTGTTAATAAAAGTGTTTTATTTTCTTTTATGTTTACAAAAATATAAAAATTTCTCTGTACTGTTTGGGTTCCGTGACACTTGGGTACAAGTGTAATTTCCCAAGGGGGAGTGTGGTGCCCCGCAACGAGTGCGTCACAGGAAGGTATTGCATCCCTGACTGAAGATGTAATATCTTCCGTCTCAGTGATGAAATGGTAAACCCAGAGCTCCATACACCGCACAACACACCAGAGGTAGAGGGCCAATCAGGTTCTGGAGGGAGGAGTGTAAGGTGCAGTGTGGGGAAAGTTAGAAACGTTGGAGTAGTGGTCGGGAGGAAGGAAGGAAAGAAGGAACAGGGACCTGCACAGTGCCGTGCAGCCCTGGAACAGTAACCTAACCGGCAGGGCACCATCAAGCGGTGACCCAGACCGGGAAACGGGCAACAAAAGCAAATAAGCAACGGGTAAAAAGACACCCATGCCCAATCTCAGCGGACACCGGTTCCGAGGCAAACAGACATCCACTGCTGTTCTGCAAAACCGGAGTGACGGAGCAGCTTTCTAGGAGCACCTCACTACAGCCCCAAATCAGCAGTCTTACCGGCGAGGTACCGACCATTGGGATTCAGGACTCTTCTTTGGTTAACGTGACTAAGTTGAAGTCCTCCCAGTACCCGATCCGGTGCACTAAGGCATCAAGGCAACCAGAATAGAAAGGCTAGATAAAGGAGAAACACCGTGGCGCTCTGGACTGAGGCTATTCATCGCTGGGGCCAGCCGGTCCGTTACCTAAAGACTGTACTCCGTGTATTGCACCGAACTTACAGTAAAGACCTGTTACAGAGGAGCGTTGTCATTGCATTTCTTCCAGAACTGTAATTAACCTTGTTAATTGAACTACCTGAGCTGCCATATTCCAACCAGTGCAGCTCCTGGCCCCGGGGACTCCTGCTCATCCTGTGGGGAGCATCCCATCTAGCTGCCGCACATCCCCCGGAGGCCCACGCAGCGCCGGTGCCATCACCGGATACCCACAGGTGACGTCACGACAATCAAGAAACATCCCCATCTCTTTAATCCCTTTTCATTTGACCACCGGGCCCCACAGCCTCAGGCACGGAACCGTGACAAGTGAAGCATCGCCTGGAACCTGCGAACCCGGCAGTTCAGTTGCTTATCTCTCTGAGAGTAAAAAATTGGACATGTTAAAATCAGCCTTGCTCTGTGGCTAAGTCCCAAACTTTCCATTTTCTAGTTAAAGATATATAAGATCAGCAGGGAATTAACCCCTGTATTAATGTATTTGTCAGATTTCTATAGGGCTGTTCGTTTCAGGATCATTTAGAAAATTCTGCAGACTGAAGACCAGAGGACAGAATTATCTCCGGTTTACCTTTATGATTCATTTCTAGGTTTCATCAGCTGAAATTCTTGTTAGTCGGTCTAATAGCCCCATGATAATGCTATGAGTCACACATAATGTGTGACGCCCGTATGGCTAGGCGCCACAGGGAGGTACTGCATCCCGAATAGCAGGTGTAGTGCCTCCGTAGCTGTGGGTTTGGGGTTTAACTTATGGAGTCCGTACTAACACACAACACTAGGCCCCTTAGGATAGTGGGACTGGATATTCAGTAAGTCCCAGGGGCGGAGCTTAGGTTAGAGTGGAAAACCAGGAGTAAGTGAGAATTCAATAGAGACAGTGCGGGAAGGCAGCCAGATAGGATGTGCCTGACAGGGCTGCTGACAGGAGGGCACCTCACTCCAAGAGGGGGACCCAGAACAGATGGAGACGATCCAGAACCGGTTTGAGCCGTCTGGAAATGTCTGGGGTCAACATCGGCAACACGGAAGCCGAAGCGGTCAGTGGTCTATCCCTGATTGTAAACCGACGAGCCACGGGACCAATCAACGGGAGCCGTAGCATCACAGCACGGTTACTCCTCCTCGGTCCCATAATCAGCCCAAGACACCGATAGGTACCGTCCCGGATTCCGGTGGCGCGAGGGTTCAAGCTTCACCGCTCCCGTCCGTACTGGTAGAGGACAAACCGCACCTATCCGTAACAGGCCAGGGGATTGGGTGGAAGCTCTACCTAAGGGTGGTAAAGAGAGAGAGTAGAAAGGACTGAGACCCCGAAAGCCATTAGGAAGGAAACATCCATAGACTCCATGAGGGCACCCTGAATCTGCAGCTACCTCCCTATTATACCGAACTGTACTGTGTACTATACCATCTGCCGGTACCAGTAAAAGATGTTGGAGTTGAATCGGTGTCTGTCATTCCTTCCCGCCGGTGCCCAGAGGGCCTCAGCATCATCAGAGGGGTAAGAACAACTACTTCCCTCATCCATCATCTTTGCGCTGAGGTAAGCTCCACCTGTGGGGAGCTGTACTACACTAAGCTGCATCCCATCACCTCAGCGTCCGGCCTGCAGCGCTGGTATCATCGTTACCAGGATCCACAGGTGGCGTCACAACCTTTCCCTAAATTCCCCTTCCCTTCCCAACAATGAGTCAGGGCATGGAACCGGGAAACTGACCACCCGTGATTCCCCGTTACAGCCACGAACCCATCCCGGTATCCGAGTACCCCTCTCTCTGTGCTCATCAAATGCGTTGACATGTCTGTGATGTGGCACGTTACTGATACTCTTGTAAGACATTTGTGTGCTCCCCATAAAGGTAATTTCCTTGAATTAAAATTACATACGTGCTGAACCATCGCTCTATTGCAGTTGAGCGATTTGGAGGAATGGACACATACTCCATTTGGTATTGCCAAGCATGGGAATATTAAAGGGGAACTCCAGGGAGATAAAAAAAAATTGTACTGTCCCTGCCCTCCTTACATGATGAAGCTGAGCTGTACACTACAGTTTTAGGTTGTTTACATTGCTTGTAAATCAATAAAATCGTATCAGCACCCCTTCCATACAGGACAATAAGTCACAGAGCAGTTTCAGCAGGGGGTGTGGCAGCCGGCTCCATGCTCACACTACATGCCAGCCTCCTCTCTATATGCCTGCTGTATGTATTGCTGAACTCTCCTTAGCTGACAATGACAGTTGCACAAACATACATACTGTCACTCAGCTCAGGAGAGTGGTGCGATACATACAGCAGACATATAGCGTGTGGGCTGGCATATAGTTAGAGCATGGGCCAGCAGCCACACCATCTGCTCATTACACTACCTAGAAGTATGAGGGGGTTGGAATGTATGATGATCATAGGGCCCCTGTGGCCATGCCCCCACCACACACCCCTGCTCTCAGCAGCAGCCTGAAATTGAATCTGCTCTGTGACCTAGTGTCCCCTGAGGCAGGGGTGAGTGCTGAGGAGCAGATATGATTTTATTGATTTAGAAACGATCTATAGATCCTAGAACTGCAGTGCACAGCTCTGCTTCATCATGTAGCAGTGCAGGGACAGTACAAAAAATGTTCTCTCCCCGGAGTTCCCTTTTCTGCCATCCTCTGCACAGAAATGGCCTGAAATCTTCTATATATTAACATATTTAGGAATAAGAAGGAACTATTCCAGAAATAATAATGCACTGTGGGTAGATGAAGAGATTCCAAGTACCATCGGATGTGCTCCAAACTTCTTTTATCACAAGTAATTTAAATTATTGTTCTCAATAGGAACCCATTTTTGGCTCTGGATTTGAGTCTTTATCAACTGATATGATTATATCACCTATTAGAACCTAATGAAATCTGTATTCCTCAGCCAGAACTGGATTATGTTGTGAACAATATAGTGGGTACGGGAAGTATTCAGATCCCTTTAAATTTTTCACTCTTTGTTTCATTGCAGCCATTTGGTAAATTCAAAAAAGTTATTTTTTTTCTCATTAAAGTACACTGTGCACCCCATCTTGACTGAAAAAAACAGTAATGTAGACATTTTTGCAAATGTATTAAAAAAGAAAAACTGAAATATCACATGTTCATAAGTATTCAGACCCTTTGCTCAGACACTCATATTTAGGTCACATGCTGTCCATTTCCATGTGATCCTCCTTGAGATGGTTCTACTCCTTCATTGAAGTCCAGCTGTGTTATATTAGGGTACCTTTACACGCCGCAACTGTGGTGTGAAAACTGAGAGGCAATCCAGAGCCCCGTCACCGTCGCCGTGAAATTGCTACAAAATTGTGGCGTGCATTTGGGGAACCCGGTGGTGTTTTTGAAAGTTGCGCCCGGTTGCGATTTCAGAGCACTGCTCGAAAACAAGAAGCAACTATGATGGTGATTTTCCCTGCTTTTGGCGTGTGAAGGGGCGATAGGGATGGAATCAGCGTCACCTACTGAATTCCCGGAGGCATGCCACAACGTTCTGGACAACGGTAGTGGGCTACTGTGTTTCCATTGGCTGTCCCTTCACAGGGCGCCATATTTGAACAGCTGACCATTCACGCTACACAATGGCAATGGCGTCCTGTATTAGCCAGCCTTCCTGCGCAGGCTGGCCAATCATAATGCCAGTGCGTTGTCTAATCAGTGTGTTTGGGGCGCGGAATACACCAGTCTGTCACGCCTATGTTCTTGCGGCACTAACCATGTACGCCCACATTCCTCTGGGGATTGTGGCGTGTGAAGACAAGCGCCTTCGGCATTCTGAGGCAACCATGGAAAATGTGTACGCGCACGTTAGGTTGCCTCCGAGCGCCGCCAAAAGTTGTGGCGTGTAAAGGTACCCTAAATGATAGGACTTAATTTGGAAAGGCACACACCTGTCTATATAAGACCTCACAGCTCACATTGCATGTCAGACCAAATGAGAATCATGAGGTCCAAGAAACTGCCCAAGTAGCTCAGAGACAGAATTATGGCAAAGCACAGATTTGGCCAAGGTTACAAAAGAATTTCTGCAGTACTCAAGGTTCCTAAGAGCACAGTGGCCTCCATAATCCTTAAATGGAAAAGTTTGGGACCACCAGAATTTTTCCTAGACCTGCTGTTCAGCCAAACTGAGCAATCATGGGAGAGGAGTTGGTGAGAGATGTAAAGAAGAATCCCAAGGTCACTGTGGCTGGCTCCAAAGATGCAGTAGGGAGATGGGAGAAAGTTCCACAAAGTCAACTATCACTGCAGCCCTCCACCATTTGGGCCTTTATGGCAGAGTGGCTGGATGGAGACCTCTCCTCATTGCAAGACATATGAAATCCTGCATATAGTTTGCAAAAAAACACTTGAAGGACTCCCAGACTGAGAAATAAGATTCTCTGGTCTGATGAGACAAAGGAAGACCTTTTTGGTGATAATTTTAAGTGGTATGTTGGAGAAAACCAGACACTGCCTATCACCTGCCCAATCCAATCCCAACAGTGAAACATGGTGGTGGCAGCATCATGCTATGGGGGTGTTTGTCAGCTGCAGGGACAGGACACTGGTTGCAAATGAAGGAAACATGAATGCAGCCAAGTACAGAGATATCCTTAATGAAAACCTCTTCCAGATTCTCTGGACCTCAGACTTGGCCGAAGGTTCACCTTCCAACAAGACAATGACCCCAAGCACACAGCTGAAATTACAAAGCAGTGGCTTCACAACTCTGTGACCATTCTGACTGGCCCAGCCAGAGCCCTGACCTAAACCCAATTGAGCATCTCTGGAGAGACCTGAATATGGCTGTCCAGCAACGTTCACATATCAACCTGACGGAACTGAGAGGATCTGCAAGGAAGAATGGCAGAGGATGCCCAAATCCCTGAGCAAAAGTTCTGAATATTTATGACCATTTGTTATTTCAGGTTTTTTTTTTAATAAACTTGCAAAAAATGTCTACATTTTTGTTTTTTTCGGTCAAGATGGGGTCGCAGACTGAACATTATTGAGAAAAAATGAACTTTTTTTAAATTTACCAAATGGCTGCAATGGAAACAAAGAGTGAAAATTTAAAGGGGTCTGAATACTTTCTGTACCCATTGTATTGTAAATTATCTGCAATAAAAGATGTTTGAATCATTTGTCATGATCCTCGGGATCTCTTTATCTGTCCACTGTGATAGCGCATTATTACCTCTGTACTTGTTCTCTTCTATTCTAATTTGAAGACTGTAATTCGGAATATGATTGGTCGAGGATAATACAGCAGTAATCACAGTTATCATGATGTTCTTAAAACGATAGCTCTCCAGGAGAATACCCTGCGTCTACCACCACTATTCTGATTTTCTTATAAACAGTTATGCCTTTTTTCTTGTTTTTTTTCGCAATGTTATATATTAAAATATAGCACGTTAAAAGTGAATGTATTGGTTGAACCAATTGCTTTAATGGTAATCTGTCATTAAGATCAACCCTCTTAAGTTGTCTATATGGGCATGCAGCTCACAGGAAACAGAATACAATGATACCTTGATATCTGCGATTGAACTGATATCTTAGTCCTTGTGCTGACGCTGCATTTTTCATCCTTTTTTTTTTACTGAGTTTTTGGTGAAATCTGCATCAAAAACGCAAGGTGTATAGTAAAGGCAGAAAAGTCTATGAGACTTCAGAAGTGCTGTGTCCACGCTACATTTTTTTTTAACAGTCCATATTTGTTGCAGATTTCGGATGCAGAAAAATCTGCAACATGTCAATTATTGATCAGTTTTTGAACAGCATTTTTCTCCATTGACCCTATTTTAACCATGTAAATATGCAAGAAATACCATGGGTATTCAGACAGTTTGTATTTGGCATGTATTTTGGGTGTATTCTCCATGTTTTTAATAACAAAAATGCAAGAGAATTGCAGGATGTGAAGTCACCAGGAGCGGCAATAGGAAACACCACCATTTTCGAAATTTTGCAGGAGATTTGATGAAGGAAGGAAACCACAACAATGCTGTAAGTGGATCAATGTTGGATGGCTTATTTAACTGGTGAGTATGTACCGCACAACAAAAAACACACTAAAATAAATGTATTTTAACTAAAAAAACACATTTTAGTTTTTTTATTAATTGATAACTTAAAAAAATATGTAGGTCTCTGCTGTATTTTCTACTGCCAGCACAGGTAAAGCAGGCAGCTACAGGCTGCCAGCCCCTCGCTGACTGGTTTTTCTTAGCTGGCAATCAAAATACAGGGGAGCACGATGTTTTTTAAATTATTCTAATAAATAATTGTAAAAAATCCAGCATGGGCTCCATCATATTTTTGATTGGCAGCCAAGGTAAAATCAGGCAGCTAGGGGCTGTAATTCTCAGCAGGTGAGGCCCATGCTTTCTGGGCCCTTCCCGCCAAAAAATGCAGCCTGCAGTGACCCCCAGATTAGGCGCCTCCATAAGAGATGCCAAAACTGGCGCTCTTCCAGCTGCCCTGGTGTGGTGACAGACTGAGTAATAAGGGGTTAATGTCAGATGAGTATTGCCAGCTGACACTAAGCCCAGATTGATAATGTCAGGCCTCTATGAAACTCGCCATTGCCAATCTATAAGTAAATAGTAAAAAAAATCTAGACAGAGATAAATAAAACTCACAGACAACCCTATTTCCTGACTTTATTAACCCAAACATACCCTCCGATGGTTTAAAACTCCTACCTACATCGGAGAGAATGTCCCCCTGGTTGCCGTACCAATAACTCTCGTTTATGTTAATGTGTTCGTTTTTCATTTAAAAACATTTGTTGCAGATGTTTAATGCAGAATTTGCTGAACAAGATAAGCAACGTAGGCACAAGGCCTTACTCCAGGGAAATCTACATTTTTCTTAATATTGAAATGAGCTGTTAAGATATAGATATAGATATCCTGGAGAATCTGCTTCCGGAGGTCATATTTAAATAAGAAGGGGCGTTACCAATGTGAGACATGTAATGACTGAGTGTCTGCCCTCCTCATCTACATGTCTCACACAAGTAACGCCTCCATTTATTTAAAATAAACTCTGGAGACAGATTCTGTGGGAGATCTGTCTCCGACTCATAGTTTTTAACAGCTCATTATCATATAAGAAAAATGTGGATTTCTGTGGTTAAGTCATTGGATCACAGATATTAAGGTATCATTATTATCTTCAGCTTCTATGAACTATATGCCCATATATTTAATTCTTTAGGCAATCCCAAAAAAATAAAGCGCATATGTTTTGGACTACTTTGGGCCTTCATCAGTGTGTGGATTTCTATGTTTTGAGAGCTCAAGTTGCTGACCCATTGCTGGTATGTGTCTGCATTGCATTTCTGACTTTACAAAATTATGCTTAGGCTCAAAAGTTGTGGAAAATAAATCTTTATATGCCATTTGAAGCGAAAGTAGTGACATTCCACTTTACTTTTGATTCTATCAGCTTTAAAAAGAGTCCCTATTGCAACAGTTATCTCCATTCACTACCTCCAGGTACTGTCTTTATTATTATTTTATCATATCCATCATTCATTAGTTTGTTTTTACTGTCATCATCCTTTTAATCAAAACAGGCAGTGTTTCCAGGGTCACAGTTCATGGGTAATCTTTGTTACACTTCAATGAGATGTGAATTGCACCGTCTGAGTGCAGGCCGGAAGCACATTAGCTGTGTACATAATACAAATTGAAAATGCAAAGATGTATTTAGAGTATATTTGTCCAAAGTATGTCATATCACAATAACATAAGGTAGCTATGCTTTTCTATGAGCATTGAAAGGACGAGCCTAATGTAATGCCTATTATAACTGATAAAAGTCAGCAAACATTGTGAAAAGCATGATAAAAGTTATAGAATTAGGCAGCACAGAGAAGGGAATAGAAGAGGAGAGTCATCTGTGGATGTGTGAGATGTGGATTAATAGCCTTTCATGTCATATCCTGGACGTATGCCATTAAAGGGTTGTCCGAGAGTATTATAAATTCTGTGTATCATCTAGGCTGCAAAATGCTAACAGTTTGTAGTTTACGCCCTGTCAGCATTTTGTATGGTTACCTAGATATCAGCATTCAGTGTGTGGAGGAGCAGCTAGACCCTGACCAGAGGCATGTTTGTTTTGGAGCTTCGGTGTCACCTCCCGTGTCCTACAAGCATGCCCCAAGTCTACAACAAGCACACCCCAGTCCCCGGCCTCCTACAAGCACTCCCCACACTCCAACAAGTACCCCCCCAGTCTACAACAAGCACACCCCAGTCCCCAGTCTCCTATAAGCACTCCCCACACTCCAACAAGCACGCCCCTACCAGGCTCCAGTATGATTACCCACTCCCATTCACTTATGTAAATTCTGAACCGCATTGCACTAAGGGGTCATCTCCTGCTGCAACACTGTGCCGAAACTACAGCTGTGTGAAGGAGATGACCTCTCTTTGCAGTGCTGCTGTGTGTGTGCTCACCTCCTTCCCTGTGCCCACGCTGTCTCTGAAGAGATTTTCACAGCTCCCCCAACCCCTAAGTAAAGCAGAATAAGTTCATTCACAGAGGGGAATGGCTGTGGCAGTGAGGATCTCATCAGAGACACACACAGCAGCACTGCAAAGAGCGGTCATCTCCTTCACACAGCTGTGGATTCGGTACAGTGTTGCAGACAGTAGATGACTGCTCAGTGCAATGTGGTTCAGAGTTTACATAGGTGAATGGGGGTGGTCATGTTCGAGACTGGGGGGGGTGTTCTTGTAGGAGACTGGAGGGGGGCGTACTTGTAAGAGACTGGGGCATGCTTGTAGGAGACTGGGGACAGTGTGTGTAAACAACAAGTAGTGACACTTACAGGCTCCAAAAAAAAGCACGCCTCTAATTGGGGGCTGAGGGTGCTCTTCCACAAGCCGAAAGCTGATATTTAGGTAACAATGCAAAATGGTGACATGGTGTAAATTACAAAAAGTTACAATGTTGCAGCCTAGATGTACACATAGATTTTATAAAAAGCCCGTACAGCCCCTTTAACAGGCTGCAGAAATAACACTGTAAGGCCCCTGTCACACTAGCTTTTTTGCCCGGATCCGGCGGATCCGGACAGAAAAACGCGTCTTCCAAGGGTCCCACCTAATGGGCGCACTTGCAGCACTCTTGGCGGCAAGCCCCATGCATTGTCTATGGGGCTTGCGGTAAGGTGCGGCAGATGCGGCCGCGTAAAAAAACACGGTCAACAGCGTTGATGAAGGGACCTAATGGTCCCGTCACACAGCACGACCTGGCCAGCGATGTCGGAAGCGATGCGCGGGTGCCCGCTCGGTTCCGACATCGCTGGCCAGCTGTCACACAGCATCGCTGCGGCCGGCGACACCGCAGCGATGCGGGCGGTGACATCGCTCGCTGGGCTGGGCTTAGCCCAGCGAGCGATCTGCAGCAACGCTGCGGTATAGGCTGGATCGCCGCCGACATCGCTCTGGCGATGTCACACGGCGCGATCCAGCCTTATCGCAGGTCGCAGGTTGACAGGTTTACGGTTCTTCCCGTAAACCTGTCAACCTGCGACCGGCGATAATACGCGGTCGCGCCGCTCGTTTACACAGCGCGACGTCGCTAGCGACATCGCTGATACGTCACTTTTTCGGCGATGTCGCTAGCGACGTCGCCAGGTGTGAAGCCACCATAAGACGTCTCGAAAACTCGCCTGGTAACATCACTTATTTTATGTTTGTTGGCCATTAAAAGGTATCACAACTACAAGATTGTTATCTTGTTTCTCTCACTGAGAGCAATCAACATCTTCATTAAAAACACTGAACAATTGACAAGCTGCAGATTTAACTCTGCTGCCAATCTGCAAGGAATCCATAAGCAATTTGTTCAAGACAACAGGAATTTTTATCTTTTTGGGACAATCCTCTAAGTTTTGTGACAAAACTGAAAGAAAATGCAACGTATGCACAGACTGTTCAGTTCTATCATGGCCCAATCTTACAGCAAACACCTGTTTTTCACCAGCAGAGGGCAGCGGCTGTCAGTATATACACTTTTTCGGTAACTGCTAGCCACTTCTGCTTGGCCAAACACATTGTATACAGTTAGGGCACAGAAACCATTACATAGGACCAGAAAAATGACCTGATGTCAGATCTGAGCCAATGATATGGTACACACATTACAAGAGAGATATTTTCTTTTGGTAAACAGAAAATTGATAATGACAATCTTTTGGCGTTCAGAGTGCAGGTATCACTTATAATCATTTCATCTTTTTTTTTTTTTTTTCCAGATTTCACCTTTGCACTACAGTATTTTTGGCAGTACAGTTTGGAACATGGAAATAGATTTTTTTCCCCTGTATCGTTCCCTGAGTGCTAAATATGCAGCTTGTATCTGTTCTCGTGATCTGGTGTTATGTTGTCAGCTCCACTGAAGTTTCATTGGCATAGTTAAATGTGTGAATCAGGGCCGGGACAGGGTATTTTGGTGCCTTAGGCAGACGAAACCTATGGTGCCGTGCCCCAGATGAACCCTCACTCCCCAAGTAAAGGAATGGGTCTAAGAGACTAAGATAAATGGACCCCTAATGCACCCCCTCCTAATCCAATGGGTACCTTTTTCACTAAAAAGATGAAAGCAAACAAATAGTAAACAAAAGTGATGTACCGTATATACTCGTGTATAAGCCGACCCGTGTATAAGCCGACCCCCCTACTTTTGCCCCAAAAATCTGGAAAAACCTATTGACTCGTGAATAAGCCGAGGGTGGACCCCAGCACAGGTATACGGCCCCCAGCAGTGTGGTATACAGGCCTCCCCAGTGGTAGTATACAGCAGCCCCAGTGATAGTATACAGATTCCCCAGCAGCCCCAGTGGTAGTATACAGATTCCCCAGCAGCCCCAGTGGTAGTATACAGGAGCCCCAGCAGCCCCAGTGGTAGTATACAGATTCCCCAGCAGCCCCAGTGGTAGAATACAGGAGCCCCAGCAGCCCCAGTGGTAGTATACAGGAGCCCCAGCAGCCCCAGTGGTAGTATACAGCAGCCCCAGGGGTACATATAGCAGCCCCCAGGGGGTACCCAACAGCCCCCTGGGGGTACCCAGCAGTCCCCTGGTGGTACCAACAGCCCCCAAAAGCTGGCACTGTCCCCCCTTGTAAGGGCCCCCCCCCCCGCTGCTTATACATTACCATCCCGGTGTTCTGATTGGCGCCGCTCCTCGGTGCTGCGTCTTCATCCTCCCGTCCGCGCTGGCTGCATCCGGGATCTCCGGCCGTCGCGCGATGACGTCATATCGCTGCGACAGCCGGAGATCCCGGATGCAGCCAGCGCGGACGGGAGGTTGAAGACGCACCGAGGAGCGGCGCCGATCAGAACACCGGGATGGTAATGTATAAGCAGCGGGGGGGGGGGGCCCTTACAAGGGGGGACAGTGCCAGCTTTTGGGGGGCTTATATGAACTGCTTCCCCCTGCCGCTGATTGACAGGGGGAAGCAGTGCATATATAATGAGGCGGCGCCCCACGTGACGCTGGCCACCCTCAGCACGCAGGTCACCCCCCCTCCAGCCTCCACGCCCGGAAACCAGCCCCCACTTCATGTACGTATAGACCGTGTATAAGCGAGGGGGGACTTTTCAGCCCAAATTTTGGGCTGAAAAACTCGGCTTATACACGAGTATATACGGTACTTTAGAGGAGAGGCTCAACAGGGAGTGTGTTTTCAAAGTTATATATAGAATCATTAATTGTTTGGAAATCAATTACACAATAAAAAAGGGCAAATGGTGATATCCGTACCTGACATCCTATATTATAATATCAGACCCAAGTTCAGTCATGGAAACTAATATAACTTAACTACAGTTTAATGTGGGCCAATTGGTTTCAAGTAAGCTGTCCAGCATTTGGCAGATACCCTTATAAAAACTAAACAGACCCCATTATTAATAAAGGGATACATATGATGATGTTAACATACGTCATGCTATAAATACATTTTGCAACAAAACTAATGATGGTTCTGGTGCCTTATTTCTGTACCGATGGTGAATATGGTGACGTTTTCATGTACTGATGATGGTTTTTGTATGTCATATTCTTGTACTGATGGTGGTTCTGATGCTATATTCATGTAGTAATGGTTGTTCTGGTGCTGTATCCATGTACTTCTGATGGCTCTGGTGATGTATTCATTACGAGAACTATCATCAATATATGAATGTGAAACCAAAATTCTCATCAATACATACCGGCACCATTAATAGTTCATAAATACAGCACCAGAACCATAATCAGTAAATAAATAGGTCACTAGAGCTACCATCAGTATATGAATACATCACAAGAACCACTATCAGTAAGTAAATACAACACTACGGTAGTACCATCACCAGTACACATATACATCACTAGAACGACCATCAGTATATGAATGCATCACCAAAACCACCAGCAGTACATTGCAAAATATTAATCAGCACATGAATAAATCATGAGAACCACCATCAGTAAATAAATACATCACCAAGCTTAGTACAGCACTCAATTTTTTTTTTTTTTTTCCAAATATCTTTATTAGATTTTCTTGGTTATCATAGAAATTACAATAAGTCCAGTAAATGATTCTATTACATCCAACAACCTCCATCCAAAAAGAAAAGTGCCCCAACAATAGACCCTCCAAATCTAAATAACCCCTCCCACCCACCCCTTTAGCACCACATCATCTCACTCCATCAGATATCCCTGCAGTCTATAGTCTTCCGTCTCGCCTAGCTCTATGACTATCAGCCCTACTGCAATTCCAGACGGCCCAAAGATCCCCTTAGTTGCTCTGTCAGGTACCATTCTGAATTTTTGAAAGGTGTGACCACTGATTTTACCTCAGTGTCCGTTAGGCAATGCGTAATAAAATTCCTCCACTTTTTGAAAAATTTTGTCGGCAACTTATCTTTGTTTGATTCCGCCTCTATTCTTTCCAGTGTCATTGCTTTCTTTATATCTGATATTATTCCCACTCGAGACGGCGGGGTAGCCTCCAACCATGCCCTGAGTATCACCCTTTTAGTAAGGATCGCTATGGTATGCAATAATTTCTGAACTTCTCTGGGTCCGTGAGAACTTGTAATGCAATGAAACAGCCATCCCTCCCTCCCCAATATTGTCCCCATGCCCGTCACCGACCTAGCCATGCTCTCTACGAACTCCCACAGTGGGCGAATTTTAGTACATTCCCACATCCCATGTAGCAGATCTGTATCTTCTGTTCCACACCTCGGGCATGACTGCCGCCTGTCAGTATCAGTGTTTTGTGTATAGGTCCTGAACCCATAAATTGCCGAGTGCATGAACCTAGCACTCAATTTTAATGTCAAGTCAGTCTCTTATACATTTGTATCTCATGAACTGACAACTCCCAGTATGTTTTTAACAATGGTAATGGAAAGGAGTTGCTGGTAGTTGTTGTTACCAGTATTTATCAGACTGCGGACCATACATGAACTACATTACTGATGAGTCATAGTCAGTATCGACAAGTAAACATTTACCTCCAGGTATCTTATAGGTGACATCTTCTCTGATTGAGTTGTTTCTTTATTTTCATCTCCCTCTTGTTCAGGCGCCATAACTTTTCACATCCACAGCTTTGCCCTTAAAAATAAGAATGTTATTACAATACCCTGAGTATAACAATATCTGTTCATATTGACCTAAATAGGCATCCAATGATATAAGAACTCCACACTGGCTACCTTAATAACATATAATAATAATAATAATCTATAATCACCACACTGACTGCCATTATCAGATAAAACTGACACACCATCCGCCCTTATGAACCACAGCCTATAATATGGCTGTCATCTCTTCATTGTTTTCACACACACACTCTCTATATCTGCACATTCTCCCCCGTCGTTCTAAGTTCTGTACATACTGTACCACCATTTTACACTACGACATTACCATATCCATTCTGTGCCCCCTTTTCACTCTATGTCTTCATATTGCCAACCACGTTGTCTTCTCCAAAGTATACCCCCTGCTCACATTGTCCCACTATAGGGTATATGTACATCGCAGCCCCCTATGCAGAATAATGTCCCCACAGTCCCCCTATATAGTGTTATGTTCCTGCATCCAAGGTATAATGTCCCCCACAACTCCCAGAATAATATTAGTTTCCTATATAATATAATGTCCCCACAGTCAGCCCCTCTTGTACTGTCCCTACAGGCAGCTCCACATATGTCCCCACAGCATGCCCATGTTTGTCACCACAATCATATCCTCATATGTGTCCTTGTAGCCAGCCCCTTTTACGTCCCAACATCTAGCTGGGAAGCAGAGCTCTGGCAGAGAGAGGGTGAGCTCACCTCTCTGCCTGCACCGCAGTAGTCAGTGTGCTGAATGCCTGCGGCCATACGAAGGTGGAATTAGAATTTTGTTCAAACAAGAAAAACACCAGAATAGTTGTAAATCCCTCATGTTAGTTCTTATGATAGTCCTGTCCCACTCTAGTGTAATTATTAGGACAGTAAAGTGAACACTCCATACCGAATTAGAGTTATTTACACTTTTATTTATCATAAAACCTCAATGACAATACAAAACAAGTTTACATGTAGCAATGGTGAGGAGATACAAGGATAGTGCCACGCTCAGATAGTAACACAAGGCTGATAACTCAAGGAGAAAATGTAAACTTGCATACAGATACCAAGGGCTTAATTTAATCACAAGCAGTTACTGCAGTGCAAACTCTCAAACCTCAGACTCACCCATGATGCCCTGTATGCTGTGTGCCGCTCCTGAGCCCAGCCTCAGTGCCCTGGAACGTGAAACCCCCAACGCATGTTTCATGTTGATCGCTTTGTCAAGGGGTGCAGCACACAGCATACAGGACATCATGGGTGAGTCTAACGTTTGAGAGTTTGCACTGCAGTAACTCCTTGTGATTAAATTAAGCCCTTGGCATCTGTATGCAGGTTTACATTTTTTCTCTCCTTGAGTTATCCTTGAGTTATCAGCCTTGTGTTACTATCTGAGCGTGGCACTATCCTTGTATCTCCTCACCATTGCTACATGTAAACTTGTTTTGTATTGTCATTGTGGTTTTATGATTCATAAAGGTGTAAATTATTTTGAACATAACTCCTAGTGAATTTCACTGTCTAAGGCCATACAAAGGTGGCTGGCAGTGGCAACTGCAAGTATTACACAATATCACTTGCCCCCCGAAAATTTCACCCCCCGTGGGAGGTAGGAGGTAGCGCCATAGGAAGGTGCTTACCCTGCCTATCTGTCGTCGTGAACCTGGTGTGAATAAATATTGGTGAAGATCTGATGGTACAAGACACAGAAGAGCCTCTGGAGATTGTGGTGCCCATCTCCTTTCTGCTCCTTTTAATCACAGGCATTAGAGCACTTAGAGAACCAATAAAATGAATGTGTGAGAATCATTTAGGATGGTTGACTCCATGTTATACTGTGTCTAATGGCGGGTTTACACGCCGCGATATCGGCGTCCAACTCCGATCCAACTCCGACAAAAAGTCACGTGGTTCGTGAGTTGGACCCGATATCGCTCGCGCGTTGTACGGTTTGAACGTACAACGCGATCCTGGAACAATGCCAAAACGATATCGGGGTTGAATGAGCATGCTCTTCAACTGCCCAATATCGCATGGCCGTTGTAGCCGGATCGTTGCGTGTAAACATCCAACTACGATGTGTACTCGCAACTCACCCATTAACTCCCATGTTAAATGGTCGTAACTGGGTTGGTGGGCGTACACATCGTAGTGACGTTGTTTCCCGATATCGCAGCGTGTAAACCGCCGATGCGATATCGGGAAAAGTGTCAAAAAATGCGCGCTCCCGCGCCGTTGTATACCGATATCGTCCCGATATCGGGACGTGTAAACCACCATTACACATGAAATGACCTGATTAATTACAGCCATCATTTCACCCAATAAACAGACTAATTCTATGGACATAGATGGTGATGGCAGAGGAGACATCCATCCGTCTACCCCCTCGAGTATGTGATGCTTTACTATTTATTTGTTTAGTAACCTAGGAAGATGAATGCCATTCTTACTGTTTTTGATTAGATAAATGCTTTACATACTTAACAGCAGTCCCTCTTTTTTCTGGTGTTTTATTCTTACCTGGCAGGGACTGCTGCAGGCCGTGAATTTAGATATCAATTAGGGTGCATCCTTACGATCAGGAGACGCAGCGCTTTGGACGCAGCGTCGTACAGTATCAGCATAGTGGATGGGATTTCAAGAAATTCCATCCTCACTATGCATAACCTGCCCGCAGCGTCTTTGGAGCTGCGGTGCAGGTTGCCGGGAGTCCGCTCCTCCGCAGCATGTTTATTTCATGCAGCGGAGTCGGAAGCGGCTCCCATCAGGTGACTGCAGGGAGAAGCCGCCCCGCACCCGCCGCACACGGTGAGTACAGGGCGGCTGGGGTCTCCCTGCCGCCACCCGCGGCTTCACTCAGGTCCGGAGGAGCTGCGTCCAACACGCAGCTCCTCCGGACCGTGAGGACATACCCTTATATATCATGTGCGATCATAGCAGTTGTGACTCTCATAACCATTCTAGGTGAGCGAAACCATACCCCCTTTGTTCTGATTTTTAATGTACAGATACTAGTGCATCTCAGAGAATTAGAATATCATCAAAGATCAATGTAATATTGCCATGTGTCAGGGTGACTGGGAGCTCTGAAACACGTTGACTAATAAATCAATATTATATTCACCCTTTGACGTCTCGTGGAATACGGCAGCACACTTTTTAACCCTCAGTCCTCCCTACTTTAATTTTCTTGAGATAATGACCTTTGGCTTTCATTGGCTGTAAGCCATAATCATCAACATTAACATAAATAAACCCTTGAAGTAGATCACTCTGTAATGACTCTATATCATATATGTTTCAGTTTTGGTATTGAATCAGTGAAATAAATGAACTTTTTGATGAAAGTCTAATTCATTGAGATGCAGTAGTTAACCCTTTTGTGCGCTGGTTTCTTTTCCAGTGTTTGCAGGCACAGTCTTTAGGGAGTTGTCCAAATTCATAGTTGCTTTTTTTTTTTTGCTCTATTGTATTTTTGTTCCTTTTTTACACTTTTTAAAATTCACATGATCTTTTCAATATGCTTTACCATTGCAAGCACACTGTACTTCATTTTTTTCTACTCTGCGGCACACTCCACCCATGTAAATACATCAGAAGAGTAATCCAGTATGTGATTGCTGTACCGATGACTGATCTAACAGAAGATGTTCCTGATGGTATGAAATATTATACTCCTTCACAAGAAGCATAGTAGACAATAATCTGCCAAGTACAGGCAAGTGACTTTTATATTTGTAGTAGTAAAATAAATATAATCCCTTTTGAAAAGAAGGATTACTGATCATTTAAAGCACGGCTGATACACTGAGGTTAGATCATGTCACAAATCTCACTCACCTTTACATGTTTAAAAAAAATGTTGAATGAAAGTGTTTTTGTTTTTGTTTTTTAATTCTTTTTTTATTAAGTTTCACAAATAACATACAGTTGTGTAACATAATATTCCACACATGTAAAGCCTGTAAAGTATAAATTGTCCATTCATGAAGACATGCGTCTCAGGCCTCTCTGTATTCTATGTGGCGTTACACGTGTCATTGTCTGTATTTAGTAAGTATGTGAGCTTAGTATAGCAAGACTTTAACCCCCCCAAAAAGAAAAAGAAAAAAGAAGAAAAAAATAAAAAGAGAAAACAAGAAAGAAATGAAAAAAACAGAAAAAAAAGAAGAAAATTAAGAAAAAAAAAAAATAGAAAGGAACATGACCCCTTCACCCACCTCTGCCCACCCCTCAGCTCCCACCCTATAGAAATGCTAATAACCGTTCCACTTATTAATAACTAGCTCCGCCACCCCGCCCAGCGACCACTACCACAATACCGGTCATGCGTTATGGTTGTTTCTCATAGTGCCCGTGACCTTCAGTGGGCCAAGCGTGTCATGTAAGTCTTCTGAGTTATACCATGCCATGTTAAGGACGGGATGTCACCTCCAGAAAGTTGAGCTATTATGAAAGGTCTCCATGTCTCAAAGAATTAAGTTAGGCTAGGGTCACACATAAGCCCTTGGTCCGTTTTTGACATCCGTTTTTGCATTTTTTTTTTCTAAGTCCAAAAACTGATGCAAAAACAGATTATATGTAATAAATACCCTATCCGATTTTTTCTGCACCAAAAAACGTTCCTAGGAGATTTTTTAAACCCAAAAACGTTGATAGGAACGTTTTTGGGTGCAGTAAATAAACATATCAGTTTTTTTAACATGAGGCCCTATGGAAAAACGCATCTGTTTTTTTAGAGCATTGTTTATGTAAAAAATGGCAAAGTCCCAAAAATGTCCAGGGGCACAGGAGGCACAAAAAGCAGCCTAGCAAAAACGGATTTGGCATGGAAAACACTTCCAAAAACGGATTGATATGTGTGACCCTAGCCTTAGTTGTTCTGGTGTCCCTCTGTCCCCTTTTGCTTCCACCTTCTCAACCAGCATTGCCCCCCTCAGATCAGTCAATAGTTACGGTAGCGTCGGTGCTGCTGCTGTCAACCAGTGTCGTAATATCATTCAGTATATCAAATTGAAACTTTTGAGCAGCACCAAAAACCGGGTGCAAATCTGTCCAACAAGCCACTCCTTGTAAATATATGCGAAAAAATGACAGCAGCACTCCAACAAATCTTCAATAGCCTTTAATCGGCCTGCAGGGCGACCCGCGACGTTTCAGCCACCACGTGGCTTTTGTCTAGCAACTAGTCTCAGCCCCCTTACTTCCTTTTAAAACCCACACAATTTACATAATAAACATAATATATACATCAATTACACCCTTTAAACCGTCTACACATTATACATTCTAGGTGCAGACCTTCCAATACCCTATACCCGACCATACACTAGTGAAATGTGACATTGATTACATCATTTACAGTACATCAAAGCTGCTTATTCACATAATGCCTCTTTCATGCACTTAATTGGTTGATCCTCATCCCAGGTGGTGTGATGACAGTTACACTTGCGGTCTATTATGGTTATTAATGGCCCAAACATGCATAGCCCCATTCCTCACCACTCCATGATGCACGCTGCCGAGTCCGTCGCGTCGGAAGTGACGTCATTCCATGTGCGTCCCGCTTCTATGTTGCTAAGGAGCACAAGAAGCCTTACGGGCGCCATCTTACTAACGTTCGCGCATGCGCGCTACACTCCGACGCGGGTTTACAACCCCGAGACTTCTTGGCTGCGGCCGCTCCTGGCTACACTCATAATAACAGCTCGAAACCTTCCTATAACGCCTCATACAATGTCACCGTATAAATTATATAGTTTTTTAATAGTTTTTGATGCTTACATGTTTGTTAACTTATAATAGGCTGCATATCTATTCTATATCACTAGGGGGTGCCAGAACAACCATACCAACACACATCCCTTCACCAATAGGCCAGCAAACTGCACCTTATCCAGTGCAAACCAGGGGGTTAACATACTCCACCTCTTGGCCATTCCAGCTCCCCGGGGACCACTCATCTCCACCGATCACATTCTGGCCAAAACCCCCCTATTCATAGATATTGCACCACAAACCACATATTATTCCTTTATATTCAATTTTTAATAAAGGTGACAATAATAATATCCACATGGCGCTTACATATACAGCCAATCCATGTGCAAGAGCATTGATCAAAAATTCTTAATCCAAAAAAAAAATTAATCCAAAACAATTCTTGCCAAGGAGCATTGAGCGAAAAAACCATTTTTTTGGGGCATAGTTACATGAAAGGGGCACTCCTCATATATGACCGTTTGGCACGTCTATCACCCCCCGATGGGATTCTTGAGGATTTTCAACCATGATACTAGTCACTGTTTGTACACTCACACTGTCTAATAACCTGTTTTTGGTTTCTTCCAGCACCGACACTTGGGTTGAAAATCCTCAAGAATCCCATCGGGGGGTGATAGACGTGCCAAACGGTCATATATGAGGAGTGCCCTTTTCATGTAACTATGCCCCAAAAAAATGTTTTTTTCGCTCAATGCTCCTTGGCAAGAATTGTTTTGGATTAATTTTTTTTTTGGATTAAGAATTTTTGATCAATGCTCTTGCACATGGATTGGCTGTATATGTAAGCGCCATGTGGATATTATTATTGTCACCTTTATTAAAAATTGAATATAAAGGAATAATATGTGGTTTGTGGTGCAATATCTATGAATAGGGGGGTTTTGGCCAGAATGTGATCGGTGGAGATGAGTGGTCCCCGGGGAGCTGGAATGGCCAAGAGGTGGAGTATGTTAACCCCCTGGTTTGCACTGGATAAGGTGCAGTTTGCTGGCCTATTGGTGAGGGGATGTGTGTTGGTATGGTTGTTCTGGCACCCCCTAGTGATATAGAATAGATATGCAGCCTATTATAAGTTAACAAACATGTAAGCATCAAAAACTATTAAAAAACTATATAATTTATACGGTGACATTGTATGAGGCGTTATAGGAAGGTTTCGAGCTGTTATTATGAGTGTAGCCAGGAGCGGCCGCAGCCAAGAAGTCTCGGGGTTGTAAACCCGCGTCGGAGTGTAGCGCGCATGCGCGAACGTTAGTAAGATGGCGCCCGTAAGGCTTCTTGTGCTCCTTAGCAACATAGAAGCGGGACGCACATGGAATGACGTCACTTCCGACGCGACGGACTCGGCAGCGTGCATCATGGAGCGGTGAGGAATGGGGCTATGCATGTTTGGGCCATTAATAACCATAATAGACCGCAAGTGTAACTGTCATCACACCACCTGGGATGAGGATCAACCAATTAAGTGCATGAAAGAGGCATTATGTGAATAAGCAGCTTTGATGTACTGTAAATGATGTAATCAATGTCACATTTCACTAGTGTATGGTCGGGTATAGGGTATTGGAAGGTCTGCACCTAGAATGTATAATGTGTAGACGGTTTTAAAGGGTGTAATTGATGTATATATTATGTTTATTATGTAAATTGTGTGGGTTTTAAAAGGAAGTAAGGGGGCTGAGACTAGTTGCTAGACAAAAGCCACGTGGTGGCTGAAACGTCGCGGGTCGCCCTGTAGGCCGATTAAAGGCTATTGAAGATTTGTTGGAGTGCTGCTGTCATTTTTTCGCATATCATTCAGTATAGCTAGATTAGTTTTAAGAGGTTAAAACTTAACATTTAATTAAAATTACTAAAAGGACTAGAATGTCCACACATACTATACACGTGACAACCCGCCGTGCTCCAAAATGTCACAACTTAAAAAACTCTGTTATTATACTAAGAGTTATGAGTCATTTGAAGGTGTTATCTATAGAGCTCATCCTGCCCCTTGATACCGTCCACCTTCAAACCATATGTCAGTTTTAGATATGCTGGTGTAGTTTTTTCACCACCTTATATCCTACTGGCACATATATCTGCACATGGAAAAGTGTAAAAGCCCCCTTCCCCTATATACAGGAAAGGTCTCACCAGCTTTCTTCCATCCAAGCAAGAGACAAATTGAGTTCCTTCATTCCAGGAGGTCCTTCTACCAATGACAGCCTGGTGCTGAACTCTCAATATCATTCATTTGTTACCACCATACTCCACTCCCTACGCGTTTCGGATATGGTATCCTCATCAGGGGATGTGTGGCTCAGTTCTTAGTGGGGTCCTAATCCTAGGTGCCCCCTATATATATATCTTCAACATACAGACCACTGAGCTAGGCTGGAGACATATACCATCACAGGGGGCACCTAGGATTAGGATACACTGATTTCCGCTATATCCCTAGCTAGTAGAGTGTCCAGTCCATGGTTTGAGCATTCCTTCCTTAAGTCATACGATGGAATAAATGCAGCATCAATTGTTCAAACTGTAGAGCATGGGAATGGTTAAGTCGCCACCTCCTTAATGTCTCTGTCGCCATCAACCACCTCCTCTCCTCCATCTGCATTAGATCCTGTAGTGTTTTAATGCCCTTAGCTCTCCAGACTTTAAAGAGTGTGTTGTCCTTGCCCTGGCTGAAGTCCGGGTGTCACCATGGACTAAGATATTTGGATATCTTCCAAGATAACCCGAGCTTGATTCACAGTGCCTTCCAAGCCCCCCTTGTGTCTTTGAAAATGATCTAATTTTTCACCCGAGGGTCCACTGTTGCCCCCGTTGAGTGCAAAATGGCTACTGGGTCCCATGGGATGCACCACTCTGACTCAAGTGTACAGTCTAAGTGTTTGCTAGTGTGTCTAAGTCTAAGTTATGTCTCATCAGACATGCTATGTTATAACCTTATATATTAGGTAACCCTAGTCCACCTTCGTCTCGCGTAAGCATCATGTAATTCTTGTTTTTTTACCCCTCCAAAGGAAGGCCGTAAAAGCTCTATTTATCCTATTTACATAGACATGGCGGAGTAAAAGAGGGATGGTCTGGAGTGGATAGAGGATCCTAGAGAAACTACACATCTTGATAAGGTGGCACCTCCCCAGCAAGGATAGTGGCAAAACTCTCCCCCTCTCCAGTTCTGTCACTATTTTGGTGATTAACGGGGTATAATTTAGTCTGTATATGTCTCTCTTATCTCTCCCCAGATATACTCCCAGGTATTTAATAGCCCTATTGGCTAGAGGGACATTGCAGAAGCATGCTTGAGTACCCCCGTCTCTCTCCACCTTCCTTCTAAGTCTTTTAGCGGGACTATCTTACACTTAGATTTGTTCAGGCGGAATCCAGATAGTTCCCTGAAGGCCTCCAACTGTGATAGAAGGCCAGGTAGATCTCTACATGCATCCGCCATCTAAAGTATGACATCATCTGCAAAGAAGCTGGATTTAATTTCCTTGCTGCCTATGTGGAGCCCCTGGAAGCTTTAGCCCTCATTTATGAACCATGATAATAGTTCGATCGCCAAATCAAATAGCTAAGGCGACAGGGGACAGCCTTGGCGTGTACCCCTTCCTGGCCGTATCACATCTAACAGGAAGCCTGATGTGCTCAGTCTGGCCCTTGGGTTTTGTAGAGTGCAAGAACGTCCTAAACGCCCCTTGCAGTCCCATCTTGTCTAGCACAGTTTCTAGCCTTGGCCAGCTGACGCTGTCGAACGCTTTCTCCATGTCCAACATGACCATGGCTGGGGCCCCCTCTGATTTGCCCTCCCTCAACCTAACCGCTTCCAGAACCATCATGGCCCTGCGTATGTTTCCGACCGCCAACCTACCCTTGACAAAGCCCGCTTGCTCCCGGTTTACCAAGTCTGAGAAGAAGAGCCAGCCGGTCTGCCATGATGTTAGCCATGATCTTAAGATCTTGGTTTATCAGCAAGATGGACCTAAAGCTGGCCAGTTCGTCTCACGCTTTGTCTCCCATGGAGAGAAGCTTTATGTATGTAGTGTTCATATGGTCTGGAATTTCTCGTCCTGATAGGAATCCGTTATATTGTCCTTGTAGGTGGGGTAGTATCTGGTCTTGCAGGATCTTATAAAAACCGGCCCCATAGCCATCTGGGCTCGGTGCTTTATGTTTGTTCAGGTTGGCTATTACCCTTGCTATCTTCTCTTATGTTATTCCTTCATTCAGACCGTCCAGGCCTCCTTCCATGACCGTCGGGAGTGTCACTGTCTGTAACCATCTCTCACCTGCCTGTTTGTCTGATGGACTGGCTCTGTACAAAGTAGCGTAATATTTTCCCAGAATGTCATTTATATCTCTGGGGTTGTTCGTCACAGAATTGTCTGGTCTTTTGAGTGCGGTTATGAGTGTCGTGCCTCGTTTACCCCTCGCTAAGTTAGCTAATAGCCTTATCCCTGTATTTGTATAGCTCGGCATCTCGTACGGATTTCCTAAAGAGCTTTCTCTTTTTAGCCCAGGTGATGAATTCTGTTTTGGCCTCCAGCCACAGTTGTTTCGTTCATGGGGAAGGCTCAGTCTGTGTACGTCCGCCTGACTGACTTGTCTGTATATAATGGGCATTTGTCATTTTCTTCGTCTTGTCGGTGTGGGCAATGATCTTGCCCTAAGGACCGCCTTAGCAGTCTCCCAAAACAGCGTAGGGTTGTCCTCCGCTTCTCTTTTGGTCACGTGAAAGACTGTCCACAATTCCCTTAGGGATTTAGCAAAGTCCTGGTCCCGCTGTAGGAAGTGGGGGAATCTCCACAGGATGTCCGTACCCCGTCGGAAGGCATCTCGCAGCATTAAAGTGATCGGGCTGTGGTCAGAAATTACCATGTCTTCTATTGTAGTCTCCTCTACCTTCTGAAGTATGTCTTCCTGCACTAGGAAGAGGTCAATGCTTGACCAGGTCTTTTTGCAGATGTGAGAAGTGTGTGAATTGGAAAATAGAGGGATAAAAGTGCTGGTGATCCGCGCTGCTGTGAAGAAAGACCAGATCAAAAGTCTGGTACAATGATATTCCTTTATTTTTCTGATGCATTTTGGAGCCTGCTTTTCTCCTTCCTCAGGGATTACAGATATCTGTCCCGATCCCTCCCTCCCAACCATCGCATTAGTAGCGACTAAAAAGCGTGGAAAAAGAAAGAAGAAAAAAAAGAAAAGTGACTACTTCATTACCGGCGATTCGCCTTCTGAGAAAGTGGGTACTTTGCCGGCCATGTAAAAAGAACAAATCAATAGCGGAACCCCATTTAGGGTTATGTCCTCTCGTTTTCAGTACCCCCCAATTTTGGGGGTCCTTGAGTCTCCGACTGTGTAATCCCCCCTCCTGCTCTCCTTTTTGCCCTGGCACCTTTCTGTTGGTATACCCACGTATATGGGTATGGAACGGTATGGCAGGTCACCCTATCCAGCCTATGTGTGTAGACTCCATCAAAAAATAGTCAGCGTGTACAAGACAAGAAGATGAAATAAAAAAAGGTAAAAAATAATAAATAAGAAAAAGAAAGAATACAAGATAAAAGAAAGAAAAAAGAAAAAAAAAGTAAAAAATAAAAGATAAAAAAAAAAAAATGAGGTAAATATTAGTACCAATGGGGAAGGGGGTGGGAAACACTCCCACCTCAGGATATCAGGATCAGCGATGGATATCTTAACATAGCCCGTCAGTCTTGCCAATCCATTGTAGGTGTCATCCCATCCAGCCCTGGTGGGGTGTTAGTCTCCTCGGCTTGTGGGGGCGCACTTTCCTCTTAGTAGGGGGTCGTCGCACTGGTTTGTTCGATGTTTGCCCAGGCCGACACTCGTCTTTCTGTTCTGCATCGTGATTCCTTGGGGGTCCTCTCTGCGGGCTGGTTGTAAAGGCACGCAGAGCCTCCTTGGGGTCCTTCCAAGATTTGAACGATTCGTCTGGGCCTCTTACCTTGAGTGTTGCTGGGTAAAGGAGCTGTAATTGAATGCTTCACACTTCGCTAAATGCTTTGCGCTTTTTAGTCACTTCTACAGAGAAGTCCTCAAAGAGGACCATCTTGTGGCCTTTGAGCATCAATGATTGGCTCCTGTTCCTAAAGATGCATAGTATTTTCTATTTTCTTTAAAGTTGAAGTATTTGGCGATAACTTGCCTGGGGCTCTGGGAGTGCGAGTTAACTTGTCAATTGGTATTATGGGCGTCGTGTGTCCCCCAGTTCAGTAGGCCTACTCTGTGTGCCCTTTCCACCTGTGCTGGCCTTGGAGTCCCAGGGCGTTGGGAAGGTCTAGCTCGCATATATCGTCCAGTTGTTGGGGCAGTATCGATTCTGGGAGGCCCACAATTTTGAGATTGTTCCTCCTCGACCTCTTTTACAGATCATCCATTTTATCTCTCATCCAACAGGACTGCTTCTGCGATAGTGTTAGGCTGTGCTCCATTGTGGCCAGCTTATCTTCCAAGTCTGACACACGCTGTTCTAGGTACTCCAGTCTGCTCTCATTTTGTGCAGAAATCTCCTGGAGCTCTTGCAATGCCTCTCACTGCCTCCCTCACCGCCTTTTTGATTTCGCTGGCCAGGAACTTTGCCACCTCCCTTGCCATAGACCTGCATTCTGTGGATGGGTATGAATCTGTATTTGGGTCCCCAAGTGTCTCTTCATCAGAATGCTTGCCCCCTCCCCGACTCCCTCTAGGATCTCCAGGGCCCCAGCCTTCTGACCACCGCTGATCCTAAGGCTCATTTGGTGCAGCACCTTTCTTCCGTGTGCTCTTAGGCACCGTCATCTTGCCGGCTCACGCGTCCATTCTTTGGTCTCCCACCACTGTGTCTTCCTCTCGCCGGCGCTTCGGAGCCACCGATTCATAATCCCGAGAGTGTCCCCCGTGCGGGCGATGTCTAGCGGTGTGTCAGTTGTTTGCCAGCGGGTCTTTTTTTGTCAGTCTGTGGCTTATCGGCATAAGGAGTGATTTCATGCCGTCATCTCCACTGGCACCGGAACCAGAAGTTGCTAATTCCATCTTGTAAGACATCAGTGTTATCAAGATGGATTAGAAAAGTATCTCATCTTTCAAGGGTGTTGTTGCCCTGGATGGCCACTAGGTGTCGACAGTTGCTGTAAGTTATGCACTATATGTATGATTTTGATGCTGGGTGCTCCGATCCTCCCTGTGATCGCCGGGGCTAGTGGTCGGTGTTTCCCGGGTGTTAGTAAAGGGGAACATCAGGGGCTGGAGCCGGGTATTTGCAAAAATATACAGTATTTTTACTTTATTTGCGGCCTGGGAGCAGGGGTAGTTCTCACATACGCCCTCCAGGATGGTGTCCAGGTCGCCCCCCTCGTAAGCCTGTGTGCCTTCTGCTTATATGTGGGGTTAATGGTGTATTGCTTCCCACTGGGGTTCTGTGGTAGTAGGCCAGGGGGAAAGGTGCCTCAATGTTAAATGGATTGGACCGGGATACCGATCAGGGTGGAAGCCACCTACCAGCAGTAAGGAATCCCACATAATACCCCTGGGAGCGGGCAGGGATGGTTTTGCCTAGGCCAAAGTTAGGTCTTCCGGGGGTGATGAAAGCACCTGGTGCCTGTGTAGGTAGATTAAGGCCGGGGACCCAACCGGAAATGAGGGCTGCAGTTGCAGAAGCAGGACGTCTTACTCATGGTTTATGGCGTTTGCGGAACTGTAGTTGGATGGGGTGATTGTGGGCCAGCGATCGCACTACTGGAGGATGTCCGTTCAGCCCACAGGACTTCTTGGTGCAGGGCAGACGAGGACAGGAGGATAGCCGGAAGGGCCTCTGTGTTGGTATCAGGATCCCCCGCTCATGGTCCGGCTCCACTGGTAAGCAGGGATTCCTCAGTATTACCGCTTCTGTCTCTGTGGTCATCCAGGTAACCTGGATGATCCACTGCTCCTGATTTTAATATGAAGCTGCTGCGGGTCGCCGGCGGGAAGGGGGATGTGCGGGCCAGGTGGTGTAGCTGGGATTCCTGGGTCTTGTACTCCGAATAGGGCTGTCAGTCCGGTGGGGTGGTGTGGGGTGTGAGAGCACCGGGATTCTGCAGACTGAGGACTCTGTGTCAGGAGCTGTTCAGATGCATCCGTCCTGGACCGCAGCCATCTTAGATCCAATGAAAGTGTTTTTTAGAGTTACACATAAAAAAAATCTAAATTACTGGCATATCTGTAGAGGCCGCAGTGGTCCCAAACAATCTCCACTCATATCAATACCACTGTTCAAACTCAATTTTGCTAACTACAAGATAACGTGATCATTAGGAATTTTGGTGTGCTAAATCCAAAAATCATCCATTTCCTTCAGTCACATGCCTTTTTTTTCTGCAAACACTGTTTATTAAGGCATTTTTACAATAATAAAATAGCAATATATACAGTGGGTATGGAAAGTGTTCAGACCCCTTTAAATTTTTCACTCTTTGTTTCATTGCAGCCATTTGATAAATTCAAAAAAGTTCATTTTTTTCTCATTAATGTACACTTTGCACCCCATCTTGAATGAAAAAAATTAAAACGTAGATATTTGTGCAAATTTTATTAAAAAAGAATAACTGAAATATCACATGGTCATAAGTATTCAGACCCTTTGCTCAGACACTCATATTTAAGTCACATGCTGTCCATTTCCTTGTGACCTTCCTTGAGTTGGGTCAACTCCTTCATTGGAGTCCAGCTGTGTTTAATTAAACTGATAGGACTTGATTTGAAACGGCACACACCTGTCTATATAGGACCTCACAGCTCACAGTGTATGTCAGACCAAAAGAGAATCATGAGATCACAGGAACTGCCCAAGAAGCTCAGAAACAAAATTGTGGCAAGGCACAGATCTGGCAAAGGGTACAAAAGAATTTCTGCAGTACTCAAGGTTCCTAAGAGCACAGTGGCAGATGTCTTCCTAGACCTTCATCTAAACTGAGCAATCATGGGAGAAGAGCCTTGGTAGGAGAGGTAAAGAAGAAGCCAAGATCACTGTGGCTGAGCTTCAGCGATGCAGTAGGTAGATGGGAGAAAGTTCCACAATGTCAGCTATCACTGCAGCCCTCCACCAGTCAGGTCGTTATGGCAGAGTGGCCCAAAGGAAGCCCTCTCAGTGCAAGACATATGAAAGCCCACATAAAGTTTGCAAAAAAACACATGAAGGACTCCCAGACTGTGAGAAATAAGATTCTCTGATCTGATGAGATGAAGATAGAACTTTTTGGTGATAATTCTAAGCTGTATGTGTGGAGAAAACCAGGCACTGCTCATCACCTGCCCAATTCAGTCCCAACAGTGAAACATGGTGGTGGCAGCATAATGCTATAGGGGTGTTTTTCAGCTGCAGAGACAGGACGACTAGTTGCAATTGAAGGAAACATGAATATGGTCAAGTACAGAGATATCCTGGGCGAAAACCTCTTCCAGAATGCTCTGGATCTCAGACTTGGCCGAAGGTTCACCTTCCAACAAGACAATGACCCTAAACATACAGCTAAAATAACAAAGGAGTGGCTTCAGAACAACTCTGTGACCTTCTTGACTGCCCAACCAGTGCCCTGACCTAAACTAATTGAGCATCTCTGGGGAGACTTGAAAATGGCTGACCACCATCCAACCTGAGGAACTGGACAGGATCTGCAAGAAATAAATGGCAGAGGATCCCCAAATCCAGGTGTGAAAAACTTGTTGCATCATTCCCAAAAAGACTGTTGCTGTACTAGCTCAAAAGGTGCTAATACTCAATGCTGGGCAAAGGGTCTGAATACTTATGACCATGTGATATTTCAGTTTTTCTTTTTTTAATAAATTTGCACACATTTCTACATTTCTGGTATTTTTCAGTCAAGATGGGGCGCAGAGTGTACATTAAAGAGAAAAAATGAACTTTTTTGAATTTACCAAATGGCTGCAATGAAACAAAGAGTGAAAAATGTAAAGAGGTCTAAATTCTTCCCGTACCCACTGTACAGTCCTGCTCATCGCTCTTGGAACCCATGAAGTTTTAGTACATAATGTGGAATATCTCCTAAAAAAAGTGGATCAAGTAAAACAGCTGTTCTGTATAGATCACTTAAATTCAAAAGAGCAAATGATAACAATTTAAAATAAGAAACAATGGGAGGGAAAAATAGAAAAGCCTAAAGCTTGCTGTGACACTGGTATTTGCACCCTTTACATTAAAATTAGCATGGAAACACATCTTGATTCGCCTGTGGTTAATCACAAATGAGAATCCCCTGTGATAAATTTGCCGGTGCTGACGTGACATGAATTAGCCAATGAATGATGACTTCATCATTTAAAAAAGCCACATGTTAGGCCCTGTTCCTTTGTCTCAATGGTGAACACAAAGTGGCTGTCTGACAACATTAGCACTGCTATTATTAGCAATCACAAACTTCCAAAGAGTATAAGGCCATCTCCAAAGACCTTGGTATCCCAGTTTCAACAGTGTGCAATGTTAGTAAGAAGTTTCCCAAGCATGGAACCATTAAGAACCTCCCTGAACAAGGGGGAAAGATGACAATTGACAAGAGATGTCTTTGAAGGTTGGGGCAAAAGGTGGAAAAAAACACCACTCAAACATTCAAAGACCTGAAGGTTAACCTGGAATGCCAACAAGTACCATATGCGGCACACTAAACCAAGCAGAGCTTTATGGGCAAATGCCAAGGAAGAAACCATTGCTGAAGAAAAGACATAAAAAGGAATGACTGATCGTTACCAAAGAGTACCTTGACAAACCACAATCCTTCTGGGAAAATGTTATGTGGACACATGAAACAATAAAAGCAATGTAAAAGAACAGTTTGTTTACAGATGGCACAATGACGCCTATAAAGAAAAGAACACCCTACAACAGTTAGGGCCGCTTTACACACACCAACTTCTGTGTCCAACTTCTGAACAGATCTCTGGTTGCAGTGAAACCATGGACACATTGTTCCATTTGTACACAGCCACAAAATGGAGCAATATGTCCATGATTTCACTGCAACCAGAGATCTGTTTAGAAGTTGGACACAGAAGTTGGTGTGTGTAAAGCGGCCCTTAACCATGGTGAAGGATGCATAATGCTGTGGGGTTGCTTTGCTGCATCTGTAAAAGAACCCTGCAAACATTCAAGGGCTTGAACAAACTACAAAGGAAGAGAAGAGAAAATACCAGCTGAGAAGTGCGGAAGTTTATAGATGGCTACAAGAAATCTTTGGAGGCTTCATCATTGTCAAAGCTGTGCAGCCAAGTATTAATTAGGGGCCTTTACTGCTACACATACTATTTATTCTGTTCTTCTCTGAATTTGCAACATGTAAGTTGACAAACATTGTTTTATTATTGTATTACTTTGGGTCACTGATTAAAAAATCATATTACTTTGGTACATTTCCATTTATTTCTGAAGATATTGTACAGTCTATGAAAGACATTAAAGGTACCTTCACACGCGGCAATATTGCTAGGCAATGTCACTGGCAATTTGCTGGTTGCAGTGAAATCATGGACACATTGTTCTATTTGTACACAGCAACAAAATAGAACAATGTGTGCATGATTTCACTGCAACCAGCAAATTGCAAGTGAAATTGCCTAGCAAAATTGCTGCGTGTGAAGGTACCTTTAGGGGTGCCAATAATGGTGAGCAGTATTGTAATTATATTATTTAGATTTGTTGAGTATGCAAAATAAATGCTGAATATGCAATCGGTAAAAAAAATAGGAAGACTAATTAATAACCAGTTAAAAGCTGCCAAGGTCAGAATTTATGGCTATACAAAGTGTGTGAAAATCGACAGGTGCATTCAATTGTTTGAGAGGCTTACAAGTCACAGCAAGTTTAACTCTGTTAAAAAGTTACAGTTGAAACCAGAAGTTTACTTCTACTTACATAATTGCCTTGTGGCTTGCGCTTCCGTCCGGTTTTAACGCTACGTCACTTCTTCCTGAAGCCACAAGGCAATTATACAAACAATTGGGTGTAATAATATGGCGTCTGCTGGCTGTAGTGCTGCCTGGCACACACTACCACCAGCGGAACCCGCCACCGGCACCCCCAACCAATTACATCCTCCCCTCTCGCCCCCCCCTTGTTCCGTCCTTGCCCCCCTCCATTCTCACTCCTGCCTGCAATGCCGGCTGAAAGTTCCAGGAAGAGACTCTGTGTGGAGCAGGTCATGTGACAGGGCGGGCTGATGTGGCACATGACCCGCTTCACACAGAATCTCTTCCTGGAAACTTCAGCTGGCATTGCTAATGCCAGGTGGGGTGTGTACGGAGGGGGAGGGCAGAGCACAGGGGGAAAGGCATAGACGCAGGGGACACAGGGGGAGAGGCATAGACGCAGGGGACACAGAGCGAGAGGCATAGACGCAGGGGGACTTGGGGAGAGGCAGAGACACAGGGGGAGAGGCATAGACGCGAAGGGACACAGGGGGAGAAGCATAGATGCATGGGGACACAGAGAGAGAGAGGCATAGACGCAGAGGGACTGCGCAGAAAGTAATAAAATGCCTTTAAAACATTCTATCATTATTCTGGTATTTGGTCAATATAAATAATTATGGTAATCCTAACTGACCTAAAACCAGAAAGGTTTATTCTGATTTCATGTCAGATAATGAGAAAAACATGCATGTGTGTCTTTTTATATAGTGTATGTAAACTTCTGGTTTCAACTGTATATGTCATCCTACTTTCAAATAGTTAATGGATGTTGCAAGAATGATCCTGATATATTCTATTACATTTATGGTTTTACAACACTCAAAGAACAAATATATGTGCCTTTGTGCGTAACGCTTATCATGCATATTTCAGGGTTAAACTGGGTGACCAGGGAAAGCCTTGGGCACCACATAGAGTGTGCAGAACGTGTGGTGAATATCAGAAACAGTAGACAGGGTCAAAAAAGAAGTTCAGCTTTGGAGTGCCAATGCTGTGGCGAGAGCCTCCAAACCATGTTGATGACTGCTATTTATATCATTTTGTCCCTATCAATCAAAATTTACACAGCTATTGATATCTTGGTTAGATGATAGACTTGATTTTTGCATGAAACAAATATATATTATGCAAAGTAAATCAATCCCAAATAGAAAACACTGGGCACTAATCTAAGAACTACAATAGGCTTTCGTCACTCCCGTGACTAGTCTCTGCAGTGTTTACCCGGAGGTGCTGGCATTAAGTAGACCTATATCTCTCCAACACTTAGATAGAGGACCCGTAGAAGCGGTGCACAACCGCGAAACGGTAAAACCGTCGTCCGCTTCCCCTGCAACCCCCTCCCTGCTTTGATTGTTCAAGATTCATGGATTTGGACATACAATAAAGACTACAAGATTCATCTCCGTTGAGTGCGGCTATTTGTTCTTGCTAAGTGTTGGAGAAATATATATAATACAATATCATCTTCAGAATTTTTTATTACCCCAACTTTAAATACTTTAATCAAACATTTCTCATTTGTGAAAAAAATAATATGTGTTTTAGTGTGTCGAGCCCAGGCCTTTGGGTACTCGGGTATCAGGCTCCAAGGGGTTAACGTCTGCTATGTCACGGGGAATGGCGGCCGTGCCTGATCCCGTGTCCTGGGCCTATCTTCCAAAAAAGGGGAAAATATTTACAGGGGATTATATACAGTTTGTCGTGACTCCACCTGTAGTTCCTGGGGAGGTGTCACCTGCACCGCCACAGTCCGCCGGAGGTAGATGGTGGTGCGGCTTAGTTGGAAAAGTCCCGTACAGGTAGGGCTGGACCTCCAGGGCAGCGTTCCTGTGAATAGAACAAGTTCATGCAGCATAGAGACAGAGGCAGAGGCAATATCACTATTCCTCCGGGTATTTTACTGGAAACTTGTAGCAGCATCAGTTACAGTTCAGCATTCAGATGTTACAAGAACAGGTAGCTAACGGATGGCTGCAAATGGATCCCAGGTGGTATGGTGGAACCCTTGGTGTGCCTGCTTGCTCTAACCCCATCTGTTCCTTCCTGCTTTCCTGTGTGGTATGAAGCCTGGTGACTTGAAATCAGCCTGACCTCCTTTCCTCTCTCACCTTCGCTGCCGTCGGGTAACCCTCCACTGGCCCTCCGCTCGTTCCTTTGGCGGTGCCTGGTTCCCTCTTTCGGTCTGCTCTGGTGCCCGGGAGAATTGTAGACTCTGTGGAACTCTGGATTCTCTGTGGTTCTAAAGTATTCCACAGGTGCGGATTCCGGTACCTGGTAAGCTGTCTGGGAGACCTGCCGACGGCCCTCTTTCCCAAACTGGCTGCTCTCTCCTGGAGAAGCTTCCTTTCTTTTTCATTAGTTCCTTTCTTCCTCTTCCATCCCTCCTGGTCCCTCAGCCTAGTGACCTACCCTGTCTCAGACTTAGAGGCAAAGACCAAAGACCTAGGACCTAAGTCCTAAAACCTAAGACTCTCTTGTTCCCCCTTGTGATGTTTTTATTCCCTCCCGGGTAACCTCCCACCGTGTGAACTAGTGTGGGAGTGTTTGGATAGAGTACCACCCACCATCCTAGGGTCCATCTGCAGCTGGAGTATCTGCACCTCTTTTACAGGTGCAGTACCCCTCTGTGACGCCTGCTTGGCGGGGCACCACAATTGCATATTTTTCTACTTCATCTTGGATCTTGGTATGTTGCCTCAGTGTGATTTCTGTGGAAAAGCTTTGCTGTCATTATACAGGTAATGGGAACTCTGAGTGCCACTACAGTGAGGGGTACGGAGCTGGATGTGGCTCATGACCCTCTCTTAGAGCTGAACGTGGCTCTCAAGGTCAGAAAGGTTGGGGACCTCTGCACTAGAACATTAAAGGTATGTGCATGTCCTCAACCTATTTTATACCTGTTCCAGTGTATGTGTATTTACATGTCTATGAGCTATGACCATGCGCACACTGGGACTAAAACAACTTGATGAGTGATGATAGTCCCTGCTACAATACAGTGTGAATGACTGAAAGCCATTGATCTGTGTTCTTTTTACTCTCCTGATGACTTGTAATCCAATGAAACGCGTTGAGAGCATTGGATGTACTACGTAAGGAATCAACATAGTTGTGGACGAGGTTGATCCCCTCGAAGTGCTCTTACCTTTTGCTTTATTAATAATCAGTTAATTTTGGTGTTGACCCAATTGCTGTATTTACTAAATACCATTGTATGTGTAATTAAAAAAGAAACTTTGCCAAATGACCTAGATTTAAGAAAATGCTACTGTTTCGTACAGACTGTACAGAGAGTGTTTAAGGTCACTCACCGTGAGATACCATAGGTCTGCATAGGAGCTGTAGAAGCACAGTAGGACATATATAATCAAAATGAATACTAAAGTTTTAGTTTTTTAGATGAATTGCAGCAATAAAAAATATTGCAATTTGTATCTAGACTTTAAAGGGTACCTTCAGCCTTGGAAAATGATATTCCGATATCTGCAGATAATCTGATCAAGCTATTTAGCTAGAACATAATTATAATAATAATATTCGGCACATTCTGCATTGAACTACAGTACATTTTATACCGACTCTGACTCCACCAAAATGGTCACCAATTCAGGGTCCACAGCCTTGGTGTTAAACTGCGTCTGCCAGAGTGCAAAAAGAGTACCTATCAGGTGTTCAGGAAGGCTCGGTGCCAAGGGTCCTAGTCTGTCACCTAGTGAAGGCATCTCGCTGGCCTTTTAAAACAGTGAGAGGCGGCAGTGAAAAGTGTGGTGTGGATGTGGGAACGGCTGTGGGATGTGCTTCCCTCGTTAGCCTATAGCGATAGGTGAGTGTAGCAAGTGGGGTCTCTCTATACAGTAGCATCAGAGGCTAACTCGCAAGCAAGCAGTGTTCATGACAAATCGTTGGCAGCTGTGGTCCTGGCAGTATAGTTCTCGGCAGCACATCATGCTGCGTAAACAGGACTCATACTACCAAGAACAATGGTCACAGAACATTGCTGATCGCACAGTGTGCACTGTTTAGCACGACCTGCCAGTGTAAACTGGATTTTTATACAACTGCCAATCGGTAAATATTTTCAGATCAGCTGTGATTTGGTGCTGCTGGATAGCTTGGGTAAGTGATGGATCTGGAGTTGGAACAAACCTGAAGTGCAGCAAAACCAGTGGTGATACCAGGGCTGAAGACATACTCAAATTATATTTGTAAGGCTCCTTTTACATCAGCGTTTTTCACTGATAGGCGGCAGGTGCAGTAAATCTGCTGGATCTGCGGCAAACAGCCGCACTTGCGGCACACTTGAGGCAAGCCCCATGCATTGTCTATGGGGCTTGCGGCAAGTGCGGCAAGTGCAGTTTTACCACGATCCGGCGGCTAGCAGCGTTTTTTTTCTGCCGCCGCAAGTGCCGGATCTGCCGCATCTGGCAGAACCGCACTTGCCGCATCCAACCGCAAGCCCCATTGACAATGCATGGGGGTTGCCCCAAGTGCGGCCGTTAGGCAGCAGATTCGGCAGATGCGGTAAATCTACATGATCTGACGCAATCAGCAAAAAACGCTGATATGAAAGGGGCCTAAGATTTATACATTTCCATTCTTAAAGACATGTAACCTTTTTTTACTGGCTGGACAAGCCCTCTAAACCATGTATCATGATCTCTACATTGCCTGTGTTTGTTCTAGGTTTGTAGAGACTGTCAGCCTGGGCTGGCTGTGTGCCTCAATTACCTGAATTCAGCTCAATTAATTAGGCCTCTATTTAATCAAGCTTGCAGCTATGCTCAGTGTCAATTGTACAGCTGCTTCTGGCTGTGTAGACTTGATCTCCCTGTGCTCTAAAGGTACCGTCACACAGGGACATATCGCCGGCGATGTTGCCGGGGATCGCGGGAGCGCGCATCCCTGGCAACATCGCCGGGGAGCTGTCAGACAGAGCAACTTACCGGCGATGTCGCCGGCTAGTTGCCGCGGCTATCGCTCGCTGGGTTTCCCAGCAACCCAGCGAGCGATAACCCGCAATGTTGTAGATAGGCGGAATCGCCCGTAACATTGCGGGTTGCCGCATTACACAGGGCGATCAGGCATGATCGCCTGACCAACATCGCCAGGTTTCCCAACATTGTTGGGAAACCTGGCGATGTGACTCAGGCGATTCATCGCCTTGATTATCGCCCTGTCACACCGGCAATTCGCCGGCGATATCGCCGCAACCTGGCCACGCCCCTCGGTTGCCGGCAACATCGCCGGCGATATCTCCCCGTGTGACGGTACATTTAAACAGACTCTGCCTGACTTAGGGCAGCTTCACACTGCGGTTAGGTCCGGTCCGGGGCTGTCCGGTGTAAACCGGACAGCCCTGGACCGGATTTTGGCCTCATAGTATCCTATGGGGCCGGATGGAGCTGGATGGCAGCTATCCACCATCCGGTTTCCATCTGTCCGGGAGGATCCGGGGCAATCTGGTGCTCCCTAACATGGGAGTCTATGGGGCCAGATTGCCTTCCGGTTCTGTGTTCAGATCCGGTCCGGGGCTGTCAGGTTCATCCCTGACAACCCTGGACCAGACCTGACCACAGTGTGAAGCTGCCCTTGGTTATCTTGCCTGGACTTGACTCTGCTTGTGACCTGACTCCTCTTACCATTTGTACCTTTGTATTCTGTTTTTGTCTCTCTGGTTTCCTGACTTCGGCTTGAATTGGATTTCGCTTCTGACCACCCCTTGTTGTACTGTGCCATTTCCTGGACCTGACCTCAGATTATTTTGACCTCTCTTTACTACCAGTAAGTAGTATTATTGTTATTTACTTTACATTTATTTAGGTTTGTTTTCTGATTCTCTGAGACTAGTTATTACTTGTGACCAGCGTCACACCATGTCCTTCATATGCTGAGATAACACAGCCCCAACTATAATGAATAAAAAAGTACATACAAACAAAACAGTTTTCCTTGAATTGTCCTCAGTGGCAAACGCATACTACTATACAGGCTACAGCTGGAAATGTCTGTCTATACTTTCAGCATGACCAATTCAGATGATCCTGCTGAGCGTAAACACTAAACACAGTGTAAAGGCCCTGTCACACACAACAACGCTCCAGCAATCCCGACCGCGATAACGACCTGCCTGGATCGCTGGAGCGTTGTTACCTGGTTGCTGGGGAGCTGTCATACAGGCAGATCTCCCCAGTGATCAGGGACCTGGGAGCCACCTCCCACATCGCTGAATGCGATGTTAGCACTGCCTGTAAGCAGGGAGGACGCTGGTAACTATGATAAACAGCGGGTATCCGGTTTTTACCATAGTTACCAGCCAGTGAGGTCACTGATTGCTGGTTTCTCCGCGGTCACACGCAGCGATGCCTGCTGACCAGCAGGAAACCAATGATCAAAAAATGACCCAGAGCACTTTGCAGTGATCAGCGACCTCACAGCATGGGCCTGATCACTGCAAAGTGTCACACATAGCGACATCGCTGGAGAGATTGTTGTAACGTCACAGTTACAATGATCTCGCTAACGAGATCGTTATGTGTGAATGGGGCTTAAGCTTAGCAGCTCAGCCATTCAGACTAGTTGGTGAGTTGCCTGTGGACAGTAGGTTCAGCTACTTTTAGAAATTTCAATTCACATTAATTTCATAATAAAATACAGCATACTTTAAAGTATCACCTCTTGAAAAAAAACCATTAAAAATACTGGTAAACAGCTGACATTCAGGAAACAGTTGGGTACACTGATACTTATAAAGTGCAAGCACCTGTTTATAGTAGATAAAGACTTCCTGTTTTCCACATGCAAGTGATAAGGCCAAGAAACCCAATACCATGTTTGCTGGTTAATCATAAAATCTTGCACATTTTGAAAAAGCAACATAAAACGTTCCCTAAACCGGCCAAAAAGTTATTATTACATATATGAAATGTCTCGTATGTAAGAAGCGCTGTAATAAAGTCTTGGGCGTGAGCCATGAATGTGTTGACTAATTCATTTTATAATATCCGGTATGTACTTAGAGCACAGTTTAAACAAGATTATTGTGCTTTGCTTATCTTACAATAACTGCAGATGTCAAACACTGAATGATTGCCCCAGCACGATTAGTAGTTTACACTTATTATGGTGTGTTTTATGTGTCTCTCTATTGCGCGGGTACGGCATGCTCGGCAATAGGGATATTACTAGTGAAAATAAAAGACTAGCAGAATGTTATGCCAAGAGCCACACCCAGGTACGGTCAGCTAGACAAAAAATAACATGCTTTTTCTTAAATTTAGCATCAGATAACTGAATAAAGGGGGATATAGTTGTTTACTAGAATAAAGGGGGATATACTTGTTTACTAGAATAAAGGGGATACACTTTTTACTAGAATAAAGGGGATACACTTTAATAAAATAAAGGGGGATATACTAAGGCTGGGGTCACACACACAGATATCTGGGCAGATATTGGTCACACATCTCTGGTTGCAGTGAAATCATGGACACATGGTTCCATTTTGTGGCTGTGTACAAATGGAGCAATCTGTCCATGATTTCACTGCAACCAGAGATCTGTGAACAATATCTGCCCAGATATCTGTGTGTGTGACCCCAGCCTAAGGGTCCAAATATGGTGATAGCCATATGTAGCCGCTATACCGCACTTGCCGCAAGCACCATAGACAATGCATGGGGCTTGCTGCAAGTGAGCCGCAAGTGCGGTAAATCTGCCGGATCTGCCGCAATTCGTAAAAAACGCTAGTGTGAAAGGGGCCTTAGGGAGGGGCGTATGCAAACGTGCATCACTGCTATCTGATAAGAGTATGTGGCACGTTGAGTATTTGATGCAGAAATTTTCTCCATCAAATCTGCATTTACTGGCAGACAATTTTTTTCATGCGCTTTTGCGTAATGCGTTTTATTCATTAATAAAATGAGGGATATAAAATAAAGGAAACGGGATAGTTAAAGTTTGAAAGCGAGAGAGAGATCCTGCAAAGCACATTACTCCTCCTGATCACATCATTTCAAAGCTCATGTGTTTTAAAGAAAAAAAGCACAAAATACGCACCGTCTGCACATACCTGTGTTTTTGCAGCATTTTTTTTATCACTTCATTGAAGTCAATGGGTGAAAAAACATTGCAAAAGCGCACCAACAATTGACATTTGTATGCTCAACACTTTAGAATTCTCATTGACTTTGCTGCCATAAGGTGCGGCGTGCAGATTTATGACAAAACTGCATCAAAAATGCATCAATCATAACAAAAACTCACTGTGTGCACAGGCCTGACAGACTGAAGTACAACCTCATGCAGAATCCTCACTATAAGGCCGTGTTCACCGAGCATTCAGTCCGCATACTGTCCGTGAAAAAACAAACAGTACATGGTCCAACATTATTCGATGGGGCAATGCAGATGGGCCATTTATTTCACTGAATCTGTGTGTGAAATAAATCAGATAAGATTCACCCATTCAAGTGTATGGTTGGGCAAAAGAATATTGGGATGCCATCCGGAGCCACCGTACAGATACGTTGCAATTCTTTAACACAAGAACCTGTAAATGGTCTTGTAAATTATAATAACTACAATAGCTAACAAGGATGAGAAGTAAGAAAAAAATGTCCACTTTTTCTGGATGAGACGAATGATTTTTTCTATATGGTCGTGTCAACTTAGACTTATAGACGCTTCCTTTCAGACCACACACATCTACCTTTTAACAGCTACAACAAGAGAAAAGGCGAGAGGGACATAGATGAAATATACCACCTGGCAGTAACCTTAATATCCCCTAGTCGCAGCTAGGGTTTCATTACTGGTACATGAAACAGATTACGAATCATGGCCTCTGGGGGATTGTTGGCAGGGCAGTTGTCCACCTCAAAGCTTTTAAGAGTGAAATAACTTATAGTATAGACAGATACTTTATGCTATACTGTTGTATAAAGGAAAATATGATATGAATTATAGAGAAGTGACATGGGCAGGACTATTGTATCTTGTATTTACCATCTTTTCAACCGTGGCATTCAACGTGTACTTGTACTTACTGTTATTTCTTCTGTGCACCGCATTACAGCACTATGGCAAATTAGAGAGTGGTATAGACAAATTAATCATTAAATAATTCTATATGTTTGGTATCTGACAAATCATTTTTTTGTTTCTTTGCTTTTCTTTTTAAATAGCAATTTATGACTTAGATTGAAGGCTAAGGTTACCCAACACTAGAATTTTGTTAACAAACAGTTGATAATCGTTTAGGAAAAAATCCAAAAGAAGTAACACTGACTGCAGCCAATCACTGACCACAAGGTAGAAAGCACAAGACCAGCGATTGACTGCAGTGGTCATATGTAGACATGATGTTATATCTGCAGCCTTGTGAACAAAAAACTCCAGGGAGCAACAGAAAGACAGTGCTAGAGTGGCGTTAAAGGTTTTAGAAGGTGAGAACTTACTTTTCTTTCCTTTGACTCTGCAACAACTCTAAAGGCCCAGTCACACATAAAGACACACCAGCGATCCCGATAATGATGTACAGAGATTGCTGGTGCGTCATTTTTCACATCTCTGGTAAGATGTCAAACAGGTATCTCACCAGCGATGTGAAAAACGATGCACTAGCGATCCAGAATTATACCGAGGCCGTTGGGAATTGTCACTCCATAGCATGGTATTGAGATCATTGGTCATTGTCCCTGTCAAACACAACGATGTGGCGTTCCCAGCGGGAGCACAACGACATAGAAATGATCCAGAGAGTGTGTAACGATCAACGATCTCACAGCAGGGGCCAGATCGTTGGTACCCTGTGACGCAATAGTGATCTCGTTAGGGACCTCATTATGTGTGACAGGGTCTTAACTGTTCCTTTTATTCATTCCTTTCTTGATTATTACAATTCTCTACTAATCGGTCTCCCTCTTACTAAACTCTCTCCTCTTCAGTCCATCCTGAATGCAGCAGCCAGGATCATATTCCTCTCCAACCATTTCACCGATGCCTCCATCCCAGTCATTGCACTGGTTGCCAATCTGCTACAGAATACAATCTAAAATTATCACTCTGCCCCGCAAAGCCATCCACAGTTCTGCACCACCCTATATCTCCCCCTCATGTCTGTCTATCTTCCTACACGTGCCCTCCATTCCACAAGGTACCCAAGACTGACATCATCTGCAATCCGAACCTCCACTCCCAGCTCCAAGACTTCTCGCGAGCTGCACCAATTCTCTGCAACGTACTACCAAGAACAATTTAATTAATTCTAAATATCCATAGTCCTAAGCACGTCCTAAAAATGCATTTCCCTAGACTAGCCTATCACCTCACCGCACTTATCTAACTATTCTCATTCTGCCCTTTTCCAAATCTTGCCCCTTGGGTCATCTCTCTACACCCTCCATGCACTTAATAGCACTTTATCTGTAGTTGTACAGATCTTGGCTGGTACCGGTTCATACAGCATTATGTGAATTCCCTATTTAACACATTGATAGCTGGACCATGTATGATGGCACTTTTTACCATTTAACTTTTGTGCCTCCCCTATTTCCTCATAGATTGTAGCTTGCAAGCCGGGACCTCACTCCTTACGGTATCTTAATTATTCTTACTCTGTATTGTCTCATATTGTCGGTTCATGTTCCCTCTGAATCGTAAAGTGTTGCGGAATATTTTGTTGCAATATAAATAAAATTATTATTATTACGATTTATGTTGTCATTTTAAAGTACAAATGGATTTAGCATCATTTATTAATCCCTATAAGCAATCCCTATAAGGGCCTAATGTTGCTTGGGACCTTTAGTAACTGTCACAATGCTACACGGGAGGCGAGTTGATAGAGACATTGACTAGTGATTGGGCTTTTGATCTAATATAAATTTATCACATTCGTCAATTATATCAAAATATGTGGAAAGCACAATTAATGTTTTTCTTTTTTCTCTGGAGTTACACATTAGGGACACTTTCTCAAGAATCATTTTTTTAATATCCAGTCAAGCCCCTTATATGTATGCTATATAACTACAATAGTTATCAAGGATATGCAGATATACTGTATGCAGGGTAAAAGATGGTTGATGGTAGAAATGCCGTATATACTCGTGTATAAGCCGACCCTTGTTAAGCCGACCCCCCTACTTTTGCCCCCAAAACCTGGGAAAACCTATTGACTCGTGTATAAGCCGAGGGTGGACCCCAGCACAGGTATACAGCCCCCAGCAGTGTGGTATACAGCAGCCTCCACAGTGGTAGTATACAGCAGCAGCCCCAGTGGTAGTATACAGCAGCCCCAGAGGTATATAGCAGCCCCAGTGGTAGTATACAGCAGCAGCCCCAGTGGTATATACAGCAGCAGCCCCAGTGGTATATACAGCAGCAGCCCCAATGGTAGTATACAGCAGCCCCAGGGTAGTATACAGCAGCCCCAGTGGTAGTATACAGCAGCCCCAGAGGTAGTATACAGCAGCCCCAGAGGTAGTATACAGCAGCCCCAGAGGTAGTATACAGCAGCCCCAGTGGTAGTATACAGCAGCCCCAGAGGTATATACAGCAGCCCCAGTGGTAGTATTCAGCAGCCCCAGTGGTAGTATACAGCAGCCCCAGAGGTAGTATACAGCAGCCCCAGTGGTAGTATATAGCAGCCCCAGTGGTAGTATACAGCAGCCCCAGAGGTAGTATACAGCAGCCCCAGTGGTAGTATACAGCAGCCCCAGAGGAATATACAGCAGCCCCAGAGGTAGTATACAGCAGCCCTAGTGGTAGTATACAGCAGCCCCAGAGGTAGTATACAGCAGCCCCAGTGGTAGTATACAGCAGCCCCAGAGGTAGTATACAGCAGCCCCAGAGTTAGTATACAGCAGCCCCAGAGGTAGTATACAGCAGCCCCAGTGGTAGTATACAGCAGCCCCAGAGGAATATACAGCAGCCCCAGAGGTAGTATACAGCAGCCCCAGAGGTAGTATACAGCAGCCCCAGAGGTAGTATACAGCAGCCCCAGTGGTAGTATACAGCAGCCCCAGAGGTAGTATACAGCAGCCCCAGAGGTAGTATACAGCAGCCCCAGAGGTAGTATACAGCAGCCCCAGTGGTAGTATACAGCAGCAGCCCAGTGGTAGTATACAGCAGCCCCAGAGGTAGTATACAGCAGCCCCAGTGGTAGTATACAGCAGCCCCAGTGGTAGTATACAGCAGCCCCAGAGGTATATACAGCAGCCCCAGTGGTAGTATTCAGCAGCCCCAGTGGTAGTATACAGCAGCCCCAGAGGTAGTATACAGCAGCCCCAGTGGTAGTATATAGCAGCCCCAGTGGTAGTATATAGCAGCCCCAGAGGTAGTATACAGCAGCCCCAGTGGTAGTATACAGCAGCCCCAGAGGAATATACAGCAGCCCCAGAGGTAGTATACAGCAGCCCTAGTGGTAGTATACAGCAGCCCCAGAGGTAGTATACAGCAGCCCCAGTGGTAGTATACAGCAGCCCCAGAGGTAGTATACAGCAGCCCCAGAGTTAGTATACAGCAGCCCCAGAGGTAGTACACAGCAGCCCCAGTGGTAGTATACAGCAGCCCCAGAGGAATATACAGCAGCCCCAGAGGTAGTATACAGCAGCCCCAGAGGTAGTATACAGCAGCCCCAGTGGTAGTATACAGCAGCCCCAGTGGTAGTATACAGCAGCCCCAGAGGTAGTATACAGCAGCCCCAGAGGTAGTATACAGCAGCCCCAGAGGTAGTATACAGCAGCCCCAGTGGTAGTATACAGCAGCAACCCCAGTGGTAGTATACAGCAGCCCCAGTGGTAGTATACAGCAGCCCCAGAGGTAGTATACAGCAGCCCCAGTGGTAGTATACAGCAGCTCCAGAGGTAGTATACAGCAGCCCCAGAGGTAGTATACAGCAGCCCCAGTGGTAGTATACAGCAGCCCCAGTGGTAGTATACAGCAGCCCCAGTGGTAGTATACAGCAGCCCCAGTGGTAGTATACAGCAGCCCCAAAGGTATATACCGCAGCCCCAGTGGTAGTATTCAGCAGCCCCAGTGGTAGTATACAGCAGCCCCAGAGGTAGTGTACAGCAGCCCCAGTGGTAGTATACAGCAGCCCCAGAGTAGTATACAGCAGCCCCAGTGGTAGTATACAGCAGCCCCAGAGGAATATACAGCAGCCCCAGAGATAGTATACAGCAGCCTCAGTGGTAGTATACAGCAGCCCCAGAGGTAGTATACAGCAGCTCCAGAGGTAGTATACAGCAGCCCCAGAGGAATATACAGCAGCCCCCCCCCCCATATCAGTATACAGGGCCCCCCCACCCTTGTGCAGCAATCCTGAAAAGGAAAACATTATCATACTTATCGCTGACGCTGTCCCGCTGTCCCGCCGCCGCCGTCATCGTGCTCCTCCGGCTTCATCCAGCGTCTTCCGGCTTCCTCCTCTGGCGCGCAGACAATGACGTCATTGCCTGCGCCCACCGGAGGAAGCCGGAAGAAGACGGATGAAGCCGAAGGAGCGTGATGACGGCGGCGGCGGGACAGCGGCAGCGATAAGTATGATAATGTTTTCCTGTTCAGGATTGCTGCACAAGGGGGGGGGCCTGTATACTGATATGGGGGGGGGCTGCTGTATACTGTATACAGTGTATACAGTATACAGTGACTCGCGTATAAGCCGAGGGGGGACTTTTCAGCCCAATTTTTGGGCTGAAAAACTCGGCTTATACGCTAGTATATACGGTAGTTACATTCCTTGGAATTAGAATAGTTTCCAAATATGAAGAAAACCCGTGAATATACTTTTAATGAAGCCTCATCTGCTGCCATGGCCTCTAAGGTCATCACTGGGACCAAAGTGTAAAAAGGCTCTATATTAGGAGAATGAACATGAAATCTATATTTATGTGATCTATGACAGCCCTCTTAATCTGTTCATCAAGTACGACTTTAGACAGTGGGAATCCGGTCTGTGATTTGACCTGGAATAAAAGTATGACTAAGATTGCTGTACTTCCTCTAACCCCGAAAGGCTTCCAATCCCTTGATATACACAGCACTAGACTATTTTCTCCTGTCACTCCCATGTTAATGCTGTACATGTTGATGCCCTTAAGTCAAAACTGGCTGTAGTAAAAGCACATGCTATATCATTTCTAGGGGAAGTGAGGATGAAGCCACTGCCGAACAATGTGCGGAATGCTTTCATCTCAAGGGATTTTTTTAGTATGTATTTGGAGAGACATCATTGACTATTAAAAGTTCACAAAGGAAAACAAGTAAAAGAAAAGAGATGTACTATATACACAGACGGTTTACGCCTCAAAATAATAGCCAAAGAAATTGCTGTTTCAGAAAGGTATCATAAAGCTTTGTGTGAAGAAGATAAGGCACCATTGTGGTTTAATACTCCTGGAGAAACATTCTTTGTTATTCACTGCAGTAGGAAGGATCTTATTATCATGCTCTATAGACAAGCAAGATGGATTTGTGATGAGAGCTAAAGTTATACTACATTTCTAATAGTGTAAAATAGAAATATAATAGGAGCTAACAGCTGCAGTTCATTCAGTATTACGGTACAGATGGAGCAGATTGCACATTAGAGCTTAAACATGTTAGCCCTTGTGAGACAGCCATATAACTGATACTTCTAAATGTGGTCAAAAAGCATCCAGTAAGGAACATTGCATGTAGAGATCGTAGGGATGGCTCCTTAAAGGGGTTGTCGGGTCTAAAATGACAATTCTGAAGTCACTCTGTGTGAGGATTCACCTGTTTCTAAGCGGGAAATGGGCTGCAATTTTGTGGAATGCATGTTCCCGGCAAAGCAAGACTAGTGAGCATGGCCTTGCTCAACACAAGTGTAGTGGGCACAGCTGGCTAGTGGGCATGGTTTCACTCAATACAAGTGCCGCAGGGATGAGCAAAGTGTTAACACTGTTAAAAAAGCTTAAATATTAATAATAATTGTGGCCATCATGTCTCTAGGGGGTGCCCACCCCCCCAAGAGACATGCTGCCCACTCAGGTGGGCATGTAATGTGTTAATAACTCATGTACAGTAAGCCAGCTCCTGTCGGCTCTGTACAATTTTCTGAATGAAGCCAGGGCTTCCCTGTGAGCTGCACGCATACTATACGTAATGTACGTATAGTATGTGCACTGTCCGAGGTCCTGTACGCATTTACAGTAGATCTATGGCTGTGCGCTGCCCATAGATCTACTGTAAATGCATACAGGACCTCGGACAGCGCACATACTATACGTACATTACGTATAGTGTGCGCACCGCTCTCAGTGGAGCCGCTGCTTCATTCAGAAAATTGTACAGAGCCGACAGGAGCCAGCTTTCTGTACATGAATTATTAACACATTACATGCCCACCTGAGTGGGCAGCATATGTCTCTAGGGGGGGTGGGCACAATTATTATTAATATTTAAGCTTTTATTACAGTGTTAACACTTTGCTTATCCTGGCGGCACTTGTATTGAGTGAAACCATGTATACGGTAACCGCATTGCTCAAGATTACACATCCTGAGCAATGCGGTTACCGCATTGCGGGGCTTAGCACCGCTCCGAAAACTGCAGCCTGCATGATTTTTCACGCAGGCTGCAGAGCCGGATGCGGGAACCGGATTGCATGTAATGCAGTCCGGTTGTTATAATGGGCTCCTATGAGGAGCATTTCCTGATGCGGTTTTGAGCTTTTTGAAAGCTCAAAACCGCATCAGGATTTAAAAAAAACAAAAAAACAAAAACGCAAGTGTGACCCTAGCCTTATAGAGGGGTAATAATACACTTGGATCACAGGAAGCTTTAGAACCATTGTGCTTGAAATGCTGCATATGTAAAGCTACATCACATAGGAGCATCAGGAGGTGCCGCTGGCCTGAATTATCACTCAAATAAGAGCAGACACCCCTCCATCAAAGGGAGGCTAGTGAACAGTGGCTCCATAAAGAAAACAAAATAAAATAACTCAATAAAATAACACTTTTTAAAATATATATCCATAATTGGGATAAAATAATGAGAGATGCACTTTAAAAATAATGGGGTTATTCAGATTGTTTAGTCTATATGGCGAAGATTACATATGAGTTTCTGGGTAGTAGTATGGTCCATAAAGACTTATAGATATGAATCATTAGGCCTGCCATCAGACTTAATCATATTCAGAAAAAGTTGGAGCTCACTTTTTTGGATTATATCTAATGACTTCCCCAAAATTTTAAATTACTGGATGCTTCTCCACTCCCAACCTGTATATACATAAAAATGTATGGCTTATGTGATGATAAAAATGGATATTTATAGTAGGATGTTCAGATGAGAGACTATTCAACAGCCATCTAGTATACCTGTCATGGGGTGGTATACCGGTCAAGCGAGTAAGGTAGCAGGATAGTAATGATGGGCATAAGGTAATCAGGGGAACTGTCTGACCCTTAGACTGGGGGTCCATGGCTCACCCTGTTCCCATAATTACCTCTGAAAGTGAGGATGTCTGGGCCGCCATCCTTGCCCTTGCTCTTGATCAGCCCTAGGCTAAACCTCCTCACCTCCTCACCTCCACCCATGGACCTGGAAGCACAGCAACTCCCACAAAGTAAGGAGAACACCAGACAAGAACAGCAGGAAGGCTTCAGCACAAACTGCAATAATGTCCTCACAGCTCATGGTCTTTGCAGAGACTAAAACTCTATCAGTGACATCTGCTGATGAAAGAGTGAACTATTTAAAAGCCAGGGGTGTAGACAACTGCATAACCAGACACAAGCTCTCACCTGAAGAGCCACAATGAACCATAAACAGCAGCAGCTTCTGACATTAACTCTGAAGTTACCAACAGGAATTTAAACATATTAAATCACTGCAGAGAAGTTCAAGAAGGCATTCTACACGTGACAATACCCTAGAGCAGAGTCAATGGCAGACACAGATAGAAGAGGGCCCATGTCCAAGACCAGTAATATGGGCCCTTTGCAGTACAATAATTTTGTCTATTAGACTGCGTGTACACACTGAGTTTTGGAATTTCCTTTACCTCAGTATTTGGAATCCAAAACCAGCAGTGGGTGATAAATACAGAAGTGGTGACATGTTTCTTTTATACTTTTCCTCTGATTGTCCACTCCTAATTTTGGTTACAAATACTGAGGTAAAAAACTCATCAAAGACTCAATGTGTGCACGTCGTCTACGAGAAGCTGTTTATAAATTGGGAGGTGGATTTGGGCCTCCTCTGCCCTTGTGTGGCTGCACAGGATTCAACAATGATATGTTCATCCCCGAGTAGCAGGGTTGTCAACCATCCAGAAAACTGATGCCCACTTTACACGCTCCGTCGGTCCGATATTGGATCCGACGGCGCGGGAGCGCGCTTTTTCTGCCCAGATTTCCAAGATCACATAGGAGATGTTACACAGCGCGATATCGGCAGACAACGCCTGTACGATGGCTACGCCCCCCCCCTTGTACGGCCGACTCAGGAACGACCATTTAACATGGGAGAGAATAGGGGACGTTGTACTGCACATCGTAGTTGGGCGTTTACACAGCACGATCCGGCTCCAGCCTCCATCCAATATCGGCCCGTTGGAGAGCACTCTCATTCGATCCCCGATATCATTTTGGCATCGTTCGTGCATCGTATTGGTCATTTATACTATACAACGCACGAACGATATCGGGGACAACGCAAGAACCACGTGACTTTTGGTCAGAGTTGGACGCCGATATCGCGACCTGTAAACCCACCATTAGGACAATCAAAATAAATAGGGCACTTTTTTGCCCATAAAAAAAATTAAGGCATTTGTGCTTTTTTTTTAAGTTGTAGAAACTAATCTAGATTATTTTGATTGTAATTATGATGGTTTTACAGTTTACAGTAAATGCAGTTCATGCCATAATGATTTCCTATGGTTTTACCATACATGTATGACCAGCTCTAGGTTGATATGAGATGAGTACTAAGATGTGAAAGTTCTCAGCAAAACTACATTTTCTTCAACGACTTGTTTAAAGGGTTAATTTTCCAAGTGGATCCAATTTCTGGGTGTTGATGGGTTCCTCATTCTACACGTAGGCCATAGGATGTACAATGTCAGCGCAGCAAATTTAACCTCTTCATGGCCATGATATCTAGTAACAGATGGCTTTGTCTGCGCTGCCTTCCCAGGAAAGGTCGTATGAGTTCAGTGATGATGTAGTGCTCTGCGGAAGGTGGATAGAACAGTAAAATAGAAAATTCATTCTTTTATCTCCATCTCGACAACACACATCACTTGTTATTGTGTCACAACAAATAAGGCTTCATTAACATTGCCGTTCTGACACTGGTAAACACGTTCAATTTACACTTGAGCGCTGTAGAAGAATGGAGTCATACAGAACGCTTCCTGGTAGGTGGCCTTGCTTTTTGATGAAGGGAACTTTTACAGAATCATTACTGACTCAGCCAGACAAACTGCTATTCAACTAGAGCGGGGTTAATGAAGGTTTGATGTGCTCTTGTTAAAAGGAGGACTGAAATGCTTGTGGCCATGTGTGGTCACATTGTTATTTGATGATATGGATTCTGGAAAGAGATACAGCTTTGTTACTAACCTTACCCTGTCCCAGCCCCTCTTCCTAATTTATATTTAATGAAAAATCAACAGAGAGCCGGGTTTCCAATACACAAGACTAAATCCGCTCTAGACTAAACAATAGACTTAGTGGAAGATTGTTGATTTTTAATATTGTGATCTAGAGAGATCTAAAAGTCGACTTAAAGGACAAGTATGAACAATAGTTCAAGGGGTTTTTGTAAGCGACACCTATGATTCGCTTTAAAGTACGGCTATGTGTAATCTTACTCATTTTCCAGAGAAAGCTCTTTGGTTAATCAGAATGTAAACCTTCCTCCATTACACCAGCAAGGCAGCAGAGACCGGTAATTTTTCTCAGTGAGTCACCTCCGAGTACACAAGTAAAAATGTCACTTCTCCTTTACGTGAAGGTCTGACCTGAACTATTTAAAGAGAGGACCTGTCACCCCCAAGGATATCATTCTAAAGGCAGCGCATTCAGGCAAGGGGTCCCCCATGTGTGTGTGATGTTTGTACCCCTAAATACAGCCTTCTGAAAACGTGTAGTAAAATGTCAGGAGGGTATTACCAGCTCCAGGAGTCAACTCCTTCCCGGGGCTATTTCCACCCCCGCGTCTCTGCTCCTCCCTCTTCCCTCTCCTCGACGCCTCCTTGATGCCTTGTCAGCCATCCTCGCTCTGCACCTCCTTGTGCTACTTCACTGCAGGCGCAGAGTGAAGTGTTGCTAATGTCGGCCCCTTGCTCCTGACCCGCCTCCCGCCCTGACGTCAGCATTGTTCCCGCCCTGCTCCATGTATAACACTGAGCAGGGGGGAACAAGTGCTGACGTCGGGGCGGGAGACAGGACAGGAGAGCAGGGCGTCAGCATTGTTTCCGCCCTACTCAGTGTTATACATGGAGCAGGGCGGGAACAAGTGCTGACGTGAGGGCGGGAGGCGGGTCAGGAGCGCAAGGCCAACAGTAGCAACACCTCGCTTTGCACCTGCGTGAAGTAGCACAAGGGGTGCAGGCACAGAGCGAGGATGGCTGACAAGGCATCAAGGAGGTGGCGAGGATAGGGAGGAGAGGGGAACAGAGATGCAGGGGGCGGGAATAGCCCCGGGAAGGAGCTGACTCCTGGAGGTGGTAATGACATTTTACTACACGTTATTCAGAAGGCTGCATTTAGGGGTACAAACATCACACCAACATGGTGCATTCAGTGCTCCTTTAGATTGATATCCTTGGAGGGGGGGGTGACAGGTCCTCTTTAAAGGGTAATCTGACATTCAATTTCACAATGCACACTACCTGCATTACTAAATACGTCTGTTAAACCTGATGGCATTGGTACCGGTGTATGTACCATGCAAAATCCAAGTCACAATGGCTGTATAATCATTAGAAAGGTTTCCCTGACTGATATTAAAATAAGGATTTTAATGCTCATTTTGACATCAGGACTAGCTGTAGTACCCGACATTGCCCAGGATAGAAACTAACTGCTCTTAGTTATAACAAAATAGAATGATTATTTTGCACATAAAAACATTCACATCATATATTCAACACATTGAGGCGTAATACGGCTTTTCTCTTTGCTTGTGATGACAATCGTGCAGTCAAATTCTTTTTCTTAAGGGGCATTATTGTCTGCAATTAAGAGTATAGAAAACCCCACGCAATTAGTATACAGCTAAGGTTATGTAATTTACATCAGCCTCTACAACAACGTAGGTTGTATTTGATCCATATTAATTATCCGATAATTATGCTTGGGTGTGATTACATTACCTAAATAATACATACACCCTTTAGTTGTTTTGGCAGTGTTTGTATGTGTGAGGTAATAGATACTGGTTTGACAGTTAGGCTATGTTCACACGCGGCGTAATAGCCGCGTATTCCTGCTTTTACGCGGTGCTTTAGAGCTCTTTAGGCTACATATAACATGGCCTCGGGGAAAGCACGCCAGGAAAAGCATGGCATCAGCATGCAGTAGCGCTTTTTTGAGCACCAAAGCACGCAAAAAACTGGCACTGCCGATTACATGGCCAAAAGCGTTATCCTATAAAATTCCATGTCATGTCACTGTACTTGTGCAGAATCTGTGTCTTTAGGAGTTCTAATTTTGGATGTACATTGCTGATTTGCATTTGATCCATTCTATAGAACATCACTGTTTTGTTCTCTTCCATATATGGTAAATTATAGGTCACCTAATAAATATGCAGACTAACTGTCAAAATGGTATCTATTACCTCACACATACAAACAGTGAATAGACCCTTTTTTTTGGGTGACTGACTGTAAAGTGCAGGGTTAAAATCTCCCCCAAAATATAGTCTAGGACGTTCCCTGAGTCAAATGAAGTGACTGTGCAAAATGTTGTGATTGTAGATGCTGCGGTGTGGCTGCTGTATACCAAGGACTGTGTGTGGCCTCCTGCTGTATACTGGGGGCTATATGTGGCCTCCTGCTGTATACCTGGGGCTATGTGTGGCTTCCTGCTGTATACCTGGGGCTATCTGTGCCCTGCTGCTGTATATTAGGGGCTGTGTGCAGCCTTCTGCAGTATATGTTCTGTTTCTGTCTAATGGCTGTAAATTCCAAGCATTATAATTATCAGTTTCTTAGATAATTGTGTAACTTGTACTCACACCAACAGACGTCCACAGACAGTTTAACTCGGGAGCACGATGACTTGTAGTAAGACCAAGAGAAACTCTGTAGTTTTCTTCCAAACTCTTGTATTAAGTACAACGTAATGGCAGGTAAAAAGGAGTAATCTGTACAGGATAGTACACAAGTGTCTTCAGTAATTGCTTCTGCAGACTAAACTGAGGAAGAAGGAGGAGCAACCTATACAAAGCTCATCTACGAGTGAGACATAGGGACAATCTGTCACACAATCTAATCTACCTAGCAACAACAAGGACATTTACTGATTGGAGGAAAGTGCAAAATGCAGAGAAAATACACATAACAGGTTTTTCCCATTCGTGGGACACAATAGTCCCCAAGTCTCTGTACGAAGTAAGGAGTCGACTTTGTCCCTCGACATCATGAAACCTGCAATGACAGAAGAGAAGAAACACGAATGCACACAATAATGCAGTACTCAAGTCCATACTTAAAAGATGGCGTGCAGTCCTTGAGTGCAAAAGTGTGAAAAAATTAGTTTGCGTTCAACAGAAAAAAAAATCTTTGGATTGGGGAAGCCACAAGCGTGCCAACTCTTCCTCCAACTCAACAATCCAATGGTGAAGTTTTAGTCCACTGTGAAAAGTTCAAAGTTCAATTGATTACCAATAGTTCTGTGTCCTAGTACAGCAGGGGGTAAGAAGAGGTGCACTCCCCGCCATTGCAGAATCTTAGCAACAAAGTTCAGTTCATGTGACTCTTGCTCGAAAATGCCACCAAGCGAAGCACTTAAACTGAGTGTCAGCCTGTGCGACAGCTGACCAGGTTGAATGATGTCCAGAGTGATAAGACCTCAGCTTTCGTACTGGCACCTTGCACAATTGGCTTGTGAAGCTAGATATTCTGAGAATCTCCTCAGGCTCTGGTTCCTTTGGCTCAAATTCATGACTGTCAGTCCTGGGACAAGGATCATTGTGCCGCCAACTTGAGAGAGATGGCTGCGTGCAGTGGTCGAGATTGAGTGTTGACCTGAGTCCTATTCTCCACTCAGCTAGTTGCAGGTCAGTGAAAAGGAGGTGCCACTGTTATGTTGTGGCTCTTTTGGTTTTAACTGGGCAGCAGCCCAGAGTTCAGGACTTGGCACAGGGTATGCAGGTTTTGAAGTAACCTTGACCTTGTTTTTCTTTGTTACTGGTCTCTGAGGTATTCAGTGAGGCTGCTGCAGCGGTAGACTTCGTAGACGTATTAGGGGAAACGTAGGCTCGACTCTTGATGACAGTTGAAAGAGTCTTTAGAGAACCACGGTGCAGGACTTGGAGTTGCTGTAAGGCCTTTAGAGACGTCTTCCCAGTATCCAACCTGTGTTGTCTCTAAGATGGTAACGTAGTGTTCCTGTTGATGCCCTGAATAGCAAGTTGTCTCATCAATACACTGTCTTTAACTGTGATGGGTGTCTTGAACCCAAGAGGATCGTGGATGCTGTTTTCAACAGGTGAGACTCCTCATTTTGTAGCAAGTTCATTGCAGGGTGATGCTTGGGAAGTGAACGTGTCTTGTTCGACATCCGGCAATGTGCTGAGGCTGCATTGCATAGGGATGACACTAGCACCTTCAGTATGAGGTAGGCTGTTGAGAGAGGGGCTCTCACTTTGAGCACTGGAGTCTAGCACGGCTTCGGCTTGACCAGGTTTGTTATGATTATAGGCGTCACAGATTGTGGACTTTGCGATTGCTTGCTGCAGATCCCTTGACAACTCGGTCTTTGCAGGAAGAGAGGGTGAGGGAGCTATGCAGTTGCTATAGTTGTCTCCAGTGGGTTCAATGCTCATGACCCTGATGATGGTCTTGTCTTCTTCTGAAGGTGGTGAGTTGTTGTCCTTGGTTGTAGGGCTGCTGTTGTCTCCAGGTCGTTGTCTCGAGAAAGAAGCAGGTTTGAGTTGTCAGGTGGTTGATCTTGCCACTTAGTGTCATTTGACTTCTCCTTTACCCAGTAGTTATGTGGTTGTGGCAGGAGGGACAAGTCATGGTCATCTGACATGATGAAAGTTTTATAGGAGAAAATGTATTTTATTTCCTCGATAGGTCGCCACAGACATTGCCGATGATGACCCAGCTAAGGTCAAGGTGCAGAGCAAACGGAGTATCGGGTGGTCCGTCGATTAGTTGACGCACCTTATGCAGCTGAAGAATGTCTCTGCTGAGAAGAATTAAGATGTCTGCCTTGTTGTCCAGAGCCGGTATCTCGTTGGCTATGGACCTGAGATGAGAATGATGAAAGGCTGCTTCTGGCGTTGGGATTTCTTCCCTGTTGAATGGTATCTGGTTGCACTCTACGAGTGTGGGAAGTGGTATCTCCATGGAGTTCTCAATCAACATTATTATGAGACCACTAGCCCTTCTCCCAGTGGCTTCTGTCACACTGCTGCAGGTGCCTAAGGTGTAGGGATAGGTGTTCCCTGCTGAGCCGAACGAGTCGAAGAGTTCTGACTTGGCCAGTGATTTGATGCTCTGGTCGTCTAGACTAACGTACACCTTGACTGCCTTTTTTGGATGACCTTTGGGATACACCCTTGCCAGGCAAATCTTTGCGCAAGACTACTTTCGAAGATCTTCTCCGCAGACCTCGGTGCAGGATGAAGATACGGTAAGATGGTTTGTTGCTTTGTCTGTACTCTCCCTGCCATGGCCTGTGGTGGGGGAAGGCATAGAGGTAGAGTAGGGTTGTGGTGGATGCAGTACTTGAGTGTGGTCTTCGCTGTCGCACCCTAGATACTTGATGCCAATGACACAGTCCTTAGCAAGATGGTCGGTAGAGGCATAGCACCTGAAGCATACTCCAAACTTCTTCAAGAGTTTATTTCGTTCTTGCAGGGGTTTTTTCCTGGAGCCGATGCACTTCTTCAGGGGATGCGGCAATTTGTGATTAGGGTACTGATGGTTTGGGTTTTCTACCTTCTCGAAATTGTACAAAAACTACTAGAAAAAAGCAGCATCAAAAATTCTTACCATCCATGCCATAAACAGAAACCAAATGCACTTACAGGACGCAGTCAGAGCCCAAATGTGAAGCAAGCCCAGCTGCTGGCTGATAAAATCACCTCTACCAACAAGATGTGGGAGGCGACCTGCCATGCATATACTAGGCCTGCATAGGACACCATTCACACTGATACATATGATGCAGAGTGTCTGAAAGCTACCCAACCGCTCCGCTGCCTGAGCATTGGGCCGCACAGTACGATGCTTCTGCACCACTAGATGAATGGCGCCCCTATGGGCCCAACTGCACCCTGGATGGATAAAAAAGTGCAAAAGTTTTTTATATGATAAATAAAAAACCTTTATAGATGGGATTTTGGTTCATGTGTTGGCCCAAGACATTTAAGCTGATGACCCACGATCAAGGGATCCCATGCTCACCAGTCCTAACAAAATTGTACAAAAACTACTAGAAAAAAGCAGCATCAAAAATTCTTACCATCCATGCCATAAACAGAAACCAAATGCACTTACAGGACGCAGTCAGAGCCCAAATGTGAAGCAAGCCCAGCTGTTGGCTGATAAAATCACCTCTACCAACAAGATGTGGGAGGCGACCTGCCATGCATATACTAGGCCTGCATAGGACACCATTCACACTGATACATATGATGCAGAGTGTCTGAAAGCTACCCAACCGCTCCGCTGCCTGAGCATTGGGCCGCACAGTACGATGCTTCTGCACCACTAGATGAATGGCGCCCCTATGGGCCCAACTGCACCCTGGATGGATAAAAAAGTGCAAAAGTTTTTTATATGATAAATAAAAAACCTTTATAGATGGGATTTTGGTTCATGTGTTGGCCCAAGACATTTAAGCTGATGACCCACGATCAAGGGATCCCATGCTCACCAGTCCTAACAAAATTGTACAAAAACTACTAGAAAAAAGCAGCATCAAAAATTCTTACCATCCATGCCATAAACAGAAACCAAATGCACTTACAGGACGCAGTCAGAGCCCAAATGTGAAGCAAGCCCAGCTGCTGGCTGATAAAATCACCTCTACCAACAAGATGTGGGAGGCGACCTGCCATGCATATACTAGGCCTGCATAGGACACCATTCACACTGATACATATGATGCAGAGTGTCTGAAAGCTACCCAACCGCTCCGCTGCCTGATCCCTTGATCGTGGGTCATCAGCTTAAATGTTAAATGTTTAGTGGTGCAGAAGCATCGTACTGTGCGGCCCAATGCTCAGGCAGCGGAGCGGTTGGGTAGCTTTCAGACACTCTGCATCATATGTATCAGTGTGAATGGTGTCCTATGCAGGCCTAGTATATGCATGGCAGGTCGCCTCCCACATCTTGTTGGTAGAGGTGATTTTATCAGCCAGCAGCTGGGCTTGCTTCACATTTGGGCTCTGACTGCGTCCTGTAAGTGCATTTGGTTTCTGTTTATGGCATGGATGGTAAGAATTTTTGATGCTGCTTTTTTCTAGTAGTTTTTGTACAATTTTGTTAGGACTGGTGAGCATGGGATCCCTTGATCGTGGGTCATCAGCTTAAATGTCTTGGGCCAACACATGAACCAAAATCCCATCTATAAAGGTTTTTTTATTTATCATATAAAAAACTTTTGCACTTTTTTATCCATCCAGGGTGCAGTTGGGCCCATAGGGGCGCCATTCATCTAGTGGTGCAGAAGCATCGTACTGTGCGGCCCAATGCTCAGGCAGCGGAGCGGTTGGGTAGCTTTCAGACACTCTGCATCATATGTATCAGTGTGAATGGTGTCCTATGCAGGCCTAGTATATGCATGGCAGGTCGCCTCCCACATCTTGTTGGTAGAGGTGATTTTATCAGCCAGCAGCTGGGCTTGCTTCACATTTGGGCTCTGACTGCGTCCTGTAAGTGCATTTGGTTTCTGTTTATGGCATGGATGGTAAGAATTTTTGATGCTGCTTTTTTCTAGTAGTTTTTGTACAATTTTGTTAGGACTGGTGAGCATGGGATCCCTTGATCGTGGGTCATCAGCTTAAATGTCTTGGGCCAACACATGAACCAAAATCCCATCTATAAAGGTTTTTTATTTATCATATAAAAAACTTTTGCACTTTTTTATCCATCCAGGGTGCAGTTGGGCCCATAGGGGCGCCATTCATCTAGTGGTGCAGAAGCATCGTACTGTGCGGCCCAATGCTCAGGCAGCGGAGCGGTTGGGTAGCTTTCAGACACTCTGCATCATATGTATCAGTGTGAATGGTGTCCTATGCAGGCCTAGTATATGCATGGCAGGTCGCCTCCCACATCTTGTTGGTAGAGGTGATTTTATCAGCCAGCAGCTGGGCTTGCTTCACATTTGGGCTCTGACCGCGTCCTGTAAGTGCATTTGGTTTCTGTTTATGGCATGGATGGTAAGAGTTTTCTACCTTCTCACCTTTATTGCCCTTGTCTGGTGCTGACGTCAGTGTAGGCAGAACTTCGGTCCCCTTTTCAGACACCGGACCACTACAATTTCTGTGCGGTGATAATGTCGGCGTAGGCAAAACCTCGGTCTTTTTTGCAGACACCGGACTGCTTCGGTTTCTGTCGTGAAAGCGTGAACTCTCATACTTAGAAGATGATGCAAAGCCGCTGGGTTCTTCATAGCAGAAGCTGGGGTCTGTTTTGTACTCTGCAAGAAGGAGAACGGAGGGAAAGAGACTTGGTATAGTCTTTTGTAGTTTAACCCTCGCATAGTCCACCTTTCTTGTACATTGTAAGGTAATTTAGCGACTATGGGTTTCACCCCACGAGCTGTATCCAGGTAGCTGAGGCCAGGTAGATGTGTATCTGTCTTGGCCAGCTGGAATACGGACAGCAGATCACTGAGTTCCTGATATTTTGAAGCATCCTTGCCGGATATTTTAGGAAAGTCTTGTAGTTGTTTGAGCTGAGCCTCTTCTATAGCTTCAGGACTGCCGAAACCCTTCTCTACTCTGTCCCATGCAGTTGCGAGTCCGGTCGTTGGGTCACTGATGTAAACGGATCTGAATCTCTTGATTCGCTCAGTAGACTGTGGACCTAGCCACCTGATTAGCAGATCCAGCTCTTCAGCAGCAGTAATGCTAAGGTCACTAATTGCAGTTTTGAAGGCACACTTCCACCCTCTATAGTTTTTGGGATGGTAGTTATACCTCGTGAGACCGGTGTTGATGAGTTCTCAGCGAATCATGTACCTTTCGAAGTCAGACATGTCTGTTCTTTCCGACTTTGGGAGCACATTTGCTGGCTAAATAATGCATATAGCATGAGTCATGGCTTCTTGGTTCAGGAACGTAGGAAGGAATGGAGTGGCATACGCATTTAGGCCAGCGACCAGTTTGGTGTATACAGTCTCTGTTGTATGCGAGGCCGGAACTACGCAGTTGTCGTAAGTGTAGTGCCTTGCCAGCATATTAGGTTGCATGTAAACATTGGCATATGATGTTTGCTGAGGTGTAGGTTCTGGCAGTGCATTGAAGTGTGAAAGGGGTTCAGGTTTAAATGCTTGTGGCGCATTGGAGTGACCTTGAAAGCTGGGAGCTGCAGGCGGATTTGCATCTTGATTCTCTGGAGAAGTGTTGGTGTCAACAGGAATGGTGGCGGTAGCCGGCGGTTCATTGCTTTGGCTCAGCACATAGTCTCTTTTGCATTTAAGGGGGTCTTCTGTGTCAAGTTCACACAAACTGATGCTGCCTCCTTGGCTCCCACTTAGATCTTGTTTGAAGACCTTTAGCCTTGCCATGGCTGCCACATGTTCACATTCCTTCTGTAGGACCTCAACTTCTGACTACCAACGTGCAGTCTCGGCTTCTGTCAGAGCATCTATTTCTGCCTTCTTGTATGTGGATTCAGCTTCCATCTTCTTGTGTGCAGATTCAACTGCTACGCTTGCCGTCAACACATCCATTTCTGCCTTCTTGCGTGCAAGTTTGACTGCTGCGCTTGCTGCCGAGGCGTCCATTTCAGCTTTCTTTGGGTGAAGACGGCTTGTACCTTTGAAGTTTCTGCTTCAGTGCGTGCTCTTATGCGCTGCTCACTGAGGGTCGAGTACTTGATTAACTCGATTTGAGTGCCTTGAGCTCTTAGCAGACCTGGACCTGTGAGATGCCGCTTCTGACGTTTGCGCGATTTTTGCTTTGTCTACAATGTTATGCACAGTGCAGTCTCATTCGCTGTTGAGCTGTTGGAAGTCCCGGAGTTCCTTTAGAGACTGACGTTTTCAATTTCAGCAGGGTAATGCAATATCTTTTGCAGGTATGTTTTTAAGACTGGTATGCTGAGTACAGTTGTTCTAGGGCTCCCTCTGGTGGTAGCTCATGCGCACCGGGCACAGATAAAACAGTCACTTGATTCTGCACTCTTTGCCATAGGGATATTGTGTGGTGAAGCAATTCACCTTTGGTGGTTCCTAGGTTCTCTTTGACCGTCCATGTAGGTTTGGTTAATCGCTTAGGTCTTTCTCTATCAACAGAGTAAGAATCCATGCTTTTTCATTGCTGCTCCAGGAAAGGGTTCTTTTAGTTTGAGACATCGTGTCAGGAATGCAAGGGTGGGGGCTTCTCTGCTCCTGGTTGCCGGAGAGACCAATACAATGTTGCAATCTCAGGCTGAGGAGCATCCATTGTTTACAGAATGTATTTGCAAAGTATATGAAAACTGCAGCTTTGCAATTAGCTTATGGTTGATACTTTCTCTGGATTTATAAACTGTGCACTGCTCGTAGTGACAGGTTATTCACTTCACTGATTTCTGAGCTGAAGGGCACAGGGGATGTCTGCAAGCTTATGTAGGCTGCTATGTTGTGGCTTTACCATTAGCCCTTATGGTACCTTTACACGCCGCTACCGAGAGGTAGAAACCGGCTGGTGTCGGAGACAATTGTACCTTTTCCCTTCAAAACACCGCGAAGTGGCGGCGTGTAATTCAGGTTGTACCTTCCTGTCTCTTTGGATACCTGACTTTCAGCCGTGCTGAAAAACAAGCAGGTATAACCCCTATGGTGGCGGCGTGTAATCGGGGCACAGGCACGGTATTTGAGTTACCTGGGGCATGCCACAGCGTTATGTATACCACGCCCCATCAGCTATCATTGGTGGGGACTACTCTGTACCCATTGGCTGTCCCTGCACAGGGCGGCATATTTAATGAGCTGACCAGTCACAATACACATTTGCTATAGCATCATGTATTAGCCAGCCTCCCTGCGCTGGCTGGCCAATCATGATGTTATTGCATTGTCCAATCATCGTACGAGCGTCTCGTAATCACAACTCTGGCACGCCTATGTGTTGTCCCTGCTGCCCCAGGTCCACCCATATTCCCTTGTTGTAGCGGCGTGTAAATCAGGGAAGGTGCTCCACAGAAGGTAACCTACGGCACCCGTCGACACTTCTGTGGAACGAAAATACCTTCTGTGGAGCACCTTGTGGTGGCGTGGAATTACGGCATCAGGTACCGTTAGGAACCGTTGAAAACGTGCATGTGCGGTGCCTACCTGTTGCTACCCTCGGTAGCGGCCTGTAAAGGTACCATTATAGGTAATCCTTTCTCTGGATAGTATGCTGTATACTGATCCCAATTGCAGCTAATGATTTTTACTGTGCAATTCCTGAGATGAGGTGCACAGAGAATATCTGCAGACTCAAGCAGACTGCTGTATTGTTGCTTTGTTATCAGCCCTTTGGGTAATCTTTTTTCTGGATTGTATGTAGTATGCCACTCCTGGTAACAGGTTCCTTTTTACTGTTCTGTCTCTTTCTAATGGCTGTAAATCCCAAGTGTTCTAATTATCAGCTTCTTAGATAATTGTATAACTTGTACTCACACTACCAGACGTCTACAGACAGTTTAACTTGGGAGCACAATGATTTGTAGTAAGACCAAGAGAAACGCTGTAGTTTTCTTCCAAACTCTTATATAAAATACAATGTAATGGCAGGTACTAAGGAGTAATCTTATTACCTTATCTTCAGTAATGGCTTCTGCAGACTATTCTGAGGAAGAAGGGAGGAGCAACATATACCCTCTTACTGTTTCCTCTCCCACCCCTGTAGACTATGAGCCCTTGTGGACAGGGTCCTCTCCTGTCGTGTATCAGCAAGCCTTGATTGTTTGTATGTACTGTACCTGTCCTTGTTAGCCCCACTTCTTATGTAAAGCGCCATGGAACCAGTGGCGCTATATAAATAAATAATAATAATAATAATACAGAGCTCATCTACGAGTGGGAAATAGGGACAATCTTCACACAATCTAATCTACCTAGCAACAACAAGTAAATTTACTGATTGGAGGAAAGTGCAAAATGCAGAGAAAATACACATAACACTATACTGGGGTTAAAATTTCACATTAAATTGTGCAAAATGTAGCGATTGTAGATGTGACAGTGATGATTCCTTTAGTAGACATACGTACACACATAAATACATACACTCTGTGCTTTATGTACTAGACTAGTTGTAGAACCCAGAGTTGCCTGGGATAGTAACTAACTGTTCTTAATTTATGGATGCATTTGGCTTCATCCTCTCTCATTAGCTCCGCCCCTTTATAACACCTAGGCAATAGCACAGCTCTATTCATAACCCACAAACTGCAGTGTTATCATGGGGTGGGGCTAACTGGAGGGGGTTGGAGCCATATGCATCCATGAAGAGGTGGGGCAATGAAAGGGGCATGGCTAAGGAAGGGGTGGGCTATGAACGTGGTGTGGCTATTGCTGAGATGAAATAAAGGACAGGGCTAACTGTAAGGGCGGAGCCATATGCACACATGAAGAGGGTGGACTATGAAGGGGGCATGGCTATGAAAGTGGCATAGTTATGAAGGGGGCATGGCTATGTGTGGACATACATACATACACACATACATACACTCACTTAACTTTATATAGTAGATTTTATAGCTATTCTGGCTTTTCAAAGTATAAATGTTTCATCAGATGTAAAAAATATATTTTATAATCTATGCAGACGTAGTGACAGATCTGTTTTAAAGGAGTAGTGTGGCCTTTGGGTACAAGTCTATAGTCAATTTATGTGACTACAGACTTGTGAATTCTCACATGGTTCATACTGTGTGCTTTGAGGATTCTCTGGTAGTAGGTGATCATGTGACCCATAAGTATGCAATTTGCATAATTTCAGCCACATTTCAACTAGACCTGTACGACCTCTCTCAATACACTTGCATTGAGCAAAGCCACTCATGTCTAGTCGACACGTGCCCACCACAACTGGCGCCGGAGAATCCTCACAGCACACAGTGCCTGAACAAGCCTCCAGTTACATAGAGTGTCTGCAGACTTTTAGCCTAAGGCTGGACAACACCATTAAGGACAATGGCAGATTTAGCAATAGGAGGAATGCAGTCTTAAATGCTGCAATAAGTGAGAGACTGACACATGCTTTGTTTGCCAAACCTTTATTCATAAATCTGACAAATAAGGGCCTCATACACTATATGGTTCTTGTTTTATTTGTATAAACAGAACATTAAGGTGTGCAGTGTCTTGAAAAAAGTGTTCACACCCCCTGACCTTTTCCACATTTTTTCACATTACACTTGCAAACGTAGATTTATTTTATTAGGATGATATATGATAGATCAACACAGCGTAGCAAGTATTTGTGAAGTGTAAAGGAAATGATACATGGTTTGCATTAAACTGCTGGCATTATAAATAATGATCTTTTTCAGTCAATTGAACCACTGATTTATAAGCTCCATTTGACAAGACAGATAATATTATGTCTACAGTGCTAAAACGATTGTTTCCACCTCTGCCACTTTAGTCCATCAGTTAGAATAAACACGTCCATTTCAGTTATCAGACCAGAAAGCAGGCAATGCACGGTTCCATATTTGCACCAATGTAAATCAGATAGGACCCAATCCATTTCTATAGCCAACAGTGTGTTTTCAAATAGTGTAATTGGGTTTTTTCAGACCATTTCGGACATTGTTTTGAAAAACAGTACCCAAAGTATATCTACACACAGATTAAAGATGCAGGACATATGTTTCCAAGCAGATTTTTTCCAGTTTGGGCAGCGTCCATTATAAAGACTATTGCTGGGGTGTTTATGTTTTTGCTCTTGTAATACTCAGCAAGGGGAGGATTCCTGTAAGCTCTTGGCAATGGGTGTCTTATTTATCTAAAATCGCCACTCCCGGTAGAGAATTAGACACAACAAGAATTCCCTCATTCCAAATTCTGTACTGGTCACAACAACCCATGGAAAATATGTTAATTGTGATTTGGGAATAATGTGGTAATTTTACATTTTACGACATGTTCAAGACTCAGAATACCATGAGGCGCATATCAGATGCGGAATAAAACTGATTAAGGATTCAGAGAGAGAATGAAATGTAAATGTATGCTCTACAAGTACAGTTTCCCTAAAGCCAATTTTAAAACCTTCACCTTATTTTCTCTTACTCCAAGAAAGCATGTATATGTGTTGTGGTATGTATATTAAAGTGATACATGTGATATCTTGTCAAAATGGCTGCAATGAGTAATCATCAAATTAAAATGAACCAGAGCTTGACTCATAAAATATGTATTTTTTTTATTAAGCAAACTTTTGAAAAGAATCATATAGCCATTATAGTTATGCAAAACAATTTACAGAACTATGGTCTAGCAGTCACGTCGGCTGGCGGACTAGAGCCCTGTGAACATCCGACGACCTACCTGGCACTTCTGATTAGTAGCCCTGCTACGATGTCATACAAGTAAGACACCCCAATAATGACATTGTGCTTATACTACTAATCAGACTGGAAATTCACACAGCTCCTGTATACAGCAAGGAGCACTGACCTGGACCAAAGAGTAGGGTTGCATTATGGGACCATGCTGTCCCAAATATTTATGAGTAATGAGCATTGACAATAGCTGGAGCAATCAATACAGCCTCCTACAATTGAAAATGCTGCGTCACGAAAAGCTGTATTTAAGTGGAGGAGGTTGAAGGACAGGTCTGTTATATGCCTATGTACTCTGTCATTTGAAAATGGAGAGCTGTGCAGTCAGTAGGAAGGCCATCATATCTATTATGTTAAAGGGAATCTGTCAGGTCCCCTGTGCACCTAGAACCACGAGCAGTACGGGCATATCTATAATCCTGCCTACAGTCCCGGGCATATTGGAAAAAGTACTTCTTAACCTAGAACCGCGCTACCATAGAAATCTACACTTTCACATACCTGAGGCCTTTTAGGCTGTGTGCAAATAACATGGAGTAACTCAAATAGAAATACTCAAGTTTATTTAAGATGTGAATATTTCGAAACATTATAATTATGTGCATAAAACAAAAAAAAGTAATTGCAACCGGTTTAAAACGCTCACATTGCATTAACTGTATAATATCTTATATATAACGTAGGTAATGTGTATATATATAATATATATATATATATATATATATATATATAATATTATATATAATATATAACATTTCTTTGTCTAAAATTTTATATATACATTTGTTGTAGTAAACATGGTGCGGAATTTTTCTTTTCAAAAAACTTCCTTTTCAATTACTGATTACCCCAACATTTTTCACTATATTATTTTTTCGAATAATGTTCCTTGCAGACATTTTGTTCACAAATAGTACAGAAACGCTCAGATTTCCTTAACTTCTTTGCTGGACACATATAACAGTGCTTTCTTTTTTTTCTCTTGTTCTGGATGTTCCTGAAATGTTACCACATCGATCATAGCTTCTGTAAATTGCCTTGGCAACATTTCGTGTTGCTTCGCTCCATCATGGTAGGCATCAAAAGTTCATAGCAAAGTTCCTTCCTGTTGGCATGGAATTCTGGATGAGTTTCACTATAAACATTATAGCTATTGAGGGCTGACACATCAAGGATATTATAAAAAATTACTACAGGCCAACGTTTTGTCTGCCTCTTGCACAATACTCTTCAATCATTTCACCCATCTTGTCCACTCCTCCTTTTGTTTTATTATAATGCAGTATGATTTCAGGTTTCTGTTTCCTGTTATCGGTGTCAATTCTTCCATCATGATGCATTGTACTCAGTAATATCATAGATTTTTCTTTCTTTGCTTTATAAAATACCATTGTCGCTAGATTGCAGAAACCAAAGACACTTTCATACAGTGGTCGCTTGGCATTGTGCTTCATGATTGGAGAACTTTTGCGACAGTTTGGCCTCATAGTACCAACAAGTGTGAGGTTTTTTTCTGAACAAAAATTTGCCCAGTTCCAGATTGGTAAAGTTGTTGTCCATTGTTATATTTTTTCCAGAATTGAAAATTGGTACTGCAAGTGTTTTTACTATGTCAGAACATAGGTCTTTCTGGACTGGAGCATCAGCTTCTTTGCCACAGTAAATCAGACCATTCATGTCATAATAACTTGTAGAATCACACATCTAGAAAATTTTTATGCCATACTTGGCAGGTTTAATGGACATATACTGAATGAATTTGCAACGTCCCCTAACGGCAAGAAGTTGCTCATCCACTGTCACATTGTCATTAGAATGGTAAAGCTTTGTACAGTTTTTGATGAAAAGATTCCAGATGTAGCTAATAGGGGCTAATTTATCTGTTTTCAACCTCACAGGACGAGTTCTCTTATTATCAAAATGAAGGCTTCTCCGAATATTTTCAAATCTATTGACTGACATTGTAGCTTTGTAGTGTGGATCTCAAAAAGGGTTCAGAAATAATTCTCTGATTGGAACATTGTACGATTTTGTACACCCTGCCAGAAGAGTAAGGGCAATATAACCATATAGTTCCTCTTTTGTTATATTTTTCCTTTTATTTTTCTTCCTGAAGCGATATCTTTTCCTTCTAAGTACACAAAACTACATCATCTGCAATATCATCTGAAAAAATTACAGAAAACATCTCTTTTGGACAAGAATTGGGGAATTCCTACAGCGTCTTCAGCAACTTTCATAATATTATGTGACGGGGTGCGTCCAAGAACCCCAGCAGTACTGTTCCAAAAAACTTTAGTTTTGGATGTTCTATTTGTACGTTCTGCTGGATCCACTATTTCTTCATCATTTGAAGATACACTGGACGATGAAGTAGAGACATTACCTGGTGGCATGTACTCTTCATCAGACAAAGAAAGTTCACCGTCTTCATCACTATCAAAAATGATTGTTTTGATTTATTGGTCAGTCAAACCCCTGGATGTAGACTGTGCCATTGTAACCTTAGATGTCAGTAAATTAAAATGAAAAAAAAAAAAAAGATTACAATCAGGGTTGTGCACTCTTTGTTAGTGTGTGTGTGCTAAAGGTAAAGTGCAGCCCCCCTCCTCTTACATTCAGCAGGTCACCACTTTCTTTTAGGTACAGTAGAAGCCTCAGGATTTTTGAAGCTCAGAAAGTTTCTTTTTCCACAAACAAGAAAGCTGACTCCTTCCTCCAAAGTCTCTTCAGCAAGTAGCACACAATGAACAGATGTTAGAACCTAAAAACTGGACTAGAAGTCCATGGATCAGAATATATATATATATAAACCTAAACAATCAGTATCACACACACCCCTAAGGATCAAGGGGTACATGAGACCATGATTAAAGATCCAAAAGAGATGATTTTATGCAAAGTGCATCAAACTTTATTGTGAAATTTACATAGATATAACACCAAAAGGTGACAAGCAGGATTGGCAGATCTACAACAAAGGAGTATGAAATCAGAAGGTGGTGTGGGGCTGACATACAGTTACAGGTGTTTTTAAAGTAAGGGCTGCAGTCCTTACTTTAGGAGGGTCACATATATAAAGAGTAACACTGAATAATCCTCACAGCCTAGGAACAGGTACTAACACAGAAAAACTCTATGACAGCTACTACTGCCCCCACTAGATTTACAGAGCCCAGTACTGAACAATTAGAAAACACCTCATATCCATGTGAAGCCTAGACACTGAAATCACCTTAGATAGATTACAAACAGGGGTAAAGCCTGAAAAAAAAAATCGCAATCATACCTTGTGACATTTTTGAAGCTAGGCAAACCGGAATCAGCTCCACACCACCTCTCCCTCAACGCGTTTCCCCGTAATGACGGCTTCGTCAGGAGGCGTGGCCAATGTAAGTAAAATGCCCCTATATATAGTGCCCATAATTCATGCATACTGAATCAAAACAGCTGTGAACGGTGTCGCCGCTTCATGATGCCGCTGCCCGGCAACCACTGAACGCCATCGTGCACCGGAAGTGACACGGGGAGGAACAACGTCATCCCCTCCGTCACCCCGGCATTGACAACGACGCCCGTGGGAGCCAGGCAGCAGCAGCGCATGTGAGCGCGACGTCAGCTGTTGAGGGGGCAGTGCTAGGTATTGTTGCACGCCCCATCATCAAAGTGACACATCAAGCCTCCGGATATACTGCAGGAAAGCAATACAAATTACAGGGAAATGGAGATACAAGTTTGAACTAGCATTGTAAATCACCACACACCACCACTATATATGCATAATATACATCATATCATTACTTCATAGTATACATAACACTGATAGATAGCGGCTACAACTAGAACAAATATAAATATATATGTACAGCACATACAGGACCATCAATATCAATTACACAATTATATTATCACAAGGGTAAAACATATATCCTGCAGTTGAACGCTGACGAGTAACTTGATAGTGACATCTCCATACTCCACATGTAATTCCTCATTCCTTCCAAATAATGTGCACGATAGGAAATCCAGTCACAGAATACAAGACACATGGATACATATCTAAAGAAATAAAAGGGCAATTAAAAACAGAATTAAAAGAAATGTGAAAACCCAAAAACCACTTAAAGAGTAAAAACTCCAAGATTTCATAGAAATGGACTAAAGCTGATTGTTTCATTGAGACCAAGAGGGACCACTGTGTCAAGCCAGGTGATCCATCTTGTCTCTTTTTGAAGCAGCATTTTCATTATATCCCCACCTCGGGAACCCAAATACGCCTTATCAATCCCCCTAAAAGAGAGCCCCTTGGGGTCACACCCATGAACAGCTCTAAAATGTTTAGGTAAGGTCGTCAATTTCTCAATCTCTTCGGGTTTAATAGCCTTCACTGCCCCTCTAATATCCCTCAGATGTTCTTGTATCCTAACACGAATAGCTCTCGTAGTCATTCCAACGTACATCAAGTCACATGTACAAGTGGCCAAATATACCACACCCTCAGTGTTACATGTAAAATAATGTACAATCTTAAAGATTTTAGTTCTTGTGGAATCAGAGAATTCCCTCGTTTTAGGCATAAAACCACAAACTGAACAGTCGCCACACGGAAAGGAGCCCCAGGGTGGTCCCTTGCTGCCGAAGATAAATTTACTCCGTGGGGCAACATAGTGGCTTCTCGTAAGGATATCTTTTAGATTGTGTGATCTACGCCAGGTGATGGATGGTTGGTCAGGTAGTGCTCTTGACAAGTCTTTGTCAGAGAGCAGTACCGCCCAATGTCTCTTAAATGAATCTTTTATAGTTTTCCACCTGGTGTTGTACTTTGTGATGAACCTAACTGTAGAGTCATCACCACCATCCAAAGCACCCCGTTTTCTACCACCATTATATGACAAAAGGCTCTGTCTTTCTTGTTGGAAGGCACGCCTAAAACCAGACTGGATGGCATCCTCCGGGTAACCCCTATGTCTAGAATTAGACTTAAGGGTCTCAGCCTGTCGCAGAAAAACTGAATCATCCGAACAGATTCTGCGGGCCCGGAGAAATTGTCCGTAAGGGATAGACCTCTTGAGTGAAACAGGATGTGCTGAGGAGTAATGGAGAAGAGCATTTGTGGATGTAGCTTTGCGATAGATATCGGTCGTCAAACTGCCATCGGATGATTTGATGATAGCCAAGTCTAAAAAATCTATCCGATCGGTACTATATATCCATGTCAATTTGATGTTATAATTATTGCAGTTTAGACAATTCAAAAAAGTATCCAGCTGTGACGTGGAGCCCTGCCAGATGAACAGAACATCATCAATGTATCTCATCCACGATAATATCCGCTCATGACCAGGGGTATCAAGGACCGTATCCCTCTCCCACAGCCCCAGGAACAAATTAGCATATGAGGGGGCACAAGCCGCCCCCATAGCAGTTCCCTGGAGCTGTACGTAGGGGCGGTCCCTGAAAAGAAATTTTTTTTATTATGGCTGAGTAAGAAACGTAGGAGTTCAATTATGAATTTCCCAAGAATCGACTCAATATTTGACATGTTCAAGAAATATTCAGATGCCAAAATCCCCTGGTCATGGCGGATCGATGTATACAGGGACATCCATCACCTGGCGTAGATCACACAATCTAAAAGATATCCTTACGAGAAGCCACTATGTTGCCCCACGGAGTAAATTTATCTTCGGCAGTCCGTGTGGCGACTGTTCAGTTTGTGGTTTTATGCCTAAAACGAGGGAAATCTCTGATTCCACAAAAACTAAAATCTTTAAGATTGTACATCATTTTACATGTAACACTGAGGGTGTGGTATATTTGGCCACTTGTACATGTGACTTGATGTATGTTGGAATGACTACGAGAGCTATTCGTGTTAGGATACAAGAACATCGGAGGGATATTAGAGGGGCAGTGAAGGCTATTAAACCCGAAGAGATTGAGAAATTGAAGACCTTACCTAAACATTTTAGAGCTGTTCATGGGTGTGACCCCAAGGGGCTCTCTTTTAGGGGGATTGATAAGGCGTATTTGGGTTCCCGAGGTGGGGATATAATGGAAATGCTGCTTCAAAAAGAGACAAGATGGATCACCTGGCTTGACACAGTGGTCCCTCTTGGTCTCAATGAAACAATTAGCTTTAGTCCATTTCTATGAAATCTTGGAGTTTTTACTCTTTAAGTGGTTTTTGGGTTTTCAGATTTCTTTTAATTCTGTTTTTAATTGCCCTTTTATTTCTTTAGATATGTATCCATGTGTCTTGTATTCTGTGACTGGATTTCCTATCGTGCACATTATTTGGAAGGAATGAGGAATTACATGTGGAGTATGGAGATGTCACTATCAAGTTACTCGTCAGCGTTCAACTGCAGGATATATGTTTTACCCTTGTGATATAATATAATTGTGTAATTGATATTGATGGTCCTGTATGTGCTGTACATATATATTTATATTTGTTCTAGTTGTAGCCGCTATCTATCAGTGTTATGTATACTATGAAGTAATGATATGATGTATATTATGCATATATAGTGGCAGTGTGTGGTGATTTACAATGCTAGTTCAAACCTCCATTTCCCTGTAATTTGTATTGCTTCCTGTGGTATATCCGGAGGCTTGATGTGTCACTTTGATGATGGGGCGTGCAACAATACCTAGCACTGCCCCCTCAACAGCTGATGTCGCGCTCACATGCGCTGCTGCTGCCTGGCTCCCACGGGCGTCGTTGTCGTTGCCGGGGTGAAAGAGGGGATGACGTTGTTCCTCCCCGCGTCACTTCCGGTGCGCGATGGCGTTCAGTGGTTGCCGGGCAGCGGAATCATGAAGCGGTGACGCCGTTCACAGCTGTTTTGATTCAGTATGCATGAATTATGGGCACTATATATAGGGGCATTTTACTTACATTGGCCACGCCTCCTGACGAAGCCGTCAGTACTGGGAAACGCGTTGAGGGAGAGGTGGTGTGGAGCTGATTCCGGTTTGCCTAGCTTCAAAAATGTCACAAGGTATGATTGCGAATCTTTTTTTCAGGCTTTACCCCTGTTTGTAATCTATCTAAGGTGATTTCAGTGTCTAGGCTTCACATGGATATGAGGTGTTTTCTAATTGTTCAGTACTGGGCTCTGTAAATCTAGTGGGGGCAGTAGTAGCTATCATAGAGTTTTTCTGTGTTAGTACCTGTTCCTAGGCTGTGAGGATTATTCAGTGTTACTCTTTATATATGTGACCCTCCTAAAGTAAGGACTGCAGCCCTTACTTTAAAAACACCTGTAACTGTATGTCAGCCCCACACCTCCTTCTGATTTCATACTCCTTTGTTGTAGATCTGCCAATCCTGCTTGTCACCTTTTGGTGTTATATCTATGTAAATTTCACAATAAAGTTTGATGCACTTTGCATAAAATCATCTCTTTTGGATCTTTAATCATGGTCTCATGTACCCCTTGATCCTTAGGGGCGTGTGTGATACTGATTGTTTAGGTTTATGTAATGAACAGATGTCTGTCCTCCTGTTCCTGTGTGTTCATGACCTGCGATGATGTCAGAGACGTATGACTTTGTGAGGGAGCCTCCCTCCCAAGATAACATGACCATGTAGTCAGCCAGAATCCACACTCTTCCCAGCAACAGCAGAGTCATAAATACTGAGTAATAAAGACAAAGTCTTCCACAGCAACAATACGGACAAAAAGACTGAGGATCACATGTAAACCAAGTACAGTCCTAAAAGTCCCCAGGTATGTGAATATGGGGTAGTCCCCAAAAAAGAGTTGTTTTACCGAAATACCTATAACATAAAAATATATGAACAATTGGAAATTACTAACAACTACCGTATATACTCGTGTATAAGCCGACCCTTGTATAAGCCGACCCCCCTACTTTTGCCCCCAAAACCTGGGAAAACCTATTGACTCGTGTATAAGCCGAGGGTGGACTCCAGCACAGGTATACAGCCCCCAGCAGTGTGGTATACAGGCCCCCCAATGGTAGTATACAGCAGCCTCCCCAGTGGTAGTATACAGCAGCAGCCCCAGTGGTATATACAGCAGCAGCTCCAGTAGTTAGTATACAGCATCCCCAGAGGTATATACAGCCCCAGTGGTAGTATACAGCATCCCCAGAGGTATATACAGCCCCAGTGGTAGTATACAGCATCCCCAGAGGTAGTATACAGCAGCCCCAAAGGTATATACAGCAGCCCAAGTGGTAGTATACAGCAGCCCCAGTGGTAGTATACAGCAGCCCCAGTGGTAGTATACAGCAGCCCCAGAGGTAGTATACAGCAGCCTCAGAGGTATATACAGCCCCATTGGTAGTATACAGCAGCCCCAGAGGTATATATAGCCCCAGTGGTAGCATCCAGCAGCCCCAGAGGTATATACAGCCCCAGTGGTAGTATCCAGCAGCCCCAGAGGTATATACAGCCTTAGTGGTAGTATACAGCAGCCCCAGAAGTATATACAGCCCCAGTGGTAGTATACAGCAGCCCCAGAGGTATATACAGCCCCAGTGGTAGTATACAGCAGCCCCACAGGTATATACAGCCCCAGTGGTAGCATCCAGCAGCCCCAGAGGTATATACAGCCCCAGTGGTAGTATACAGCAGCCCCACAGGTATATACAGCCCCAGTGGTAGTATACAGCAGCCCCAGAGGTATATACAGCCCCAGTGTAGTATACAGCAGCCCCAGAGGTATATACAGCCCCAGTGTAGTATACAGCAGCCCCACAGGTATATACAGCCCCAGTGGTAGTATACAGCAGCCCCACAGGTATATACATCCCCAGTGGTAGTATACAGCAGCCCCACAGGTATATACAGCCCCAGTGGTAGTATACAGCAGCCCCACAGGTATATACAGCCCCAGTGTAGTATACAGCAGCCCCACAGGTATATTCAGCCCCAGTGGTAGTATATACAGCCCCAGTGGTAGTATATACAGCCCCAGTGGTAGTAGATTGCAGCCCCAGCGGTAGTATACAGGGCCCCAGCAGTATATACAGCCCCAGTGGTATATACAGCCCCAGTGGTAGTATATACAGCCCCAGTGGTAGTAGATTGCAGCCCCAGCGGTAGTATACAGGGCCCCAGTAATCCAGGGCCCCCCCAGCGTCTCTCCGGTCACCTGAAAAGCAAACTATACTTATCAGTGTCCGCTGTCCGCGCCTGCTCGCCTCTGCCCGGTCTGCCGTCTGCGATCCTCCTTCTTCATGCGGCGTCTTCCGGTTTCCTGTGCTCGTCGCAGGGAATGACGTCATTCCCTGCGACGAGCACAGGAACCCGGAAGACGCCGCATGAAGATGGAGGATCGCAGACGGCAGACCGGGCAGAGGCGAGCGGGCGCGGACAGCGGACGCCGGACACTGATAAGTATAGTTTGCTTTTCAGGTGACCGGAGAGACGCTGGGGGGGCCCTGGATTACTGGGGATGCGGGGGCTGCTGTATACCGATGTATACATCGGTATGTACCGATGTATACATCGGTATACAGCACTGACTCGCGTATAAGCCGAGGGGGTACTTTTCAGCCCAATTTTTGGGCTGAAAAACTCGGCTTATACGCGAGTATATACGGTATATACCTGAGGAATACCTAGAGTTTCAAAATTCTAACTAATCTTGCAGAAAATAGAAAACAAGTAACCTAACAGGCCAGCGAGGCCCCAGGTATGCGTTCTAGGGTTAAGATCATTTATGATATGCTAATTAGGGCTTTGACTAGCTGGGTGTTTGTTCACCCAACTAATTGGCCCATTTGGCATGTTATCACTCCCCTGTGAGTGTGATAACATGCTTTGTATAGCCACTATCATCATGCTTGCGGCTTTGTTCCCCTCAGCATTGAACTTTCCTGACATCGGGTGTACATGTCCCAGTTTCAGAGAGGCTCACTGCACATTATGGGAAGTCGTCCCCACTTCCTTTTATGCACATTATTCTGAAGCCAGGTGTACAGGTCCTGGCTTCATAGAGGCTCACTGCCCACGTTTGGAAGTCAACCCCACCTCTGGTCATGCACACTACACCTCTCTGAAGCTGGGATGCATACACCTGGCTTCAGAGTAGTGTGCATAACCAGAAGTGGGGACGACTTCCAATAATGTGCAGAGAGCCTCTTTGAAGACGGGGTGCATGCACCTGACATCAGAGAACCTCAATGTTGAGGGGAACATAGCTACATGTATGTGCGGCTTTGTTTAAAGATGCAGATGTCAATTGGTGTTGTAAAGCATGTTATCACACCCACAGGGGTGTGACAACATACTAAGTGGGCTGACTGGTCTGGGATCTATCGCCCCTCAACTAGTGATTCCACCATATTTGCAGCTCATAAACGGACTTTTCAAATACTTTTTCTAAAGATCGGTTTATGTATGCTAGTGCATGCCGGGACTATTAGGCAGGAATTATAGATATGTGCAAAGAAATACTCATACTTCTGGGTGCCCAGAGGGCCTGACAGGTTCCCTTTAATATTTACAGGTGTAGATTAGTACCATAAGTGCCGCAAAATCATATCCAAGCAAATTTGTAAAATAAAGATAAAATGGGCTTCCTTAAGACCTCCTCAGACTAGCCCTTTCATTTCATACAGAATTCACTGGGCAAAACAAAGCTGTAATTTAATTGCTACAAGTATTTTTGCTTTTAGTTTGTTGCACAGTCACATAATCTATGCACGATTATGAAGAGGTTTCCTTCTCTCCAGCATCAGGCTGGTATTTATCTCTTTTTTATCACAGGAAGGAATGTCATTGATACAGAGCTTAGTTCTTGTTTCCTTCTGCTTCCTAAAGTCTTTGTATACAGTGAACTCCTAACTCCTCAGCAATGTCTGTGTTTTGTAAGATATCAAGTGTTTCTGTTTTAAGAGCTAAAACAGTAATGAAATGTTTGCCTTGAGGCTTTGTGTCTTTGCAGTCTTTGTTTCTTGCTCATCAAGATGTCTGGATAGGGCTCATGAGCATTTATTGGCTAAGGACCAATCGGCTGGAGACCCAAGTGAATCGATTATTTTTATTTTAGTAAAATGATTTTTACTGAACAACTTTACATTTATACAAATACTGGACATAGAACATGTTTATATAAATATGCAGAAACCATTGCCTTTCAGGGGTTGTAAAACTTTACTGAATTCTCACAGGAAGGGTGCCACGCTAATCCATTGGCTCTATCTGGTATTGCAGCTCTGCCCTATGTAAGTGACTAGAGGGAGGGAAAATAACAAATAAAGTCATTGGAAAAGAGTTGACCAAGTGTTACGCTCCAGGGGCATGGGTTTGTAAACTAGACTCACTGGACCCCAGATGGTTTTGTGGAACTGAACTCTTGTGATAGAAAGAGACCAAAGAGCGACTTAGGGGAAACTTTGAATTTTATTTAGGTTATTTGCCATAAAAGTGTAAGTTTTCGAGGGAGAAAACTCTTTGGGTCAAGACACCAAATCCCCTAGAAGAGCAGCCAGCAAGGAAACCCCTATTTAGGAAATGTCCACTACTTCAGGGGGTCTAAATGCCATAATTCCAGGACCAGAGGTGCAACTTGAACAGACCATAACAGTGAAGTTAGAGAAGACTGAAATAAGCAGGTTCTGTCTGTAGAGGAAATCTGGTAGGTCTGTGCAATCCTAGATATGCTGATCCAGCCAGTAGCAGAATACTGGAGAATGCTGTTCTATCCAGGAGAGGCTGGTACAGCCCAAAGCAGGATCCAGAATATGCAGGGCTGGTAGACGATTCTGTGGAGAGGCACGAGTAAGTATATTTGCAGAGCAAAGTGTAAGTAAAAGTCTTCTAGTGCAAAGCACTAAAGGATAGGGACCTGGACACTTGCAATGTTCCAAAGGCATGAACACAGTGCCCAGGCACCTCCCAAAGGGGAAAGGTGCCATATGCACCCTGCACCTCTCGGCAATTAGGCTGAGAGGCTAACCAAAGAACATGTGTACTGCCGATTGAAATCCTAGAAGAGTGCAGTGCGCGCTGCCTAAGCGAGCTCCAGGGTGACCTGCTGAGAGGAAGCAGGCTTGGGGGGAAGGAAAAGGAAGCAAACGGCCATGCAGGATCACAGGCAGGGTAAGTTGAAGGGGCATGGCTGAAGGACAGGCAAACTCAATAGGGCTGCGTGATTGGCACCGGTCTCCCTGCCCAGCAGGGACCGGCCCCGCAGCAGGAACAGGACAGGTAGGAGGAATAGCACTGCATGAAGAGCACTGGTTTCCCTGCCAGCAGCATGACACCAAGTATTCCAAACTGTTCAAGTTTTCTGCAAACTGGAACAAAGCAATATAGCAAACCTCTTTTGTGTTCTTGGCCCTTTTACCACCATTGCACTAGGGAATAAAACTGGACAAGTCTCAGTACATAGGTAAATGCAAGCAGAATTATCAAAATTGGATTACCCCCCCAAATCTAACATTTGGCCCTATAACTTTTTGTTTTAGAAGACAATTTGCTAAACTCATGCAGGCTTCAACAAAATGTTCTGCTAGTCTATAGTTATGAAGCTGTGAAATAAGTGTTTTTTTGCTTTGATCTTTGTGAACAGGATATAAACATATATTTACTCTTAATTGCCTGCTCCTCTTAATTGTAGTATCTTTAGCTGTTATTATGCAAAGGCTGTTTTGCTTTCAGAATAAATCAGACCTGTTCAACCTGTTTACTCCCTGCAACAAGGAAAGTTTCAGAATCTTGTACTATTATTATAATTATATATTTGGAGGGCACTGATAATGCTGTGTGCACTTTACCACAGGGAAATGATGAAATTTACTGTGGCAAAATATGACGTCTTGGGGGATTTCCCATCCCTCGTTATATTTTGGGTTACCAGAAACATTTCCTTTTGTTGCTTGACCTCCTCATTATGGATCTCCAGACTGCTTAGTGAGTGCAACTTCACTGGCCAACTTATCCAGCAGGGAATGCACAATAATGAGTGCATTCCCATAGCCAATGCCCCCTAGAACACCAATTTTGTACAGAACCTTAACATACTATATGTTAGCACTAGATACTACTCACTTTTTGTGTTCGTAAAATCCAGGAGTACCAACTGAGTTCAGAGACAGTCTTTTTCTTTAATTTGCAATACTCAAATTTTACGTTTTGTACATTAATTGCATATGTTTGTGCTTTTTCCCCATAATCAATTCTGATTTAGGTAAATGCTATAATGGTACCTTCACACGCCGCAATATCGACTGGCGATATGAGGCGATCTTACGTGGGCGTGCACATTTTTCATGGTCGCCTCAGATCGCTGATGGCCATATTACACGCCGCAATCTCGCCCTGAAGGAAAGGCGATGTGTCACACGGAAATCGCCTCACCTACAGCGGAACCAATCCGGTGGAATTCCTCGCCGCTTCACACGCCGCAATCCCAAAGGCAATGTGGGCGTACATGTTCAGCGCCCCGAGGACATAGGTGTGCCGCAGCGGTATAGCCGCTCATTGGTCAACACCACTGCGTTACGATTGGTCAGCCTGCTCTTGAAGGCTGGCTAATACATGACGCGGTTGTGTCTCGGAATTTCTCACAAATATACGCTGGTGTCATCAATTCTGGCTCCTGCAACACACTTTCGAGACACTTTTAAGCGTCACACAAGAGCGGTCTTGTGCAGTACAGTGGATTACACTTACGAATGGCTATGTGTGCGTCTGTAGATGATGGCGGTAAGATACAAACCACACTATGGACATATGTGCCTGCATTGGTCCACGCCATGGCACAGTTGCCATGGTGTAACTGATGTATTTGTGGCACATATATTTGCTGTGTGTAACAGAAGTGTAGCTACATCCCCCACAAACACAATTGCATGCTCCATGTGTGAGGACACGTTCCCATGTGGCCAAACACATCATAATGGACATGGACAACAGTCACGGATACAGTGTAGTCCAAAGGACTGGACCTGTGTACTGCACATCAGCAGACAAAGCAGCACGGACCCATCAATACCATTTTAAGCATCACATACATCTGTGACACAGAAGCTATGTATCTGTATTCAAAAGTAACGACAGACACATATTTGTTTTTGGGGGTTTTGTTTTTAGTTTGACTTTTTGTGCACAAAAACAAAGGTATTTGCAAATCACACACAATACATTAAAAAAACTAGTGTCAACATCATACAAATAGACAAAATTATTACACAAATGGCATATCAAAATGTCACACTACACACAATAAACACTAACAATGGTAAAAAGAAATTACAAATATACAACCAAAGCTCTGGTGCAGCCACCCTGGTGACTACACCATCCTCCTCAGGTTTCTCCCTCACAACAACAGCCACCCTACACCTGCTGGTGCTGCCAGGCCACTGCCGCAGGGCCATTAAAGTAGGAGCAGTATGCGTCTCTGTTGCTCCTGGCATCCTGCTTACTCATCGGCTGGAGTGGCGCCACACCATGGTCGGCAGCATGCCAATCCCCGGGATGGACCTCCCTGTTGTGGGGTCCACAGCATCCACATAACTTGCCGCGTGTATGATGACCAATCCCTATGACACAGGAAGTTATGCAGCACACAGCAGACCAGCACTACACATCGATAGATTCCACTTTCATATGAAAAGGCATATGAAACACGCGGAATGTATTGGCCATGATCCCGAGCGCATTTTAAACCACACGGCGGGCCCGGGATAGCCGGTAATTGAAAATGCGCTGCTCAGAAGTAACCGTCATCTGGGAATATGGCCGTAATAGGTGAGCCTGAAGTGGGAAGGCTTCATCCCTCACAAACCAAAGTTGAGATGATGGGTTTCTCTTCATTTGAGGGCAAGTTCAGCGTACCTCTCCTTAGGTCTTGGGCCAAGGAGCAGTGTGCAAACACACCCCCATCTGAGACACGCCAGTTCATTCCAACATCCACGTAGAGGAACTCATAGTGAGCATCCACCAGGGCCATGAGGACCACGCTAAAATATCCTTTGTAATTATAATACAAGGACCCTGTGTTGGGGGGTTTCGTGATCCTCACATGCTTACCATCCAATGCACCCCAGCAGTTTGGAAATTTCCATCGATCCTCAAAACCTCTGCCAACATCCATCTATTCAGCGGGGTTGTTGGGAACTGCATGTAGGATGGCAGCCGACAACTCCAGATGGCCTCACACGTCTCGGGGATCAGGCGGCTCAGCAGGGACAGTGACACACGTGAATGTATTGCAGGTCTGTCCTTGAACGACCTGTTGCCAGGAACTGCAAAGTTACAGCCAAACGCTCCTCAGGTGGCACAGCTCGACGCATCAAAGTGTCCTGTCGGGCTATCAATGGCCTTATGCGTTCCAAGAGGAATGTGAAAGAGTCCTCGGACATACGGAGATAGTTCCGGAAATCATACGGACTCCGATCCTCCAGCTCACGGACCAGCCGCATGTGGCTCGGTTGTCCCATTGTAGAAGCCAATCACAAACCCACACACGCTGTGGTCTGCAAGCCCGCAACCTCTCAACTCTATCCTTCAGCCACAATTCCTCTTCCACCAAGGAAAGAGCCACGATAGCATCTCCATCAGGGTCCATGATGTTCGCAACCTACCAACCCTTGCAAAAGTAAGGAAAAAAACAACATCACAAGGACGCATCATCACACATCCAAAATTGCCACCACCTCCTTTCCTATACATCTCCTAGCCAATTAACAACATCCTACCCAAGTTGCTGATATGGCCACCCACATACATAAATTGCAACATTGTATGGCCACAAACAACATTACACTGCCTCACAACCAAACCTGTTAGCACTACACTCATGGCCCTCCTCAACTAAAACATCTCCATCGTTCAAATGGACACATCATGACCATACCCCCATATAGCTGCCCATAATTTAATTTATGAGCACAAGTGTAGGAAAAGACTAAGCTCACAAGCATAGAATGATGTTTTTTACCAATTACATACAATTACATTACACACATACCACAGTAATGTGTTTTAAGGACGAAATATCAGGCTACACAGCAGACTATTGCATACTCATCATGTCCAAGATACATCCCTGAGGTGTTGATAACACGGATCTTCACAGGCAGACATTCACTTGAAGCCTCATGGGCCACTCCACATCTCAGTATGAGCATAATAGTTCCATTGTGTGTGCCAAACGACAGTACTATGTGGGCACAATTCATATAGTTCCACGTAACTAACCACAGACGCATCCTTCAAACCTGATCCTGTATGGCAAAGGCAAAATGGCTTGTCAATGAGGAGGGTGTTTTGGGGGCAAAAAAAAATCCATCCATTTTGCTGTACACAATACAGCAATCAAACACAGCATCATTACACACTACATATACCACCACTAGGGCGTGTGCTACAGGGTGACCAGAAAAATGCCACATGGAAAAATGCCCACAATGCAAAAATGCCCACAGGAAAATGCCCACAGGAAAAATGCCCACATCACGGAAAATTGCCCACACGGAAAAATGCCCACAGGAAAATTGCCCACAGAAAATATGCCCACAAAAATCCACGGAAAATTGCCCACATGGAAAATTGCCCACAACAGGAAAATTGCCCACAGGAAAATTGCCCACAGGAAATTTGCCCACACAGAAACTGATATGTGAAAAATGCCCACAGACATGAATGCCAACAGGAAAACAGGGCTGGAGAATAATATAGAATTTTAGGTTATATGCTCTGCAAGACGAGAAATGGTATAGAGGTGTAAGTGAGATGCTTTGCAGGACTGCAGATGGTATAGAGGTGTAGGTGAGATGCTCTGCAAGACAGGGGATGGTATAGAGGTGCAGGTGAGATGCTCTGCAAGACAGGGGATGGTATAGAGGTGTAAGTGAGATGCTCTGCAAGACAGGGGATGGTATAGAGGTGCAGGGGAGATGCTCTGCAAGACAGGGGATGGTATAGAGGTGTAGGTGAGATGCTCTGCAAGACGGGGATGGTATAGAGGTGTAGGTGAGATGTTTTGCAGGACTGCGGATGGTATAGAGGTGCAGATGAGATGCTCTGCAAGATAGGGGATGGTATAGAGGTGTAGGTGAGATGCTCTGCAAAACGGGGATGGTATAGAGGTGTAGGTGAGATGCTTTGCAGGACCGGATGATATAGAGGTGCAGGTGAGATGCTCTGCAAGACGGGGATGGTATAGAGGTGTAGGTGAGATGCTCTGCAAGATGAGGAATGGTATAGAGGTGTAAGTGAGATGCTTTGCAGGACTGCGGATGGTATAGAGGTGCAGATGAGATGCTCTGCAAGACGAGGAATGGTATAGAGGTGTAAGTGAGATGCTTTGCAGGACTGTGGATGGTATAGAGGTGCAGGTGAGATGCTCTGCAAGGCAGGGGATGGTATAGAGGTGTAGGTGAGATGCTCTGCAAGATGGGGATGGTATAGAGGTGTAGGTGAGATGCTTTGCAAGATGGGGATGGTATAGAGGTGTAGGTGAGATGCTCTGCAAGATGGGGAATGGTATAAAGGTGTAGGTGAGATGCTCTGCAAGATGGGGGATGGTATAGAGGTGTAAGTGAGATGCTCTGCAGGGCAGGAGAATAACAGAATTGTAGGTGAGATGCTTTACAGGGTAGGATAATAAAGAATTATAGGCGAGATGCTTTGCAGGGCAGGGGGATAGTATAGAGGTGTAGGTGAGATGCTCTGCAGAACAGGGAACAGTATAGGTGTAGGTGACATGCTCTGCAGGGTAGAATAATAAAGAATTATGGGTGAGATGCTCTGCAGGGCAGGGGGATAGTATAGAGGTGAAGGTGAGATGCTCTGCAGAACAGGGAACAGTATAGTTGTAGGTGACATGCTCTGCAGGGCAGTGGGATAGTATAGAGGTATAGGTGAGATGTCATGCAATACAAGGGAATAGTATAGAGGTGTAGGTGAGATGCTCTGCAGGGCAGGGGGATAGTATAGAGGTATAGGTCACATGGATGTCACACTGATGGTAGCTGATAAAAAAATGCATAATTGCATCACATTCGTACCACAGTCGCATGACCATACAGAAAGCACTCGTGCGACTGTCAATCATCAAAATCCCTCTGATAATGCATACCTTAAGGCCGCTTAGCACACAGCGATATCGCTAATGATATCTCTGCAATGTCACAGGTTTTGTGACGTTGCAGAGACCTCGCTAGCGAAGTCGCTGCGAGTGACATGCCGCAGCAATCAACGATGAGCTCGCTGACTGCGGAATGGCCGGGACCATTTTCCCATCGTTGGTCTCCCGCTGTCCAGCATATATCGGCATGTGTGACAGGGGGCAACGACCAGTGATCCCCATTCTGCACCCGAGACGTTGAGCGATCCCAGTGAGCGTCAGGGGATGCAGCATCGGTATGTGGATCACCCAGTGTGACTGCAGACCAGCGATCACATAGCGATGTACAGCGATCCCGGCCAGGTCGGATTGCTGGTGGGATCGTTGAAACATTGCTATGTGTAACGGGGCCTTTAGTGTGCCTGTACCCTATAGGTGAGATGTTCTGTCAGACAGAAGAATGGTATAGAGTTATAGGTGAGATGCTGTGCAGCAAAGAAGAATGTCGGCGGAAATTGCCCACATAGAATTGCCCACTAAGATGATAATGTATTAGACCTGCAGTCCCATGTAACTCCACAGATAATCCAGTGATACTCCTGTGAGTACAGATAGCAGTGATGGCTCCTCTGAATCTGCTGCTGGTTCGGTTCTGCTGTTTTGGGCTGGTGGGAGGGAGGAGTAAGGCAGAATCACTGAGAGATGAGAGCAGACTGGATCTATCTATTGCAGATAATGACCGACTGCTACAAACCACAGATCTTCAGCATTTCTGCACTAGGTCACTGTAATTCACAAGATGATCACAGATCATGGGAATCCTCACCTGCACCTCAAATATCAGAGATCTGAAACTTTGTGATGCTGCAAATGGCAGTTTTCTGTGTGGGCAATTTTCCATGTGAGCAATTTTCCGTGTGGGCAATTTTCCATGTGAGCAATTTTCCGTGTGGGCAATTTTCCGTGTGGGCAATTTTCCGTGTGGGCAATTTTCCGTGTGGGCAATTTTCCTTGTGGGCAATTTTCCAGTGGGCAATTTTCCGTGTGGGCAATTTTCCGTGTGGGCAATTTTCCGTGTGGGCAATTTTCCATGTGGGCAATTTTCCATGTGGCAATTTTCCGTGTGGGCAATTTTCCGTGTGGGCAATTTTCCATGTGGGCAATTTTCCATGTGAGCAATTTTCCTGTGGGCAATTTTCTGTGTGGGCAATTTTCCATGTGGGCAATTTTCCGTGTGGGCAATTTTCCGTGTGGGCAATTTTCCGTGTGGGCAATTTTCCGTGTGGGCAATTTTCCGTGTGGGCAATTTTCCTGTGGGCAATTTTCCTGTGGGCATTTTTCAGGGAACCTTTGATTTCATGATAAGGACATTACTGAGTGACCTGTGTAGGTGTGGGTGGTTGAGGGCATTGTTATGGATTATACATACGCAGCACATCACCATCCTGGGTGCCATCTGGAGGGGATGGGGATGGGCTCACAGACCAGCCTGCCGCACGAGCTCTTTCTCCTTGACAAACAAAATAATGACAAACACATCAGGACTCACATACTGCTGTCTGGCCCACACACCAAGATGTAGATTAGAAAGCTTGTAGGCCTTTGCAGACACTTACTACCATACACAGAACCAGCAGGCTCAAGGTCAGGGTGTGGGGACCACACCACACCAGGGCTTGGCCAGGAGCTGGAGATACTGGGGGGTGGGGTTGCTCCTGGGCTGGGTGTCTGTGGCCACAGGACAGGGCTTCTTGGTCCCAGGGGTCCAGGGCTGCCTGCAGCCAAGGCTGGTGTCGAGGGACTTCCTGGGCCCTCCTGGCCAGCTGCGGGTGGCGTCCCTGTTGGAGAGGGACTTCCTGGGCGCTCCAGGGAAGGGGGTGTGGTAGGTGATCGTCGACCCTCCACAGACGGGGAGTCCTCCTCATCTGTAATATCAAACATGACAACAGACCCATTTAAGCAAAGGAACACAACATAGGGAAAACACCTACTGTGTGGGTATGAATGTCATGACGGCATGAAGGATAGAGTTTAAGGGTTGGGTCAGGCACGAGCCTATGGTTAGGGCTCAGTCTGTTTTACGACATGACAACAACACCAGTGACCACATATTTGGGATGTCAAACACCCTTGGATTAGCAGAGGATGGATGTTTTTAAAATTTACACAAGAGCAGACAGTAAGCATGAGTTGGAGCCACCATGGGGTCAAACACATAGCAGTCAGCTTGTAGGGCCTTTGGCGTATTGTGATCAATGTGTTGTGAAATGCTATGTGTGAGAGTGCGCACATATGTGCTGCGAGGTGTGATGTGGCCCTTCAAATTAGCATTATGTTGTTGTCAACTTTGCTTGCATTACGCACCTATGTTCGCCCACACACAGGTCAAGGACTTCTATAGCCGTCAGCATGAACAAAACATATGAGTGTATTCTGCACCTTCATGTTTCATTGTGAGCAACATGCAGATGCACATTGGTGACAGATCCATATGGTGGCTTAAGTCACACTATGTGCCATGGGACAATAACACATGATGGTTCTGTAGTGTTTGGATTATGATTCGTGCCATGTGTGTGTTTGTCATTGACAGATACTCACCACGCAGCCTGGCAATCCGGGCACGAATCTCAGCAATCCTCCCTGGGGACTTGTGTTTCAGGTCCGCCACCTTCTTGATAATTTGCTTGTGGGTCCTCTCAACACCCAGTCTGTGGAGTAGGGCCCGCTAAATCCTCCTGAGTATGTGCTGGTTGCGCAGCCGTGGATGGCGGTGACGCTGATGGCACCAATAGTCATGCCGGTCACACAGGTCAATGAAGATCAGGAGTTCTGCCATCCCCCATGGTGCAGCGTGCTGTGTGACCGCTATGACTGTAGTACTATGTGCAGGGGAGAGGCAGGCACCTGGCAGGCAGGGATGAACAAGCAGAAACGTGATGACGTCACCACACACACTGGCGCCGCAAAAAAAGTTGAGGCCGCTAACAAGGTAGACGCCGGGCGGAGTTGGAGCAGTATAATGTACCCATCAGCATCACCAAATTCACATGCGTAGGGTGATTGTAGTGCGTGGCCCATGGCACCCATATACGATGTGTAGGCCAACATCTGAGGTGGCATGTGGCACTATACTCTACACAGTGCAGATTAATACACACGGTCCACATAGCTTGCGCTCTTCTATGGCGCACCTAACTGAACTGTGTTTGCGTACGGTTGTGTAGCTGAAGATGTGTGTGGTGCTGAACGGACAGCTCTTCAAATATGGCGCCCTGTGAACTGACAGCCAATGGGAACACAGTAGCCCCCACCAATCATCGCAGACGGGGCGCGGACTACAGCACGCTGGGGCACGCATACGGGAAATCATAGGCGACGTTGATTATCAATATCGCCCTATCACACACCACAATACGAAAATATCACCTTCATGATTGAGGCTGATTTCAGAGTAGTGCTCAGGAAACAGGCGAGAGGCGATTTATCGCCGCGAAATTCCCCAATCACACGCCGCAACTGTGAGGCAATTTCATGGCGATTGCTCCGGGGCAACATATCGCCTTTAGGATTCCCAGGCGAGATTGCGGCGTGTTAAGGTACCATTATTCATATGATCTCATCAGCTAAGATGTCAGGGTAACAGCACCGATCGGATCCGGGATCTGATCGGTGCTGTTAACCCCTTGGATCCCACTGTCAATCACTGACAGCGGGATCCAAGGCGGCCGCGGCAGGGAACGCCCCGTTCCCTGCCTGCATCGGAGATCCGGCGATAATATCGCGGGATCTCCAGTGGTCATGTGACAGCCCGGGGTCGTGGCTAGACCCTGGATGCTGTCACTGAGCACTTCCGGGTTGTGGTTGGCAGGCACTGCCAACCACAACACGTCCGCGATTCTGGGAGATACTGATGAGCTGCAGCTCATCGGTATCTCCCAGAAGCGATCGGACTGTGCAGCAAGGTGCCTCTTAAAGGGGCAGTGTAAGAATGGATAAAAAACAAAGTTTTTAAAAACCTGTAAAATAAAAACAACATAAAAGTTCAAATCACCCCCTTTTCCCCCATCTACTATATAACCGTCTAAGGTTCTCTCTCTGTCACGGAAATCGCGCACCAGCGCTCATTGGCCGCCGCTACTGTGCTGTCCACTGAGCCGCCGTATACTCTGCTGTCCACTGAGCTGCTGTATACTCTGCTGTCCCCTCACCCGCCGTATACTGTGCTGTCCACTCACCTGCCTTATACTGTACTGTCCACTCACCCGCCATATACTGTGCTGTCCACTCACCCCCGTATACTGTGTTCTCCACTCACCCCCCTTATACTGTGCTGTCCACTCACCCGCCGTATACTCTGATGTCCACTCACCCGCCGTATACTCTGCTGTCCACTCACCCGCCGTATACTCTGCTGTCCACTCACCCACCGTATACTCTGCTGTCCACTCACCCCCGTATACTCTAACCACTGAGCCCCTGTATACTCTGCTAACCACTGAGCCCTTGCATACTCTGCTCACCACTGAGCCCCTGTATACTCTGCTAACCACTTAGATCTGATGGGTCCCTATTCTACCTTATCACTATTTCCTTATGCTCAGCTAAGCCTCCATTTTTAGTATCTATCTATCTATCTATCTATCTATCTATCTATCTATCTATACAGACCACACCTTGCGATGGAGATGTGGTGAACAGCCATCCCACCCATCTCTTTAGCTGTTCAAAAAACCCAGCCCTATTAAAGATTAAATTAAAGTTCTCAGTATCTACAATACTGGAACATTACATGACATCTGGATTCATATCACCAAATGTAACATTTTGATGATACTCATCTCCCATATTATACTTAAATGTGTGATCACCTTACTATATAAAATATCTAATAGTTTATCACACCAATCTATTTATGCATACCTATAAATACCTATATCCTATCTCTTATCTCACTATTAATTATCTATGTATTTTAAATGTATTAATTTGTGCATCAATCCATTATTTTTTTTTAAATGTTATATCTATATGATAAAGAGATTATACAGAAGATATCTATCTATCTATTATCTAACTATGTATTATCTATAGATTTAGATCTATTCTTCTTTTTACCTTTCTATCTATACATTTACCTATATATCTATGTGTAAATCAACCTGACATATTTTTGTAGACCACATTTTTGGTAAAAACTTTTGGACTATCTTTCTTTCACCAAGTGTCCTTGTAAAGGGGTGTCAATAACTTGTACCTTCACATTTGATCTCATTTTCATCCGAGAAAATGCAACATACAGTTGTCCATGACCAAACACTGGCTCCTGTAGATATATCCCAACACATGTAGAGTTTGGCCTTGTGACTTGTTTTTAGTCATGGCAAATGCTGGTTTGACAGGAAATTGCCGACGTCAAAGCCTAAAGGGAAGACCTGTGTCTGACTCTTGCTTGAATAACATGGGAATGGAGTCCAATAACAATAAGGCGGGTTCCATTACAGAGACCACTCTTTGTATTGAGATTGCGAAGCAACATCACAATTGTTCCAACTTTAAGTTGTAGTCTGTGGGATGGCTTTCCTGATGGTGCAACACTATTTAAAAATTCAACTGGATAATGCTCTTGTTCTTCTTCATTATCCACATCCACTGAATCATCACTTGTGTACACGTATACTCTCCAGGCATTCTATCCATCACACGGGCATTTAGCAGAGCCACGTCATTGTTCTTCAGACAGAGAATTGCATGGGTAGAGGCTCTGTCAACTCTGCTTTAGTCATTCACATCAATCTCAATACGTTGTCCAAAAACATCAGTTACAATGCAGTCAGTGCACAACATGTCTTCTGGTATTTCAATAATATCTACTCCAAGATTGTATTCGTTGGTAAGATCACCATTACCAACTTGAGAAGCCAATTGCTATAATCTGGGTCTGAAGATCGCATGTTGTTAGTGAGTTGGAGTTTAGTAAACTGTTGCCAAAGATCAGCCATTTTTAAGCTGGACTCAATGAAATCTGTTCTTGTTCCATTTGTTATAACAGGAAGACATTGCCTAAAATCTCCACCGATGACAAAAACTTAACCTCCAAATGGAATGTCATTCTTTTCTGCAACATTTGTAGTCATAACTTCTTGCAGAAGTCTGTCAATTACAGTCAAAGCATATTTGGGTGCCATAGTACACTCATCAAGTATCAACAGATGTGCATTCTGTAACTGCCAGCAAATGTATCTTATTTGATTCTGGAAACAGATATTTAATTGACAGGAACTGGTATTCCAAACAGGGAATGCATAGTACGACCTCCTTGTAACAGATTTGCTGCAATACCTGTGGTAGCTGACAGCAATACAACTTTTCGCAACCCTCTAACATGATGCATCAAAACTTCATATGTTTTACCACTCCCTCCTGGACCATCAATGAAGAAACATTTTGCCCTTCCATCTGCTTGATTTTGTATGGCACTCATAATTGTATCATATGCAGCACGTTGTTGTTCATTTAAGGAATTGACTTTCTGTGCTTCCAACAATAATTTGTTTGCTTCATCTTACTCTTGAAGTTGTAGGACATGAGTAGCTGGCTTTGGCAAATTAAAGTCTGAAAATATTTTTCCATGCAGTAATAACACATTTTGGACATCACGCATAGAATAAGATTGGCAATTTTTACAATCTCCACTTTTTTTGTGAAGATGTGAGCAATAATCCTCAATTAGATGTTCCTCAAAATATGTCCAAAGTTGAGCGGGATTTGTAGGTGGTCCAAATACACATATGTAGGCAAAAAATTGGCGAAGTTGATAAGGCATATGTAAGGAAACTGCATCTTCTAAAGTTAGGGTCCAAACACTATCATCCAATAAAAGTCCTAAAGCCAAATCTGCAGCTTTAAATCTATCGTGCACTACTCCATTAACTGTTTTCAAAAACTCATAACTCGTAGTTACTTTCACATGCAACAGTAACAGACGAAGGCAATCTCTTTCTTGATCTTTCACACTAACAGTGTACATACGTCCAATAATTTTACTAACTCCTCGTTGTCTTGGCTTCCAACCTTTATTCCAAATGTAATGCTCTGGAATCTCATAATATAAATACTGCCTTGCATTGTTGTCATGTTGGTTCAGCAAAAACCATTCCATTAATGTTGATGTCGAGCTTAAACTTTTTGACACATCTTCAACTGCAGAATTTTTTTGAGCATGCATAGGAAATGCAAATATCCTCCAAGCAGCTTCTGGAGCTCTCACATATCTTGAGTCAAGAAAAGTTAATGATTCATCATGATTCACTGTTGTCTGCTGTATTTCAAGATTAGCTCTGTCATGGCCCTTATAGATTATACTTAAAAAGATATTTCACACTTTTTATTGACGCACAGATTTCAACATTGATGTGACAGTTGTAGCGTTTTGATAAATAAGGGTTGTATGGGACTATCCATGAGTTGTTTATAATTTTTTTCTTGCGCACAATGTTCTCAATGTGTGTTCGCCGATATGAAGGATGCCCATCCAAATCTTTCACAGTGTGCGCTTGTAACTGTTTTGACTATAGAAAAAAGGAGACAAAAGAAGCGCAGATTGTGCCTTATCACAAAGACACTTTTGCTAATGTGTGGATTATATAGGGGTCCACTCACCTTTGTAGGTTGTGAAACCCACAACCAGTCTGAGTGCTTTAGCAGCAGCTGCAGAACCTCCACCGTCACGCCAAAATCGCGGGAAAAACAGGAGCTTAAACAGGAATGGTTTCCACGGTCCTCGCTGCTGCTATTCAATCAAAGTACTTCACAAAAGGTTGTTACCATCATCAGGTCCTTTATTCATCCATACCAACGCGTTTCAGTGCTGTCCCAGGATATACCCTGAGGAAGGTGATGGGACAGCACTAAAACTCGTTGGTATGGATGAATAAAGGTCCTGATGATGGTAACAACCTTTTGTGAAGTACTTTGATTGAATAGCAGCAGTGCGGACTGTGGAAACCATTCCTGTTTAAGCTCTTGTAACTGTTTTGGAAATCCTTTAGTACACTTGCCATTTTCCATTCATGGACGTTTTGGATTTGCCTCACCACATGGACCATGAACCATATGACTGATGACAATATCATACAGTTCAGGGAATTATTCTTGGTCTGGAATTTCAGCCCACACTATTATGTCAATATCTTCCTCTGTCCGAAACTTAGACTCCGCATCTAAGATAATAAGTATATGTGCATGTAGGAGACCTCGTTTCTGAAACTCCATGACATGTACCATTGCTACAACTGTCCCAAAAAGGCCATTTTTCAGATCTTTCAAAAGGCTGTTGAGTCTCAATTGAAATATGCGTGCCACTAAGTCTGGTGGCTAAGTTCCACTTGCTGCCAGGGTTCTAGATTTTCTGTAATTTCTGGCCATTTAGGATTACAGGTCATTGTCAGGCGGCCGTCACACGCTGCAATATTGCGAACGATATCGTTTAAGCGATCTGCTTTTTGATCGCTTAAGCGATATTATTTGTGCATCGCTGCATGCAATCAAGCGATTTTACAATGTAAATGCAGATATGGGAGCCGGAGCTCATATCAAGCGATAAACGCTTGTTCAATCTGCTTCATCATGGTTTGTGACACCACGATGAACGATCTCCCAGCGGCAGAGCCTATGCTGGGAGATGGTATCTATGGTAAACGTCGGGTTACTAAGCGCCGCGCGGCGCCTAGTAACCCGATGTGTACCATAGTTACCAGCGATCTCGCTGGTCCACATCGCTGGTGAGTCTGTCTGTGTGACATCTCACCAGCGATGTGAGCGATATTGTTAGCGATCGCGCGTGCACATGATCGCTAACAATATCGCTCACGATATTGTAGCGTGTGACGGCCGCCTAACAAAAATGTCAGGTCTTCCATACTTTGTCACTATTGCCATTGCGTCTTGGTAACGTTGCTGCTTGTTCCGGGGGCTACCTTCAAAGGACGATGGCAGATCGCATGTGAACTGTTGCTGCTTCTGATATTATCCATAAAATTTCTACTATATTTATGCCGTCCTCTCATCAATTCCTCAAACAGATCTGAGTATTGAGATCTCGGTAACATTACTTTCCCTTTTTGACAGCATTGACTAAACTGATTGTCAGATGGTTTTTCATCAATGAAATTCAAAAAGTTGCATTTACAGCAAACAGCATTCATTTTACCACAGTAATGTTAAAGAATTGTTGTTTCATTATTTGTGACATACTTAGGAAGTTAATGAATACTCTGCTGGGCTTGCCTTGCTTTTCGGTTTATATGAATGTCACGAACATATCCTTTGTCTGCCATAGCTAGGTGGGCAGACACAGTGCACGGGGCCCCAGACAGCACAAGGGGGCCCAGGGAGAACACAGGGGCCAGGCAGTGCATGGGGCCCCAGGTAGTGTACAGGAGCCTCAGGTAGCACACAGGAGCTCCAGACAGTGAACAGGTGCCCCAAGCAGCACACAGGAGCCCTAGGCAGCACACAGGGAGCAGAGACAGTGCACAGGGCCCCAGACAGGGCAAGGGGTCTCAGGCAGCACACAGGGGCCCAGGCAGTGCATGGGGCTCCAGGCAGTGCACAGGGGTCCCAGGTAGCACACAGGAGCGCCAGGCAGCGCACAAGGGGGCAGACACAGCGCATGGAACCCCAGACAGCGCAAGGGGCCCCAGGCAGCACACAGGTGCCCCAGGTAGCACACAGGGGCCCCAGGCAGTGCATAAGGGCCCAAAGCAGCACACAAGGGCCCCAGGCAGCACACAGGAACCCCAGGCAGTGCTGGGGGCCCCGACAGTGCACGGGACCCCAGAAAGCACACAGGAGCCCTAGGCAGTGCATAGGGGCCCAAAGCAGCAAACGGGCCCCAGGCAGTGCACAAAGGCCCCAGGCAAAAACACAGGGGGCAGAGACAGCGCACGGGGCCCCAGACATCACACGGAGCCCCAGTCAGTGCAATGGGTCCCAGGCAGCACACAGGGGAAAGATACAGCGCACGGGGTTCCAGGCAGCACACAGTGCCCTAGGCAACACACAGGGGGGCAGAGATGGTGCATGGGCCCCAGACAGTGCACGATTCCCCAGAGAGCGCACGGGCCCCAGGCAGCACACAGGGGGCACAGACAGCACACAGGAATGCAGAGACAGTGCACAGGGCTCCAGACAGCACACGGGGTCCCAGGCAGCACACAGGGACCCTAGGCAGCTTACATGGCCTCAGTCAGTGCACGGGGCCCCAGGTAACGCAGCACACAGGGGCCCCAGACAGTGCACAGGGGACTCAGGCAGCAAACAGGGGAGGGGCAAAGAAGCACATGTGGTCCTAGACAGCACATGTGGTCCCAGACAGCGCAAGGGTTCTCAGACAGCACACGGGGCCCCAGGCAGCTCACAGGGCCCCAGGCAGCACACAGGGTGGCAGAGACAGTGCACGGGGCCACAGACAGCACATGGGATTCCAGACAGCGTAAGGGTTCTCAGACAGCACACAGGGCCCCAGGCAGCTCACAGAGCCCCAGACAACACATGGGGCCCCAGACAGTACACAGGGAGCAGAGACAGCGCACAGGGACCTTGCACGCTGTCTCTTTCCCCCTTGCATGCTGTCTCTTCCACCCTGTGAACTGTCTGAGGCCCTGTCTGCTGTCTCTACCCCTCCTGTGTGCTGCCTTGGGCTCTGTGCACTGCCTGGAGCCGCTGTGCACTGCCTAGGGCCCTGTGCGCTGCCTGGGGCCCCTGTGTGCTGCCTGGGGCCCCTTTGCACTGCCTGGGGCCCTTTGCACTGTCTCTGTCCTTCTGTGCACTGTCTGGGGCCCTATGTGCTGTCTCTACCCCCCTGTGTTCTGCCTGGGACTCTTGTGCACTGCCTGGTGCCCCTGTGTGCTGCCTGGAGCCCTGTGCGCTGCCTGGGGCCCTGTGTTCTGCCTGGGGCCCTTTGTTCTGCCTGGGGCCCCTGTGTGCTGCCTGGGGCCCCTATGCACTGCCTGGGGCCCCTATGCACTGCCTGGGGCCCCTTGCACTGCCTGGGGCCCCTTGCACTGTCTCTGTTCCTCTGTGCACTGTCTGGGGCCCCGTATGCTGTCTCTGCCCACCTGTGCACTGCCTGGGGCACTTATGCACTGCCAGGGACCCCTGTATGCTGCCTGGGGCTGCTGTGCACTTCCTGGGGCCCCTGTGTGCTGCCTGGGTCCCCTGTGTGCTTCCTGGGGCCCTTTGGGTTTTCTCTGTCCCTCTGTGCACTGTTTGGGGCCCCGTGTGCTGTCTCTGCCCCCCTGTGTGCAGCCTAGGGCTCTATGTGCTGCCTTGGGCTCTGTGCTGCCTGGGGCCCCTGTGTGCTGCCTAGGGCCCTGTGTGTTGCCTGTGGCCCCGTACACTGCTTGGGATTCTGTGTTCTGCCAGGGGTCCATGTATCCTGCCTGGGGCCCCTGTGCGCTGCCTGGGGCCCTGTGCACTGCCTGGGGCCCTGTGCACTGGCTGGGGTCCCTGTGTGCTGCCTGGGGCTCTGTGTGCTGCCTGGGGCCCTGTGCACTGGCTGGGGTCCCTGTGTGCTGCCTGGGGCTCTGTGTGCTGCCTGGGTCCCTGTGCACTGCCTGGGGCCCCTGTGTGCTGCCTTGGGCCCCCGTGTGCTGCCTTGGCCCCTGTGCGCTGCCTGGGGCCATTGTGCGCTGCCTGGTCCTGTGTGTTCTGCTTGGGGCCCTATATGCTGCCTGGGGCCCCTGTGTGCTGTCTCTGCCCCCCTTTGTGCTGCCTGGGGCCCCTGTGTGCTACTGGGTCACCTTGCGCTGTCTGGGGCCGGTGTGCTCTCTCAGTTCCCCCTGTGTGTTGCCTGGGATCCCGTGCGCTGCCGGGGGCCCCAGTGCACTGACTGGGACCCCATTATTGATTATATGCCGGGATATAGTTTGGGCTAGGCCATAGTATACCCGGGGTATATTTTGGCCAGTGGGGTATAATCTGGCCTAGGCCAATTTATACCCTGGGGTATAATCTGGCCTAGGCTACTTTAACCCTGGGTATATTCTGGGCAGGGGGGTTACTCTGGCCTGTTACAGCGGCGTAGATGGAGCATGCTGCACACTTCTGTAACCTCAATAACAGGTCAACAGCAGTAATGCTTCTTTATTCACATCCATTAGGATTAAAGCCCATTGGAAATCGCTCTAAATGTTTTCTTGATTGTTCAGCTACATTTGTTTGTACTCAGAGATTCGTCCATTCTCTGAGCTGGATGTCACAGTGTGCCGCTTCCCAGTGATCAATTGTTCTTGCGTCTTTCAGATGCGAGTACTATTGAAGCCCTGAGCGCCAGCACTTCCAGGTCAATGCGACATCTGCAGCCACATCAGGTCAGATGATCACACTGCTGACACCACACTTGTCGGTGCCGACAACACTGATGATAAGTGCTCCAGTGGAGCTGAAGATTTATTGTAATGGGGTGGGGGAAATCTGAGGGCACACTTTTGGGGGGAAAGGAAGGGATTGGTGTGGACACACTATGATCTGCTGGAGAAATTTGAGGACACAATATGAGCAAGGGGGAGATGGGTGTATGTGTGAGGAAACCATATGTGTGGGCAATGGGTATAGGCACAGTATGGGGAGCAGAGGGACAGAAATTTAAGGACACAGTATGAGGATTGAGGGGGCGAGATGGGTGAGGGCACAGTATAGGGAGTGGGGGTGCGGACACAATAAGGGAAATGAGGGGGCAGGATGGGTGTGGACCCAATACGGGGAGTGAGGGGGCAGGATGGCTGAGGACACAGTACAGGGAGTAGGGGACCGGAATGGGTGTGGACACAGTATGGGGAGGGGGAAGAATGGAGCAGGTACAGTTTGAGATGCAAGGTGGTAGGATGGGTACGGACGCAGTATGCGGAGTGAGGAGGTGGGATGGGTACGAACACAGTTTGGGGAGTGAGGGAGTTTGATGGGTGAGAACACAGTATAGGGAGTTGGGGCAGGATGGTTACGGACACAGTATGGAGAGTGAGCAGGTGACATGCTTGAGGATGCGGAATGGGGAGTAAGGAAAGTAATGTATGCGGACACAGTATGAGAAATGAAGGGGGATGAGGGCAGAGATAGTGAAAAGACAATATGGGATGAGAAAAATATAAGGGGGTACAGAATAGAGACCGGGTTTGGGGGTGGTATGGAGAAGGGATGGCATGGGGAAACAGTGTAATGACATAGTAAGGAGGGGAAAGCATTCCAGTCAGGGGGAGTGTTACTCTATGTGACTGCAGATTTCTGAATTCTCACAGTGCGCACACTCAATGCTGTCAGGATTCTCTGGTGAGAGTATGTAGTCAGGAAACCACAAATATGCAATTTACATACATTCAGGTGGTGCTTACTTGACATGTGCTGCCTCGTTCAATGAAAATGAATTGAGCAAGGACGGAAACGTCTAGTCAGAATGTGGCCAGAGGTAAGGAAAATCGAATATTTGGCTCAAATAACCGTTAACTCTTGCTGCTGATATGGGAGAATTCTCAAAGTGTGCAGTGCATGTGCTGTGAGAAATCAGACACCTGCAGTCACCTAGAGTGTCCTAGATGTCCTAACAGTGTGTAATATGCTCACTATCAGGATTCAGCTCTTGCTGGTTCCAGCAGTCAACACATGATCACTCCACTCATATGCATTTTTCATACCTATCGTAATGTGACAACTTGCCTTTCTTCTTGCTTCTCTGTTTTTCTCTGAACATTGAGAGAATAAGGAAGAGCAGCTCATCAGCACGTGGGAGTAAATCTGTAAATCGAATATGAATGAGCAACCACATGATGAGTACTCAAACTGCTTGGGGGAGGGCAAACTGAATTCTTGTCCGGGGTGTAAGAAAGCCTCTATACACCTCTGATAATAACAATAATGTGTATATCTATATCACTGACATATTCTGGTGCACTTTAAAATCCGTTCAAGTGCAGTACACCTATTTGAAGCCGGGACACATGCACCTGGCTTCAGAGAAGCGCGCATGACTGGAAGTACTGACGACATCCGATCATGCGTAGTTTAGCCTCTTTGAAGCCAGGGTGCATACACCCGGCATCAGAAAAGCTCAATGCTGAGAAGTACACGTATGGCTTTGTATCGGTACGCTGCTCACGCTGGCTGTGTAAAGCATGTTATCATGCCCACAGGGGCATGATAATATGCTAAGCGGGCCGACTAGCCGGGGGAACTAAAGCTTCCTTGACTAGTCAAAGCCCTAATAAACGGTCTTCAGAAATACATTTTCTAGAGATCTGTTTATGTATCCTACTACATGGAGGCACTATTTAGGCAGGGATTATAGATACGTGCACAGAACGATTCTTGTTTCTGCATGCTCAGGGGACGTGACAGGTTCCCTGTAATCATACTGATATAAGGGTGCATGCACACGATCAGTATATGCAGCGTTTTGGAAAACGCTGTGTAGTACAGTATAAGCATAGTGGGTGGGATTTCAAGTAATTCCATCCTCACCATGCTTAAACCGCCTGCAGCATGTTTGGAGCTGCGGTGTGGGTTGGTGGCAGTCCACTCCTCTGCAGCATGTTTATTTCATGCTGCGGAGTCGGAAACGGCTGCCATTAGGTGACTGCAGGGAGAAGCCGCCCCGCACCCGCCGCACACGGTGAGTATAGGGCGGCTGCGGTCTCCCTGCGGCTTCACTCAGGTCCGGAGGAGCTGCGTCCAACATGCAGCTCCTCCGCACCGTGAGAACGCGGCCTAAAATTGACAAGCAAGGCTTTAAAAACCTTCAGCATTATCATGCAAACACACACATGTTGAGTATATAACCTTTGGTATGATGCCAATTAAACAATCTACATCCTTGTGTGTAACAATTCAGATTATTAATGCTTAAGTGGATACAATAGAAAGACAAATAGAATAAATAGCATATATAGATTCATTTCAAATTGAACGAAATATCAGATAGCTTACCTTGGATAAATATTGTATGTACAAATTATGCACTTTATTTTTCAGAGCAGTGCAAGTGAAAATAATACAAATGTAAACTTAAATATACAGGGTATGCCATATATATGGAAGCACCAAAAATAAAGTGGGAATGGTTGGTGATATCAGCTTCCTGTTTGTGGCACATTAGTATCTGGGAGGGGGACAACGTTTCCAGATGGGTGGTGACCATGGCGGCCATTTTGAAGTCGGCCATTTTGGATCCAACTTTGTTTTTTTCAATGGGAAGAGGGTCATGTGACACATCAAACATATTGAGAATTTCATAATACGTTTTCCCCCTCCCATATACTAATGTGCCACAAACAGGAAGTTGATATCACCAACCATTCCCATTTTATTTATTTTATTTAGATATATTGTAGCTGTGATATAAAATCGTACAAATCACATGATTTTCTCAAACCATTGGATGTTTTAGACATGAAATGAAGCATGTTAAAATGTCAGTGCATAATGAAAATGTAAAAAAAGTTTAACTAAAATGCATGTAGTGAATATTGCGATGTGCTATGAACCACACCCATGTCTACACAATTACATATGTATATGAGATGTAAGACACATGTGCAGCATAAAATTCATGATCTATGAGATAAGCAAATGCATATAGAGACAAGCACAGAGCGTGTTGTTTTGAATACAACATTGCTTCTCATGAGGATTGTCAAAAACTTTATATGAAGACCATGAAAAACACAATTCTTTTCCTGCAACATTCATAGAATACTTCACACGATAACACGGCTTAATGCATAATGTGAACAAATGAGAAGCCTATTCAGAATTTTTATGTGAATAGGTGTTCTACATTGTCTATTATTATGACATTCATATTCTAAATCATGAACATTACTATTGAACAACTCAATCTCAATTGCTTATTTTCATCAGTTGAGAGAGAATAATGTAATTCCCAAACAACTCAAAATGCACAAAAATAAATTTCTGACATTTAAAAAAATAAATAAAAAAAAATATATTACCGTATATACTCGTGTATAAGCCGACCCGTGTATAAGCCGACCCCCTACTTTTGCCCCAAAAATCTGGAAAAACCTATTGACTCGTGTATAAGCCGAGGGTGGACCCCAGCACAGGTATACAGCCCCGAGCAGTGTGGTATACAGCAGCCCCAGAGGTATATACAGCAGCCCCAGTGGTAGTATACAGCAGCCCCAGTGATAGTATCCAGCAGCCTCAGAGGTATATACAGCCCCAGTGGTAGTATACAGCAGCCCCAGAGGTATATACAGCCCCAGTGGTAGTATACAGCAGCCCCAGAGGTATATACAGCCCCAGTGGTAGTATACAGCAGCCCCAGAGGTATATACAGCCCCAGTGTAGTATACAGCAGCCCCAGAGGTATATACAGCCCCAGTGGTAGTATACAGCAGCCCCAGAGGTATATACAGCCCCAGTGGTAGTATACAGCAGCCCCAGAGGTATATACAGCCCCAGTGGTAGTATACAGCAGCCCCAGAGGTATATACAGCCCCAGTGTAGTATACAGCAGCCCCAGAGGTATATACAGCCCCAGTGGTAGTATACAGCAGCCCCACAGGTATATACAGCCCCAGTGGTAGTATACAGCAGCCCCACAGGTATATAGAGCCCCAGTGGTAGTATACAGCAGCCCCACAGGTAAATACAGCCCCAGTGGTAGTATACAGCAGCCCCACAGGTATATAGAGCCCCAGTGGTAGTATACAGCAGCCCCACAGGTATATAGAGCCCCAGTGGTAGTATACAGCAGCCCCACAGGTATATAGAGCCCCAGTGGTAGTATACAGCAGCCCCACAGGTATATAGAGCCCCAGTGGTAGTATACAGCAGCCCCACAGGTAAATACAGCCCCAGTGGTAGTATACAGCAGCCCCACAGGTAAATATAGCCCCAGTGGTAGTATACAGCAGCCCCACAGGTAAATATAGCCCCAGTGGTACTATACAGCAGCCCCAGTGGTAGTATACAGCAGCCCCAGAGGTATATACAGCCCCAGTGGTAGTATCCAGCAGCCCCAGGGGCTGTATACAGCAGCAGCCCCAGGGGCTGTATACAACAGCAGCCCCAGGGGCTCTATACAGCAGCAGCCCCGGAGGTATACAGGCCCCCCATCAAGCTCCAGGGACCCCCCCCCCTTGTGCGGCAGCCCGTAAGGGAAAATCATACTTATCAGGGTCCCACGCTGTCCCGCCGCTTGCCGATACACGATCCCGGGCTTCAATCCGCGACTTCCGGCTTCCGGCGGTCGCGGGCAATGACGTCATTCCCGCGACCACAGGAAGTGCGGAAGACGCGGAATGAAGCCCGGAATCGTGATGTCGGCAAGCGGCGGGACAGCGCGGGACCCTGATAAGTATGATTTTCCCTTACAGGCTGCCGCGCAAAGGGGGGGGGGTCCGTGGAGCTTGATGGGGGGGGCCTGTATACCTCCGGGGGCTGCTGCTGCACATAGATTACCGTATATACTCGCATATAAGCCGAGGGGGGACTTTTCAGCCCAAAATTTGGGCTGAAAAACTCGGCTTATACGCGAGTATATACGGTATATATTTTTGCTTTACAAGACCAGAGTATAAGACGCACCCCCAAATTTGGTGAAGGCAATGAGAAAAAGATAATTGTTAATTTTAAATGGGGTCTGTCTTATAATGCCAGTGTCTTACCATCAGTTTCTATTCAAGTCATTTTTATTGGCTTTTACAGTTACCAATTTTAAAAGAGAAAAAATTATATGTCCCAATCCTGGTATATTTGTCTCCATTCTGGTATATATGCCGCCTCCTGTTATATATGGTCCCCATCCTGGTATCCAAGCCCCCATCCTGGTGTATGTACCCTCTCCTGACATATATGTCCCCCATCCTGGTATATGTGCCCTATCCTAGTATATGTACCCCCTCCTGATATATATGGTCCCTCTCCTGGTATTCATGCCCCCCTCCTGGTTTATGTGCCCACCCCCATGATATATGTCCCAGGATGGGGGACATACAGTTGTGGCCAAAAGTATTGACACCCCTGCAATTCTGTCAGATAATACTCAGTTTCTTCCTGAAAATGATTGCAATCACAAATTCTTTGGTATTATTATCTTCATTTAATTTGTCTTCAATGAAAAAAAACACAAAAAGAATTGTCCTAAAGCCAAATTGCATATAATTCCACACCAAACATAAAAAAGGGGGTGGACACAAGTATTGGCACTGTTAGAAAAATCATGTGATGCTTCTCTAATTTGTGTAATTAACAGCACCTGTAACTTACCTGTGGCACCTAACAGATGTTGGCAATAACTAAATCACACTTGCAGCCAGTTGACATGGATTAAAGTTGACTCAACCTCTATCCTGTGTCCTTGTGTGTACCACATTGAGCATGGAGAAAAGAAAGAAGACCAAAGAACTGTCTGAGGACTTGAGAACCTAAATTGTGAGGAAGCATGAGCAATCTCAAGGCTACAAGTCTATCTCCAAAGACCTGAATGTTCCTGTGTCTACCGTGCGCAGTTTCATCAAGAAGTTTAAAGCCCATGGCACTGTGGCTAACCTCCCTAGATGTGGACGGAAAAGAAAAATTGATGAGAGATTTCAACGCAAGATTGTGCAGATGGTGGATAAAGAACCTCGACTAACATCCAAACAAGTTCAAGCTGTCATTCCGTACTATCCATCGGCGTCTGAATGAAAAGGGACTGTATGGTAGGATACCCAGGAAGACCCCACTTCTTACCCCCAGACTTAAAAAAAAGCCAGGCTGGAGTTTGCCAAAACTTACCTGACAATTAGAATTGTTAGCATGGTGTCCACTAACAATGTGAGCTAATTTTCCATTAAAATTGTTAGCGGACACCATGTCGCGTTTGGAGAGCCCCTGTGTGCCTAAACATTGGAGCTCCCCCACAGCAGCCCCATCTTTAATAGCAATAGTCATTTTCTATATGCTCTTACTGAATTTTGGGGCACCCTAGGCTCCATGGCTCAGGTGCAATTGCAACCCCTGCACCTTTTGTAGGTGTGCCCCTTCTAGGAGAGATATATTATTGAGCCACCAAGGCAATCCAGAGTGCAGAGAAGGAGACAGAAGGAGAGGAACCTTACAGTCGATGACGGAGGAAACAGCGATCAGCGCTGGATCCAGAAAAGGTAAGTAACAACTAAGAGAAGCTTTGAGAAATAACTGGATGTAGTGGCTAGTTTACTACTGGCTTGAAATCTATTTTTATTCTAGATATGTACACAATACATTCTTATTTTTATTGCGCGCTTTTTCTGATTGTTATATATAGAATACATCCTTGTTTTTTGCTCTTGTCTAGACTATACCAGAGCAACAACCTCCTACATTATTTCTTCTGCATTGCTCTATTATAAAAATAGATTTATATTAGTTCCCATGACATGGCCATAAAACAGTTATGTTCATGGACGGTATTTATTCTCTTTTCCAGGACACTAGGATGAGAAGCAATATTAAAAGAATTTAATCCTCTGCAAGTGGATATAGTAATGTAAAAAATGAAAAGGAGAAATTCCACCACTGAGTTGCCCACAGTATTAGCAAACATGGTTCCTGTCACTTACAGGTGGGCAGGTGCCTGTAAAGGTACAGTCACACGTGGAAACATCTCCGGCAACATTGCCAGCAACTGACGGGAGCGCGCACGTTTTTGGCTGCTGGCCAGGATCTGGTGAGCTGTCAGATGAGGAGACATTGACGGCAATGCAGTGGCAATGTTGAAAGCAACTATCGCTGCCAGGGTTAAACTCAACCCTGGCAGCGATCCTTAAAGGGAACCTGTCACCTGGATCTAAGCCCCTACACTATCACTACCTGTCCCTGCACCTTCCTAGCTGCTCCCTATCTATCCCTCTCTGAGCTAAATCCCCCCTATAAAACTGCAGAAAAATAACTTATAACTTACAGAAGTCCCTGAGGCTGGGGACTGAGAAGGCGGCGCCAGGCTCCATTCAGCCCCTCCTCCATGCAGCAGCACACGCCCCGCTGGGCGGCGTTATTCTTTCTTCATCGCCGCCTCCTCCATTTGGAATCTCCCGCCCGCTTTACACCTATCATGTTGTGGTGATGCGACCTCGATGTGTCCCCTGACTGAGACACAGCATATGGGAGATTGTATCTTCTGCTTGGTAGCAGCACACACAGGGTGAGCTGCTACTGGAGCTAAGTGCTGATTGAAAGCACTGACCCCCAGGTGTGCGGGTGAATAGGAGATGATATGTGCTGCCCTGGGCTGTGGGGAGGGGGTGGAGTGTGTCAGGACAGCAGCAGGAGCTGCTGGGATTGTATGAGGTTCTACTCGGCTGTGCCCCGGTGTAACAGGCCAGACTAACCCCCCGACCAGAATATACTCGGGGTTAAAGTGGCCTAGGCCAGATTATACCCCTCCGTATACCACAGCAGCTTTAGATCAGGGCTCCAAGCAACACATGGGGGCCCGAGGCAGCACAAAGTGGCCCCAGGCAGCAGAAAGTGGCCCTACGCAACATACAGGGGCCCCAGGCAGTGCTAGGGCCACAGGCAGTGCTAGGGGCCCCAGGCAGTGCACGGGGCCCCAGGCAGTGCACAGGGCCCCAGGCAGCACAAAGTGGCCCCAAGCAGCACAAAGAGGCCCCAAGCAACATACAGGGGCCCCAGGCAGTACTAGGGGCCACAAGCTACACACAGGATCCCAGGCTACACACAGGGGCCCCATGCAGCATACAAGGACCCCAGGTAGTGCACGGGGCCCCAGGGAGTGCACGGGGCCCCAGGCAGTGCACGGGGCCCCAGGCAGTGCACAGGCCCCAGGCAGCACAAAGTGGCCCCAGGCAGCACAAAGTGGCCCCAGGCAACATACAGGGGCCCCAGGCAGTACTAGGGGCCCCAGGCTATACACAGGGTCCCAGGCTACATACAGGGGCCCCATGCAGCATACAAGGGCCCCAGGCAGTACAAAGGGGTCCCAGGCAGCGCATGGGGGCCAGAGGCAGCACACAGGGGCCCCAGGCAGCACAAAGTGGCCCCGGGTGGCCCACTGCCTGGGGCCCCTGTATATTGCCTGTGGTCACTTTGTGCTGCCTGGGGCCCCTGTGTGCTGCCTGGGGCCCTTGTATGCTGCATGGAGCCCCTGTGTGTAGCCTGGGATCCTGTGTGTAGCCTGGGGCCCCTGGTACTGCCTGGGGCCCCTGTATGTTGCCTGGGGCCACTTTGTGCTGCCTGGGGCCCCGTGCACTGCCTGGGGCCCCGTGCACTGCCTGGGGCCCCGTGCACTGCCGTGGGGCCCCGTGCACTGCCTGGGGCCCCGTGCACTGCCGTGGGGCCCCGTGCACTGCCTGGGGCCCCGTGCACTGCCTGGGGTCCTTGTATGCTGCCCCTGTGTGTAGCCTGGGATCCTGTGTGTAGCTTGTGGCCCCTAGTACTGCCTGGGGCCCCTGTATGTTGCCTGGGGCCTCTTTGTGCTGCTTGGGGCCACTTTGTGCTGCCTGGGGCCCTGTGCACTGCCTGGGGCCCCTAGCACTGCCTGGGGCCCTAGCACTGCCTGGGGCCCTAGCACTGCCTGGGGCCCCTGTATGTTGCGTAGGGCCACTTTCTGCTGCCTGGGGCCACTTTGTGCTGCCTCGGGCCCCCATGTGTTGCTTGGAGCCCTGATCTACAGCTGCTGTGGTATACGGAGGGGTATAATCTGGCCTAGGCCACTTTAACCCGGGTATATTCTGGTCGGGGGGGTTAGTCTGGCCTGTTACACCGGGGCACAGCCGAGTAGAACCTCATACAATCCCAGCAGCTCCTGCTGCTGTCCTGACACACTCCACCCCCTCCCCACAGCCCAGGGCAGCACATATCATCTCCTATTCACCCGCACACCTGGGGGTCAGTGATTTCAATCAGCACTTAGCTCCAGTAGCAGCTCACCCTGTGTGTGCTGCTACCAAGCAGAAGATACAATCTCCCATATGCTGTGTCTCAGTCAGGGGACACATCGAGGTCGCATCACCACAACATGATAGGTGTAAAGCAGGTGGGAGATTCCAAATGGAGGAGGCGGCGATGAAGAAAGAATAACGCCGCCCAGTGGGGCGTGTGCTGCTGCATGGAGGAGGGGCTGAATGGAGCCTGGCGCCGCCTTCTCAGTCCCCAGCCTCAGGGACTTCTGTAAGTTATAAGTTATTTTTCTGCAGTTTTATAGGGCGGATTTAGCTCAGAGATGGATTGATAGGGAGCAGCTAGGAAGGTGCAGGGACAGGTAGTGATAGTGTAGGGGCTTAGATCCAGGTGACAGGTTCCCTTTAACATTGGACTCAACGGGGGAGGTTGCTTGCAACATTGCTGTTGCGATGTCAGACAGGGCGATTCAGGCAGATCGCCTGAGCAACATCACCAGGTTTCAGGACATTGTCGCTGTTGAGATCACCCTGTTACATGGGGCAACTCTCCAGCGATGTCGCTTCAAAATGGCAACACCCTTCAGTTGCCGGCGATGTTTCCGGAGATGTTTCCCCGTGTAACGGTACCTTTACAGATAACAGAGAAGACGACTGGACCATTCCCTATATTTCCTGTGAGTTATGTATTTTGTATTTTTGTTTTTATTCCTATGGTGCAAAGGTTTATTTGAACCTTGTCTGCCTGTGTTACTGCATCATCTTAGGCTATATACACACATTTTGTATTTGGGTGAAAATTTTCTGCACCAAATCTTTCATCTCCTGGTAGAAAAACGTGATTTGATGCATTTTTGACACGTTTTTGGTGTGTTTTTGATATATGGTTTTTCCGTGAGTTTTTCATGAATTTCGAAATACGCTACAGATCCGCACCAAGAATTGACATGCTGCACATTTATTTCTGCACCAACTCTACAGGGGGAAAAAGAAGCATCATGTGCACAAAACTTCAGAATCCTCATTGACTTTGCTGGCATGAGGACAGGTTTGTGACAAATCTGCACCCAAAAATGCATTAAAAGCACATAGAAATGCACTATGTGCATGTAGCCTTAATATTGGGTTCCATAATAGACCATTATGCATAACAATGCCTACAGGGTCTAATTGAAGAAATCCATCTTCAGATATGAATAAAATAAAGTGGTTTAGTTAAGGATCCAGATTAAAATCCGTGGAAAACTAAACACAAAAATTATGGACATGTTCTAGGACTCACACAAGAAGAGCATGTGACTATATCCAGTTTCCTGTGTCTGTGTATGAGAGAGAAGCAGTTGCAAATGCTGCACAGAGACTGAGACACATAAGATATGTTTTATTCCTGATTCATTAAGCTTATTTATTCCTGCTCGTTGCTGAATAAAGAAGCTCTGTTGTCACACGCTTGGACAGTATCCTGAATATTCCGCTGCCAACAGGTTATAGACCCAGAATGACACAGAGCCCCAGAGTGACACAGAACCCCAGTGAAGCAGAACCCCAGAGTGACACAGCAACAGAAGCCCAAAGGCTGCATTCACTATATGAGGCTTCACTATATGGAGAGCTATGAGGCTGCATATATAAGGCTGCACTATGTAGAGATATAAAGATGTTCTATAGAGGCTGCTCTATTTGGAGAACTGAGCCTGCATTACACTGTATAGAGAGCTATGAGACTGCATTATACTGTATGGAGGGCTATGAGGCTGCATTATACTATATGAAGGGATGTGAGGCTACATTATACTATTCCCCATCCTACTGTATCCTAACCCACCCTCATAGACTGTGAGCCCTCGTGGACAGGGTCCCTGCCCTCCTGTACTGTACGTCCTGATCGCCTAGATTTAGTGTACTTGTTCTTGTCTCCCTCATCCTCATGTAAAGCGCCATGGAACCTAATGGCGCTATATAAATAAATAATAATAATAATAATAATAATATGTAGATTTGTGAAGCTGCATTATACTATATGGAGAGTTGTGAGGCTGTATTATACTATATGGAAGGGCTGTGAGGCTACATTATACTATATGAAGGCATGTGAGGCTACATTATACTATATGGAGAGTTGTGAGGATGCATTATATGCATTCTGTGTGTCTGTCCCAGACCCGTGGAAGTGGAATCCCCGTGGAACGGTGCCGTCGTCTGCCTCCAACACCCCCTCCCCGTCTGTAATGTAACCCAGAAAGGTTATTAAACAGAGCCGCAAATAAGCCGGTGAGTGCCATCTTTTTTCTACAAACTACAATTTGCTTCTGCTTGTGACCGAGCAACACTGGATGTCGGTGCTATGCCAAAGGTGAACATAGGTATGACCCAGATGTCCGAAAATAAGGGTTGTGGTCGCAATAGTGCTGGGCTTTTTTTCTTATTCATTGATCTTCCATAGTAAGCCTGGTGGTACTGTCATAATTCATCATATCGGTATGGCAAGATGTAGTGAGTGACAGTTCAGCTGACAAATCTTGGAGACAGGAAAGCTAAGCAGTCAGTATGGTGATGGACAGTTCAGCCACCAATTGGATGCTGGGGCATGCTTAGTTATCAGTATGAGTATAGACAGCTTAGTAGTCTAATCAGAGGCTGGGGCATGCTGAAGCTGTCAGTAGTAAGTGACAATCCAGCCACTGAATGAGGGCCATAGTGTGCAAGGTTTCCTCCGGGTTTCTCCTCTTTGTGGTTATTAGGCTACTTTCACATACCGATTTCGAAGGGAGCCGATACTGTCCGATAAATTCGGACAGCATCGGCTCCTTTCTGATGCCTGGAATCGGATGCCAAATAAGCATCCGATTCTGGCATTAAATCGCTGCCTCCGGTCCTAAAAAAAAAAAAGTTTATGCTCACCTCTCCCCGAGCCCCCGCCGTCTCCCTGCAGGCTCCCGGTGGCTCCCGCAGGCTCCCGGTGTCTGCACAGGTCTTCTTCATGTGTACAGGACCTGCGGCGATGTCACAGTCACGTGATAGCAGGTTACCACAGGTCCTTTACACATGAAGAAGACCTGTGCAGACACCGGGAGCCTGCGGGAGCCACCGGGAGCCTGCAGGGAGACGGCGGGGGCTCGGGGAGAGGTGAGTATAAACTTTTTTTTTTTTTTTTAACCCCTGCCTTCCATTTAAGAGCAGTTTTACTGTACTGAGCATGCTCAGTACAGTAAAATCGGGTCCGAGGAGACATCAGATGTTTCCTTGGACCTGCTCCATAGGGCCCCATGCTAAATTGATCGGACCAAATCGGATGGCATTTAGTGCACATCTGATTCGGTCTGATGCCCATAGGGCTGCATGGGGCCAAATTCGGATCCGATGCTGTCCGATTTTTATCGGACAGCATCAGATTTAAAAAATCCATAGTGTGAAACCAGCCTTACCTGGCTATCTAGCCATTCAGCTGGCTCTCTCCCTCCAATTACTGATAGTTTTAGCTTTAGCATTGGTGTCTGTGTACCTTATGTTCTTATTTACAGCCTCAGATCTATTGTTATCTGACCATTGATCTCGCTTCTGATCCGTATGCCTAGCCCCTTTATCTTGATCCACCATACTGGTACTGACCGCCTTTGTCTTCCCTCTTTTGTTTATGACGGAGCCCACCTATTATCTGACCTCTGATCTCATAATAATAATAATAATAATACTTTTTATTTATATAATGCCAACATATTCCGCAGTGCTTCACAATACAAATACTTGACTAGCCAGCCACATGGCTAGTGAGTAGTAACTAGTGTAACAACAACAACTGTGTTACCACACATTCTGGCATCTAAATTACTTACAGGTGAACTGGATTATTTTTACAATACTTAGAGTATTTACTGCACCAACTTTCTCCTGTTGTTTTAAATAGGAAACCATGCATTGCTGTTCATGTGGCATTGAATGGTCTCTTAAAGGGAACCTGTCACTAGATTTTTCATGTGTGAACTAAGATTACCACCTTCAGCTGCACCTATGCTGTGTTCTATAGAGGTGAATATTATCCCCTGACTCCCCCTGTGTACCATCTAAAAGCATTTTTTATTCTCTCACACTATATGTAATCCAGACGGCTGGTCCATTAAGTGTACTAGCTGCAGCGTCTATCCCAGAAGTTTACATACACTGTATAAAAAGACACTAATGCTGTTTTTCTCACTATCTTACATGAAATCAGAATAAACTTTTCCATTTTAGGTCAACTAGAATTACCGTACTTATTATTTTTGCCAAATGCCAGAATAATGAGAGAGAGAGAGAATGTTTTATAGCATTTTTACTTCTTTCTGCAAAGTCTAAAATTTACATACATCGTAATTGTTACGATTGCCCTTAAACTGTATGATTTAGGTCAAATTTTTGGATATCCTTCCACAAGCTTCTCTTGGTTGGTAGGAATTTGGGCCCACTCCTCCTGACAGTACTAGTGTAACTGAGCCATGTTAGTAGGTCTCCTTGCTCGTACCTGCCTTTTCATCTTTTCATAAATTTTCAATAGGATTGAGATCAGGGTTTTGTGATGACCACTCAAAAACATTGACTTTGTTATCCTTAAGCCACTTTGTAACCAGTTTGGCTGTATTCTTCAGGTCATTGTCCATTTGGAAGACCCATTTCTGCCCAAGCTTAAACTTCCTAGCTGATATCTTGAGATGTTGCTTCAGTATTGCCACATAATTTTCTTTCCTCATGATGCCATCTATTTAGTAAAGTGCACCAATCCCTCCTGCAGCACAACAACCCCAAAACATAATGCTGCACCCCCGGGTTTCACAGTTGGGATGGTGTTTTTAGAGTTCCAAGCTTCTCCCTTTTTCTTCTAAATACACAATGGTCATAGTGGTCAAAAAGTTACATTTTATTTTAGTCAGATTACAGGACATGTCTACAAATATGTAGGTCTTTGTTCCTGTGTGCATTTGCAAAAATTAATCTGTCTTTTTTCTGTTTCTTTTGAAGTAATGGCTTCTTCCTGGCAGAGTGGCCTTTTAGCCCATATTGATACAGTACTTGTTTCACTATGGATATCATACCATCTTCTGCCATCAACTTCACAAGGTCTTTTGCTTTTGTTCTTGGGTTGATATGTACATGCCGGACTAAAGCACGTTCATCTCTGGGACACAGAACCTGTCTCCTTCCTGAGCAGTATGATGGCTGGACATTCCCATCTTGTTTGTACTTGCATATAATTATTTGTACAGATTAATGAGGCACCTTCAGGTTTCTGGAAATTGCACCCAAGGATGATCCAGACTTGTACAAGTCCACAATTCTCTCTCTAATAACTTGGTTGATTTCTTTAGACTTTCCCATCATGCTATGAAGCAGTGTGTTTCAAGTATGCATTAAATTAAATCCACAGGTGTGTCTCTAATTGACTCTGATGTTGCCAATAACCTATCAGAAGCTTCCAAACACATGACATCACCATATGGGCTGTCCCAAATTGTTTTAGGCATAATAATCTTAGTTTATGTAAACTTGTGACTTTGCAGAAAGCAATAAAAATGGCTTAAAACATTCTTTATCTTATTATTATGGCATTTGGCAAATATACAGTGCCTTGTCAAAGTATTTGGCTCCCTTGAACTTCTCAACCTTTTGCCACATTTCAGGCTTCAAACATAAAGTTATAAAGTTCTAATTTTTTTGTGATGAATCAACAACAAGTGGGACACAATCGTGAAGTGGAACGAAATTCTTTGGATATTTTAAACTTTTTTAATAAATAAAAAACTGAAAAGTGGGGCGTGCAATATTATTTGGCCCCTTTACTTTCTGTGCAGCAAACGCACTCCAGAAGTTCAGTGAGGATGTCTGAATGATCCAATGTTGTCCTAAATGACTGGTAATGATAAATAGAATTCACCTGTGTATAATCAAGTCTCTGTATAAATGCACCTGCTCTGTGATAGTCTCAGGGTTCTGTTTCAAGTGCAGAGAGCATCATGAAGACCAGGGAACACACCAGGCAGGTCCAAGATACTGTTTAAAGCTTGAATACTTGGATACAAAAAGATTTCCCAAGTTTTAAACATCTCAAGGAGTGCTGTGCAAATGATCATATTGAAATGGAAGGAGTATAAGACCACTGCAAATCTACCAAGACCCGTCCGTCCCTCTATACTTTCATCTCGAACAAGGAGAAGACTGATCAGAGATGCAGCCAAAATGCCCATGATCACTCTGGATGAACTGCAGAGATCTACAGCTGATGTGGAAGAATCTTCCATAGGACAACAATCAGTCATACACTGTACAAATTCTGCCTTTATGGAAGAGTGGCAAAAGAAAGCCATTTCTCAAAGATATCCATAAAAAGTCTTGTTTGAAGTTTACCACAAGCCACCTGGGAGACACCAAACATGTGGAATAAGGTGCTCTGGTCAGATGAAACCAAAATCAAACATTTTGACCACAATGCAAAACGATAAGTTTGGCGAAAAAGCAACACAGCTCATCACCCTCAAAACACCATCCCACTGTCAAACATGGTGGTGGCAGCATCATGGTTTGGGCCTGCTTTTCTTCAACAGGGACACAGAAGATGGTTAAAATTGATGGGAAGATGGACGAAGCCAAATACAGGACATTCTGGAAGAAAACCTGTTGGAGTCTGCAAAAGACATGAGACTGGGACGGAGATTATCTTCCAACAAGACAATGATCCCAAACATAAAGCAAAATCTACAATGGAATGGTTCAAAAATAAACGTATCAGGGTATTAGAATGGCCAAGTCACAGTCCAGACCTGAATCCAATCGAGAATCTGTGGAAAGAGCTGAAAACTGCTGATCACAAATGCTCTCCATCCAACCTCACTGAGCTCCAGCTGTTCTGCAAGGAAGAATGGGCAAGAATTTCAGTCTCTCGATGTGCAAAACTGATAGAGACACACCCCAAGCAACTTGCAGCTGTAATCGCAGCAAAAGGTGGCGCTACAAAGTATTAACTCAAGGGGTCCGAATAATATTGCACGCCCCACTTTTCAGTTTTTTATTTGTTAAAAAAGTTTAAAATATGCAATAAATTTCATTCCACTTCACGATTGTGTCCACTTGTTGTTGATTCTTCACAAAAAAAATTAGAATGTATATCTTTATGTTTGAAGCCTGAAATGTGGCAAAAGGTTGAAAAGTTCAAGGGGGCCAAATACTTTCACAAAGCACTGTAAATAGTTGTGCTAATCCTAATTGACCTAAAACGGAAAAGGGTTATTCTGATTTTATGTCAGATACTGATAAAAACCTGCATATGTGTCTTTTTATATAGTGCATGTAAACTTCTGGGGTCAACTGTTCATCTGACCAACCTTCAGGTGGGGGCCCAGGTAATACATTTTGCATTAAGGCCCATCGGACATGCGCCTCTGCTGTCTCTACCTCTTCTCTGGAATCACTTTCCTCACATCTTTTAGAGTGACTTTACGAGGCACATTACTAAATTCCAGAATGAAGGCATGTCACATTCTTTTTTTTTTTCTTTTGAAACAACTTCTAATGTATTCTTTGTAGCAGAGAAGAAGTGTGTTTCAGAAACCTGCCAGTAGACTGGAGAGGTTCATATTTGATCTTTACAGCTGCCTTGTCTGTTTTGTTAATCCCCTTTGCATGTATTGTGAGACATATAAGGTCATATGGATTGTAAAATAACAAATTAATCAAAGAGCATTTAAGGTTTTAAAAAACATAAAGTCTGGGCCTAGCCTTTTCTGTCGTCACTCTGTCTGGAGCCCCTGAATATTTGTGCTGTTGAAATCCTTCTCATAAGCAATGTGCATTTCTCATTGAGCAATATGTAACACAGGATCAAGTGTGTCCTTGGTTATATCTGGGTTTGTAGTTATGCAAAAGACATCACATTATTTTCATGGTCGTATAAAATCAATTTTTTCCTGTTTGGCTGCATCCTGACCTAGCCACAGATTACAGTAGATCCGGTGGGCCTCCAATTCTGTACTGTCTGGCATAATGAATAACAAATAGTATGTTGGGCACCCTGTTGTAGATTTTAGATAAAAGTCTGGGAGATTGACGTAACATTAATGGAACAGTAATTTTTATATTGGGTAAATGATCTAGTGTTGTACATCTAAAACTGTGTGTTATAATCTTGTAGCATGGCTATCATCAATTATGTAAAGTTCTACAGTGTACAGCATCTGAACATCTAGCTATTTGCAGTATAATTGGTAGGAATGGATATTACGCCCGTGCTACCGGATCAGCAGACCCTGAGGGAAGGGAAGGCGAGACAGCAGCAGTGAGGGGTGAGATTAGGTGGTTTGGGGGAGTTGGGGGGGGTTCTGAAAAGTTTGTCTCAGCAGATGCAGGTGAGGCTGAAAATGATTGAGGGCAAGGCATTTGATGGTGGATTGTGTCTGTTGATTGGCCGAGAACCTGCTTGCTCATGCTTAAAGGGAACCTGTCACCCCAAATCACCCTTGTAAGCTCTAAATACATGTCCCTGAAGCATTACAATACAGTCCTACACATCCCTTTGTGAGGTTTTAGTGAAATATGAAAGTGCAATAAAGTCGTTTGTAAACTTACTAAATCCATGGCAGTGGGGCGTTCCCAAGCCTCCTTGTCTGCTAGGCGGTTCCCCTGTGCCGCTGTATTACGCCCTAATGGGCGTTTTTTCAAACTTTCTAGTGCGGGCACGATTCAGATTCTCGCGCCCGCGACGTCACGGTCATGTGATGCCGTGATGCGTCATTTCCGGGCAGCCGGGGCGCTGTTGTCTGACGCGCACCTACCTCTCTCTGTGAACGCGCACTGGCCAACTTCAGCGCATGCGCAGATCGCATGCTGAAGTCGGCCGGTGCGCGTCAGACAACAGCGCCCCGGCCGCCCGGAAATGACGCGTCACGGCATCACATGACCGTGACGTCGCGGGCGTGAGAATCTGAATCGTGCCCGCGCTAGAAAGTTTGAAAAAAACGCCCATTAGGGCGTAATACAGCGGCACAGGGGAACCGCCTAGCAGACAAGGAGGCTTGGGAACGCCCCACTGCCATGGATTTAGTAAGTTTACAAACGACTTTATTGCACTTTCATATTTCACTAAAACCTCACAAAGGGATGTGTAGGACTGTATTGTAATGCTTCAGGGACATGTATTTAGAGCTTACAAGGGTGATTTGGGGTGACAGGTTCCCTTTAAATTGACTAAACAACGGTACTTTCAAAAATATTTTTACATGTCATAGTGACACGGTTAGGGTCTGTTTGCTGAAATGCCCTCCAATCTCTGCAGTGGAGAGGCAAGGTAAGCTAAAAACAGGATCACGCGATAGGCTACGATCCCATCTTCAGCTAACCCTGTCCTTTTCTTTCAGCGACCTGTGGTTTTCTACTGACATGGTTTCCTACTGATCTAACTTTTAGACATCTCAAAAGTTGATTAGAAATGTAGTTACATTTTAAATTATTTGCATTAATGAGTAAATAAAAATATGTGCCAGTGTCTGATGAGAATATAGCAAACAGAATTGTCTTTGAGATTTTTTTCAAATAGAAACATATATAATATAACAGTGAATGGCATCTGTCTGAAGCCTGGATAGTCACTGGATGGCCAGCGCACACGTCCCTAGCCAGGGCTGGCATCAGCACACAGCACACTTGGGAAAGTGCCAGGGCCCTAGACAGACAGGGGACCCACTCGCTCTCAGAGACACTTCCACACCTCTTTCAGGATGGTGTCCCCAGCAGTTCATGGCTTCCTTGCACTGTTTTTCCTCCTCTGTCTCCCTTGTGCTGTCTTCTCTCCATGTGAGCTGTGCTGCAATGAGCGCAGCATCCAGCTGCTCCTGGCGGCTTATGAATTCTAATAAATTGGGTGGATGATCAGCACCGTCCTGCAGGTAATATCACTGGTCCCTGCTGGGAATAGTGACGCCGTTCTGCTGCCAGTTTATTACTATTCATAAGCTGGCAGCAGTCAGACACTGCACTCATTGCAGCACAGCTCACTCGGGGAGAAGACAGTGCTTGGGTTTGAGGGGGGAAAGAACAGTGCACAGGGAGAGAAGACAATGCAAGGAAAAGACACAGTGCACAGGAGAAGAAGACAGCACAGGGGGTGGGGGCAAGAGACACAGTGCACAGCGGAGGAGAAGACAACGTACGGGGCAAAGGCAGTGCACAGGAGGAGAATGCAGTGCAAAGTGGTGACAGTGCACACGGGAGAAGGCAGCACAAAAGAGGGACAAGACAGAACATGATGGGGGGACAAGAGACACAGCGCACAAGGGGAGAAGACAATGCATGGGGAGAAGGCAACGCATAGGGAGAAGACAGCGCACAGGAGGAGAAGCCAGCATAAAAGGGGAGAAGACAGCACACAGTGGGGGGGGGAAAGAGACACAGCACAAAGGCGGAGAAGGCAGCACATGATGGAGAGACATAGAGCATGAGGGAGAAGACAGCACAAGGGGAAGACAGACATCACAGGGCGGTTAATGACAGAGTGCACAGGGCGACACAGTGCCCCGGGGAAGACAGCACACAAGGGGTGAAGACAGCACAGTGGGTTGAGACACAGCGCTAAGGGGGAAAGACACAGCACACAGGGATAGGGAGACTGCACAGGTGAGGGACTGCACGCACAGAGGGAAAGATACAGCACACAGGAGGGAGAAGGCAGCGCACAGGGAGAGACAATGCACACAGGGGGCACAGCGCACAAGAGGGATTATATATACAGATCACAGCCCCTATATCGTATAGATACAGCTTGCTGTATCTATTTTATATATACACAGCCTCTGAATTATAATCATGAATCCTGGTATGTGTTAAAGGGGCCCACTGAGACCCTCTCGCTTCTGCCCACAAGAACCTGGAGCCGGCCCTGCCACAGCTACTGATTGATTTCAGCAATATCACTCTCTATGCACTAGCTCCTCCAACTGTCGCTTGCTCTGCAGTTGATTGCCAGACAACCTATCCTTCCAGCAACAACCTATGCTGTACCCCTATATAACCACCAGAACTGATACATCAATATATTTCACTACACCTAATGTATGATTAGCTATAACATCACCTATAGCAACCAGAGTGCAGCTTTCAGCATTAAAGCTGCAGAGGTAAAGTGAAAACTGAGCTCTGATTGGTTGCAATTGACAACTAGACCCTTATCAAGCATTATAATCTATAGTATAATGCTGAACAAGTCCTTTTGTTCAAAGCTGGGATGGTCGATGCATGTGCAGTGTTATGTTCCAAATGTATTTTAATTCTTCAATAAAATGGCACTAGTGTTAGCACGTGTGCATACCATGACCTCGAGCACAATGGAGTTCTAGGGGAGGCTAGCGCCAGGGGAGGAGTGGGACCAGTGGGTAGGTCGCAACAGAACCCTGGCTAGAGGGATCCCTTTCCAGCAACCATCCTGAGGTTGCTGCTGGAGGAACAAGGTTGCAAGAGGGGACTGACCTAGCAACAGTACTGAATGTCTGAGCTAGAAACCCAGAGGCTGCTAAGCTGTACGCCAGTAACGAATAACCATACAGACTCTGCAAAATGGTGACCAGATCTAGGGTCAGAGGATGTATCGCCCATCACTCAACAAGGCCCGCGGCCACCTGCTTGGGACTCTATGCACAAAGATGCAGAGCAGGAGAGGAGACCAGCCACCGTAGGAAGTAAACCTGGAGAGGCTTTTAGTGGGGTGTCTCGGTGGAGTGAACCCGAATTGCCTGGGGGTTGACTGCTAACCCAGAGTGTCGGTGCCCCTGCTGTGCTGGAACTGCTGAACTGTGAGTAAACGCTCATGAACTGCAACCCTGGTGTCCTCCTGTTATTTTGCGCGACCTCCCTGCCACCCACTACACCCTGATATCACCATCCTAATAGACTATCACACCGACCCTGGGGGTCCGCTCTACCTGTGAGGAGCGATACCATCCTGGCTGCTGCACCATTTGCCCCAGAGGCCCAAATAAGCAGCATCGGCCATCCCTTGTCGAATACCACAGGTGGCGTCAAGAAAAGACTATCAATATCCCCTGTCTATAACCCCCATCATTACGCACCAGGGCCACAGAGCTGGGCCACAGTCATCGTGACCTCCCAAAGAATCAGCCAGCCTGGCTACCGAGTACCCATGGTCCTTGCGGCCGACGCAGGAGCGAGCTGCTCTGCCCCAGTCACAGTTATTGTGCATTAAAATCTATTTGCCTCTCTTAGCCACAAATACATCTGGATACAAGGTGAACGGAACCGGAGTCTCCCGGCCGCTAGGGAAGCTTTGGTGGCTGCAATTAAAGATACAGTGTCGGTCCTCTGGTGGCCCCGAACAGCTGCCTGGGGAAAGGTTCCCCCAGGCCAGTCTGCCCCTAAACACCATCTACTGACTATATATATTATATCTCCTGAGGCTGCTGGCTGTGTGTGTATACAGTGTATATATTATACAGTATATATACAGTGAAGGAAATAATTTGATCCCTTGCTGATTTTGTAAGTTTGTCCACTGACAAAGACATGAATAGTCTACAATTTTAAGGGTAGGTTAATTTTAATAGTGAAAGATATAATATCAAAATTCCAGAAAATCACATTGCCTAAATGATATAGATGTATTTGCCTTTGAAGACAGAAATAAGTATTTGATTCCTCTGGCAAACAAGACTTATTACTTGGTGGCAAAACTCTTGTTGGTAAGCACAGCAGTCAGATGTTTTTTGTAGTTGATGATGAGTTCTGTGCACATGTCAGGAGGAATTTTGGTCTACTCCTCTTTGCAGATCATCTCTAAATCAATAAAAAAAAAAATTTTTTCCAATAAATTTTTATTGAAATTTTTAACAAACACCCAACCACCGGCACGCAGGCAGGTAGAGGGACAAACACATTGTATACAAACTGTCCGAGCGAAAGACTCCGGGAACAAAAGACAGACATAATATCAAAGAGAGAGACTAAAACAAGAAGATAGGCAGAGAAAGAGGGTGTTGGATAGTAGAGGAGAGGAATAGGAAGAAAGGGGGGGGAGAGATAGATGGACCTAAGAGAAGGGGGAAAAGAGGAAAGGGATAAGGGGGAGGGAGGGAGATGGGCGGCGAAGCAGAAACCTGAATGCGGGAGGGGAGGACCAAAGTGGCCCTACTCTCCTCTAGAGGGATAGGTAGTAGCTCGCATCTCCGGAGGGACCGGGGCCGCCTGTGGGTGAGTCGCCCAGGATGGTTATTACCGCCGGGAGGGAGGTCAGAATATCTGTACACGTGATAAGTACATCGTCGACGTACAGGCCGATGGAGTGCTCCTCTCCTCCAACTCGAATGCCCCGCACCTCGGGGAGGAACGAATCTTCTCAGCTAGCGGTTCAATCACCAGCGCAAATATGACCGGTGAGAGGGGGCATCCCTGGCGGGTGCCGTTTGTGATCCGGAAGGCAGGCGAAAGAAAGACAGAGGCGAGGACCCTAGCATTTGGGTTCAAGTAGAGGGAGAGAACAGCCGAGAGGAAGGGGCCCGAAAGGCCGAACTTCCGAAGAACGGCCTCCAAATACCCCCAGTGTACCCTGTCAAACGCTTTTTCCGTATCTAAGGACAGGAATACACCGGGGGCTCCCCTCCGCTCCAGGGTCCGAATCAAGTCGATCGCTCTTCTAGTCCCATCCTTCGCCTGCCTGCTGGCCACAAACCCCACTTGGTCTGGGTTAATCAAACCCGGGACCACCTCCATCAGCCTGGCCACGAGGATTCTTGCGTATATCTTGAGATCGCAATTTAATAGGGAGATGGGCCGGTAGCTCTCTGGGAGATCAGGTGATTTCCCGGTCTTAGGGATAGTAACAATCGTGGCCTGGAGATGAGAGGGGGCAATCTGTCCCGTCTCCCGCCACTGATGGAAGGTCCGTAAGAGGAACGGGGCCAAAGTATCCGCGAAGGCGCGTAGATACTCATTTGGCAAGCCATCCGGGCCCGGGGCCGAGTGGGCTTTAGTCGCTCTGATAGCCCCCCGCACCTCAGACAGAGTGAAGCAATTATTCAACCTCTCCATGTCAGCCGGAGGAACGGAGGGAAGGTCCAGGTCCTCCAGCAAACGTTCAATCAGGGCAGGAGTAGGTTGGGGAGTACAAATTAAGTGGAAACCACTATGGAGTTGGAGTTACATAAAATATAACTTTTATTAATAATATAAAAGCAGACACATAAACGTACCAAGCAGTGGCGAAACAGCTGTTAGGGGCGTGCTGCAGGACAGGGCCCCCAGGGGAACCGCCAGGTTATCACTAACAACACACCATGGGTGAGTGCATGATTTAATGGTATTATGCCTTAATCTGTCTGCTAAACACTGCCTTGCTATGTAAAGTTGATACTAATGTGAATTGTGCCTGTGTTTGGTTTACACCCAGGGGGTTACTACCTCACTGCAGTTGTTTTTGGAACCTCCATGTACTTCGTTTCAGTACGTTTATGTGTCTGCTTTTATATTATTAATAAAAGTTATATTTTATGTAACTCCAACTCCATAGTGGTTTCCACTTAATTTGTACTTATAGGAGTGTTACTTACTTCCATTCATATATACACCTTGTGACAAAGATGCACTTTTAGCCATGAGGATCTTTATAGGTTTAAGGTGCATAGTGATTTTGTATAATTACGTAGGTTGGGGAGTAGTAGGATCATCAGCTAGGTTATACAGCTTGGAATAAAACTGTTGGAAGGTTGCAGCTATCTCATCCGGGCTCCTAACCACTCCACTCGAGTGAGTTTTAAGTTTCTCAATTGCAGAGCGGGCCTCCCTCCTCTTCAGGCGCCTAGCCAGAAGGGCGCCAGCCTTGTCCCCAGATTCATAAAAAGCCGTTCTGGATGAGCGTAAAAGTTTCTCATGACAGGAGAGAAGAAGGGCACGAAGTCTAAGCCTAGTGGAAGTCAGTTGAGCAGTTAGTTGTGGAGAGGGTGCGAATTTATTTACATCTTCCAGGCTCCGGAGCTGAGAGAGAAGAACTTCCCTCTCCCTTTCTCTGGCCTTTATCCGTCTCGCGGATTTCTGGATAAAGACCCCCCGGACAAAGGCCTTGTGGGCTGCCCAGAGGGTCTCCTCCGATACCATCCCATTGTCATTAAGTTGAAAAAACTCAACAAGCTGGGCTTCCACCTCCTCCACAAGACCCGGCTCCGCCAACAGAGATCTATCAAGCGACCATGACTTCGGAGGGGAGAGACGTGTCCCCAGGGCAATCTCAAGGGACACCGGGGCATGATCAGACCAGGTGATCAGTCCCACCTCCGCACAGGCACAGGCCGAGAGAGTCTTGTCGTCCACCAGAAAATAATCAATTCTGGAGTACGACCTGTGCCTGTGCGAGAAGCAGGAGTAATCCCTCTCTGTGGTATGTAGATAATGCCACGGATCATGCATATGGGCCTCCCGAATAACACTGGACGCATCCTTAGATCTCCCCGGTGTCCCCCCAGAGTCCGATCAGGGACCAGATTTAGGTCCCCACAAACAATCTTAAAGCCAGGGGTGGGGTGGGTCACCTTGTCCAGGAGAGCGCGGAGGAAGCACACCTGGCCTTCGTTAGGGGCATAGGCCGACACAAGAGTCATTGCTCTTCCCCCCACCACACAGGACAAAATTAGAAATCTACCCGCAGGGTCAGCCAGGGTATTGACTAGTGTAAAATCTACAGAATGCTTGACAAGTATGCAAACACCCGCCTTCTTAGCAGAAGCGTTGGCAAAGTACCTCACCGGGAATAAGCGATGTTGGAGTCTATGATTATCCTCCTGCAGGAGGTGTGTCTCCTGAAGGCAAAGAATGTCCGCCCCCAGTTTAAGGGCGCCTCTCCAGAGAAGCGAGCGTTTAAAGGGGGAATTAAACCCCCTGACATTATAAGAGACAATTTTCATAGCGGCTTACCAATATCTATAGACCAGTTACCTATAAGTACTGCAGCGCACTGCCATATGGGGGGGGGTCGGGGAGGGAGGGGAGGGAAGAAAAGGGAAAGTGCCGGGGAAATGAGAGCAGAAAGAAAGATAAAGGCAACATAAAAAGAAAACAACATAACATAAATGTAAACAGGCATTTGAGCACAGGCCCGCTATGGGCCTCTCCGTTGGTTGGGGGCAAAGGTGTGCAGGTAATAAAACGCCTGCTGTCCAGTCCAGGAAGGCAGACAGCTCCTCACTTGAGCCCAAAGAGGAGCGCATGACTGGACTGAAACACAGTTCTCTCTAACGGAGAAAGAGAGAATCGTAATAATGAAAAGACTCCCTTAGAGGGCCCGGGAAGTGACCAAGGAATGAAGCTTCAATAAAAACACTGCAGTGTTTCACATAGTCAACTTATCTTTTTCAGCGCAGGGGGGGAAGACGAGGGACGCCCCTCCGACTGAGGATTACGCCAACGACCCTGGCCGGCAGGTGGCGAGCTCTCCGTCGACTCTGCAAGCTTCCATTGGGGTAACGCCTTGCCCAACTGCGTCGGGGAGATGAAAAGGTGGTTGGTCCCCTTGTAGCGAAATTTGATCCGAACCGGCGTCCCCCAGGAGTATGCGATGCCCCTGTCTCTCAGAACCTTGCAGTGGGGTGCAAACTCCCGACGGCGAGCAAGGGTCCCTGGAGAAAGATCCGGGAAGGCTGCGATGGCTGCATAGGGATCTGGGAGAGCTGTCGCATTCCGCATAGTGCGCATAATATTGTCTCTAGCCGCCACTGATGTGAAAATGACAAGAATGTCTCTCGGTAGAGTAGGATGAAACATGCGTCGGTTTAGGGAGACCGAAGGCTCTATTAATGGAGGCTTGTGGGTTTGGTAGGTCTGGCAGCAGGGCTTGGAGAAATTGTGAGATCGTCTCACCTAGATCCTCCTCCGTTCCCTGTTCAGGGAAGCATCTAAAACTTATCATCTAGGTCACACACCTTTAGTTGGAGCTGTTTCACATCCCCCACCATCGTGGTGTAGTCGTCCGCCAGATCATTGTGGGCAGAGGCGTATTCCGCCATTTTTTCTTCAAGATGGTGGGTCCGTTCTCCAAGAGCTGTGAGATCCTCCCTCATCTCCCCTACTATAGTGCGGATGTCTTCCTGTATAGATTTCCTCAGGTTGCCCATCACTGTGGTCAGAAAAGACCGGGTTACCAGAGCGTCCCGCTCAGCTCCAGGGGATCCCGCCTCCGCTCCTCTAGGTGTGCGAGGAGCCGTGGGGGAAGCAGCCTGTGTGGACCGAGGAGATGAGGGCGCCATGTTGGGAGACGCCTGGGCCCGCTCTGGCGGGAAAAAGTCCGTCACCTTCGGCGTGTCTCCCCTCCGGCGGGATGATGTTCTGGGCATCGCAGGGGCTGCAGGAAGGGTACAGGAGATAAACCGCTGGAAAGTTTAGGCTGCTGAGGCTCTAAATGCCGCTTGTCCTCGGAGCACGGCCGGGAGCTCAGGGAAGTGCGACCGGCGCCATCAGCTTCCAAGCCATGCCCCCCATCAATTAAGATTTTGAGGCTGTTAGTTGGCAACTCAGAGCTTCAGTTTCCTTCATACGTTTACTTTGGGATTAAGGTCTGGAGACCGACTAAATCACTCCATGACCTTGTGTGTTTCTTTTTGAGCCACTCCTTTGTTGCCTTGGCTGTATGTTTTGGGTCACTGTTGTGCTGTAAGACCCAGCCACAACCCATTTTTAATGTCCTGGTGGAGGGAAGGAGGTTATCACTCAGGGTTTTACGGTACATGACTCCATCCATTGTCCCATTGATGCAGTGAAGTAGTCCTGTGCCCTTAGCAGAGAAACACCCCCAAAACATAAAGTTTACACCACTATGCTTGGCTGTGGGGACAGTGTTCTTTGGGTCATAGGCAGCATTTCTCTTCCTCCAAACACAGAAAGTTTAGTTAATGACAAAGATCTCACATTTTGCCTCATCTGACCACAGCATCTTCTCCCAATCACTCTCAGAATCACCAAGGTGTTCACTGGAAAACTTCAGATGGGCCTGCACATGTGCCATCATTGCACTGCAGGATTTTAATCCATTACGGCATATGGTGTTACCAAAGGTTACCAGCTGCTTTGAGATCATTAACAAATCCCCCCATGTAGTTTTAGGCTTATGTATCACCTTCCTCATGATCCTGGATACCCTACAAGGTGAGATTTTGCATGGAGCTCCAGCTCGATGTCGATTGACACTCATTTTGTGTTTCTTCCATTGTCTTAGGCTGCTTTCACACAGCGTTTTTATGCTGTCCGAGGGGATCAGACTTTTTGCTGCTCCCCTCGGACAGCATCGGATCCAAACTGATGACTGCAATCGGATGCCAAATAGGCATCCGATACCGATATTTTGCAGCATCAGTCTGGATCCTCTCCTCCTCTCCCTGCTCCTTCTGTCACCTTTTTCCCCTCCTCTCTCTGCTCCCTCTTTGCTCCCTCTGTCTCCCCTCTTTGCCCCCTCTGTCTCCCCTCTGTCTCCCCTCTTTGCCCCCTCTGTCTCCCCTCTTTGCCCCCTCTGTCTCCCCTCTTTCGACCGCTCTTTGTCCCCTCTGTCTCCCCCTCTTTGCCCCCTCTGTCTCCCCTCTTTCGACCGCTCTTTGTCCCCTCTGTCTCCCCCTCTTTGCACCCTCTGTCTCCCCTCTTTCGGACCCCTCTTTGCCCCCTCTGTCTCCCTTCTTTGTCCCCCTTTGTTCCCCTCTTTCCAGGCCTTTAAAAATAAAAAAAAGTCTTCATTCTCACCTCTCCACGATACCCGCGGTGCTTCCAGCTTCTTCTTCTGATCAACAGGACCTGGCGTGATGTCACAGTCACATGACCGGTTACCGCGGTAACCGGTCATGTGACTCAACTGTGACGTCAGGCCAGGTCCTAGACGCACAGAGCGCTGGAGGCATCGCTGGATCGTGGAGAGGTGAGAATGAAGATTTTTTTATTTTTAACCCTTTCATTTCACTGGATATCACTTCTGCAATGTATGAATATACATTGCAGAAGTGATATTAGATGGCACAGAGCGGTGTTAGTGTACTGAGCATGCTCAGTGCACTAACATGGGGTCCGAGGAGACATGAGCTGTTTCCTCGGATCCGCGCTCCATAGGCCCCATGTTATTTGGCGCGGATCAGGTCGGATCCAATTCGGTCCGATCTGACCCGCTGTGCCAAAAATCGCAGCAGGCTGTGATTTTGGGCACAGCAAAAAATCGGCCAGAATTGGATCCGACAAAAATCGGATGCCAATAAGGCCAAATCCGATGTGATCCGTGCCCATAGGATAACATGGGGCCAAAATCTGATCCGTGGCTGTCAGTTTTACAACGGACAGCCACGGATCACAGAAAAACGCAGTGTGAAAGCACCCTTACTATTGCACCCACAGTTGTTTACTTCTGACCCAGCAACCTACTTATGGTTTTGTAGCCCATTTCAGCCTTGTGCAGGTCTAGGATCTTTTCCCTGACATCCTTAGAAAGCTCTTTGGTCTTGCCCATGTTGTAGAGGTTAGAGTCTGAATGATTAATTGAATGTGTGGACAGGAGTTTTTTATACAGGTGACAATTTAAGACAGGAGCCAGAACTCTTAATGGTTGGTAGGGTATCAAATACTTATTTTTCTCTTTAAAATGCAAATACATTTATATAATTTAGACAATGTGATTCTTTGGATATTATTTTTGATATTCTCCCACTGTTAAAATTATCCTACCCTTAAAATTATAGACTGTTCACGTCCTTGTCAGTGGGCAAACTTACAAAATCAGCAAAGGATCAAGTAATTATTTCCCTCACTGTATGTATATATATATATACATATACTGTATATACAGCACTCCCCCATATATATATATATATATATATATATATATATATATATACACACACAACATCTCCATATCTATACAGGACCATTATACATATACAGCACTCCCCATATATATACAGAACCCCCATATATATACAGCACTACCCCATGTATATAGCACCATAATATATACACAGCAGCCCCATACATTTAACAGCATAATATATACCCAGCATCCCCATATACTGTATATACACAGCACCCCCATATAATTACATAGCACTCCCATTATATACAGCACCCAAATATAATTACACAGTACCTCCATATATATATATACAGCACCTCCATGATTCTTTTACAATTCCTTGTATTATAATACATCACAGTTTCCCACCAGTTAACTAACTGATTAAAAAAAAAAAAAGTAAATACTCACCTCTCTCCTCACTGGCTGCTCCTCAGCGTGTGTCTACTAACATCTCTGCACTACTTGGCCGGCACAGCGAGTCACACAGTGGTGATGTCATTACTCCCCACCATGCAGAGCTGCATAGAACACACATCAGAGGTCGGGACCCGGGAGAATGCAGCCAGCAGACGGAGGCTGGGACCATAGCATCAGGAACGGCATCTGCGGACTGGCCCACGCTACCGTCAGGCTCACTGCTGATGCCACCCTCTGGCTACAAGCAGGTGGCGCCACCTGATGCGACCAGTTCAGCTCGGCTCATGGTAGGTGCGCCCTTAATTGTAGCAGCTGGTAATCACAGTCTTAGCAATGCATATGTCGCACACTAGGGACTGGGGTACTCGAGACCGGGTCTATACTGTCTCACAGGGGATGTCAGGGTTCCAGGCCCGGTCCCGTCATCCCAGATGCGGCAAGTAAAGGGAGTATTTACAATGAGATTTGTCGTGACGCCAGCCGGGGTATGTGGTCAGTTGGACCACCGCTGGCGTATTCCTGCTGGGGACAGTGACTTAGGGTGGTATGGATGGTAAGTCCTCCTCGGGTAGGGCTGGGTGTCCCCAGGGCAAGTGTAGTGGTGATGGAGGGGCCTGGTGAGGGATGTGCTCTGTGATAGACACTTACTTCGCTGCTGCAGCTTCTCCAGCCAGTGTACAGGGATGACAGGCTGTGGCTCCTCAGGTGGGACTCTACTGCAATGCTGGGAGGAAGCAGTCTCAGGCAATGGTGAGCTTACCGGGTACTCTACTTAAGGTTCTTTAGCAGCAGTTCACAACATTTTACAAGTTATCGTTCTTACAGCTGTTTCAAGTTACAACAGTTCTCACACTTTAGCACTGCTCCGGGTAACTGGGTTATGCAGCTCAGGCAGCTCCTCTGCGTTGCTACCCTCTAAAACCTTTCAGGCCCTTGTCTCTCTCTCTGTCTCCTCACTCACGGGTTTGGTCTGGCCTTCACGGACTTTTGTGTGATGATTCCCTCTCTGTCAGGGTCACTAGCCCTAGATTGATGGCTGTGTTCCTAGACTGTGGTGTTAGGTAGGCTGCAGGTAATAGAGTACCTGCCCCACGCCGGTGTGTCTCATGATTAGGATCCTAGAGTATCCCCGGTCACTTCTACAGAGCCGACTCTTTGGCTGTAGCGGACTAGCCTCCAGTGACCCAGGTATGGCTGTGGGATCACCAGGCTCCCTCGTCCTCACTGTCTCTCAGCTTCAGGCTTCCTCCGGTCAGCTAAGGTGTGTGCGGCTGCCCGGGCCCTTGTCCTCCCACTTTTCCTCTTCAGACTGTGGCTCTTCCCTCGTCTCCGGCTATGGAGCGAGCTTTCTCTCCTGGGCATGTAGCCTCCAGGATTCTGCATCCTCCTGGGAACCTGTCCACCTGGGAATTTACCTCTCTCTAACTAACTACTTCTTCTACTACTCCTGTTCTGTTCCTGCAACTGCTCCTGTGTTTTTATCTATGGTGCCACCCACTGGATCAGTGCTGTTCTACACTCCACCCACACTACTCTTAACCCCTGCTACCCCTTGCCTAACCTAGAGTCCTAGGCGTAGAGTCAGTGTGTGTACCTGTGTGGATGTGTTTTAGTCAACCGTCTCTTCCTTACCTGGCTGCAGTTCACCCTGTGGCCGTCGTGGTCGCAGGGGCGCCACACATAGATAACTAACTTGTCACTGGTCCTGATAGTTGTTGATGTATTATTATTATTATTATTTATTTATATAGCGCCATTAGGTTCCATGGCGCTTTACATGAGGATGAGAGAGACAAGAACAAGTACACTAAATCTAGGCGATCAGGACGTACAGGTACAAGAGGGGCAGGGACCCTGTCCACGAGGGCTCACAGTCTATGAGGGGCAGGTTAGGATACAGTAGGATGGGGGAATGTCAGGTATGGGGCTTTCGCCTGGGTCTCATGGCAGGTTGTAGGCTTGACGGAATAAGTGAGTCTTCAGGTGACACTTGAAGCTACTCAGGGTAGGAGAGTGTCTGACGTGTTCGGGTAGGGAGTTCCACAGTAAGGCAGATGCCCGGGAGAAGTCCTGGACTCGGTTGTGCGAAGAGGTGATGAGGGGGGAGCAGAGGAGGAGTTCTTGGGAGGAGCGGAGGTTGCGTGAGGGTAGGTATCGGGAGACCAGGTTGGAGATGTATGGTGGGGCCAGGTTGTGTATGGCTTTGTACGCCATGGTTAGTGGTTTGAATTGGGATCTCTTGGAGACCGGGAGCCAGTGAAGGGCTTGGCAGAGGGGGGAGACAGGGGAGTAGCGGGAGGACATATAGATGAGTCGGGCAGCGGAGTTGAGGATAGACTGGAGAGATGTGAGGGAGTTAGCCTGGAGGCCATTGAGAAGGAGGTTGCAGTAGTCAAGGTGGGAGATGATAAGAGCATGGATGAGTGTTTTAGCAGTGTCGTTCGTGAGGAAGGAGCGGATCCGTGAGATGTTCTTGAGCTGGAGCCGAAGGGATGTGGTGAGGGCCTCGATGTGGGGTTTGAAGGATAGGGAGGAGTCAAGGATTACCCCGAGGCACTTGGCTTGGGGGACTGGGGAGAGGGCGCAGTCATTGATGCAGATGGATAGGTTGGGAGGTGGGGTGGAATTTCTTGGGGGGAAGACTATGAATTCAGTTTTGTCCATGTTGAGTTTAAGGAAGCGAGCAGAGAAGAAGGATGAGATGGCGGAAAGGCATTGAGGGATTTTCGAGAGTAGGGAGGTGATGTCAGGGCCGGACAGGTAGATTTGGGTGTCGTCGGCGTAGAGGTGGTACTGGAGGCCATGGGACTCGATGAGTTGCCCTAGGCCGAGAGTGTAAATGGAGAAAAGTAGGGGTCCCAAGACCGAAACTTGGGGGACTACGACAGAAAGGGGCTAGGGTGAGGAGGAGGTGTGGGAGTGGGAGACGCTGAAGGTCCGGTCCGCTAGGTATGAGGAGATCCAGGAGAGGGCAAGGTGGGTGATGCCAAGGGATTCCAGGATCCGGAGAAGAAGGGAGTGGTCAACCGTGTCGAAGGCGGCAGACAGGTCAAGGAGTAGCAGGATGGAGTAGTGGTGTTTGTTCTTGGCGGTCAGTAGGTCATTGGTGACTTTGGTCAGGGCTGTTTCGGTGGAATGGAGGGGTCGGAAGCCGGACTGTAGGCGGTCGAGGTGGGAGCACGAGGAGAGGTGAGAGGACAGTTCGGAGTGGACGTGTTGTTCAAGTAGCTTAGAGGCAAATGGGAGAAGAGATATGGGGCGATAGTTAGAGACAGAGGTAGGGTCAAGTGAGGTTTTTTTTAGGATGGGCGTGATTAGGGCGTGTTTGAAGGCCGAGGGGAAGGTACCAGTGCTAAGTGAAAGGTTAAAGAGGTGTGTGAGGGCTGGGATGAAAATGAAAATGGAGGTGTGGTTCGGAATGAGGTGGGATGGGAGCGGGTCGTGGGTGCTGGTGGTGAGGTGTGATTTTGACAGGAGGGAGGAGAGTTGGTCTTCAGTTATGGGGGGGAAGTGGCTGATGGAGGAGGAGGGCAGTGTAGGTGGGAAGGGGAGGTGTGGGGATAGTGGACCGAAGCTGCTTCTGATCTTGTCGATCTTCTCCTTGAAGAAGGTCGCAAAGTCTTCAGCAGAGATGAGGGGAGAAGGGGGAGGAGCAGGTGGGCGAAGTAAGGAGTTGAAAGTTTTGAAGAGCTGTTTGGGGTTGCGGGACAGAGAGGTTATAAGGGATGAGAAGAACACTTGCTTGGCGGCAGCAAGTGCCGTCTTTAATTCAGTGATGGATTGCTTGAACAGAGCAAAGTGCTCGGGGGTGTGAGACTTTTTCCATCTCCTCTCGGCGACTCTGGACGCCCGTCTCAGGTTTTTAGTGAGGGTGGTGTGCCAGGGTTGCCTGTTAATGCGTGGAGCATGGAGAGTGAGGGGGGCGGCTAGGTCGAGAGCGTTCGTTATGGTGGTGTTGTATAGGGTGGTGGCAATGTCAATGTCGTCAGCGCAGGGTAGGTCGGTGAGAGGGAGGAGTGATTCAGAGAATAAAGGAAGATCAAGATCTTTTAGGTTTCGGCGAGGGTGATCAAGTTTGCGGAGAGGGGGTAGTGTGGCAGGGGAGGAGAGGGCGGAGAAGGTCAAGAGATGGTGGTCGGACAGTGTGAGTACCGAGGTTGTGAGGTTAGAGAGGGAGCAAAGGCTGGTAAAGATGAGGTCAAGCGTGTGGCCTTGTTCGTGGGTGGGAGAGGAGGACCATTGGGAGAGCCCTAGGGAAGTGGTCAAGGAAAGAAGGTTGGAGGCGGCTGGGCGGGGAGTGTCAATGGGGATATTGAAGTCGCCCATGATGATGGAGGGGATGTCAGTGGAGAGGAAGTGAAGTAGCCAGGTGGTGAAGTGGTCAAAGAAGGAGGCGGTGGGTCCGGGGGGGCGGTAGATGATGGCTATTTGGAGGTTGCAGGGGGAGAAGATTCGGACTGAGTGGGCTTCGAAGGAGGGGACAGTGACGGATGGGGGCTGGGGGATGGGGCTGAAGGTGCAGGAGTTGGACAGCAGTATGCCGACTCCACCGCCGTGTTGGCCAGAGGGACGGGGGGTGTGGGACAGGCTGAGGCCGCCGTAGGATAGTGCAGCAGGGGAGGCCGTGTAGGAGGGGGTGAGCCAGGTCTCGGTGAGGCCAAGGAATGACAGTTTCCTGGAGATAAAGAGATCATGGATGTCGGGGAGTTTGTTGCACACTGAGCGGGCATTCCAGAGTGCGCCGGGTAGAGCGTTAGATGAAGCATGGGTTGGGGGAATGGGTCTGATGTTGGTGGGGTTGCGAGAGCTAGTGGTGGTGAGGTTGCGAGGGTTGGCGGTGGGTCGCGGGATGAAGGTTGTTGTGGGGATGTTGTGGGGGGGGCCAGGATTGGGGGAGATGTCACCGGCAAGGAGGAGGAGTAGGCCGAGGGTTAGCAGGTGGGAGCATGAGAGCTTGCGAGGCGGGCGTGTTTGTTTGGTGATTGAGGATTGAAAGTGAATGAAAAGGTCGGTGAAGTGGGTGAGGTGGTTCGGCAGGATGGAGGGTGAGAGCAGTATTTTGTTGCTGGGATTGGGGATAAGTGGGGGTAGTAGGAAGTGGAGAAGGATGGGAGTGAGAGTGAGGAGTAGCGGGAACATTGCATACGGAGAACAGGGAGTGAGTGTGGCAGCAGGGGTCAGAAGCAGAGTGGGGAAAGTTGTGGTAGTGGGTGAATGGAGGCAGTATTTCTAAAATATAACCTTTATTTTGTTTTAATTAAAACAGGGACCACCTCGGGTCCAAACACAGTAAAACCTTGTGAAGGGGGGTGGAAGGGGGGTGGGTCGCCCTGTTCTTTCCCTATACTCCCCTACCTAGCAGCGGAGTTTTCACCCTAAAAACCCCCTATGGTGTCCCCGCTCCACGGCGGCTATCCCTCCTGATCCCTTTCCTGTGACAGGGGGCGGGGGGGATTTTTTATGAATAATTCCCCATATACATATGCACTATACCCAAGGTAAAAAAGGTTGTGAATTCCTCTGGTGTCCGGGTCTATCCCTTTAGACAAGTGGAAAAATTACCACTATAGGAATCACTTTTTCCTAAAATATGGATAGGTTACCTATACTACACAATACCGTAGGAGGAGAAAGGAAACAATATATGAGTGTTGCCTTCCTGGGTAATCTTTCATTACAATGCTTAAAGGGCAAGCCTAAGCATATATACCCAATATAGGCAAGCTAACATCCTCCTCTCCTCCACAAGGTACCCAACCATACACAAATAACAGTGTTCCTTATCAATAGCCCGTAATAATCCAGCAGGTGCACACCAGATAACCACTAGATACAGGCACCACCCTCACAACAATGGATCAGTTGGACCATAGAACTAGATAGGGGAATGGTTACCCTTTGACAAGACAAGATTTGTGGAAGTACTTATCTTAATCATGAAGACCGGTCCGACGCGGCGTTTCTCCCACCTTACAATGTTCTGGTGGGTTCATCAGGGACAGTCTATCCAACGGAGCTTTTGTTAGAGCTCCAGGACGCCCAGGGAGGGTATATGGTAAATTCCCCCCTTCCCCTTTCTCAGTGGATGGCGGCCGGGTATATGGTAAATTCCCCCCTTCCCCTTTCTCAGTGGATGGCGGCCGCCATCCACTGAGAAAGGGGAAGGGGGGAATTTACCATATACCCTCCCTGGGCGTCCTGGAGCTCTAACAAAAGCTCCGTTGGATAGACTGTCCCTGATGAACCCACCAGAACATTGAAAGGTGGGAGAAACGCCGCGTCGGACCGGTCTTCATGATTAAGATAAGTACTTCCACAAATCTTGTCTTGTCAAAGGGTAACCATTCCCCTATCTAGTTCTATGGTCCAACTGATCCATTGTTGTGAGGGTGGTGCCTGTATCTAGTGGTTATCTGGTGTGCACCTGCTGGATTATTACGGGCTATTGATAAGGAACACTGTTATTTGTGTATGGTTGGGTACCTTGTGGAGGAGAGGAGGATGTTAGCTTGCCTATATTGGGTATATATGCTTAGGCTTGCCCTTTAAGCATTGTAATGAAAGATTACCCAGGAAGGCAACACTCATATATTGTTTCCTTTCTCCTCCTACGGTATTGTGTAGTATAGGTAACCTATCCATATTTTAGGAAAAAGTGATTCCTATAGTGGTAATTTTTCCACTTGTCTAAAGGGATAGACCCGGACACCAGAGGAATTCACAACCTTTTTTACCTTGGGTATAGTGCATATGTATATGGGGAATTATTCATAAAAAATCCCCCCCGCCCCCTGTCACAGGAAAGGGATCAGGAGGGATAGCCGCCGTGGAGCGGGGACACCATAGGGGGTTTTTAGGGTGAAAACTCCGCTGCTAGGTAGGGGAGTATAGGGAAAGAACAGGGCGACCCACCCCCCTTCCACCCCCCTTCACAAGGTTTTACTGTGTTTGGACCCGAGGTGGTCCCTGTTTTAATTAAAACAAAATAAAGGTTATATTTTAGAAATACTGCCTCTGTTTAAAATAAACTAATTAGGCGTATTGAACATAAAAATAAATTTGAAGTCTAACGTAGTGGGTGAATGGTCATCAGTGGGGAGCGGTCACGGGATGAGGTGATGACCAGGGGATGAGATGTAAGGTGGGGGGTCGGATGGATGGGTCAGATGGGGAAGTTGGGGGATCAGTCGAGGCGGTCGGGGTTGACAGAGGCGATTGCTGGGTTAGCTGATGGAGCAGCCGTGGGACAGGTGAGGCATCCAGGGGTCAGTCCGGGGTGGGATGCCACCAAGGTATGAGCTACAGTCCAGGGGAGATGTGGATGGGGATGAGATCTAGCAGTCCTGGACAGGATGGTGGAGCTGAGGACAAGGTGATACAGCCAGTATGGGGAGAAATAGTAGTCCAGAGGAGGTCAGATGGCTGGGGAGGAAGGGTGGACTGATGACTAGTTCCTTAATTGTGGAAGGGATTGCAGGAGTTAATATGAGATGAAGTAGTAAGGGTGGTAGAGATTAGAATGGAAACATTGTGGTGGCTTTATATTCCTTTACCTGCCAGTCTTTTCCAGTCCATTTCTAGTCTATTTCTAAGCATTGTACTTAGAAAATGTACTTTGAAAGATGTAGTTTGAAAGATACATGGATCAGACTAAAGTCTAGATCAGACTTATGCTTCAGAATATATGTGCAGCTAAAGATGTTTCAGGTGTTGATTACTGGCTGGGTGTGGATGGAGTGACTAGATGATGGGGGTTACACAGCGGTAATAAAACATGGGAAGGGGCTGGAGAACTAACTTTAGGTCATGCAACACTGATCATGAGGAATGGTGAAAAGCAGACACATGAAAGGTAAGAAAATATCAACATATATAGACATTATAAGCACAGTATCTAAGCAGTGAGATTTGCAAAGCTGGATAGATGGAGAGATGGGTGGAAGTTCACAGAGCGTACCTAACACACATTATAAGCACAGTATCTAAGCAGTATAGGTCTAAACTATATGTATAGGTCTAAACTAATACTGTTAAGGCACAGCACTGTTTGTCATGGTTTCATTTTTTAGGTTTTCATGATTGGTAGAGATTGAGCATCTTTACTAATAGAATGGGCTGAGAGTACAGCGTGGAGAACATTTTGTCAGACTTGATTTGGAAAACGGAATAAAACAGATTATATTAATAATTTTCACTAATATCTTTGTCATATTATAATTTTCTGGGATCATGATGAGACCTGTTACTTTAATAATTATCATTTGCAATTTTTCATCACAAATCAAAATATTTTCTACCAAAGAAGATCTGTTGACAAAAATAGATAAACTGCTTCAAACTGTACAGAACAGATATGAGAATGAATAATTGTATTGTATTACCATAGAAACAAGACCCGTAATGAAGAACCACTTGTCTCAATTCCTCCAAATTTAGTTGTACGAAAGAAAGGTTAAAATATAAAAGACTAGAAAAAAAACACATTTCTAGAGCATTGTGATTTAACACTCGGATTCTATTGACATGACCTTTACCAATACAAATTCTGTCTCTTTTACAGCTTCCTTTACAAATTTGTTACTTCAGGTTATTACACACCTTTGTACCATCTGTGTTCCTGCAAAAGTATTGCCCGACCATTGTGGTCACCCAGACGACTTCAAATGCCATTGCCCGATGTGATTGCCACTAGCCTTGGTTGCCCAGACACACTGAGCTTGGACTATCGGCAGAACTAGGATTTCTGTTCGTCTTTGAGTGATACGATGAATGTGACGCTTTGAAATATGAACCCCCTACTTGTTGCATGTATCTTGTGTTATTGGATGTTCCGTTATAAACTTACATTTGCTGAGAAGCTACCCATATATCGACTTATTTGTACATCTATGAATATATGTTTTTGGCAGGTTCCACAGGAGAATAATAATAATAATAATTTTATTTATATAGCGCCAACATATTCCGCAGCACTTTACAATTAAGAGGGGACATTACAGACTATAGGAGACAATACAGAGTAACAAAAATTCAAAAACCATGAGGAGTGAGGTCCCTGCTCGCAAGCTACAATCTATGAGGAAATAGGGGAGGCACAAATGGTAAATGGTAAAACGTGCCGTCATATATGGTCCAGCTATCAATATGATAAATAGGGGATCACGTAACGCTGCATGAACCGGTCACCGGTAGGGATCTTTACAGTACAGATAAAGGGCTATATAATGCATGGGGGGGTGGTGCAGACAGATGACACAAAAGGCCAGATTTGGAAATGGGGAAGATAGTGAGGTGAGGTGATAGGCCCGTCAAAAGATATGTTTCAAGGATCGCTTAAAACTATTGGTATTGGGAATTACCGTATTTTTCGCTTTATAAGATGCACCTGATTATAAGATGCACCTAGGTTTTAGAGGAGGAAAATAAGTAAAAAAATATTTTAAACCAAATAGTGTGGTGACGCTCTGTTATCGGGAGATCTGCAAATGATGCTCTGTTATGGGGATCTGTGGATAACGCTCTGTTATCGGGAGATCTGCAAATGATGCTCTGTTATGGGGGATCTGTGGATGACGCTCTGTTATGGGGATCTGTGGTGACGCACTGTTATGGGGATCTGTGGATGACGCTCTGTTATGGGATCTGTGGTGACGCACTGTTATGGGGGATCTGTGGATGACGCTCTGTTATGGGGGATCTGTGGTGACGCTCTGTTATCGGGAGATCTGCAAATGATGCTCTGTTATGGGGATCTGTGGATGACGCTCTGTTATGTTGGATCTGTGGTGATGCTCTATTATCTGGGATCTGTGGTGACGCACTGTTATGGGGATCTGTGGATGACGCTCTGTTATGGGGGATCTGTGGTGACGCTCTGTTATGGGGAGATCTGCAGATGATGCTCTGTTATGGGGATCTGTGGTGACGCTCTGTTATGGGGAGATCTGCAGATGATGCTCTGTTATGGGGATCTGTGGATGACGCTCTGTTATGGGGGATCTGTGGTGACGCTCTGTTATGGGGAGATCTGCAGATGATGCTCTGTTATGGGGGATCTGTGGATGACGCTCTGTTATGTTGGATCTGTGGTGATGCTCTATTATCTGGGATCTGTGGTGACGCACTGTTATGGGGATCTGTGGATGACGCTCTGTTATGGGGATCTGTGGTGACGCTCTGTTATGGGAGATCTGCAGATGATGCTCTGTTATGGGGGATCTGTGGATGACGCTCTGTTATGTTGGATCTGTGGTGATGCTCTATTATCTGGGATCTGTGGTGACGCACTATTATGGGGGATCTGTGGATGACGCTCTGTTATGGGGGATCTGTGGTGACGCTCTGTTATGGGGAGATCTTGCAGATGATGCTCTGTTATGGGGGATCTGTGGTGACGCTCTGTTATGGGGAGATCTGCAGATGATGCTCTGTTATGGGGGATCTGTGGATGACGCTCTGTTATGTTGGATCTGTGGTGATGCTCTATTATCTGGGATCGGTGGTGACGCACTGTTATGGGGGATCTGCAGATGACGCTCTGTTATGGGGATCTGTGATGACGCTCTGTTATGGGGGATCTGTGGATGACGCTCTGTTATGGGGATCTGTGGATGACGCTCTGTTATGTTGGATCTGTGGTGATGCTCTATTATCTGGGATCTGTGGTGACGCACTGTTATGGGGGATCTGTGGATGACGCTCTGTTATCGGGGATCTGTGGTGACGCTCTGTTATCGGGATCTGTGGTGACGCTCTGTTATGGGGGATCTGTGGGTGACGCACTGTTATGGGGGATCTGTGGATGACGCTCTGTTATGGGGGATCTGTGGTGACGCTCTGTTATGGGGAGATCTGCAGATGATGCTCTGTTATGGGGGATCTGTGGTGACGCTCTGTTATGGGGAGATCTGCAGATGATGCTCTGTTATGGGGGTTCTGTGGATGACGCTCTGTTATGTTGGATCTGTGGTGATGCTCTATTATCTGGGATCTGTGGTGACGCACTGTTATGATGGGGTCTGTGGGTGATGCTCTATTATCTTGGACCTGTGGTGACGCACTGTTATGGGGAGATCTGCAGATGATGCTCTGTTATGGGGGATCAGTGGTGATGCTCTATTATTATTTATTTATTTATATAGCGCCATTAGCTTCCATGGCGCTTTACATTAGGATAAGGTAGACAAGAACAAGTAGACTAAATCTAGGCAATCGGGACGTACAGGTACAGGAGGGGCAGTCTGGGATCTGTGGTGACACACTGTTAGGGGGAGATCTGCAGATGGTGCTCTGTTATGGGGGATCTGTGGATGACGCTCTGTTATGGGGGATCTGTGGATGACGCTCTGTTATGGGGGATCTGTGGTGATGCTCTATTATCTGGGATCTGTGGTGACGCACTGTTATGGAGGGGATCTGTGGATGACATACTTATGGGGGATCTGCATGGAGCACACTTATTGGAGGGATCTGTGGTGACGCACTTTTATAGGGGATCTGTGAACTACAGTACAGTGCCTGGAGTGCCATATATTGTGACTACCATCCCCCTCATCCTACACAGTACATGGGTGTATTCTGAAAGATGAGGGAGGTGGTAGTCACATTTGCTATAAACACTTTAGTCACTTTACAATCCCTCTCTATTTACACCAAATATGGCTACAACCCCCATCATCCCTCAAAATACACCTATTGTGCTGTATATTCTGAAGGATGATGGGGGTTGTGTTTCCCTTTAATGTGTGCTCACCTCTCCCAAGGATCTCGGACTAGTGTTTAAACAAGTGTTTCACTATACATTGTGCAGGGATCAATATCTGATTGGTGGAGGCAGCTCTGCGACAGTTCCCTACACCAATCAATATCCATCCCTGCAGAGGAGGACGAGAATCACTCTTCTCTCCCTCCTCTGCTTTGGGTCTCCGTGTGCAGTGGAGCCCAGAATCCTGCCTGCCAACGGCTATTTGCCGATAACTACTGCAGTGCATGCGCAGATCGGGAGCTCGGGGACCGAAAGCTCCATCTACGCATACGCTGGTTTGGTGTCCATTTTATTGAAGTCCTGTGCAATAGACACAGGCACCAATAGACATATTCCCCTTCCAAACCGGAAACACGGGTCGGATCCAGGAAGTGCAATGGCGTCGGCCTGCACTATGCCCCCCACATGCCAGCAAATACCAGGGATCACCGCCGATCACCGCGCTGACACCCCCCAGCGCCAGGCTTGCTGCATTGCCCCTCTGGACCTCACCATTGACCAGTCTGATCCGCAGCCGCCGCCAACCCCGCAGTAAAAATGTTTTTTTGCACTTTTTCAATATTTTTTTCATTATCCGCTTTGTAAGACGCACCCCCATTCCCCCTTAATTTGGGGTAAATTAAAGTGCGTCTTATAAAGTGAAAAATATGGTAATTGAATTGTTTTTGATAATCCATTCCAGAGAATTGGTGCAGCTCATGAGAAGTTTTGGGGATGGGAGTGGGAGGTTTGGATTGTAGATGATGTCAGTGTAGGTCACTTGCGGAACGGAGACAACGTGTAGGGCGATAGACAGAGATGAGGGAGGAGATGTAGGGCATTACAGAACGGTGGAGGGCTTTGTGGATGAGAGTGGCAATTTATATTGTACTCTATAGTGGATTGGCAACCAGGGCAATGACTGGCACAGGATAGAGGCATCGGTGAAGCAGTTGGAGAGGAATATGGCAGGCGCTGGAGTTTTAAATCTCCCGTGACCGCTGCTGCTGCACTGTGATGAGGTCATGTGACCTCATCACAGACAGGACGCAGCTGCCGGCGGGAGCAGTAAGCAAGAGCTCACCAGGTGTATCTGGTGAGTTTCCCGGCTTGTGCTGCACTTCAGGTGGGTGCAGTGCTGTAGACAGCCCGGGGTGACCCTTCCCCTCAGTGTGTCCTTCTGGGCGCCCACATGTGTGCAATAAACAGAGGAGGTGGTGTCTAGAGCGGGGCGCTGTGCTTTGTGGGTGTACAGTAATACACATGCAGTGCAGGCTGGCAGTGCCCGGCCCTGGGTGACACAATGGGCACACACTCGGCCTGGTGCCTATAAATAGAGGCAGCTATTTCTATACATAGCCTTTCTATGGGGCCGCGGGTTGACCTCAGCATGTAGCTGCAGGCAGAATGTGGCACCCTTCATGGTGACATGTGCCACACTACACAACTGTGGGGGATGGACTGTCCTATCACACAGTGAGCAGCTGCCCTCACCAGCTTCCATTGCCAGCAGGGTTAGTGTGGTCTGGTAGTGTGACCCTAGCTGCTTCACCAAGGTCACCCACACTAGCACTAATGACAGGCTCAAAGGTCACCTGCACAACATGTATGATAGTATATGACATTGGTGTTCAGTGTGCCACCCTCCATGTGCCATCTACAAGTATCACCCACATGGCAGTGTGAGCTCAGTGCACGAGGTTCAGTGAGACATCTGCCTGGCTCTATTCTATACATTGTATCGTTGCCACATATTCCCTGGGCCGGTGCAGTGCCCCTCAGCATGCCTCCGTTCCTTGGACTGGACCAAGGGCAGACATACCATTGGAGCAACCTGTACAGCTACACAGGGGCCACTTATATTACAAGCAAGTTCCTATTGGTGAATTATTGGTAAAAAAAACAAATAATAACAGGTGTTCTAGATAAGCTATGAGATATGAGGCTGCATTATATTACCTGGAGGACCATGAGGCTACATAATATTATCTGGAGAGCTATGACGCTGCATTATATTATCTGTAGGGCTGTGAAGCTGCATGATATTATCTGGAGAGCTATGACGCTGCATTATATTATCTGTAGGGCTATGAGACTGCATTATATTATCTGGAGAGCTATGACTCTGCATTATATTATATGGAGGGCTATGAGGCTGCATTATATTATCTGTAGGGCTATGAGGTTGCATTATATTATATGGGGAGCTATGATGCTGCATTATACTATATAAAGGGCTGTGACTCTGCATTATCTTTATCTGTAGGGCTATGAGGCTGCATTATATAATGGATGCTATGAGGCTACATTATTCTATGTGGAAGGATATGAGGCTGCATTTTACTATATGGAGGGCTATGAGGCTGCGTTATACTATAATGGAGGACTATATATACCAGGATAAGGGCATATTCCAGGAGGAGGACCATATATAGCAGGATGAGCGACATTAATACAATATGAAGGGGAGAGAGGTCAATTATTGAGTCTTTATAGGATTTGGAACGTTACATGGGGCCCGTACATCTGACTAATATGGACGCATGGGGGAAGGGGGGGCCCAGGTCCAAATTTCGCACGGGGCCCTTTGGACTCTAGTTACACCATTGGCTGATACCCTACATCATCAGGCTCTTAGGTGGGGTACAGGAGAGTCTATATAAGAAGAAGCATCTGGAGAGTGTGATTGATTGAAGAGGTCAGACAGCAAAAAAAGGCAGATCTGTAAGGAGCTCTGGAGATCAATGACCTGCTTGATAGTGAACAAACCTCAACGTGGGAGACTTTATATCTTAGTGAGTGACACATGGAGTGAATAGTGAGCTAGCAATTGAGACTCATCTAGAGCTGATAAGAGTAGTGTTCTAAATGGGCTGCTGCCTAAAACTCAGTGACTGGAGTGTGTTATCAGCCCGAGTGGTTGACTCTAAAACATCTACGGGATTGTGGGAAATACTATGAATAAAGTTGAATTGTTAAATTCACTTGGTATTGTCACTTTTTTACAATAAACCACTGCAAAATCAAACCTTACACAAGAGAATAATAGCCAAAAAGAATAATAATAGAGAGGCATGGTGCAGGCGACACAGGTCTAAGCACATCACATCTCACAATCGGAGGAGAAAGTTGAGGCAGTTGCCATTGTTGTTTCCTTTTGAAGTTCTTCAGTGTTTAAGGTTTTAGCCTCCATATTGTGGGACCTGTAAATAAAAGTCATTCTGCTTAGTTCAGGATCTGCTGTCAGTATCTTGTTGGGAAGCCAGGCACCCTCCAGCCAGCAGCTTTACAATGCATATGCCAGAACAGTAGCCTGGACAGTAGTTACTATTTGTCTAATTTTGCCCTAACCACTGAAAATATGGCTGGGCAGCCCAGGGATCTTTCTGTGCTTAACAGCTGTAATCCCTCTTTTGGTCACTTGGGCAGACTAGAGGACTTCTATCTCCCAGGTATAGTCATTATACTCGTCTAATCATGCATTTATATTAATAAGCAAGAATCTGATTACTTGTGATAACTAATCTCACGTGACAAGTAAAGAAATGGGGAACTGAAGGTGGGATCTACATGTGTCTCTGTATTTCGGTTTTGATGATCCTGGGTTTCAGTAGTGCCTCACTCATAAAGAGCATCTGCGCTGTTTTTTGTTGATCCATTTTTTGTGCAGTTTTAGCACCAAAACATCCTCTTTTTGCAAAAAAAGCATCACAAATGCATCATCCATTTGTGCTGCTTTTTTGCTCATTTTTGGGGGAGACAGACAGACACACAGAGACACACACACTTTCTTACCCTCTCTGGGAATCCCACGGTAAGCTCCAGTGATGTCATCCTTCTGGGTATAGGCATGATCTGTGAGTAGTGTGAGTACTTATAGAACCTGGCACCATGTGACTCTCAGGAGTCACATGGGTAGGTCCTGGAAGTACCGTGCCCGCAGGTCCTGCCCATTCTCAGAAGGAAGACATCACTGGGGCTCACTGTGGGATCGCTGGCTTCACACTGTGGTCAGGTCAGATCCGGGGCTGTCAGGGGTGAACCTGACAGCCGAAAGGTGTGGACACGAACCGCAGGACAAATATGCCCTCCGGTCCGGTGTGCAAGCGGATGCTGCAGAGCTCAGCTGTCCCCTGCGAAGTGGTGCTGAACCACTTCACAGGGAACAGCTCCCTGGTGCTGAAGTTCAGCATAGCTCACGCTGAACTTCAGCCGCAGGTGTCCGATTCCCTGGATTTAGGGAGATTTTTCTCCCCGGACACAAAAATGCAGCATGCCGCAATTTGTGTCGGAGAAAATCCATCTCCGGATTCTCCTGAATATGAATGGATGCAGAGAGTTGTCATCGGCCCAAGGCTGCTGGTGAAACGGGTTGGGCGTCGTTTACAGACCTGACGCAGTGTGAAGCCAGCCTAAGTAATTGAATGTTAGTGGTGTGGAAAGCACAGCAGAAAAACAGAGCAATAATTAACGCTCATCATTTTCTGGATGCGCTTTCTTCCACCACTAACGCAGCAGTCAAAACTGCCAACCTCTGCGCACCAAATTGATAATCCCATTCACATTGCTGGCAGATGTTTTGAATGATCCATTTTTGGTTCAGTTTTCAAAAAAAAAAAAAAAAACGCAGCACTAAAAATGGATCAGACGCGTCCAGTGTGAACATAGCCGTACATGTGTCTATATGTAAGTCTAGGTCAACTTGATATACAGTTATATAAAATGAAGAATTGGTTATGCAGGGGTGAATGGCAAGACATGTGGATGCCCATACCACACTCTGAATTGGTCAGGGTATTTAGATACCTGGTGAAGGTCAGATACTGAGTCTTAGCTTATCTACGCTTCATTTTTGCATAGATATTAGGTAACTCATTTAATTAATTACCAAAGTGAAATAATGCTAATTAGTAAAGGTGATTAATCAGTAATTCCTGAAAGTACAGCCATTAAATTGTGCAACACTTGGTGTAAAGCTTCCTTATTCACATCTGGATGTTGTCAACTCAATAGCTTTGTGTGTCTGTACTCACGGATCTAAAAGCCCTGACATAATAAGAATGATGGGGAAAGGTAATTAGTTTTGATGGCTTGTTCTGCAGGTGGCCTCCACTGCACGTTCTCAATACAAACCCTTCGCTTCAATAAGAGATTTTGTTTATTTCACAGGAACTGTCAACATTCCTGAGAGCTATTCTTCTCATATTGCAAACCTAATAGCCGGATGTGCAGAGCTGGAAACTATTGTGGCATGCACTAATTACACACGGTTTTAGTGGAAAATAAATATTTCTTACCATTTCTTCTGATCTTTGCTTTGGGTCTGCCTAACCTTACCAAAGAGGTGGAGAGTGATGTAACCTTTCCAACCAGTGTCAGCCTAATAGTTTGTTAACTGGGTTGGAAAATATTTACTGGCCCAAAAACAAGACCTCCAGAATGGAGAGTTCTCAGAAATGGGAAAAAAATTACTTGGAACTCATTTGCTTATTTGAAATAAATGTTTTGTGTATACTCTCTACAGTGGCATCTGTGTACATGGGAGATTGGTGTTAAGAACAGGCAGCGATGTCAACATCCAAAATGTGTCAAAGTATAATTAAAGAATAGTCTTAAAGGCCACCATTTTTTCATATTCGAAAAAACTTGTGTGGCCCACTGGGACGGGGTACTCGGTACCGGACCGGGGGTATATGCTGGGGATGTCACGGCAGTCTTGGTCCGGACTGTGGCCCTAGCCCCACAATAAAAGGGAATATTTACAGGAGATTGTTGTCGTGACGCCACCCACGGGTTGTGGTCAGTAAGGGGACCACCGCTGCCGTGCACTTCTGTCAGGAGGATGGATGGATGCTGCAGCAAGGTGGATAAGCTCGCCGCGGGTCGGGGCTGCTCCTGACAGGGTGTAAGGTGTAATAAAGTTCTGTATACTGGAATCATACATGGGAGACTGAAGCAGGGTTCACCAGGTTTTACTGACAAGCCTTTACGGTACAGTTCACACAGTCACTTTACACAGGCAACTCCGGGCACTCTGAACCCTTTGCAGCCAGGCTATCTTCCTGAGATCCCGCACTCTCTCTGTAACCTTTCCGGCTTTTCTTTCCTCAGTCCTTACCTGTGGGTTGTATGGCGGCAACTCGGTCCCTTTGCATGACTTCCCCCTATGTGCGTGGGCAGCAAGTCTGGGTCCTATAGCATTGCTGTACCTCCAACCCGTGTAGTAGGAACCCTGACTTGGAATCAGTGTTCCCCGTTGGTTTGTCTGGGGAGCTGGCATGTAGCTGCAGTCCCCCTCAGAGCCGACACTCTGGTCCCATCCTTGCTTAAGTGTCCCTGCCTTGCAAGGGATCACCAGCTCTTTCCAACCCGTGTGACTATCCGAATACAACAAGGGAACCTATCCTGCCTGTAGTTGGCAACGCTGCCGTACTCCTCGGACCCGGTGGCACCGGTCCGGTCTCTGTCCTTACTTTACCTTGGGCTGCAGGCTATGGACGGCTTTCTCTCCATGGATCTGCATCTCTGTGGATTCTGCGCCTCCGGGGAGCCCTATGCCTCCGGGAAAGTGTTACTTTCTGTCTGTCTTGTCTGTTCTGGTCAGCACCCTTGGACTACTTGATCTTTTCAGCTCAGCCCTCTTTGGCCTACTAACTCCCTCCGCCTACTGTTCCTCCTTTTGTATTGGTCTGTCCCCTGACCTACCTTCCCACCCACTTTCCTCTAAACCCTACCACCCCTTGACCGCCTAGAGTCCCGGGCTCCGGGTTGGGTGTTGTACTCTGGTGGGTGTGTGTGCTGAGGGTGTTTGGTGCACAAACTGTCTCCTATCTGCCTGGCTGCAGTTCCTTCATGTGGCCACCCTGGTCGCAGGGGTGCCACATTCCCCCGGCGCCACAGATGTCGTGTCACATCACAATTAAAATCAAAACAATTTTGCTAATAATCTTGATTGAAAATACCAAATTATTATGCAGCAGATAAGAAAACTAAAAAACACAACTTCGGCCTGCCATAATGGCACGATGCCCTAGATGGAATCTTGGATAACTTTGGTGCACAGATATAATCCAGGTTAGGGCATCCCGGAAAAGATAGTCTTGTAAGTAGCAGTAGAGGGGAAATCCAGCATCCACGTGAGAGACCGCCACATTAGAAAAATTAGTGAATAAAATCCAAAATTGTATTTGTTCATGTTAAAAAGGGACAGTTTAAAAACAGTATAGGGAGACATGAGGAAATCTGACGTGTTTCAAATCAGAAAAATTACATCTTTAATATTAAAATCTTACCTTGTGTCAGTGACAGAGATGCACAATGCTCCATGGGAAGCTGTATACAGGTGCATCTCAATGAATTAGAATATTCTTATTCTTATTATTCTTATTATTTATTATTATAACACCATTAGATTCCATGGCGCTTTACATGTGGAAGGGCAAACAAAGACAAGTACAATAAGTATGGACAATCAAATAACACAGGTACAGAAGGGGAGAGGGCCCTATACAGAGAGGACAGATTGTGGATGGCTTTGTATGTCATAGTTAGGGTTTTGAACCAAGCCCTCTGAGAAATAGGGAGCCAGTGAAGGGCTCGGCAGAGGGGAGAAACTGGGGAATAGCAGGGAGACAGGTGGATTAATCGGGCAGCAGAGTTTAGAATAGATTGGAGTGGTGCAAGAGAACAAGCAGGGAGGCCAATGAGCAGGAGGTTACAGTAGTTGAGGCAGGAGATAATAAGGGCATGAACAAGTGTTTTAGCAGTGTCTTGGTCAAGGAAAGTGCGGATCCAGGAAATGTTTTTGAGCTGGAGTTAGCAGTAGGTGGCGAGGGCTTGGATGTGAGGCTTGAATGAGAGGGAAGAGTCAAGGATTACCCTGAGGCACCTAGTGTGAGGGACTGGGGAGAGTGACAATGATGGGTAGGTCTGGCAGAGGGGGTGAGAGACTTGGGGGCAAGAAAATGAACTCAGTTTTGTTCATGTTCAGTTTTAGAAAGCGAGCAGAGAAGAAGGATCAGATGGCGGACATACTTTGTGGAATTTTGGATGGTAAGGAGGTGTCAGGTCCAGACAGATAGATCTGGGGGTCGTCAGCGTAGAGATGGTAACAAATATAATCAAAAAGTTAATTTATTTCAGTAATTCAATACACAAACTGAAACACATACCGTATATACTCGTGTATAAGCCGAGTTTTTCAGCCCAAAAATTGGGCTGAAAAGTCTCCCCCTCGGCTTATACACGGGTCAATACGGTAGGTGGGGGCTGTGTCCAGGGCTGGGGAGGCTGGAGGAGGCAGTGGGAGGTAGCTGAATGAGCGGCCCCGTCACGTGGGGCCGCTCATTACATATGCACTGCAGTGCATAACTAATTATATAGCCCCCACAAATGCTGGCACTTGCCCCCCTGCTTGTAAGGCCCCCCCGGCTGCTATTATTACCTACCATCTCATGCGGTCGCCAAGTCCCTCCGTGCTTCCCCTCCTCCATAGCATCCGGGTCATGTGATCCGTCTCTGGTCGCATGACGTCCCTGCTATTGCGTCAGCCGGGACCCGGATGCATGGAGGACGGGAGCACCGTGGCACCTGCTGCGCCGATGAAGAACCAGAGATGGTAAGTAAGCCTGGGGGGCCTTACAAGCAGGGGGCAGTGCCAGCTGTTTGGGGGGCTGCCTGTAAACACCTTTGGGGCTGGGGCTGACTGATATACCACCTTGGGGATGGGGCTGCCTGAATATATCCCACTAGGGTGGGCTGCCTTATATCACCACCACTGGGGCTGGGCTGCCTGTATAATACCACCACTGGGGCTGGGTGACAGTATATAACCACCACTGGGGCTGGGCCATGCCTTATACCAACCATTTGGGGCGGATGCCTGTTATATCCACCACTGGGGTTTGTGGGCTGCCGGGTATATCCACCACTGGGGCTGGGGCCTTGTATATACCACCAACTGGGGCTGGTGCTGCTGTATATACACACACTGGGGCTGGGCGTGCCTGTATATACCACCAACTGGGGCTGCCTGTATATAACAAACCAATGGGCTGGGGCTGCCTGTATATACCACCACTGGCTGCCTGTAATACCACCACTGAGGCTGGGGCTGCTGTATACTACGACTGGGAGGCTGCTGTATACTACCACAGGGGGACTGCTGTATACTACCATTGGGGTGCCTGTATACTACACTGGGGAGGCTGCTGAAATACTAATCTACAAGGGTGACTGCTGTATACTACCACTGAGAAGGCCTGCTGTAATAGCCACAGGGGGAGTCTGTCTGTATACTACCACAGGGGGAGATGGCTGTACTAACCACAGGGGAGAGATGCTGTTATACTACAGGGGGAGAACTGCTGTTACTACCAAGGGGGAGACTGATGTATCTACCACAGGGGGAGACTGCGTATACTACCAACAGGGGAGCATGCTGTATATACACAGGGGCGAGAACGCTGTAGAACCACAGGGGAGGACTGCTGTATACTACCACAGGGGGAGACTGCTGTATACTACCACAGGGGAGATGCTGTATACTACAACAGGGTGGGCTGCTGTATGCTGCCAGGGGGAGGCTGCTGTATATACCACAGGGGGAGGCTGCTGTATATACTACAGGGGAAGGCTGCTGTATACTTCCACTGGGAGGCTGCTGTATACTACCACTGGGGAGGCTGTGTATACTACCACTGGGAGGCCTGTATACCACTGGGGAGGCTGCTGTATACTACATGCTGGGGCTGTATACTGTGCTGGGGTCACCTCGGCTATAAACGACAGTCAATAGGTTCCCGGTTTTGGGAGCAAAAGTAGGGGTGTCGCTTATACACGGGGTCGGCTTATACACGGTATAATACGGTATATTATATAGAGTCATTACAAACAGAGTGATTATATTTCAAGTGTGTTTTTGTCTTTAATGTTGATGATTGTGATTAAAGCAATGAAACCCAAGAGTGATTAATCTCACAAAATTAAATATGGAAGGATTAAGGGTCTGAGAGATAAAATATTACCTAAATAGGTATCAGAGGCTTCACCTTGTGTGGTTGTGAGAGTCACACCACTATAAAAGCATATCACGGCTGCTGCAGTCCCCAGCGTGGTGCCTATAGAGTAGGGAGGGTGAAGGGTTAGAAACCACGCTGCCGCATTGCACGAGACATCAAAAGGTCTTACTTGTTTTGAGCTCCCTGGCCTCTTCCTCAGGACAAATCAATATCATATTGCTATATTTCAGGGTGTTTCTGGGAGCCCTGAAACACGTTGACTAATAAATCAATATTATATTCACCCTTTGATGCCTCATGGAATACGACAGCACGGTTTTAACCCTTCATCCTCCCTACATTCATTTTCTGAGATAATGACCTTTGGTTTTTTTTTTGCCTGTAAGCCATATCATCACATTAACAGAAATAAACACTTGAAATATTAATAGTAATTATTATTATATAATCTTAATTAACTTTTTTATATTCTAATTCATTGAGATGCACCTATACATGAAATGCCCAGCTCTATGTACATATACCAACTTATTCTCTGGCTCATTTGTTTTTAGTGTCTGTATTGTTTTGTACTGCACAAATGGGCCTCCCTCTGAGTTGGGCACTTTATGTATACAGCTTCCCATGGACAGGTTGCTGTAGTCTGACCATTGTGCTTCTCTATCCTTATTCACATGGATGTCGCTGACGCAAGGTAAGGCTTAATACTAGAGTAGGACCGTCCCAATAGGTACAACTTGTCACGGTGGGATGGTTTTTATGTTCTTTGATCGAAGTGTTTACCAAACACGCTATGTTATTTAGATGTAATACTATTATTTGCTTATTTATTTTACTATGGGATATATGCTCATTTTGTGTTCTTTCTCGTGGGTTTTATGTGAGAAATGGCCACAATGTGATCATGCCCTATTGCACGTATACTAATTGTATGGTCTGATTCATTTTTTTGCTGTTCTTTTAAAGTTTCTTATTTTTACATGCACTATTGAGTTATAAAAAAAATATAAATAAAATGATGGTTGCTCTTGAAAGAACTGCATGGCCTCTTTAATATACTCTATGTTTCTCTATTTATTCTGTATATGTGGGACACATCCATAGAGATCTATAAATGTATCCCTATGGACTCGCTAATACACCCTCTCCCCTCCATGTTGTGATCCCCTCTCCCCTCCATGTCTTTGTAATACGATGACGAGGTGAAGCCGTTGTATTAAAATGACTTTAGTGCACTGAAGTCTCCATATCTGCAAGATCCTTGGTGTGTGCAAGAATACAATATAGGCTGAAACTTCATAATTGTCAGTTCAGATTAAGTCTCTACTGTACGCTTATTGCAGTTCTGTCTATTATGGAATTTTACAGAATGACTTCCCTCTATCTAGAGCTGACAGTGATTTAAAATGATTCCTACAAGAATCAGCCACCGGCACAGAACTGTACACCCTGCTCCGCAGTGAGCCGGGCCGCAGTCACTCATCATAGCAGAGTAAGCACAAATGTCTTTACTACATCATTAGAGGTGGACATAGCTGTGAAGATCCCATCCAATCAGGCAGATAATACACAACTACTATTTCTATCTGCATTCAGTTTTGCAAAAAGGGACACTATGTGATGCTGAGTGCTGACTAATTAATCAGCCTGCGTTGGGCTTTGTTCATGTGTTTTGGCTTTAAATTGTTTATATCGGAAAATGTTGGGGGAATCTTCACTCCAATGTATTACACTTAAAGCCATGTATTCTGTACAGTTGAATATGTCATCTATTGCCTACCATTGTAAACAAACAAACATGTTATGGTATAGATTTTTGCTTCAGCCAGAGCTTTCCTATAGAGTGGTAAAAAGAGATATCAAAGCAATCCTGCCGGATGGGTATGGAGGAGCATGCTTGTGGTATCATTTGAGTTCATATCCATTAACCATCTTACAACTCCTATGCACATCTACTATATAATCACCTTATCGTGTCTTTCTTTCTGTGTACTGCTTCAAGCACCGCATGCGCAATGCGGTGCTTGAAGCCTATAGAGCGGCGTGGGTGTACTGACGTCACCTGATGCCGGAAATGACGAGATTTGTGTCATTACAGCCCAGGCAGCGCCGTGGAGAGCAGGGAGGTGCTGAATACAATATGAATAGAAGATCACGCCTATTAGGGCGTGATCTTATGACGAAGAGGGCCCACACTAGGGATTAAAGAATATAAACAGTGCTAATTAACATCGCTAATGAGTACCGTATATACTCGTGTATAAGCCGACCCGTGTATAAGCCGACCCCCCTACTTTTGCCCCCAAAACCTGGGAAAATCTATTGACTCGCGTATAAGCCGAGGGTGGACCCCAGCACAGGTATACAGCCCCAGCAGTGGTATACAGGCCCCAGCAGTATGATATACAGCAGCCCCCAGTGGTATATACAGCAGCCCCAGTGGTATTGCAGCCCCTATATACAGCAGCCCCAGTGGTATTGCAGCCCCAGTGGTGTATACAGCAGCCCCTATATACAGCAGCCCCAGTGGTATTGCAGCCCCAGTGGTATTGCAGCCCCAGTGGTATTGCAGCCCCTATAAACAGCAGCCCCAGTGGTATTGCAGCCCCAGTGGTGTATACAGCCCCAGTGGTAGTATATTGCAGCCCCAGCGGTAGTATACAGCAGCCCCCGTAATCCAGGGCCCCCCAGCCTGACTCCGGTCACCTGTAAAGGAAACTATACTTATCACAGTGCCGCTGTCCGCGCCCGCTCGCACCCGCTCGCAGCTGCCGTACGCGATCCTCCATCTTCATGCCTCTTCTTCCTGTTTCCTGTGCTCGTCGCAGGGAATGACGTCATTGCCTGCGACGAGCACAGAAACAGGAAGAAGACGCATGAAGATGGAGGATCGCGTACGGCAGCTGCGAGCGGGCGCGGACAGCGGCACTATGATAAGTATAGTTTCCTTTACAGGTGACCGGAGCGAGGCTGGGGGGGCCCTGCATTACGGGGGCTGCTGTATACCGATGTATACATCGGTATGTACCGATGTATACATCGGTATACAGCACTGACTCGCGTATAAGCCGAGGGGGGTACTTTTCAGCCCAATTTTTGGGCTGAAAAACTCGGCTTATACGCGAGTATATACGGTAAGTTACAAAATGTTTTTCTCCACTTTCACAGGATGCTTTTCTGAGACATAAGGAGTGTGAGATTAGTGATGGGATGCTGCAGGGACATGATTTTGAAGCTTAGGTGGTGTTTTTGAGGTGACAGGATCCCTTTAACTTCCTGGCTGATGTCTTGAGATGTTCCTTCAGTATTGCCACATAATCTTCTTTCCTCCTCATGCCAAATATTTTGTGACGTGCACCAGTCCCTCCTGCAGCAAAACAACCCCACAACATGATGCTGCTGCATGATGATGAAGGATCTTTTAACATCTAAACGCAGGGATAGCGACAATTTAACTCATGCAAAAAGAACTGCATTATTTGAATTGCAGAACAATCCATATATCACCATCAAGTCCTCTGACAAAGGGGGGTCGGTGGTGATATTAGATCCTGGATTGTATCGCAGGGAAGCCCTGAAAACCCTGTATGATAATAGCACATATTCTGAGCTTACCTCTGACCTCACTATCAAAGTGAAGAAAGAATTGGAAACTTTATTGATGGAGGGTGTCTCACTGGATGTGATCTCTGAAAAACAGCGTGATCACATTTTAGTGGAACACCCGATTTGTCCCATTTTTCATGCTTTACCAAAAACACATAAAAATGTTTTCCCTCCCCCACTCAGACCGATTGTCTCGGGTATTGGCTCTTTGAATGAGAGACTGTCTGAATGGGTGGACCAAAAACTACAACCATTGGTCATTAAGTTACCGGGTTACATTCGGGATACAAAACATTTATTATACACTCTAAAAAATGTGGAATGGAACCATGGATATAAATGGGTTACGATGGATGTTTCTTCACTTTATTCCTGTATACCACACTGTCTTGCTATGGAACATTTGTCATCTATTTTGAGTAAATCCCACTATTCTAATGATATTACCAGGTTCATCTTGATGTCAGTAAATTTTCTATTAAAAAACAATTTTTTTAAATTTGAAAGCACTTTTTTCTTGCAGACATGTGGTTGCCCGATGGGCACTAAATTCTCTCCGTCGCTGGCAAACCTTTACATGTCTGCATGGGAGGAGATTTTTTTGTTCACTCCTGTCAATCCATATTCACAAAGCCTCCGATGGTATGGGAGATACTTGGATGACCTCATCCTAATTTGGATGGGGTCCTCCAATATGTCTCCTGATCCCGAAGTGCTCGCTTTTGTTACCTTTTGCAATGACAACAATTTGAACCTTGGTTTCACTTTTGAGGATCATGGTTCCAAGGCTAATTACTTGGATATCACACTTACAGGTGACCCCCTTACCAATTCTATCATTTCTGACCTCTATAGGAAACCCGTATCAGGAAACTCACTCTTGTACGCTGATAGCTGCCATCCAGCACATACTATTAGGAGCTTACCAACAGGAGAATTTACTAGGGCTAGGAGAACTTGCTCCAATCCTATGGATTATAATAAACAATGTACAATGATAGAACAGAGGTTGAGGTCTAGGGGATATAGTAAGTGGATGATTCATCGGGGCAAAACTATAGCCGATAAGAAGAACAGGGATGATCTATTGTCTTATACTTCTCAAAGAAATCGGGTCCAAAAATCGTCCCAAACGTGTCAGTTGGTAACTTTCACAACCCCCTATAGTACGGATTTTAGGGATATAGCTTCTATTTTGCATAGATATATTCCAATGCTGTATCAAGATGCTAATTTAAATAAAGTATTGGAACAAAGTTTTAGATGTATACCAAGAAAGGGTAGAGATGTAGCAAGTTATATCTCCCCAAGCACCTTCCGTGAGAATACCGCCAAGCCCGCTCCCTCCTGGTTACGCTGTTCTGGGAATTATAAATGTGGACAAAATAAATGTGGTTTATGCAAATACATGAAAAAAAGTGATTCCTTCATAAACAGACACACAAGTGAGACACACAAGATTAGAACTTACATCAATTGTTGCACTGACCATGTAGTCTATTTGGCATCTTGCACGGTGTGCAATCTGGACTACGTGGGATGTACTAGTCGTCCTCTAAAAAATAGGATATCAGAGCATGTTACGGCTGCTGATCCTTCTACAGCCAGCAGCCGAAGGTCTCCCTCAGGTTTGTCCAGACATTTTTTGGAGAAGCATAATGGCCGGACAGATAGTCTAGTGGTTAGAGGAATTGAACATGTCCATAAGCCCACCCATGGGGGAGACTGGGATCGCAAACTTCGGAATACAGAAAGTTTGTGGATCCTACGCCTAGGAACGAGATTTCCAACTGGTTTAAATTATAAGAGTGATTTTATGTATTTTTATTGATTCCTCTTTATTGTTTCCTCATGGGTTTTTCTCTCTAACGTGTATACATTTTATGTATGCAAAGAAATGACGAATAATGCTATATCTTCTTCGATCCTCACTATGAATTATACGAATTGTGTATTGCTTAATTGTAAATGTTCTATATGGACTGCACACCATAACAACAATTTATTGTTATAATATAAAGGCAAAAAAAATATATATATATTTTTTTTTGGCCATATCATATACTTTATTGTTATTGAATTAGTATAAGGAGGATGGTGTGCATGTCTCATATCTTGAATATTTTGAACAAATTTTAGTAGCTTTTCCTTCCTTTTGGGAATTTTCTCCCTTTGAGGAATCTTCTTTTTAGGAGTTTTCCTTTGGGAGTTCTCCTTCAAGGAGTTTTCCTTTGGCATTTCTCTCTAGCCTTTCTTTGGATTGCAGGTTACAACTTATAATGGGAACACCATGCCCTAAATTACCTTGCAGGATTTGAGGTTTCACATGTGTGCTCATTTGTTTCTTAATTGTTTATGTATATATTGTCTATATGTCTTGAAGTCATTGTCATTGATAAAGTCTATCGAAACGCGTCTGACCGGGTTGCCCCCGCAAGATGTTGCTTTTAATATTTTATATATGAGCACTAAATAAAGGAATATCCATTTGAAGAAATATGGACCCGGTGTGCTGAACTTTCTTTGAAATTTGTTTAATAGTGAACATGCCTGCCAGAGCATGCTTACACTGGCCACCAGACATACTAAACCTTAAGGAAAAAGGGCATATACATAAACGTGTGAAAATACCCTACAGTGAATAAATAAAAAGCAAGTGCTATAAAAACATAGGGTACTTAGTACATACGTTTTTTCAAAAAGGTACAAAGCCACTCCACCAATGTCAAGGTGTACCCAATCCGGGTTGGTCCCTACTCTAACTGTTTTTAAACCTGCCCTAATGTCTGCTGACCTCAGTAAAGCAGGATGCAGCGTGTGACCTGGGTCCCAGACTGTACACACAGCAATGGGAATCAATATAAAGACTTTGCTCAGAAGAGGAGGGGCGGAGCTTTTCTGAGGTCAGCAGACATGAGGGCCAGTTTAAAAACAGTTAGAGTAGGGACCGTCCCGTATTGGGTACACCTTGACATTGATGGGGTCGCTTTGTACCTTTTTGTAAAAAGCACTTGCTTTTTATTTATTTATTGCAGTTTTTTTCACACATTTATGTACAGTGCCTACAAGTAGTATTCAACCCCCTGCAGATTTAGCTGGTTGACACATGCGGAATTAACTTTGCCACTTGAGGAAGACGCCCTGAGCGTCGAAACATGTTGTGGGAGAGGACCTAGTGTGATTTGAACAATAAACTTACAGGTAAAATACTTGTTGAAGTGTAGCTGTCTTCATATCCCAGCGCTCACCCAAACATCGTTTTATTCCATTGTTTGGAGACTGGATGGCACTGCATACAACCCCAAGAATACCATCCCTACAGTCAAGCATGGTGGTGGCAGCATCATGCTGTGGGGCTGTTTCTCAGCCAAGGGGCCTGGCCATCTGGTCCGCATCCATGGGAAGATGGATAGCACGGCCTACCTGGAGATTTTGGCCAAGAACCTCCTCTCCTCCATCAAGGATCTTAAGATGGGTCGTAATTTCATCTTCCAACAAGCCAACGACCCAAAGCACACAGCCAAGAAAACCAAGGCCTGGTTCAAGAAGGAAAAAATCAAGGTGATGGAGTGGCCTAGTCAGTCTCCTGACCTTAACCCAATTGAAAACTTGTGGAAGGAGCTCAAGATTAAAGTCCACATGAGACACCCAAAGAACCTAGATAACTTGGAGAAGATCTGCATGGAGGAGTAGGCCAAGATAACTCCAGAGACCTGTACCGGCCTGATCAGGTCTTATAAAAGATGATTATTAGCTGTAATTGCAAACAAGGGTTATTCCACAAAATATTAAACCTAGGGGTTGAATAATAATTGACCCACACTTTTATCTTTAAAATGTATTAAAATTCAACTGAGCAACATAACTTTTTGGTTTGTAAGATTTATGCTTCTGTTAATAAATCCTACTCTCGTTTGCAGTTTGAAGGCTCTAACTTATTTGCATCTTATCAAACCACCTAAATCTGCAGGGGGTTGAATACTACTTGTAGGCACTGTATATGCCTTTTTTTTCCTTTAGGTTTAGTAGGTACAGACAGTGATAGCTAGGGGGGCACAAACTAGCTGACAGGTTCCTTTTAAAATACTTTCTCACTCATTATTCTGGCTTTTGGCAAATAATATCATATAATTATGTTAATCCTAATTGACCTAAAATGGGAAAGGTTTATTCTGGTTTCATTTTTTTCAGAAAAACATGCATATGTGTCTTTTTATATAGTGTATGTAAACTTCTGGTTTCAGCTGTACATACTGTAGATATATTTGAATGCTTTCCATTCTACCTTAGAATTACTAATGCTCTCTTCACACTATCCTCATAGATTTAGGGTTTTATTCTTTTATTTTTATTTTTTTTTTATCTACAATTGATAGAAGTAGACTATAGGCCATATCAGATCCTGGTAAAGCCTAATGGTTCTGAAATATGGAATGTGAAACAGCAGACACAACACTGGTGTGACCCTAGCCTTAGTGAATCAACTATTTTGCCAGGCTTTATTTAAGATAAAGGAATTCTCACAGTTCGAGAGCAGTGTACTGGAATCCGGAGTTGGAATACAGAAATGGCCATTCATGTGTCCCACAACTCCATTTACTGTCTGGGACTGCAAGAGATAACCAAGTAAGAGGTTCCATTCCAATTGTGCTTCTCAGATGTCCGTTTTCAGGATTGTGGAGAAATTCTGTGGTTAGTCCCCAAGCAAACATCAAGTTATCACCTATTCTGTAGATAGGTGAGAATTTGCCAAGATGGGAGAAATCCTATAATGTACAGTGGAACCTTGGATTACAAGTAACTTGGTTTGAGAGCGTTTTGCAAGACAAGCTAACATTTTTAATAAACTGTCACTTGGTATAAGAGCAAAATTTGGAATAAGAGCAAATTGTGAGCTCTCCCCACTCCTCTACAGTACTGTACCCCCCTGTCCCTGCGCAGATACAGTACAATACGAGCTCTCTCCACCTTTCTACAGTATTGTACCCCTGTTCAGAGTACAGTACGAGCTCTCCCCACCCCTCTACAGTACTGTACCCCCATCCCTGCGCTGATACAGTACAGTTTGAGCTCTACCCAGGCCTCTACAGTACTGTACCCCTGACCCTACACAGACACAGTACAGTACGAGCTCTCCTCACCCCTCCACAGTACTGTGCCCTCATCCCTGCGCAGATACAATACAGTAAGAGCTCTCCCCACCCCTTTACAGTACTGTACTTCCCTCCTTGCGCAGATACAGTGCAGTACTAGTAATAGTCACCGCTTCTAGTGCATGCACATAAGCCATCAATCTTTGTCTTTTCCTCAGTTCTATAAAAGGTTATTCTACTGCACACTGGAACACTAAGAATAAAGGAGATGCTTAACAAATGTATTGGTCAATGCAGATGAGCCTAATACCCGCGTCAAGGTGCATCTCATGTATCGGGACAATAACCTGAAATGCCAGTTTGTGTGATTAAAATCAGCCTGTATGGGAAGGTAGGATCCTGGCTATAGAGGAAGGTGAATCTACTACAGCTAATGGGCAAGAGTGCACACAGAGAAAAAGTTACTACAAATAACAAAAAAAATTGATCGGCATACCTAATGTGTGTGAACAAGGTTCCCGATGCATGAGATGCACCTTGACGCGGTTATCGGGCTCATCTGCATTGGCCACTTCATTTGCTAAGCATCTCCTTTATTCTTATTTCCAGTGTGCAGCAGAATAACCTTTTATAGTTATGTGTTTTTTCTGCTAGCACCTTATTCACACACATTAGGTGTGACGGTCAGTCTTTTTTGTTTTTCCTCAGTTCTGGCCTTTGCATGTTCACTGCGCTCTGAACATGGACCCTCCATACTTTATACTGTACATATGTGAAGCTGCTACTAAACCAACTTTAAGTACTGTAACTGATTAACCTCTTGTACATATGTATACTGTATATATCATAGAACTGCAATTAATTGCAGAATTGTAATACTTTTTTATGAATACAGTAGATATTTTGGGTTGTGGAACGAATCATCTGCATTTCAATTACTTCTTATGGGAAAATTTGCTTTGATATACAAATGATTTAGTTAGAATCACATTCCTGGAACGAATTGTGCTCGTAATCCAAGGTTCCACTGTACACTGTGTGCAAATTATTAGGCAAATTGTATTTTAAAGGATTATTTTTATTATTGATCAACAACTATGTTCTCAATCAACCCAAAAGACTCATAAATATCAAAGCTTAATATTTTTGGAAGTTGGAGTCTGTTTTTTTAGATTTGGCTATCTTAGGAGGATATCTGTTTGTGCAGGGAGCTATTACTGTGCAGAATTATTAGGCAACTTAATAAAAACCAAATATATTCCCATCTTACTTGTTTATTTTCGCCACACAATTTAGAAATAAACATTACTGACATGCAAAAACAAAACCCCCCAAAAAAGTGACCAATATAGCCACCTTTCTTTATGATGACACTCAACAGTCTTCCATCCATAGATTCTGTCAGTTGCTTGATCTGTTTACAATCAACATTGCGTGCAGCAGCTACCACAACCTCCCATACACTGTTCCGAGAGGTGTACTGTTTTCCCTCCCCGTAGATCTCACATTTTAGGAGGGAACAAAGGTTCTCTTTGGGGTTCAGATCAGGTGAACAAGGGAGCCATGTCATTATTTTTTCTTCTTTTAGACCATACTGGCCAGCCACACTGTAGTTGGATGCATGTGATGGAGCATTGTCCTGCATGAAAATCATGTTTTTCTTGAATGATACCGACTTCTTCCTGTACCACTGCTTGAAGAAGTTGTCTTCCAGAAACTGGCAGTAGGTCTGGGAGTTGAGCTTCACTCCATCCTCAACCCGAAAAGGTCCCACAAGTTCATCTTTGATGATACCAGCCCATACAAGTACCCCACCTCCACCTTGCTGGCGTCTGAGTCGGAGTGGAGCTCTCTTTACTGATTCAGCCTCTGGCCCATCCATCTGGCCCATCAAGAGTCACTCTCATTTCATCAGTCCATAAAACCTTTGAAAAATCAGTCTTAAGATATTTTTTGTCCCAGTCTTGACATTTTATCTTATGTTTCTTGTTCAAAGGTGATCATTTTTCAGCCTTCCTTACCTTGGCCATGTCCTTGAGTATGGCACACCTTGTGCTTTTTGATACTCCAGTAACGCTGTAGCTCTGAAATATGGCAAAACTGGTGGCAAATGGCATCTTGGCAGCTTCACACTTGATTTTCCTCAATTCATGGGCAGTTATTTTGTGCCTTTTTTGCCCAACACGCTTCTTGCGAACCTGTTGGCTATTTTCCATGAAACGCTTGATTGTTTGGTGATCACGCTTCAAAAGTTTGGTAATTTCAAAACTGCTGCATGCCTCTGCAAGACATCTCACAATTCTGGAGTTTTCTGAGCCCGTCAAATCTCTCTTCTGACCCGTTTTGCCTAAGGAAAGGCATTTGCCTAATAATTAAGCACACCTTATATAGGGTGTTGATGTCATTAGACCACACCCCTCCTCATTACAGAGATGCACATCACCTGATTTACTTAATTGGTAGTTGGCTCTCAAGCCTATACAGTTTGAAGTAGGACAGCATGTATAAAAAGTATCATGTGATCAAAATAATCATATGCTTAATAATTCTGCACACAGTGTATATAGAATGGCAACGTAAATATAATTGGTGGAATAGGTCCCAATATCTTGTAATGTTGGTGTGCAGTTCAAGACAATTTGTAATGTATATACAGTACCTTGAAGAAGTATTCATACCCTGCGAACCTTTCCAGATATTTTTTACGTTACACTCACAAACAAAAATGTACTGTATTTTACGCTTATCAAGATGTACTTTTGTTTTCCCTATCGGGGAGGGGGGAACAGGGGTGCGTCTTAAAAAGCAAAAGTAAAAAAAAAATCTTACCAAGGGGGAATGAGTGGGATAAGGTGGAGCGGGGGTGCCCGATGCGGTTGTCACAGGGCCACGGAGGTTGGGGGTCAAGGCAGGTGTTGCCTTGGTCTCCAGTGGTGCTGCCATTATTATTTCCCAAAACAAAGAGAGAAGGGAGCGCACATAGGGTCTTATCTATGATAATAATTCAATACCCCCCGATTGGTGTGACTCACCTTTTTGGGTTGTGTGAGTCACAACAAACTGCAAGAGCCTTGTTATCCTGGTCGCTGCAGACACCTGGTGAGGGAGAAATCTGTTTATGTAGAAAAAAGCCCAGGTTTAGATTCCGCGCAGACCAGCAAGCAGGAAGGGTATGTTTGATGTCCATTTATTGAGCCTTGGGCTCAATAAACGGACATCAAACATACCCTTCCTGCTTGGTGGTCTGCGCGGAATCTAAACCTGGGCTTTTTTCTACATAAACAGATTATTATTTCCCAGCATGCATTGCTGGTCTGGCATTGCATGCTCTAGTGTCTAGAAATGGTCACAGATCGCGGTCTGCGCATGCACCGCGGTCATTTTCATATACTCTGTTTTCCAGACTTCAAGGAAAAGACCACGACGCATGCGCAGACTGTGATCCGCGGCCATTTCTAGACACTAGAGCATGCATTGCCAGACCGGCAATGCATGCTGGGAAATAATAATGGCGGCACCCACTGGAGACTGGCGCAACACCCCTGCAGCTCCTGGCTTGGTCTCCAACCTCCGTGGCCCACCAAAGACCTGCGAGACACCCCTGCAGCTCCTGCCTTGGCCCCCAACCTCCGTTAGTCCCTCAGTAAGACTTGTGGGGCTATGTACCAGGATGTATATCCCCCATTCTGGGACATATATGAGGAGGGACATAAACCAGGATGGGGGCATGGAAACCAGGATGAGGGCATATATATCAGGAAGGGGCATATATACCAGGATGGGAGTATGGATACCAGGAGGGGGACCATGTATTAGGAGGGGGACCATATATCAGTAGGAGGACCATATACCAAGATTGGGGCATGGATACCAGGATTGGGACCCCATTTAACATTAAAAATTATTTTTTTTCTCTTTTCCTTCACCAAATTTGGGGGTGCGTCTTATAATCAGATGTCTTTTAAAGCGAAAAATACTGTATTTTATTGGGATTTTATGTGATATACCAACACAATGGTGCAAGTATTTGTGAAGTGTAAAGAAATGTTACATGGTTTTCAAAATATTTAAAAAATATTAATCTAAAAAATGTGATGTGCATTTGTATTCAGTCACCCTGAGTTAATAGTCAAGACCTTAGGACCTGCTTTCACTGCAATTACTGCTGCATGTCTTTTGCAGTATGTCTCTACCAGCTTTGCACATCTAGAGGCTAAAATGTTTGCCCACTCTTCTTTGCAAAATAACTCTAGCTCAATGAGATTGGATGGAGAGCTACAGCAAACAGTCCACTAAGTGACACATCACTGGAATCAGAGTCTCTGACCCTACATCATTTTGCTCTCAGATGGGGGTAGCAAAAATCTGGTGACAGATTACCTTTAAAGGGGTTCTCCAGTCTAAAATGACAAGTCTGCAGTCATTCTATATGACTGAAGACATGTGAATTCTCACATGGTGTGCACCATATGCTATGAGGATTCTCCGGTGGCAGTGCCAGAAACAGCAGTCATGTGAATGCAAGTATGCAATGCGCATATTACCACACAGAATCTGACTAAACTGCTTCTGGTGCACTCAGTGGAAGTATTGCAAAATTGAAAGCGTACCTGTCACGATTCCACCGGTATACAGACCCAAGGAAAGGACTTGGTTTCGAGCTCGATCTACTGTATCAAGGCCGATCAGGGTCTTCCATAGGAGGTTTTCTGGGACACTGGGGCGTCCAGTGGCCCCCCCATAGAAGAGGGGGTAGTGTCACGATTCCTCAGCTCTGTGTTCAGGGCATGCTAGGCTGTCAGTTGGGTGAGTGACAGCTCATTTGTCCAAACTTGAGCTGGGGCATGCTGAGATGTCAGTGTTTTGAGGGAAAATCATCCAGTCTCATTCTGGGAAGACTGGGTTTTGGCAGATGCTCCTTGTTTCCTGTAATTGCCCAGCTTTTCAGCTGAGCAGTTTTCCCCAGAATACTTCCAGTCTTCGTCATCTTCTACTCAGTTGTGCTAGTTAGCCTCTTGTATTTGTGCTCTGAGAATTGTTATTTTGCTTCCTGACCTTTGACTTTGTTTCACCATATTTTTGCCTTGTGCCTCTATTCTGCTCCACTACCCTCCAGGTATTCAGCCTCCGGGTCGTGACCTGACTACGCCTCTGCTGATCCCCTTAATCTTGATGTGCTTTCCGGAACATTTTACTATCCTGCCTTACGACTTATCCGTGTAGCGACTAGCGTCACAGAACCGATCTGATGGCAAATAAAATTTAGATGGATACATAGTATGATGCAGTGAAGGCAAACAGTATCACAGTATGAACACAGAATGCGGGGTCGTATACAAAGAGCCAATCACCCCTAAAAGTCTTTGTTCTCACAGCATTGGCACAGACCTATTCCGATGAGCAGGCAGAATTTGCAGTTGTTCCATGTGAGCCATACATTACTTGTGGTTATTGTAAGCCTGAATTTAGTGAAAGAATCCTAACAAGGCACATGTAGTATATGTGGTTTAATACATGTTGAGGTTCTTACTACTATTTGCATTACCCAGACCTTTTACCCCTTCAGTTCCTATGTAGGATGCCATTGACATACAAGTTCTCGTAGGTTACGAGTGTTATTTCTATATATCGCCTGATTCTGCTGCACAATCAATGGTATCTGGGTGGGAACAACGCGCCATTCAGTATTCTGTGCATACTTTTATCCCTTTCACAATCTCGTTCACTTCTTCGCTTCCATGCCAGCATCCCAGCCCAGGGTTTCTTTTCAGCCCTACGCTTCCTCCTATGTCATCATGGGAAAAGTATGTGGATCTCTAAGAGGTGGTTCGGAGTTTTAGTTTTGCCGGGAGCTGGGAAGGCTATGTTAGGACAGACCCACATTTAGGATACAGGAGGGGGAAGCGAAACTGAGCCTCTTCCTGGTTCACATGAGCGATTCATATGCCAAATCCCTTCTTCCGGAATAGCCACATTTCTGTTTTTTCACGGATAACCGATAATAACTGATACAAAAATGTTTAGTAATGCTAGCCGTGGCATAAAGACGCCGGCCATGCTTTTAACTAGGGGTTTTAATAAGAAAAACATATACTTCATATTGAAAAGAATGGATCATGGCTTTGTATAACGCCATGCCTTACCGTATATATAAGCATCAGAAGGCAGTCTACCAGAGCTACAACTACTAATGTACACATGTCGATGAAGAAACAGTTATTTAACCGATTGAGGCAGAATTGTGCGGACCTTGTGAGATCCCAGTGCATCCGTTTTATAATATAAAGCAGCAGAGTACATACTGATGTATGTAAAGTGTTATGGAATTAATAGCACTATATAAATGAATAAATTATTATTATATTGGAGTATAAGTAATCTGAATTTTTCACATAATTGGAATTTCTTTTATCAATAAAATGGCATAAGGTTAAGTAAACTAAGGGCTCATTCACATGAGTGTACAAATCAGATGAGTGCAATGCGAGAAAACACATCACATTGCCCTCGGATCAATGTTACTCAATAATGCAAAGTGCATTTGTTATTTTTTTTCTTACCTGTATTCAGCATGATAAAAAAAATACAGCATGCTGCGAGTGGATGCAATATTAGATTAGACATCAATACAAATCGATGGGTGCGAGAAAAACACTGACGGCACATGGATGTCATTCTTTCTTTACAGATATGTATCGCCCTCAGGGCTATGGGTTACTCAGGATCGTTCCTTATTCTTTGCTTACAGGGGAATGTCACGGTCATGGCCGTGGACCGGTTCTGTGGCCCTGGAGGGACCGCAAATAAAAAGGAGAAAATGTAAAAAGAGAAAAATAAAAGTTTGTCAGTGACGCCACCTGTGGGATGCGGCCAGATATGACCGCCACTGCTTGTCACAGCACCAGGGGATAAGGATGCAGCAAGGTGATAAGCCCTCCACAGGTAGGGCTAAGATGATCCCTGGGCCGGTGATAATAATTGTTATTGGTTGATGTAATTGTGGTGAGGTGATGATGGGGAGTGCACTTAATACTGACTGGTGTCTTTCAGATCTCACAGATACATTACCATTCTGTAGTGTAGATGTGGCACCCTGTCACCCTGTTGGGCACCACAGAACCCTTGGTACACGAATGGAGCAGTAGCAGCAAGCATCACTCACAAAACATCTTAGTACACCTTTAACACCTGTTTTACCCCAGGCCTCTAGGGGGAGCTCCACTGGTCACTTGAGCCAGTTCCCCCCTATAAATAGGGTCCTGGAGGGAGAAACACCAGAGTGTGCAGACGCTAAAAGAGCTGCAGGATGTGTGCAACCACCGGTTGTGGAGCTTTACCAGGCCCAAACCAGCACACCTGCCCAAAGAGAGACCCTTGCAATTGGGGTCATAGGGAAGGAGAAAGCACCTCTCAGGGACAATAGAGTTACCATAACTCTCCCTCATCATCCGGTTACTGGAACCGAGCTGTGAGAGCTACCTAGCCACCACAGAAAACCAGCACTTCTAACAGGGAGTTTAGCCCCCTGTTCACCTGCCGCACCTACCAACGAGAGCCCAGGGAAGAGGATAGAATTGTCATCATCCCTTTAACAGTGCCCTCAGTGCAGCTAAACCAGGTGAAGCACGTTCCGCTGAACGTATACCCCGGTCCGGGCAGGATTCCAGATCCACCCGACCTCATTAGAGAAGGCAGACTAAGGAAGCCTACACTACTGCTTGCTGTGAACCTCCAGGAGTGTTAACCTCATCCTCACCCGGTCCGAGTGTACCTGCTATCCACCAGTAAAGGTACCTAAAAGACTTTGGTGTGTCTGCGCTTTAATTCCTGGATCTAACAGCAGTGCTACTGAGCTGCCTCACAACATCTTGTGCAGCTCTTGTCTCCGGGGACTCCTGCTCGTCCTGTGGGGAGCGTCCCATCTTGCTGCATTACATCCCCCGGAGGCCCCAAGCAGCATCGGTGGACATCACCGGAAATCTCACAGGTGGCGTTACGACAAGATTAACCCCTAAACTGTTCCGCCATCCCCGATTGATCTGGACCACCGGGCCCCACAGCCGCAGGCGCGGTTCCGTGACAAGGAGAAGTAAACGCCTGCGATGTGCAGAACCCGGCTACGGTGAGTCATAGAACACTGTAAATAGTCCTGGAAATGATTGTATAGTAGAGTAATAACTGCTGAGAACAACAAATAAATTGCATGTGGATGGTACACAGATGGCATATGGATTCTATGCAATAAAAAAATTGCAAATTTGCATTGCACTTGCATGGCATGCGGAATACCAAACAGATTTCTCTTGTCTCACGCTCTTGGATGAAATCAGATTGCTTTTTTATATGCTCCTGTGACCCCAGCTTAAGGGTTCGCTCACTCTTGCGTGTAATTTCAACTGCAGCCAATGAAAAATCAGATTGCACTCGGACCAATGTGATTCATTGAGTTATTGCTAATTCTTTTTCCTCAGCTGGATTCGGTCTGAGGAAAAATTTACAGCATGCTGGGTATGGTCGAATAAAACACCTGAGACTCTCCAATGCAAGTCATACAGATGATAGGCGAGAAAAAAATCACACAGTTCCTGGAAGAAGCCATGGATGCAGTGAGGAAAAATATGCTGACACATTTATTCCACATGGTATAAACTCTGCATCTTTTTGCACAAAATGTTACTTTTTAATGAGTTTATTTATATTGCACATTTCTAATTCATGCAGCAATTACCTTTACATTGTGGCATAAATTTATTTAGTCTGTTCAATCATATATACTATACAGTTAGGGCCAGAAATATTTGGACAGTGACACAATTTTGGCGAGTTGGGCTCTGCATGCCACCACATTGGATTTGAAATGAAACCTCTACAACAGAATTCAAGTGCAGATTGTAACCTTTAATTTGAAGGGTTGAACAAAAATATCTGATAGAAAATGTAGGAATTGTACACATTTCTTTACAAACACTCCACATTTTAGGAGGTCAAAAGTAATTGGACAAATAAACATAACCCAAACAAAATATTTTTATTTTCAATATTTTGTTGCGAATCCTTTGGAGGCAATCACTGCCTTAAGTCTGGAACCCATGGACATCACCAAACGCTGGGTTTCCTCCTTCTTAATGCTTTGCCAGGCCTTTACAGCCGCAGCCTTCAGGTCCTGCTTGTTTGTGGGTCTTTCCGTCTTAAGTCTGGATTTGAGCAAGTGAAATGCATGCTCAATTGGGTTAAGATCTGGTGATTGACTTGGCCATTGCAGAATGTTCCACTTTTTTGCACTCATGAACTCCTGGGTAGCTTTGACTGTATGCTTGGGGTCATTGTCCATCTGTACTATGAAGCGCCGTCCAATCAATTTTGCAGCATTTGGCTGAATCTGGGCTGAAAGTATATCCCGGTACACTTCAGAATTCATCCGGCTACTCTTGTCTGCTGTTATGTCATCAATAAACACAAGTGACCCAGTGCCATTGAAAGCCATGCATGCCCATGCCATCACGTTGCCTCCACCATGTTTTACAGAGGATGTGGTGTGCCTTGGATCATGTGCCGTTCCCTTTCTTCTCCAAACTTTTTTCTTCCCATCATTCTGGTACAGGTTGATCTTTGTCTCATCTGTCCATAGAATACTTTTCCAGAACTGAGCTGGCTTCTTGAGGTGTTTTTCAGCAAATTTAACTCTGGCCTGTCTATTTTTGGAATTGATGACTGGTTTGCATCTAGATGTGACCCTTTGTATTTACTGTCATGGAGTCTTCTCTTTACTGTTGACTTAGAGACAGATACACCTACTTCACTGAGAGTGTTCTGGACTTCAGTTGATGTTGTGAACGGGTTCTTCTTCACCAAATAAAGTATGCGGCGATCATCCACCACTGTTGTCATCCGTGGACGCCCAGGCCTTTTAGAGTTCCCAAGCTCACCAGTCAATTCCTTTTTTCTCAGAATGTACCCAACTGTTGATTTTGCTACTCCAAGCATGTCTGCTATCTCTCTGATGGATTTTTTCTTTTTTTTCAGCCTCAGGATGTTCTGCTTCACCTCAATTGAGAGTTCCTTTGACCGCATGTTGTCTGGTCACAGCAACAGCTTCCAAATGCAAAACCACACACCTGGAATCCACCCCTGACCTTTTAACTACTTCATTGATTACAGGTTAATGAGGGAGACGCCTTCAGAGTTAATTGCAGCCCTTAGAGTCCATTGTCCAATTACTTTTGGTCCCTTGAAAAAGAGGAGGCTATGCATTACAGAGCTATGACTCCTAAACCCTTTCTCCGATTTGGATGTGGAAACTCTCATATTGCAGCTGGGAGTGTGCACTTTCAGCCCATATTATATATATATAATTGTATTTCTGAACATGTTTTTGTAAACAGCTAAAAATAACAAAACTTGTGTCACTGTCCAAATATTTCTGGCCGTAACTGTATATTTCTTTCTGTGACGTTTGAGTATTAACTCACCAAAGGAAAGCCATGAAAAACATCCATTGCACTTAGCAGGAGACTGTAAGCTCCACTGAGAGGCAAAACAGGTGTCTGAATACAGGTGCACAATCTCCTGCAACCAGCCAAAGCATTGGGGGCGGTTGTGTCACCTGCGACCAGCCATGCTATGGGGGAGGTGATTGGTGCTATTTCTACACACAAGGTTACCATGGGGCGTCAGTCACACTAGCACGTGTAACGCATAGTGTCAGTATGCAGCCTATTAGTCACACCCTTACTATTAGATTAGTCAGGCTGCCCTGCACCATGTACATGCATCACACAAATGACAGACGCCCCCCAGAGTACTCAGCTGCACACTGCAAAAGATAAAAAAAAGTGCAAAAAACACTAAAGATGATGATGTGAGGTGTTAGTGGATATCTTGGCCAAAATACGTCAACTCACACTTACGAGTCCTAACTATATGTCTGTTTTAGCAGAAAAACACTAAAGGATAAAAAATTCAGAAAAAACTCACCAAAAAGAAAGCCATGAAAAACATCCATTGCACTTAGCAGGTGGCTGTAAGCTCCACTGAGAGGCAACTCAGGTGTCTTAATACCGGTGCACAATCTCCTGCAACCAGCCAAAGAATTGGCAGTTGTGTCACCTGCAACCAGCCATGGTATGGTGGAGGCGATTGGTGTTATTTATAGACACAAGGTTACCCTCAGACGTCAGTCACACTAGCACGTGTAACGCATAGTGTCAGTATGCAGCCTATTAGTCACGCCCTTACTATTAGATTAGTCAGGCTGCCCTGCACCATGTACATGCATCACACAAATGACAGACGCCCCCCAGAGGGCTCAGCCGCACACTGCAAAAGATAAAAAAAGTGCAAAAAACACTAAAGATGATGATGTGAGGTGTTAGTGGATATCTTGGCCAAAATAAGTATGCTCATAACCTACTGTCAAGGGCCCTCACACTTACCAGTCCTAACCATATGTCTTTTTAGCAGAAAAACACTAAAGGACAAAAAATTTTTTAAAAACTCACTAAAAAGATAGCCATGAAAAAACATCCATCAAAATTCATCCTCACACACAACTAATTTACATTTGACAATAACATATATCTACAGGAGACTGGTGCAGCAATGGGAAGCAAAATGGCACCACAATATGCAAAACCTTTCATGGCCAAGCTTGAAAGTGACTTTTTATCCTCTTGTCCTATCAGGCCTATGCATTGATGATATTTATACATCTGGATGGAGTCTGAGCAACAGCTGAAGACGTTCCAGTTGAGTTACCCGCCAGGGCCATGGAGTACTCGGGACCGGACCCCTTCAGTCTCTGTTGCCTGGGGGGATGTCACGGTGGTGATCGCGGACCAGTTCCGTCGCCCTGGGCAACGTCCATAAAAGGGGAATAAAAATACAATGGAAAGGGTTTGTCATGGATGTGACGCCACCCGTGGTTTGTGGCCAAAATGAGCCACCGCTGCTTGTTATGGTTCCGGGGATGATGGCAAGGGGCAGCGAGGTGTTAAGCCCTCCACAGGCAGGGCTGGTTATCCCCTGCGCCGGTATATAGTCTATGTGTGATGGTATGGTGGGGGTTGCAGGAGTCAGCGTACGAGGAAGTGTACAGACACGGGAAGAACAGTCCGTTTTACCTTTAATGATGAGATTGTAGGTGTAACCGAGTACTGCCCAAGTCGTTGTTCGGGATTCAGAGCTTGGAAGCGAGTTGGGGCTATCCACGCCGGTCAAGTTCTGAGGCCTACTTACGGTGTTTTTTCAGGCAGGCCTTGGCTGCATAAAGCTTTGCTGTGACCCTCTCTTGTCATTGTAAGCCATATGACAGGCGGCGCAAGCCATTCTCTGGTCTGGACCTTCCTGTGACTATCCCTCTTGGGCTCTGTGGTGCAGCTATGTCTCTTGGCTTTAGTGTGAACGGGTAACCTGAAATTGCCCGCTCTCCCGCATTGGTCACTGGGTGTAGAATCCCTGATGACTTCAGTCTCCGGTGACCGTACTTCACTGGGTCCTGGGGTGAACCGGCGTTGGCTCCACTCCCCAGACCTAGTTCTCCACTTCCTCAGACTGCTGGTTGCAGTGAAATCATGGACACATTGTTCTATTTTGTGGCCGTGTACAAATAGAACAATGTGTCCATGATTTCACTGCAACAAGCAAATTGCCAGTGAAATTGCTATCAAAATTGCTGTGTGTGACGGTACCTTAACACACGGTCAGTCTCCTAGGATCGGCCTAGCTTAGCTGCCATCCCTACGGTCTCTTCTACGGTCCTCACTGGAACTGAACTAACTGGCCTCTCCCCCAGACCAGAATTTATAGGGGACCTGCCCTGAACCTGGGCTTTAGAGCTCCCCCATCTGGCCTAGAGTCAAGATGGTGTTGTGCGTGTGCTTACTTGGTGGATGCCTTGCCTCACCTCCAAGCTTATATTGTGGCTACAGGACCTCGGGGCGCCACACATGAACACTTTAATCAGTTTCATCCCACCATCAATTTAACACTCAACCACTCCTACATTGAAATAAACTTTCTGAACACTTTCATCAAGCTATGGAACAATGAAGTAGCCAATTGACTGTCCAGCATATCTTCAATGGGACAGCTTTCATCCAAAACACATAAAAAACTGTATTGTGTACAGCCATGCCATCAGATACAATTGGATATGTTCCAACCCTACAGATAGAGACAATCACCTTCGGGGCATCAGAAACAACTTTTTGAATCAGGGCTACCATCCAAGAGCAATTGAAAACTAAATCACAAGAGCAACAAGAATATCAAGATATCAACTCCTACATTACAAAACTAAAAAAGAAAACAACCGGGTCCCTCTTGTGGTCACCTACTAACCAAATCTGGAGGTGTTAAGAGGAGCTGTACGGAAACTACAACCACTAGTGCAAAAAGATCCTGACTAAAATCAATATTCCCAGACCCCCCACTTCTGTATTTCAGCCAGTTCCCAAATCTAAAAAGCATCATTGTCTGAAGCTCCCTGTCCCCTCCAAAAACAACAGGAACATTTCCCTTCAACCAGAACAGTGCAAAACCTGTCCATTTATAATCACAACGGACAAGATAAAGAGTCCCAGAACCTGATCAGGACTACAAGATCCCAGGTAATTTCAGGTGAATCACAACCAATGTGGTGTGTTTAATTACCGTACATACTCGTGTATAAGCCGAGTTTTTCAGCCCAAAAGTTGGGCTGAAAAGTCCCCCCTTGGCTTATACACGGGTCAATACAGTAATCCTATGGTGGGGGCTGTGTCCGGGTGCTGGGGAGGCTGTAGCAGGCGGGGGGAGGCTGCTGACTGAGCGGCGCGTCACGTGACACCGCTCATTAGATATGCACGGCTCCCCCCGCCCATCACAGCGGCAGGGGGAGCCGTGCATACAGCCCCCCAGTGTATACAGGCAGCCCCCCAGTGGTACACAGGCAGCCCCCCTCTTGCTGGCCCCCACACTGTGCAGAGCCCCCCGCTGCATTAACTTACATCCAGCATCTTCATCACGCGCTGTGTTCCGATCACGTGACCCGCGAAAACGTCATGCCGCAGCGGAGGCGGGTCACGTGAGACCGGGAACACAGCGTGAGGACTGACCCAGGGCCCGCGTGATGAAGACGCTGGATGGTAAGTTAATGCTGCGGGGGGCTCTGCACAATATGGGGGGCGAGTGCCGGCAGGAGGGGGCTGCATCAGTTAGTGCACTACATCCCGCGGCTGGGGGAGCAGTGCACTATTTGATACAGCCCCCTCCTGCCGACACTCGCCTGCTGTATACTACTGGGGGCTGCTGTATACTCCTGGCGGATGCTGTATACTCCTGGGGGCTACTATATACTACTGGGGGCTGCTGTATACTCCTGGGGGCTGCTATATACTACTGGGGGCTGCTGTATACTCCTGGGGGATGCTGTATACTCCTGGGGCTACTATATACTACTGGAGGCTAGTAACTGGGGCTGCTCGTATACTCCTGGGGGCTGCTGTATACTCCTGGAAGATGTTATACTCCTGGGGCTATATACTAAGGTGGATGCTGTATACTTGGGCGCTGTATACTCTTGGGGGATGCTGTATACTCCTGGGGATGCTGTATACTCCTGGGCTCTGTACACTCCTGGGAGATGCTGTATTCCACTGGGGGCCTGCTGTATACCATACTGCTGGGACCTGTATACCACTGGGGGGGGCCTGTATACCTCACTGCTGGGGGCTGTATACCACACTGCTGGGGGCTGTATACCTGTGCTGGGGTCCACCCTCGGCTTATAGCGAGTCAATAGGTTTTCCCAGTTTTTGGGGGCAAAAGTAGGGGGGTCGGCTTATACACGGGTCGGCTTATACACGAGTATATACGGTATATGTGCAAAATGTATGAGTGGGAACCTGTATGTTGGGAAGACGGGGCAACAACTCAGAACAGCATGAACTATCATCGCGAACAATGAAAGAAAAAAGGACAGATCTGCGAGTGCCTAAACTCTTCTGTAGCCCTGATCACACAATATCGGATATGAAAATAGTAGTCTTGAAAGGTAAATTCAAATCTCAAAGAATCATTAAAGTTTGGTAATATAAACTTATGTTGACCCTTGACAAATTCAAAAAAGGAATGAATGGGTCATATGGATTCATGGCTTTTTACATCAATTGAGGAAACTTTAAATCTTGGACCACTAATGAAAGGACAATAAGCTATCACACGTGTTATCTTTGAACTCTGGTATTTAACTGCCCAGATGCTCTATCTCTTCCCCCTCCCAATACAGACCACTATGCCCTGCTTATTCAACCTTGTATATGCATTGTCTGCCTCAGGCTTGGGTTCGGAATGGTTATGAGCACTTTGGGAAGTACAGGGTCGAGACAGGCTCCATGGACCCTGGGGATCGACTTCAAAAAGATGAGAGTTTTGGGGATTTAGGGATAGGTGGTGACGCCCCTGTGGTATCCAGTTATTGGCCGGCGCTGCAGTTTCGGGACCTCCGTGGATGATGGACGGGCAGCTGAGGTGTCATCACTCCCCACCAGTGGAGCGGTTCCCCAGGGCAACAGTAACAGTCTATAGCGATGGTAGGCCATTGGGGTGCAGGGTTCAGGACGTTGAATAACTGACAGACACTCAGGCTAGTTTCCTTTTACCTTTACTGTAGTAGCAAACTTCAGGGTACAGTTCACAGTTGATGACAGGAATCTGGGTAGCCTGGAAGCAAGTAAGGGTCCCCTCATCCTACTGGTTCTGAGGACTCCTTGCTGCTCCTCTGCCTGCTGGTCTTGGCTGCCTGCAGCTAAGCTGCAATCCCTCTGCTCCTGCTGGACAGTTCTGCACAAGTATGACAGGCAGCCCTTCCTGGGTGCCTTTCCTCTGACCACTGTCCCTGGGCTCTTCTACGCTCCTGTGCCCCAAGTGCTGTGTTGGCCAGGAGACTTGGAATCTCCTGTCCTCCGGTTTGGCTGCTGGGCCCAGAGCACCTCTGCAACCTCGGACCCTGGTGTCTGGTTCTGGAGCTCTGCTCTGGGGTGAACTGGTGACATGTTCCTCTCCCCAGGCCTACTCCTCCTCCTCAGACCCTTGCTCATGGGTCCCTCATGTTGGCTAGTGAGTATCCTCGGATGAGCCTGGCGCTGCTTCAGTCCGCAGGATATCTTCTACAGTTCTCCTAGGAACTGAACTGACTAAACCCCGCCTCCAGCCAGAATTTATAAGGGAGACTCCCCTGAACCCAGATTAGAGCTCCCCCTTCTGGTCTGAGTCAGGAAAGCTGTTGTGTGCTGTGGGCTACCTGGTGTGGATACCCTACCTTGCTTCCAAGCATGACCCAACCCCCCGAGTGAGGTAAGGGCATCATGACAACCGGACTCTGGGGTGCCACATATGTATATGTGCGTGTTAAGAATGTGTCATTATTAAGCCTGAAGAAGAGACTTGAGTTGTCTCGAAAGCTTGCTTTGCTTACCATCTTTTCAGTTAGCCATTAAAAGGTATCAACCACTGACGACTCTCAGATTTTAATATATTTTTCTATTTTTTTCGTAATTTTTTTAATATTTTTATAAATAAATGCAAATCATATCAATCAAACTTTACCACTAACATGATGTACAATGTGTCACGAAAAAAACATTCTCAGAATCACTGAAGCTTTACAGAATTACCGTATTACTACATAAAGTGACAGTGGTCAGAATTGAAAGAATTGGACTGGTCAGGATGGGGAAAACAGGCTTGAGGGTGAAAGGGTTAAAGATGCTGATAAACTCTGGGGGTTTTTGGTACATTTAGGCTATGTGCTCACCTAGTGTTTTTTTATGTTCCTTCTTTCTGCGTTTTTTTCTCATAGACTATATGATAGAAACACTTGGGAAAAATGCACAGAAAAACGCACCATAAAACTCACCAAAAATGCTAAAAGTGCAGCTTTTTTTCTGCAGTGTTTTTCCTGCCAGGAGATGCAGGAATAATCTTCTAAATGGGCACATAGCCTTATTTTCGGCTATGTTGGCCATGTACACACGTTAAGTATTTTGTGAGTAAATTACCGGATCTTAATATTTTTAAGTCAAAACTAAGAGTGAATACAAAATGGTGGTGTTTTTTACTTTTCCTCTGGTTTTTCACTCTTTTTTTTTGGCTTAAATACAAATCGTGGGAATTTAACCTAAGGCTGGAGACACACAGTGTAAGATGCATGCGAGATACTCACAAGAGCCTCGCATGCTTCTCCCGGCACAGGTACCGGCTCTCTGGACAGAGGCATGTCATAGAAACAAAAGCAGATGACGTGCACCTGCCAGAGAGCCGGTGGCCATTCTGGATGAGTTATACAAGACTCATAGGAGTATCTCGCATGCATCTCGCAATGTGTGTCTCTAGCATTAGGCGGGTCTAAGAAGAACATATAAATTGGAAAAAGGCAATCTGATAAAAGAAATTGCACTTGGATCAAGTTTATTCACTGAGGCAGTGAAAATCTGAATTTTTTGACAGATGTATTTGGCATAAAAAAAAATTGCAGTACGCTGCAATTTGTCTCGAAATTGGTACAGTGTGAGAAAAAAGTCAGATGATATACAGACCATCAGTATTGCATCCAATTTTTATGGATACATTACAATTCTGGAAAATTGTAAATGGTCTTTAAAAGATTAATAGCTGCTGAGTAAGGGCAGACACACACGCAAGCTGCATACTAGATTCTTGCATGCATCTCGCATGACTCACCCGGCTGCTGACTCTCTGGATGGGAGCGTGAAGAGACAGAGGCCGGGTGTGTCATGCGAGATGCATGCAATAATCTCGCATGAAGCTTGGATAAGTGTGTCTCTACCCTAAGGACAAGGTTTGCATAAGGAAGCACACAGAAGACAAGTGAGAAAAACATTGTCCCAGTTTTCTGGATGAGAATGGGACCAATTTATTTGTACATTTGTACAGTCATAGCCAAAAGTTTTGAGAATGATACAAATATTAATTTTAACAAAGTCTACTTTTTCAGTTTTTCTAATGGCAATTTGCATATACTCCAGAATGTCATAAAGAGTGATCAGCTTAACAGCAATTACTTGCAAAGTCAATATTTGCCTTGAAAATGAACTTTAACCCCCAAAACACATTTCAACATCATTGCAGCTAACATCGTTTTAGTGATTGTTCCATTACCACAGGTGTGGGTGTTGATGAGGACAGGGCTGGCGATCAATCAGTCATGATTAAGTAAGAATGACACCACTGGACACTTTAAAAGGAGGCTGGTGCTTGGTATCATTGTTTCTCTTCAGTTAACCATGGTTATCTCTAAAGAAACATGTGCAGCCATCATTGCATTGCACAAAAATGGCCTAACAGGGAAGAGTATTGCAGCTAGAAAGATTGCACCTCAGTCAACAATCTATCGCATCATCAAGAACTTCAAGGAGAGAGCTTCCATTATTGTCAAAAAGGCTCCAGGGCGCCCAAGAAAGACCAGCAAGCGCAAGGACAGTATCTTAAAACTGTTTCAGCTGCGGGATCGGACTACCAGCAGTGCCTAGCTTGCTCAGGAATGGCAGCAGGCTGGTGTGAGTGCTTCTGCACGCACTGTGAGGCAGAGACTCTTTGAGCAAGGCCTGGTTTCAAGGAGGGCAGCAAAGAAGCCACTTCTCTCCAGAAAAAACATCAGGGACCGACTGATATTCTGCAAAAGGTACAGGGAGTGGACTGCTGAGGACTGGGGGAAAGGTACAGGGAGTGGACTGCTGAGGACTGGGGGAAAGTCATTTTCTCTGATGAATCCCCTTTTCGATTGTTTGTGACATCTGGAAACAGCTTATTTGGAGAAGAAGAGGTGAGCGCTACCACCAGTCTTGTCTCATGCCAACTGTAAAGCATTCTGAAATCATTCATGTGTGGGGTTGCTTCTCAGCCAAGGGAATCAGCTCACTCACAGTCTTGCCTAAAAACACAGCCATGAATAAAGAATGGTACCAGAATGTCCTCCAAGAGCAACTTCTCCCAACCGTCCAAGAGCAGTTTGGCGCCCAACAATGCCTTTTCTAGCATGATGGAGCACCTTGCCATAAAGCAAAGGTATAACTAAATGGCTCAGGGAACAAAACAGAGATTTTGGGTCCATGGCCTGGAAACTCCCCAGATCTTAATCCCATTGAGAACTTGTGGTCAATCATCAAGAGACGGGTGGACAAACAAAAACCAACAAATTCTGCCAAAATGCAAACATTGATTATGCAAGAATGGACGGCTATCAGTCAGGATTTGGTCCAGAAGTTGATTGAGAGCAGCCAGGCAGAATTGCAGAGGTCCTGAAGAAGAAGGGTCAACACTGCAAAAATTGACTTGCTGCATTAACTCATTCTGTCAATATAACATTTTGGTATCATAATATGATTGCAATTATATTTCTGTATGTGATATAAACATCAGACAAACACAAATAAAAACCAGAGGGCAGCAGATCATGTGAAAATAGAATTTTGGTGTCATTCTCAAAAGTTTTGGCCATGACTGTATATGCTGAGAAAGCTTCTGGATAATCTTTTCTTTAGCTTTTTTAAATTTAAATGTTTTTAAACTAGGTTCAAATTTGTAATTCTGCAGATATATGCCTAGGACTAGTGATGAGCGAGCAGTAAAATGCTCGGGTGCTCAATGCTCGGGTCAAGCATCTCGAGATGCTCGGGTGCTCAACCGAGCACCGAGCCCAATGTAAGTCAATTGGTGACAGGCTCCGCCCACAGACATCCGGCTATAAACCGAGTGTTTCTGGGAAAGGGTGGGCTTTTTCAAATCGTCACAGCATACAACACCTTGCTGTGCACCCCAGAGGGACCCTAACAATCAATCTGCTCTCTGTGAGGTGCCAGCTCACTGTGTGCACTGAAGGGAGTTGTGTATTTGTGTCACATCAATAATGATTAGTGCTGAGACCGAGCATCTTGGCGGTGCTCGGTGCTCGCTGAGCATCCCAAGTACCAAGATACTCGTGTGAGTAACGAGTAGCGTCGAGCATGCTCGCTCATCACCACCTAGGACATATACATGAAAATCTGATGCAAACATGGCAAACATGTGCCATACGTCAGGCTACATCTGTCTGAACTACAAGGTATGTGTTATCTCCACCCATCTACACCCATCTACATGAGTTTTTATCTTCTAATTATTTTTTCAACTACCTTTTAATGATCCAGACAGGAAAAAGTATTTCTTTTAGACCATTTAAAAGTTACTGCTATATATTCAATGAGAACCACAAAAATAAAGTCCACTGGGTTTTTTTTTGCCATGCAGCATAAACCTTATGATGCTTAGGCAGCTTTCACATCTCGTTTCTTGGCATTGCTGGCAGATCCAGCGGTTTGCCGCATCTGCCAGTAGCTGGAACACTAGTGGCAAGACTGCATTTGACTCACCGAGGCCGGCTGACTCCGGTTGATACAGGCGATTCTTCTCCTTCCTTGTCACGGGTGGACCGCGCCTGCCGGTAGTGGGGCCCGGTGTAGTGCAGATCAAAAGTGAAGACGTCTTGCGGGAACAGATTAAAGGGGTTTTAATTTGTTTTCTTCGTGACGCCACCTATGAGTAGTTCGGTAAGGGCTACCGACGCTGCGGGACCCCCGGGGGATGGACAGCAGCAAGATGTTACGCTCCCCACAGGCTGAGCGGTGATCCCCGGGGGCTGGAGCTGCTCAAGATGTTGTGCGGCAGCTGCGGTTACCTTCTAGTTAATGACGGACAGTTCATAAGGAATCACGGACACAGACAGTCTCTATAACGGTCTTTACTGTAACCAGCAGGCAATACATGGTATACAGTGGTTGAGTAGTAGACCGGGTGGACTCAGCAGTGATGGTGTCCCTTAGAAATCCGTAGTGCTCCTCCATTCTAGCTAAGTGGTTACCAATGTCGCCCAGGAATACCAGATCGGGTACGGGGAGGCTGCTTCAATGCCCTATCCATGCTGTACGTTCTGGATGTTTTGGGGAGCCTTGGGTCCCTCAGTGGGTACACCGCTGGTTAGACAACTGGAAATTGGCTGTTGGTGGGGTGCTCCTATAAAGCTGATCCTCCACTCTTCTGGTTCGCGTAGCAGAGGTGAACTGCTGCCAGCTTCGGTACCAGTGAACCGGCTGTGAGTTGTGGGCACAGGAGTCTTTTGGGAACCCGTGTAGATAATGCCCAATCCCGGTGGTTAAGGCCTCAGGTGCTGACACCCGACCGGTGACGGCCCAGGGGCCCGCACGGGGTGCGGAGCCCCCGCTCCTCTCCAAGCTCTAGTCTGCTCTTGTCAGGTTCTAGACTTCTTCTCTCTCTAGACCATTGTGTGTTCTTCTGCACTACCCTAGCACTCCGCCCACCAGGACCTAGGATTGGCCCTCTATTCTAGGTGTTTGCATGTTGGGTTGGATTTCTAAATTAACCAGGTCATTGCTGAGTCAGAGAATATTGCGGCTGCGCTTGTGGCTGCAATACCCTCCTGTGACGCACTCGTTGCGGGGCGCCACACATTCAACCTAATTCATTCGTTATGGGACTTATGGACATGTACGGCACTTGCGGTTTTGCACTTGCGGTGAGTTGAAAAACTGCTGCTAGCAGCGTTTTATGTCTGTTGCCACAAGTGCTGGATTGGCCAGATTGCGGCAATACTGCAAGTGCCGCATATGTCCGCAAGTCCCCTAGGGAATGAATTAGGTTGAATGTAGTCTTTGCAGCAATTGTTCCTGCTACCGGAAGATGCAGCAAAATGCCAGATCTGCCGGCAATGCACCGCTGATGTGAAAGCAGCCTTAGGCAAAAGAACTTATTTGTTTCATTTTTTTACTATGTATTTCCCATTTTAGTCTATTGCTATGCTGCCATAAACGTCTGAATACATTTATTTTTGCAGTTCAGGCATATAAATCCAGCCAAATTCACTATTTAAATGTGAACCTAGCCTAAAATTGATAATCATTCCTAGCAGAGACAAGACACAGCAAATGCACCCTGTTTATAAAATTGGAACAAATGTCTTAGATTGTACAGTATGAAGGAGACAAAACAATTGAAGCCTGTAGAGAGGATGTAAACAGTGTTTCTGGGCAGCCTGGCACCTGGGTAACCTTCTGTGCCATCTTTAACATTGTAAACTGTTACTGTGTAGCTGCCACCCACACACTGCATATGTACATTCTGATCTCCGGATCCCAGACTGTCATTATCACAGTCAATGTGAGAGACAGAGATGTGGGAGCAGATTGCTGGAGAATGTATATGTCCATTTTCCGAACATCAGCAAAGTTGGCACTGCCTTCTCATTAAACTATATAAAAAAAATATGAGGGGGCTGCATTCCGTGAATTATTGTCATGTGCAAAGTTGCTTTTATATTCATCGTTCAACTATTTGTAAAGGTTGATGAGACCCCTCCAGGATCAGTAACTTTGTCATCCCTGGCCTTATATTACATACCTTATTTAGGTTTATACTATAGTGTCAATATGAGTAACATTTTGCTAGAGGCTAAAACATACTCAATAATACCTGGTAAAGTTAGAGTTAATATGACTATTATGATGAGATCGAGTAATATAGTGCTGTTCATATAATTTATTAGTAGTGCCAACAGCCCTTTACTTTGTGATCATTAGCATTAAGCAAACTATAAAGTGTTCTATTCATTAAAGAGGTGATCTGGGATTTTTTATTAAAAAAAAGAAGTGCCTAAGCACTAATATGAAGGTAGCTGCCACCTACCTGTCTGTTGTGCCCGGCCCCAATCACCAGCGTTCACCCCCTCACATAGCGATCACAGACCGCTCCTGCCTAGGACAGCATGGTGAGATAAACAGAGCAGAGCACAGGCTTCTTTTCCGCTCTGCTCTGTGGAGGTGGGTGCATAGCTGACATCACACTGATTGACAGCAGGTTCCACGCCACCTAATTGGGGGAGCCAGCTGTCAATCAGTGTGATGTCAGCTATGCGCCCATCTACAGAGGGGATAACCCACCCATCGGTAGTTGTGATGTCAACAGAAGATGAAAAATCACAGACAGGAGCTGTCTCAGACCGCTGTGTGTCGGTGGTGAAGGTTGCCAGACACAACAGGTAGGTTAGTGCCAGCTAGCTGCCTCTTAGTACTTAGGCACAATTTTTTTTTTAAACCCCGGATATTCTCTTTCATAATTAAGTCATTTTATAAGCTGGTTGCATGTGTTACTGTTTCCTCTCTACAAGGTCTTAAAGGGAATCTGTAGATTCAACCCTCCTAAACCATCTGTATGTAAAAGAATAACTTTGTGATAGAAAGTGCAATAGGGCCTTATCTGATAAAAACAGTGACAGCTAAGCTGTAAGGAAATTGTTCACCTTAGAGGGTTGTGCCACACATAACAGTATAAAAGGCTCCAGACAGCTGCTGCAGTATCCACAGACCAAAGCAATAGTAGAAAAAATAAATGTATGCTATTCACCTTCTTCCATCTATTGGATAGTCGCATCCTGACCAATTGTACCGCCTGTATCCTTCCCTGATTGTCACAAATGTGTGTATCTGTCTATGCTATTTTTTAATTAGGTATTAGTGCATTGCTCTACTTTGTCATGTTTATTAAATGGGACTGTGACGGGTAGTCTGCTTGATTCCCCCTATAACATGACGGTATCAGTGCCCTATACAAATAACTAGAATCATTAGACTGACACATTGTATGCACCTCTTCCTGTCTGCCTTGAGATACCTGCGCTCGGCGTGTGCTATGGAGCAGATGAGCATCCTCGATCACCGCAGTGATGCCCCGCCCACTTCCAGGCAAGTGCTTTGTTCCCGTGATGACCAGCAGGATCTTCATAAGGTCCTGGACGGTTGGAGCAATAACATCCCCACGAGGAAGTGGGCAGTTGTGCCCACAAAACGGTCATTGGATAACTACTCCACAGTAGCCCCTTGCCATCATAACATCCTGGTAAGACTGTGACTATTACTGAGTGCCCACTTTCTTCTTATATGCCTTTTATAGGTGTAGGTTGTGCCCAATCTCTGGGTTCTGCTGTACAGACCTATGTTAACAGTTCTGACAATATTATAGTCAGGTATAGTGAATTTGTTAGTTGTTTCCGATTTATGTGAAATTTCACAATTGTTATGTTTTGGGACAACCTTTGTATATGCAATTGGAATCCTTGACAAATCTTGTTACTTTATGATGATGTATATCATGTGGCTATGGGGTTAGTGCAATATTGTGTCTCCTTTGTGTCATTTTACTTGTAACGCTGGGTTCACATTGTGTATTTTTTCCTGCCCGTGGGATCATAATTTTTTGTAGGACTCCATGGACAGGAACGGACACCACAGAAGGTGACCTTTTCTGTGTCCGGGTCTGTGATTATCACGGGTCCGGACACAGAAAGAGCTGTGTGGGGCCCTTTCACTTCCTCAATGTATATACATACATTGCGGAAGCGAAATGTAGTAAAAGAAAGGGTTAAAAATAAAAAAATCTCATGCTCACCTGTCCGGGATCCGCCGATGGCTCCAGCAAGCTGCGGTGTGACTACAGGACCTGCCGTGACATCACAACTTGGCAGCGTCATCGGGTCACCTGACCGCAGTTACCGCGGTAACCAGTCATGTGACCTGATCAGCTGATCGGGATGTGACGTCACGACAGGCCCTGTAGTCACACCGCAGCTTGCTGGAGCCATCGGTGGATCCCGGACAAGTGAGCATAGAGAATTTTTTATTTTTAATCATTTCTTTTACTTAATTTTGCTTCCACAATGTATATATATATATATACATTGCGTAAGTGAAATTAGATGGTTAGGAGCTGTTTTAGTGTACTGAGCATGCTCAGTACACTAAAATCGGGTCTGAGAAACGATCCTGTCTTTTCTTGGACCCGTGCTCCACTGGCCCCATGTTAAAGGCCGAGGATCGGATCGGATTTGGCCCAATTGCCATTCGATTTTGTCAGATCCGATTTGTGTCCGATTTTTTTCTGTACCCAAAATCGGAGCAGTGTCTGATTTTGGGTGCAGCAAAAAATCGGACACAAATCGGATCTGACAAAATCAGATGGCAATTAGGCCAAATCCGATCTGACCCCCATAGGATAACATGGGGGCCAAATCGGATCCGTGGCTGTCCGTTTTACAACGGACAGCCACAGATGCTCCAAAATTGCAATGTGAAACCAGCTTAAGAAGGTTTTACACTTCATGTATAAAAGCATTGAAAAAATTCCATTTCTTGTGTTTTCAAAAGTGTCTAGTTAGGGATTTGCTAAATTTTCCCCTAGGGTCGCTATGGGTGAAAAGGTAAATTACTGATCAATGGATTAGTTACTAAGTGGAAAAGCTCATTTACATAAAGTGATAAAAGATTATCCACAAGAAGGCATCTGATATGAGGCACACGAGTATCACTTTTTCAGCAGTCTGTATGCCCATATTAATAGTTTAGATAGGGCAAATGTGGTGGTTTAATTTAATAGCGTGCGATGTAATGAATCTATAAACCCCCAGACGGCCTTGAATATATTACAATTTACTATGGATTAAATTTAAATAGATTTAACTAGATACATTTAAAGTCTTGCACTTTTCACCATCTCTCTTGTGTTTGTAAGCCTACGCGGTGAGATCACTACCAAGCCTTGGCTTTGGATGATCCTAATGAAGGTTGAAGGAGGAAAGGTTGAAATAATGGAACATAAGAAGTTGTCACATGACACATTAACTCTGCTTTCCTCATTTCACCTTATTTAATACTTAACTTTCCTGTTGAACTGTCTGCGCTGCGCTCAGCACTTCTGACGGAATGTCCCGATCAAATGGCTGGGTTTTGTGTCTTGTGATCTTCAAAGGCTAAGTAAAGTAAAATCAGGATTCTTACACAACATAACATATGGGTCCCGAACTGCAATCTTGTGTCCTCAACAGAAAACTTGTTGTTCCTGAAATGTAATATGGCATTACACCATGGGAAGCCACCAGGAAAAAAAACGCAAACGGAAACATGTGCTAAACTCAGAATAATATTATGTATTCGTATTAAATATTTTAGAAATTTAGTAAGCATATCCTTACCCAATTAAGGTATGGAATTTATTAATGAATGTAGTGTAATGGTACACTCAACAGTTTACTGTTTGTGACTCTGTAAAAGTAAAATATAGTGCAATGTCCCATGCGTATTCTACATCATATTAATAGGATTAATAGTACCGGTAAGTGATCTGTTTTTAGTAATCCCAGAAATCATTTACATTCTTGGAAATAACTTCCACAAAATTACCCTAAAATAATTCTAAGTGGCAATAGAAATATTGTTGACCAATGTAACAACAAACATTGCAGGACATAACATCATGGAATTTATGTAAGCAGTAATAGATCGAGCATTGAGATAAAAATGAATTGTCCATTGTTCTTGACAAACAAGGATCTTCTTGTCTTTAGACATTCAACTGGCGTCTTTGAAGTTAATTGCTTGATCAAGGTGATGATCAGGAAAAATAAATATAAAGCGGAAAACCAAAAACTAAACTTGAGCAGATGAACTCATCTTATGTGTTTATACCAACAAGTATTATGTTCCTTTCAAAAACTGTAAAACTTCATTCAGTAGGAGTTATTACTTAATTCTAGTGCAATATTCAACAGCAGCAGAAACATAAGAATGGCTCGTAGAAGCTCTTTCCCTTGACTACATTCAGTTAACACCAGAAGTTTCCATACACTATATAAAAAGAAACATATGCATGTTTTTTTGACATGGAATAAAAAAAATATCTTTCCTGTTTTAGGTCAATTAGGTTTACCATAATTATTAATATTTGCCAAATGCCAGAATACTAAGAGAGAATGTTTTAAGGCATTGTATTACTTTCTGCAAAGTCACAAGTTTACTTACACTAAGATTACTGTGCCTTTAAACAAGTTGGGACAGCCCATATGATGATGTCATGTCTTTGGAAGTTTATAATAGGTATACTGGCAACATCTAAGTTAATTACAGACACACCTGTAGGTGTATTTTAATGCACACCTGAAACAGTTCTTTGTGCAGCATCATAGGAAAGTCTAATGACCGCTTTACACGTCGCAATATCGTTCCGGTATTGCATACAATCTCATGGGCGCGCGCACGTTTTTGGCACTTGTCCAAGATTGCATAGTAGATATCACACAGGGAGATATCGGGAGGCAATGCAACAACGATGGTGTACGCCCCTTGCCCACGCTGAGTATGAGCAACCCAGGAAATGACTATTTCACATTGTAGTGAATAGGGGAAGTTGCGCTCCAAATCGTAGTTGCGCTGTCACACAGCACAATCATGCCACATCGCCTATACAATACGGTTGAAGGTCTTGCACAATCTTCATGCAATATCGTAGTTAGGTTGTTTTCGTGTTGCATTGCCCATTTACACGACACAACGCATGAACGATATCAACTGCAACAGCCACATCACGTGACTTTTTATCGATGTTGCATTACGATATCACGACATGTAAAGCGGCCATAAAGAAATCATCCAAGATATTAGGAAGAGAATTATGGACTTGTGCAAGTCTGGTTCATCCTTGGGTGCAATTTCTGGATACCTAATGGTGCCTTGTTCATCTGTACAATTATATGCAAGCACAAACAAGATGGGAATGTGCAGCCATCATGCTTCTCAAGAAGGAGACGGGTTCTGTGTCCCAGAGATGAACATGCTTTGGTCTGATATGTGCATATCAACCCAAGAACAAAAGTAAAATACATTGTGACAATAAGGAAAGAAGATTATGTGGCAATACTGAAGAAACAACTCAAGAAATCAGCAAGGAAGTTAAAGCTTGGGCAGAAATGGGTCTTCCAAATGGACAATGATCCGAAGTGTACTGACAAACTGGCTACAAAGTGGCTTAAGGATTACAAAGTCAATGTTTTGGAGTGGCCATCACAAAGCCCTGATCTCAATCCTATTGAAAATGTATGGGCAAAGCTGAAAAGGCAGGTGCAAGCAAGGAGACCTACAAACGTGGCTCAAATACACCAGTTCTGTCAGGAGGAATGAGCCCAAATTCCTACCAATTATGGTGAGAAGCTTGTGGAAGGATATCCAAAATCTTTAACCCAAGACATACGGTTTAAGGGCAATGGTATAAAATACTAATGATATGTATGTAAACTTGTGATCTTAGAGAAAGTAATAAAAAAGCCTTAAAACATTCTCTCTCTCTCATTATTCTGGCATTTTGGCAAATATAAATAATTATGGTAATCCTAATTGACCTAAAACAGGAAAGGTCTATTCTGATTTCATGTTAGATAGTGAGAAAAACATGCATGTGTCTTTTATACAGTGCCTACAAGTAGTATTCAACCCCCTGCAGATTTAGCTGGTTTGATAAGATGCAAATAAGTTAGAGCCTTCAGACTGCAAACGAGAGTAGGATTTATTAACAGAAGCATAAATCTTACAAACCAAAAAGTTACCGTATTTTTCGCTTTATAAGACGCACCGGATTATAAGACGCACCCCCAAATTTGGTGAAGGAAATGAGAAAAAAAAGTTTTTAATGTTAAATGGGGTCCGTCTTATAATGCCAGTGTCCGTCTTACAATCAGTATATGCCCCTCATCCTGTGTATATGCCCCCATCCTGTGTATATGCCCCCATCCTGTGTATGTGCCCCCCCATCCTGTGTATATGCCCCCCATCCTGTGTATATGCCCCCCATCCTGTGTATATGCCCCCCATCCTGTGTATATGCCCCCATCCTGTGTATGTGCCCCCCCATCCTGTGTATATGCCCCCCATCCTGTGTATATGCCCCCATCCTGTGTATGTGCCCCCCCATCCTGTGTATGTGCCCCCCATCCTGTGTATGTGCCCCCCCATCCTGTGTATGTGACCCCCCATCCTTTGTATGTGCCCCCTATCCTGTGTATGTGCCCCCCATCCCCAACCCTATATGGCCATCTTCCCCCCCCAGACCCCCATGGCTCGCCGAGGGGGGTACAGCTGCTCAGCGGGGGTGCCGGAGGGAGGTTCTCGTGGGGGACACAGCTGCAGGACCAGAGCAAGCAGAGATGTACCGGCAGCAGTAAGCGGTGGGCGCCGCCATGTTTTTGTGGCTGGCTGCATTCATTAACATTGCAGCCAGCGGTAGAGGCTTCAACAAAATAGCCGCGGCCTTAATGGAGACCCGCGGCCATTTTGAAGCCTCTACCTCTACCGGCCGGCTACCACAACAAACATGGCGGCGCCCACCGCTTGCTGCCGCCGGTACATCTCCGCTGCTCCGGTCCTGCAGCGGTGCCCCCCACCCACCGGAACCTGCCTCCGGCATCCCCACTGGGCAGCTGCACCCCACAGACCCCCTTATAATGGTAATATTTAATGTTTAATATTTTTTTTTTTTACATGCGCTTTTTAAGACGCACCCCCGTTCCCCCCCAAAGTTTGGGGGGAACAAAAGTGCGTCTTAAAAAGCGAAAAATACGGTATGTTGCTCAGTTGAATTTTTATAAATTTTAAACATAAAAGTGTGGGTCAATTATTATTCAACCCTTATGCTTAATATTTTGTGGAATAACCCTTGTTTGCAATTACAGCTAATAATCGTCTTTTATAAGACCTGATTAGGCCGGCACATGTCTCTGGAGTTATCTTGGCCCACTCCTCCATGCAGATCTTCTCCAAGTTATCTAGGTTCTTTGGGTGTCTCATGTGGACTTTAATCTTGAGCTCCTTCCACAAGTTTTCAATTGGGTTAAGGTCAGGAGACTGACTAGGCCACTCCAACACCTTGATTTTTTCCCTCTTGAACCAGGCCTTGGTTTTCTTGGCTGTGTGCTTTGGGTCGTTGTCTTGTTGGAAGATGAAATTACAACCCATCTTAAGATCCTTGATGGAGGAGCGGAGGTTCTTAGCCAAAATCTCCAGGTAGGCCGTGCTATCCATCTTCCCATGGATGCGGACCAGATGGCCAGGCCCCTTGGCTGAGAAACAGCCCCACAGCATGATGCTGCCACCACCATGCTTGACTGTATGGATGGTATTCTTGGGGTCGTATGCAGTGCCATCCAGTCTCCAAACGTCCCGTGTGTGGTTGGCACCAAAGATCTCGATCTTGGTCTCATCAGACCATAGAACCTTGAACCAGTCTGTCTCAGAGTCCTCCAAGTGATCATGAGCAAACTGTAGACGAGCCTTGACATGACGCTTTGAAAGTAAAGGTACCTTACGGGCTCGTCTGGAACGGAGACCATTGCGGTGGAGTACGTTACTTATAGTATTGACTGAAACCAATGTCCCCACTGCCATGAGATCTTCCCGGAGCTCCTTCCTTGTTGTCCTTGGGTTAGCCTTGACTCTTCGGTCAAGCCTGGCCTCGGCACGGGAGGAAACTTTCAAAGGCTGTCCAGGCCGTGGAAGGCTAAGGCTGTGTGCCCACATAGTGGTTTAGTGACGTTCAAATCGTTAGTTAACCGCTGGAAAATTCAAGGAGACTCCTCAGCTCAGAAGTCACCAGCGGTTTTCCAGCGTTTTTTCAGCGGTTTCCCAGCGTTTTTTTCAGCGTGTGCACAGCGTTTTACAGTCGGTTTTTCCAGCGGTTTTTCCGGCGGTTTTCTATGGAGGATTTTGTCCATGGAAACGCTCAAAAACCGCTGAGAAGAATTGACATGCTGTGTGCTGCTAAACCGCTGGGAAACCGCTCAACCGCTGGCAGATCCGCTCACATAAACCCACTATGTGTGCACAGCGTTTACTAAATTACATAGGGTTACATGTAAGTCCTAAAGCTGCTAAGGATTTACATAAATTTAAATAAAACCTATGCTAAACCGCCGGCGGTTTTCGCTGCTAAATCGACACTAAACCACTATGTGGGCACACACCCTAACAGTAGTTCCATAAGCCTTTCACTTCCAGATGATGCTCCCAACAGTGGAGACAGGTAGGCCCAACTCCTTGGAAAGGGTTTTGTACCCCTTGCCAGCCTTGTGACCCTCCACGATCTTGTCTCTGATGGCCTTGGAATGCTCCTTTGTCTTTCCCATGTTGATCATGTATGAGTGCTGTTCACAAGTTTGGGGAGGGTCTTAAATAGTCAGAAAAGACTTTAAGGGGACCAAACAGAAGTCTGGTGGTTTGAGGGGTTGAGTAATAAATGACCCTCTGAATCAACTTTTAACGCTTTAAAAAAAAAAAAAAAAAAAAATTTTTGTGGCACTGCATTTCCCACTTCCAGGCTGATCTACAGTCCAAATGTCACAATGCCAAGTTAATTCCGCATGTGTCAACCAGCTAAATCTGCAGGGGGTTGAATACTACTTGTAGGCACTGTATAGTGTATGTAAACTTCAAGTTTCAACTGTATATCTTTATCTGCTTCATGACCTTGCCTTTTCCCTTTTTTGTGCTCCCCCTCCCTTCTTCCAAGAGCCATAATTATTTTATTTTTCAACACAGCCATATGAGGACTTGTTTTTTGCGAGACGAGTAGTACTATTGAATGAAACCATTAATTTTACTGTATGTTGTACTAGAAAACAGAAAAAAAAAATTTAAGTGCGTTGAAGTTGCAAAAAAAGTGCAATTTCACAATTTTTTTGGGTTTATTATTTACAATGTTCGTTATATGGTAAAACCTAACTAGCAGTATGATTCCCAAGGTCAGTACGAGTTTGTAGATGGCAAACATTGTATATATTTTTTTTTATTTAATTGGTGAAAACATTCAGAAATTTTTAAAACAAGCAAAAGTATAATGCATTTATCACCATTTTTCGAGAATCGTAACATTCTCATTTTTGGGATCTAGGACTGTGCTGTTTCTTTTTTGCGCCCTATTCTGACATTTTTAGAAATAAGATTTTTGGGTAGATGTGATGTTTTGATCACCTCTTATTATATTTTGATGCAACGTTGCAGTGGCCAAAAACGTAATTCTTGCAGTTTGATTTTTTTTTTTGTTACATGTTTACTGAACGGGTTAATTTATTTTAACTTTTGATAGATCAGACATTTCTGAACGCTATGATACCAAATATGTTTATTATTTTATGTATTCCTTTATTTTTAGTGGTTCAAAAAATAGGTGATTTGAACTTTTGTATTTTATTTTTTTCATATTTTTTAAAAGTTTTTTTTTTACTTTTACTAATCTCTATGGGGGACTTGAAGCTACGATTATCCAGGCGGAACATCGCTCTGTACATCAGAAATGATGATCTCCTGAGAATGTCGGCATACAGCCAGTGTTTACAGGTGTTTCGTCACCACAGACACAGAGGTGATCAGCTGACCTCCGGCTATCATGACAACGCATTGGCACTCACGTCACATGGCCACCGATGGAAGCTTGGAAAGATGCACTCCCCGTTGGTACGTGTTAAATCCTGCTGTCACAGATTGACAGCAGGATTTAACTAGTTAACAGATCACCGCTTTTAAAGGCACATGTCGGCTGATCAGATGAGAAAATATGTACAGAGAAATATGAGAGCCAGCATCAAAGGCAAGGACACATACCACTACATCAAAGGTTGTGAAGCAGTCAAGGTACAAATGGTAAATATTTTGAAATTGATCAGGTCAGGGTTAAGATGTATCTGTCATGGCAAGGGTCCCCAAATACAGGCCTCGAGGGCCACCAACAGTGCATGTTTTCAGGATCTCTTTAGTGTTGCACAGGGGTTGTAATCATTACCTGTGCATTTGATCACATTAACACCTGTGCAATACTATGGAAATCCTGCACTGTTGGCGGGCCTCGAGGCCTGGAGTTGGGGACCTCTGTGTCATGGCATAACAAAAGGACAGAAGTTACTCCCAAATTATGTGCACCTTCAGTTCTGATCAACCCTACTTAACTTTCCTCTGAGACCTGAGTGAGTGGGGTATGCACAAAATGTCAATGAGCCCTCCATGTACCTGATCACTGTTCCGAATTGAAGGTCACAGCATTCAGCCTAGTATTGCTGCTTAATTGTTTAGAAATATCTGTAAAACATGACCAAAGCTTTTCTACTGTATAAAAGAGTTGCCTCCTGCAAGCTATGTGAGAACAAAGTGTTTCATTCCTCTACAGCAGGTGTGTACATCTTGTAGCCCGGGGGGCCAAATGAGGCCCATAGTGCTATTCTGTGCAGCCCTCAACCATCTGGTCATAGACATGTTTTGTCTGTGTCTAATGGTTTCTGACATGCATATTCCTTGTCAGAGAGAAGAATTATGATGTAGTGCAGAATAAGGAAACATACATACCTATGTGCCCATCTCCATAACCAGCAAATATTAGCTAATAGGAGTTTCTGGACCCCTGTGTCCTATTGCACTCGAGAAAAGTGTAAATTATGTGGATGGGTGGCCATACGTGAACAAAACTCTTCTCAATTTACTTTTATGGGAGCAACTCACATTAAGAATAGTGATGGGCGAATCTGTAAACTGTAACATTTGGGGTCCGTACCGGACACCTAATGTTCAGGCACAGACTCTGAATACAGACTTTCCTGAGAAGTCCATATTACTGTTTGGGTTCAGCTGGGGTCTGTAAAATTAAACAAAACTGTGATTATACATCAGCGTCATACTTACCGTGTAAGCACACTTGTACTTTCTGGTCACTCATTAACTTCCCACCTCTCCTCCTCCTCACTCTTTGACTGCCTACAATCCAGTTTCCGATCCCACCACTCCACCAAAACAACCCTAATCACAGTCACCAACGACCTGCTGACCGCCAAGAGCAAGCGACACTACTCTGTACTCCTCCTCCTTGACCTATCTGCCGCCTTTGACACCGTCGACCATTCCCTCATACTTCAAATTCTAGAATCTCTTGGCATCACTGACCTAGACCTTTCCTAGATATCCTCTTACCTAACGGACCAGACTTTCAGCGTTATCCACTCCCACACCTCCTCTTTACCCTATCCCCTATCTGTTGGTGTTCCCCAAGGCTTGGTCTTGGGACCATTACTATTCTCCATTTACACCCTCGGCCTAGGCCAACTCATTGAGTCCCACGGCCTTCAATACCACCTCTACGCTGACAACACCCAGATCTATCTATCCGGCCCTGACATCACCTCCCTACTATCCTAAATTCTGCAATGCTTGTCCGCCATCTCATCCTTCTTCTCTGCTCACTTCCTAAAATTGAACATGGACAAACTCGAGTTCATCATCTTCCCCCTTTGTCGCTCCCCCACACCCGACCTATCTATCCCTGTCAATGACTGCTCACTCTCTCCTGTCCCCCACGTCAAGTGCCTCGGGATAATCCTTGACTCCTTCCTCTCCTTCAAGCCCCACATCCATGCCGTCATCATCGCCTGCTGTCTCCAGCTCAAAAACATTTCCAGAATCCACTTTTTCCTTGACCGCGACACTGCTAAAACACTTGTCCATGATCTCATCATCTCCCACCTCGACTATTGCAACCTCCTGCTCACTGGCCTCCCCACTCCCTCACTCGCACCTCTACAATCTATCCTCAATTCCGCTGCTCGACTAATCCATGTAAGTCTCCCCGCTACTCCCCTGTTTCCCGTCCCTTGTACATTGTGAGCCCTCGTGGATAGGGTCATCTACCCTACTATACCTGTACGATTTGATTGTCATCATTTAATGTAGTTGTCTTTGTTTGCCCTTGTACATGTAAAATGCCATGGAATCTAATGGTGCTATATATATTAATAAATAATAATAATATTCACTGCACAGTAGATGCTAAAATGTGTGGGCTGCTTTCAGGTTACTGCACTTACTTACTCCAACAGCCAGTTACTCACGCTCCCTCTCTGTGACAGCATCTATGAGTTGGCTGTTGTACCCTCACCCATTGTACCGGCATCTGTGATTGGTTGTTATAGGCAACGAGCCTGTCGTCATAGTTGTGAAAAAAATAAATTAATAATTAACAAAAATTATGTGGAGCTTCACTGTATTTTTGATTATCAATGGAGACAAAGCGGACAGCTACAGGCTGCCGCCCTGAGCTGCTTGGCTCTAACTTGGCTGGCAATTAAAAATACAGGTGAGCCCATTAATTTTTTTTTAATTATTTAAATAAATAATTTTACAAAAGTGAGTGATTTGCCCTATTTTTGATTGCCAGCAAAGGTAAATCCTAAGCAGCTGGTGGATGGTATTCTCAGCATGAGACCCATAGTTATTGCCCCCCCAGGCTTAGGAATAGCAGCCCACAGTTGACCAATGAATTGGCGTATTCATTAGAAGCACCAATGCCTTTAGCCAGCTCTTCATAATGCCCTGGTGTAGTAGCATTGGGGTGATAGAAGGTGTTAATTACAGCTGTGTATTGACAGCTTGTCATTAAGCCCTAAATTGATAATGTTCAGGTCTCTATGAAACCTGCTCATTAGCAATCCTGTGAGGAAATAGTTAAAAAACACAGCACGGAAAAAAAATCCTTTACTTGAAATAAATCACATAGACAATCCTCATTTCCCCATTTACTAACCCTACACATACCCTTCTGACAATAATCCACAACCATGATCCCATGAAACACACGATCCTGTCACTGCTTCATCTAGAGGCTGCAGCGAGGGAACAAGCGTACTCTCCCTGCAGTCTCTGCGATCACACTGACTGCCTGGGGGGTGGTGACGTCACTTACTGAGTCACTGTGGCAACGCAGCAGGGAACTCAGGTGACCCTGCTTCTAGCAGCAGGGTCACCTGAGTTCACTGCCGCGTTGCCTCAGTGAATGACGTCACCCACGGCAATCAGGGTGATCACTGCAGCTGCAGCAAGAGGAAGCTTGTTCCCACGCTGCAATCTCTTGATGCAGCAGAGCTGAGTGATATTCGTGGGACCATCATTGAGGGATATCGCCGGAGGGTATGTGTAGCGTTAATAATTGGCAAACTTAGGGTTGTCTTTATGATTTATTTCAAATAAAGGATTTTCCCTGTGTGTTGTGCTTTTTGAACTATTTTCTCACAGGATTTTTAATGGGTGAGTCTCATCAATCTAGGGCTTAATGACAGCTGTCAATACTCAGCTGTCATTAACCCTTTCTATCACCCAGATGCCACCGCACCAGGTCATCAGGAAGATCCAGGTAAACCGCCAGGAATTGGCACTTCTAATTAATGCACCAATTTCTGGGGTGGCCGAAGGATGCTATTTTTTAGCCTGGGGGACTCCAATAACTATGGACCTGATGCCCTGAGGAAGATATTTTGAAACATATGTTGGCTGGAGGGGTGAGGAGCCTGTGTCACAGAACAGCTTCAGTGCAGCCTGGAACTCAAGGTAATTGTAAGCAGGATTCTAAATTGGTGTTCTGCAGGGGGTCCCTTAACTGAGTGTGTATGGGGATATTGAAAGTACCCCCAAGAGTGAGTTTACTAGTTTCAGGTTGCAAAATGGTGAATAGATACTAATATGAGCACCAGTATAATAGCTATCTGATGACTAATACTACATAGGAGCACCCTTATATACTGTTGTTTGCGTTTGTGAGGTAATTTTTGTAGGAATTTGTTTAAATTATTATGGATTATTGCCTGTAATAATTGTGGTATCTTGGCAGATGTATCAAATCTTTTTAAAAAATTTTTGAATAATAATAAAAATAATTAATTGTTTAAGAGACAGTTGTTTCATTTATCTTCCGTTAGATTGATGGGAGATTTTGGTTTTATTTGTATATGAGTGAAACCTCAAATATTTGGACATTTGATCATAGCTCAGAGTCGCAGCCTGTGGCTATGCGCTTTATCTGCACTGAGAATCAAAAATACAGCAAAGCTCTATGTCACTATGACGTCAGGTTTGTTGCCTGGGTGAGGGGCGCAACAGCCAATCACAGACACTGTCACAGAGGGCGGGCGTGTGTGATTGGCTGTTGGGGTAAGTGCAGGAAACTGGAATCTTCCCATATATTCTAGCATCTACCGTGCAGTGAATAACCATTAAGTTAATGATTGGCCCTGGAACTACAAGCGTGAGAACCCTGGTAAGTAATCATGCTGATGATTAATCACTGTTTTGTTTATTTTTACAGCCCTCAAGCCCCCCTAGCCACCATTTCATAACTCTAAAGTCTGGACTTAAGTCTGGGCCAAGTCCGATCCCGAACCCGGACTTTAAAAAAAAAGTCAGTCTGGATCCGTTGAACATCCATCCACCTATCTCTAATTTGGAACAGTAGGAGGAGCAGCATGCATGATCTCTTCCATTCTAAAATGCAAAATTAAATATTGAATATCAGGTAATCTGTCATGACCCCAGACACATTATATTAAAAGTTGATGAAAATGAATACAAGAATGAACAATCGATTTAGCTGAATGATAACAGACTGTCAGCATTTGGAACAAAGAATTTTTGGCCATTAGATGGACAGTGTGTCTTTTATTTAAAGACAGTGTGTCAGTGAAAGAATATTCCCATACAGAACGTTTGTTCATTGTGCAGTGGTCCTGACAATCTATGGCCAGTTTGCAGTATGGACTAAAACTAGCATGGCTGCTTCCATGTAATGATGATGCAATCAGCAATTTCTTTAAATCTATTGCATATGAGGGTCCTCAGAGTGATTGCCTTGGTTCACCAGCACCAACTGGACTTCGAGTATGAGAGTCCTCTGCGCAGCTACTTTGGTATGTGAGAGATGCGGGGTGTAGATGTTCTTTATTCTAGATAAGAGTCCTTGAATGAAAACTTTTATTAACTTTGAAGTCCCTAACATTAAAATGAGTTCACTAAAATTAAAGTTTATGAAAACTGATTGTTGAGGACAATATTGTTGCTTTTTTTACCAAAATTGTAAATAAAAATCTTGTTCTCAGCTAGATTTCACTTGTGCAGGCAGTATACACATTTGTGGTGTGCAGGCAGTTACACATTTGTGGTGTGCAGGCAGTTACACATTTGTGGTGTGCAGGTAGTATACACATTTGTGGTGTGCAGGCAGTATACACATTTGTGATGTGCAGGCAGTATACGCATTTGTGGTGTGCAGGCAGTATAAACATTTGTGGTGTGCAGGCAGTATACACATTTGTGATGTGCAGGCAGTATACACATTTGTGGTGTTGCAGGCAGTTACACATTTGTGGTGTGCAGGCAGTTACACATTTGTGGTGTGCAGGCAGTTACACATTTGTGGTGTGCAGGCAGTATACACATTTGTGGTGTGCAGGCAGTATAAACATTTGTGGTGTGCAGGCAGTATACACATTTGTGATGTGCAGGCAGTATACACATTTGTGGTGTGCAGGCAGTTACACATTTGTGGTGTGCAGGCAGTATACACATTTGTGGGGTGCAGGCAGTATACACATTTGTGGTGTGCAGGCAGTATACACATTTGTGGTGTGCAGGCAGTATACACATTTGTGGTGTGCAGGCAGTATACACATTTGTGGTGTGCAGGCAGTATACACATTTGTGGTGTGTAGGCAGTTACACATTTGTGGTATGCAGGCAATATACACATTTGTGGTGTGCAGGCAGTTACACATTTGTGGTGTGCAGGCAGTATACAGATTTGTGGTGTGCAGGCAATATACACATTTTGGTGTGCAGGCAGTATACACATTTGTGGTGTGCAGGCAGTATACACATTTGTGGTGTGCAGGCAGTTACACATTTGTGGTGTGCAGGCAGTATACACATTTGTGGTGTGCAGGCAGTATACACATTTGTGGTGTGCAGGCAGTTACACATTTGTGGTGTGCAGGCAGTATACACATTTGTGGTGTGCAGGCAGTATACACATTTGTGGTGTGCAGGCAGTATAAACATTTGTGGTGTGCAGGCAGTATACACATTTGTGGTGTGCAGGCAGTATACACATTTGTGGTGTGCAGGCAGTATACACATTTGTGGTGTGCAGGCAGTATACACATTTGTGGTGTGCAGGCAGTATACACATTTGTGGTGTGCAGGCAGTTACACATTTGTGGTGTGCAGGCAGTATACACATTTGTGGTGTGCAGGCAGTATACACATTTGTGGTGTGCAGGCAGTATACACATTTGTGGTGTGCAGGCAGTATACACATTTGTGGTGTGCAGGCAGTATACAGATTTGTGGTGTGCAGGCAGTATACACATTTGTGGTGTGCAGGCAGTATACACATTTGTGGTGTGCAGGCAGTATACACATTTGTGGTGTGCAGGCAGTAACACATTTGTGGTGTGCAGGCAGTATACACATTTGTGGTGTGCAGTCAGTTACACATTTGTGGTGTGCAGGCAGTATACACATTTGTGGTGTGCAGGCAGTATACACATTTGTGGTGTGCAGGCAGTATACACATTTGTGGTGTGCAGGCAATTACACATTTTGTGAGGGTACCAGGTGAGCAGTATACACATTTGTGGTGTGCAGGCAGTATACACATTTGTGGTGTGCAGGCAGTATACACATTTGTGGTGTGCAGGCAGTATACACATTTGTGGTGTGCAGGCAGTAACACATTTGTGGTGTGCAGGCAGTATACACATTTGTGGTGTGCAGGCAGTTACAACATTTGTGGTGTGCAGGCAGTTACACATTTGTGGTGTGCAGGCAGTATACACATTTGTGGTGTGCAGGCAGTATACACATTTGTGGTGTGCAGGCAGTATACACATTTGTGGTGTGCAGGCAGTATACACATTTGTGGTGTGCAGGCAGTATACACATTTGTGGTGTGCAGGCAGTATACACATTTGTGGTGTGCAGGCAGTATACACATTTGTGGTGTGCAGGCAGTATACACATTTGTGGTGTGCAGGCAGTATACACATTTGTGGTGTGCAGGCAGTTACACATTTGTGGGTGTGCAGGCAGTATACACATTTGTGGTGTGCAGGCAGTATACACATTTGTGGTGTGCAGGCGTAACAGTGGGCAGTATACACATTTTGGTGAGAGTACACTTGTGGTGTGCAGGCAGTATACACATTTGTGGTGTGCAGGCAGTATACACATTTGTGGGTGCAGGCAGTATACACATTTGTGGTGTGCAGGCAGTATACACATTTGTGGTGTGCAGGCAGTATACACATTTGTGGTGTGCAGGCAGTATACACATTTGTGGTGTGCAGGCAGTTACACATTTGTGGTGTGCAGGCAGTATACACATTTGTGGTGTGCAGGCAGTTACCACATTTGTGGTGTGCAGGCAGTTACACATTTGTGGTGTGCAGGCAGTATACACATTTGTGGTGTGCAGGCAGTTACACATTTGTGGTGTGCAGGCAGTATACACATTTGTGGTGTGCAGGCAGTATACACATTTGTGGTGTGCAGGCAGTTACACATTTGTGGTGTGCAGGCAGTTACACATTTGTGGTGTGCAGGCAGTATACACATTTGTGGTGTGCAGGCAGTTACACATTTGTGGTGTGCAGGCAGTATACACATTTGTGGTGTGCAGGCAGTATACACATTTGTGGTGTGCAGGCAGTATACACATTTGTGGTGTGCAGGCAGTATACACATTTGTAGGGTGCAGGCAGTATACACATTTGTGGTGTGCAGGCAGTATACACATTTGTGGTGTGCAGGCAGTTACACATTTGTGGTGTGCAGGCAGTATACACATTTGTGGTGTGCAGGCAGTTACACATTTGTGGTTGTGCAGGCAGTTACACATTTGTGGTTGTGCAGGCAGTATACACATTTGTGGAATGCATGGCTTTCTACATTTGTGTTCGTGATTAGCAGTGCATGTACTTACACATTCCTTGTGAGTCGCAGGCAGTAACACATAGGAACATGATCTACAAATCCGAGCTTTTCAATACTGGACAAATGTTGTGTATTCAGTTTGATTCAGTAAACCTTCAGCTGTTACTTACACAGTTTTCCTTCTAGTCGTCATCCTTAATCACCTAGAAACTGAACTTCCATCAAGTTGCCCCTGTCCTTTGAAAGTTTTTCTAATCATGACATACTTGGTATCCCTCTGTACCTCTTGTATACATGCAAGTCCTTAGCAATAGGCAATCAGGGTCTGCCCTTTGCTAACAGTTTCGTTTTCCAGTCTGGAAATTAAGTCACCTTGAATGACTTGGGAAAATATCCAAGATCAGAGTGTTACTAATGAAAAAAGAAACTGTTTTTACTCTTGTAATACATGAACTTAACGTCAATAGCTACGGTACACCACCTGTATGAAGTGGGAAGGCCTTAGTCATATAGGCAATAATCCATTAGGAATCATATACGTGCATATGCACATCTATAAAACGGGCAGCACTCCTAAGTTATTCATGAGCTGAATAAAATCTCTTTTCTCACCATCTGACTGTGGAACCCTGCCCCCTTTTTTATTTGCCTAGAAGAAGTTTGGGTGAAAAACTTGGGTTCCTTGTACCCCTCTTCGTATATATAGAAGAGTACTTGTAATGCAATGATAGGTGCAAAGCCTCAAGGATTATCACCAAAACCTCTTGTATACTTGTGTGCATATACTTTGCCATAAAAATATATTCATATCCCAAGGGCTTTTCCACATTTTTCATGTTACACCCACAAACTTTAATGTATTTTATTGGAATCTTATGTGATATACTAACACTAAGCAGCAGGTATTTGTGAAGTGTAAAGCTGTGTGCATACGTTGCGATTTTATCACATTTTGTATGCCTTTTTGAGCGCAGATTTGCCTCTTAACTGAAATCAAATCTTGATGGCAGCAAAGTCAATGAGAATCCAGAAAGTGTAATCCACAAGTTGCTTAAGGGCACCTTTACACGCCGCCATCGTGGCAAGAAAACTGACCGGCAATCTGTAGCCCCGTCACCATCGCTGTGAAATTGCCTCGAAATTGCGACGTGTAATTGGGCAATTTGGTGGCGATAAAAAAGGTTGCGCCTGGTTCCGATTTCACAGCACTCATCCAAAATCAGAGGCAATCATGAAGGCGACATTCCCTGCTTTTGGCGTGTGAACAGGCGATAGGAATGGAATCTGCGTCGCCTACTGATTTCCCGGAGGCGTGCCACAGCGTGCTGGAGCCCGCCCCCCCCTCAGCGATGATTGGTGGTGGCTACTGTGTTTCCATTGGTTGTCACTTGACACCGCGCCATATTTGAACAGATGTCCATTCACACTACTCAATGGCAATGGCGTCATGTATTAGCCAGCCTTCCTGTGCAGGCTGGCCAATCATAACGCTATTGCGTTGTCTAATCAGCGTGTTTGGGGCGCGGAATACACCAGTCTGTTACGCCTATGTCCTTGCGGCGCTGAACAGGTACGCCCACATTCCTTTGGTGATTGCGGCGTGTGAGGCGGCGACTGGAGTCTACCGGATGTTTCCCGCTGTTGGTGTGGCAACTTCCGGGGCGACACATCGCCTTAGGTTGAGGGCGGAAATGTGGCGCGTAAAAGCGTCTTCGGCGTTCGGAGGCAACCGTGAAAAATGTGCACTCGCACGTTAGGTTGCCTCTGAACGCCACCAAAAGTGGCGGCGTGTAAAGGTACCCCAATAGTGCATGGCAGATTTGGTGTAGAAAATAATCTGCAGAATGTCAATTCTTTCAGCATTGTTAACCTGCGTTTTTCACAAATTGACTTCAATATGAAAAACGCAGGCAAAAATGCTAACCAAAAACTAATGTTTTCTGAGATGCAGAAAATTATGCAACCAAATACTCAACGTGTGAACATAGCCTTAAGGAAATCAAAGAGTTTTCTAAATATCTTTAAAATACAAATCTAAAAATTGTGACCTACGTTTGTGTTCAGGCCCCTTGAGTCAATAATTGTACAACCACCTTACACTGCAATTACTGCTGCAAGTATAATAGGATATGTCTCTACCAGCTTTGCACATCAAGAGGCTGAAATTTTTGCCTATTTTTTCTGCCAAATTGCTCTACCTCAGCAAGATTGGAAGAATAGCGTCTGTGAACAACAATTTGCAAGTCTTATGACAGATTCTCAATGGCATTTAGATCTGGCAGTAACTTTATGGTTGATGTCCTGCTGGAAGATGAAACTACACCCCAGTCTTTGATGTTTTGCATCCCCTAAATGTTTTTCCTCTAGGATTACCATGTATTTAACTCCATCCATGCTCCCTGTAGTTCTGACCAGTTTCTCTGTCCCTGCTAAAGAAAAGCCTCCCCACAGCATGATGTCACCACTATGTTTGACTGTAAGGATAGTGTTTTCAGGATGATGTGCAATGTTAGTTATCCGCCGCACATGACGTTTTACATTTACCCCAAACATTTTTACTTTGGTCTCATCTCACCAGAGCACCTTTTCCCACATAATAGTTGTGTCCACTACATGGCATATGGAAGAAGGTCCTCTGATCAGATTAGACCAAATTAGAACTTCTTTGGTTAAATGCAAAATGCTATGTGTGGTGGATCAATTGCAGAATGGTCTTCAAAAGGGAACATTTAAAGGGTATAAAAAATAGCCCCTTTAATGCCATAATATTCATACATATAGTTAAAACCAGACGTTTACTTATACTACATAAAAAGACACATATGCATGTTTTTCTCACTATCTGAAATGAAATCAGAATAAACCTTTCCCATAAACTTTTCAGTATTGCCTCATAATCTTCTTTCCTCATGATGCCATCTATTTTGTAAACATCAGTCCCTCCTGCAGCAAAATAACCCCACAACATGATACTGGCACCCCCATATTTCATAGTTGGTTTGATGTACTTATTCTTCCAAGCTTCTCCTTTATCCTCCAAATGTAACGATGGTTATTATGGCCAAGCAGTTCAATTTGTGTTTAGTCAGACGATGGGACATGTCTCCAAAAATGTAGATCTTTGTTCCGATGTACATTTGCAAAAATGAATCTGTCTTTTTTATATTTCTCTTAGGGCCCTTTCACATCAGCGTTTTTTTAAATTTGCGGCAGATGCGGTGAAAAAACCGCATCTGCCGCAACTGCCGCATAACGGTTCCACTTGCGGCACGGTTGCGGTTTTTTCCATAGGAAGTATAGGGGGACTTGCGGCAGATGCGGCAAGTGCGGTATTGCACTTGCGGCAGGTGCGGCAGAGAAAAAAACCGCAGTAAGCCGCGGTTTTTTTCTCTGCCGCACCTGCCGCAAGTGCAATACCGCACTTGCCGCATCTGCCGCAAGTCCCCCTATACTTCCTATGGAAAAAACCGCAACCGTGCCGCAAGTGGAACCGTTATGCGGCAGTTGCGGCAGATGCGGTTTTTTCACCGCATCTGCCGCAAATTTAAAAAAACGCTGATGTGAAAGGGCCCTTAGAGTAATGGCTTTTTCTTGGCACAGTGGCCTTTCTGCGCATGTTGACACAATACTCGTTTCTCTGTTGACGATGACACAATCTAACCAGCTTCCGCTATTACCTTCACAAAGTCTTTTGCTTTTGTTCTTGGGTTGATATGCACACTTAGGACCAAAGTACGTTCATCTCTGGAACACAGTACCCTTCTCCTTCCTGAGTAGTTTCATGGCTGGACATTCCCATCTTGTTTGTACTTGCATTTAATTGTATAGTTGAACGAGGCACCTTCAGGTATCTGGAAATTGCACACAAGGATGAACCAGACTTCTGCAAAACCACAATTCTCTTCCTGATTTATTGGCTGATTTCTTTAAACTTTCCCATGATGCTACAAAAAGAAGCAGCGTGTTTCAGGTATGTAGCAAATCTTCCAAACATGACATCATCTTATGGGCTGCCCCAATTTATTTGTGCATGTAAATTTGTAACTTTGCAGAAAGTAATAAAAATACCTTAATACACCTCTCTCTTATTATTTTAGCATTTGGCAAATCCAAATAATTATGGTAATCCTAATTGATCTAAAACGGAAAAGGTTTATTCTCCATGTCAGATAGTGAGAAAAACATGTATATGTGTATTTATATAGTGTATGTAAACTTTTGGTTTCAACTGTACATAGTATAAAGCATACAAGAGTATATCAGCAGACATAAGAGGATTTTACAGATCTGGTTGACAGAGTAAGCAGAGCATTTTCAGATATGTTCTTTGACCTCTTATCAGCAATCCGAGTGAAGCAAAGAAACCATAAACATCTTTCCAGTTTACAGTATTTTTTTTGTCACATCTCATTATTTTTGCCCACTCTCAACCCAAACAACCGCGGTGAACTGTATAAATCAATGACAAGATCACGAAAAGAGAAAAACGGTAGGAGTAATTCACTTCAAGAGGCAGCGGAGAGCTGTAGAGTTCTGTATTGTTATTATTGGATTATTTCTGCCTCTCGTGGAATCGTACACTGTAACCGCACAAGCAGTGACATCATATAGCATGCATGTCACTGTACAGCAGCTGCTGTGGCTGCATCTGTCATAGTGTGGCTATCCTTACGGCACCCATCCATCATCCAACGTAAACGGACTGAATGAAAAAAAAGGCAATGAGGAGAAAAAAACATTAATGATACATTCAAAGAAAGATTAGAAGATAACAGAGCTTTTTAGTCACTGAAATGTATTTAATACCATGAGAATAAATAATTATTAGTAGTAGTTTTATATAAAAAAAACACTTAAGTACTCATTTTTTTTAATTATGTTAATTATGTTGGCTATAAAAATACTGTACAGTTTTGCATTTGCAGACAATGGTTACAAATAGCCATATAGTATTAAAGCTGGCTGAATACAGACAAGTACTGAGTGTTATCTGACCGTGCACTCATGCTCCATTCCATCAGATTCATTTTTTTAACTTGGAATTGTATTATATTGTATTTTGGATTGTATTTTAGCAAAAGGTTTGTGCAGATGAAAGATAGTAAACAATTACCGTGAGGTCAGACTACGTACCATACATACATGGAGAAAGGTAACGTATGAAAGTAATGTTCCCATAAACATATAAGACGGAAATAGACCAAGGAATGAAAAAAAAACATCTCAGAATCTCAAACTACATTGATTATGTTGGAATTTTTCCACTAATGATACATTCTGTGCTTATCATCAACCAAAAAAAAATAATACAATATACTCAATTAGGCTATGGTCAGATTATCGCTAATACCTTGTTTTCCCGAAAATAAGACACCATCTTATATTAATTTTTGCTCCGAAAGTTGCACCATGTCTTATTTTCGAGGGGGGGTTTCTTATCCTCATCATCCTCCACTATCCCTCTGTAGCCTCCCATCATCCTCAACTATCACCCTGTATCCCCCCCATCATCCTCCACTATCCCCCTGTAGCACCCCATCATCCTCCACTAACCCTCTGTAGCCAATTATCATTCTCCAATGTCCCTCTAGCCACACACACACACAGTAAGCCACACACAGTCACACACACAGTAAGCCACACACACACACAGTCATGAAATTACAAAAATGAGAGGCGCAATCTTGAATATACCCGGTGGTCTAATGGGGATATATTGTTAGTGGCGGTAATCACCACTCACCTGGACTGGTTGTGCTGTCCGTGCACAACCACGGTGTCAGCGTGTGGCTGCTGATTCCTATGTATCGCTCCAAGCATCGTCGCTCCCAGCCGCATCCTCAGGTCACGTGTTCCAACTAGGTCTTCTAACCAGGGATTTCTCTGACATCAGGGCAGGTTCTTTAATTCTCTAACTAAGCTTCCTCACTACTGTGCAGCTCCAGCCAGATCCCATAAGGGATAATGGTAATGAAAGGCAGTAATTCTGGTATTATTTAGGAGCGCTCAGTAAAGAGAAGCAAATACCAATTATTAAAGTAGACCTGTTTGTTTTGGTTTGTCCACTACACGCATTTCAACAGCGACCTGCTGTCTTCCCACCTGAGGAAGACAGCAGGTCGCTGTTGAAACACGCGTAGTGGACAAACCAGAATAAACAGGTCTACTTTAATTATTGGTATTTGCTTCTCTTTACTGAACGCTCCTAAATAATACCAGAATGACTGCCTTTCACACACACACAGCCACACACACACACACAGCCACACACACACACACGCCACACACACACACAGCCAGACACATCACCGGAGCCTGCCGGAGCTTCCCGCTGCCACCGCATACCGGTATGTATGTAGCCGAGTGCCGTAGATGTATGATGGGAAGACATCAGCCAATCAGGCGACTGCTGGCGTCAAATTGGCTGCGGCATTACCGTACATCTACGCTGAGAGGCGCAGATGACCTCCGTACAGGAGATGGACGGTAATGCTGCGGCCAATAAGACACCAGCAGCCGCCTGATTGACTGATGGCTTACCACCATACATCTACGGCGTCCAGCTACACCGGGTGACATCAAGTGGCAGCGGAAGTGGCAGTGGCAAGCTCCAGAGGACATGGAGGAACAATGGCGGCAGAGGCAGGTGAGTATCAATTTTTTTTTTCTTTTTATGCTGGCCACGTCTTATTTTCAGGAAGGGGAGGGGGAGGGGGGTGCCTTATATTAAGCACCCTGACAAAAACCCCACTACACCTTAGGGGGTTCCATTAAAAACATAGGTTTTGGCACCCTTAACGCAGTGTTACCGCAGTGTTACCGCCATGATAGCGCTGCATTAACACTGCCAATGTTTCCCCATGGTGACACGGCCCAGCTCAAATGCCGGCATCGCGCTTTTTCCTAGCGTGTCAACTGACGCTTCTGAATAACAGAAATTCAAGACTTTAATAGGTCCGATCAAAAATGACCAGAATATTCTGGTCTGGATGAGAAAAAAGTTGCAACATGCTGCGACAGTATGCGACTCATGGGCGAGACTCGCCAATGCAAGTCAATGGGTCTACAAAATCACGGACCACATACTGAAAGCACACGGACCATCCGAGAGGTATCCATTTTTTTCACTGATACATTATCATTCCGTAGCTGAGAACACTGTAAAATGTTCCTGTAAACGATTATACAGTAATAGCTGCTGAGTAAAAAAGCAGATTGTACATGGACAGCACATGGATACCAGACGGATCAAAAAACGGATGTCACTCGTCCAACTCTCCTGGATGAGAATCTGACCTGTTTTTCCATCCAGTGTGTTTCCAGTCATAGCTTGATATCTGCAATCCAATATCTTAAGCCAGAGAAATCTACAATTTTCTTATATGTGAATGAGCTGTTCCCAGCTATTGGGAGGACACTAAACTGCAAGAGAATCTGCTTCAGGGACTATTTCGACCTTTGAAAGGATGTTTCCAATGTGGGCACTGCCTCGCCTGCGGCAATGTCGTTCGCGAGCGTTCCTTCTCGTCTTCTGATGGTACAAAAACTTATGAGATCCGGTCATACATCAATTGCGGTACCCGCTATGTGGTGTATTATGCCACATGCGGGTGCGGATTGATCTATGTTGGGCTCACATCAAGGGAACTAAGAAGGCGAGTAAGGGAGCACGTAAACGAGATTGCTGCGGCGGCGGGAGCCCAGGATCTTACAACGGTAAAAACGTTTGCCCCGCCATTTCCGTTTGCACCATGGGTGTGACCCGGTCTCCCTGAAAGTTAGGGGGATCGATGTCATACACGTGGGCATTCGGGCGGGAAATGTGAAAAAGATCCTGGCCCAACACGAAACTAGATGGATTATGACCTTGGAGACTTTGGTCCCCAAGGGTCTTAATGAATCCCTCAGTTTTGTCCATTTCTGTGATTGCCCTCCTCTTTGAGGTCTCAGTTTGGCATCTCATATTTTGAATACTAATTTGTGTTTATCATTTACAGTTTTACTCAGTGTGCCCTCCTTATCCTGGTTGCATCTGCTCCATCCTCCAGCCGGAGACCGGCGTTGTCCTGTGTCATCACGATTTTGGAAACTTCCACCATCGCCGCACAAAAATGTCACTGTATTCTTATTGTAAATACTGCTTATACGCAGTTTTCTTTTTGTACTGTAGTGGTGGTGTTGATATGCAGGCAATATGAGGATTAATAAGGATGGAGTACTATGCTTACATGCCGCTTGTGTGATTCTCCATCTTCCTTGCCTGGCCGGTAGGCGCGGCGTCTATACCGCGACGCGCATGCTCGGGAGCCATAGCAACCTGACTTGGCTTCCCGGACGTGCGCGTCATTCTGCGGTGACGCTGACGCACTTCCGGTGGGACGGCGTGGACCGGAAATGCCCGGACGCGCGCGGAGATGGAGACACAAGCGGTTACAGCTGTAGAACAGCTATATAAACTATCAGAAACGGTAGGCACACTACCCCCTGATGAAGATTGTTACCATACTATATTGAAACGTACGTTGGGGTCCGGACCCGGGGGATCCATCCACCAGGGACATTATCCTCTAGTCCACACTTGGTATGCATTAATTCCCTTAGGGGATATATTGCACTTAGGCAGCAGGCAGTGTTGATATGCCTTATATAATGTGATTGCTGGTCTTTCTGTAATCATCCTTGTACTTGTTTCTTGACAGAACTGAATGTTAGATAATATGTTTGGTATGATGTTTACAGATGTCTCCAATTTCTGATGCATTTCTCCACTGTGAGCTTATGGCATTGTAAAGTACACTGTCTATTGGTGTCCTAAAGGTGGGGTCACACGCGGCGATCTCGCCCGCGACATCGCCGCAAAGTGACGTCACAGCGATGTCGCGGGCGATATTGCAAGTGCGTCGCGCTGTGTGACAGCGCGACGCAACTGCAAATTATCGCTGGTTGCAGGTTGACAGGTTTATGAACATGTTCATAAACCTGTCAACCTGCAACCAGCGATTAGGCTGGATCGCGCCGTCTGACACTGTTGGCGGCACGATCCAGCCTATATCGCAGCGTTACTAAGCCATCGCTCGCTGGGCTTAGCCCAGCCCAGCGAGCGATGGCTCCGCCCACATCGCCGCCGCGTCACCGGCAACGTCGTGCCGTGTGACAGCTGGCCTGCGATGTCGGAAGCGAGCGGGCACCCGCGCATCGCTTCCGACATCGCAGGCCAGATCGCCGCGTGTGACCCCACCTTAAGTGTTGTTTGTAATTTACTACTGTGGAACAGGGGAGATTGTCCCTGCACCACCAGCTTCATAAGAGATTCCTTATCCACTAGCCTTATAGCCAGTGGGCAGAAATAAATAATTTAATTGCACATGATCCACTCTTGTCCTCTTTATTATATACTTATCTCCAGAGTTGTACACAGATAGGTGGTGATACTCTCACTCACCCTATGGGTTACATGGAACTATTTGTTTTAATAAAAAGAGGCATTACCAGCGAGATATGGCTGCTCTCTGCTCTTCTGATCTCACTGCAGAGCTGTGTGTGATTACAACTGAAACATCTGCAGGTTCCTCTCATCTTCATCCTCCATCTCATAGGCAGACAAGGTTGCAATATTGTTGCAATACAGAAGAGCTGGGAAAACTGCAGAAAAGATGCTTCTAACATGCTCCACACTTCTAAGTGTGCTTCACACCTAGCATATTTCGGCATTCATGCAGCGCTGCTTAAATGCAGTGAAACACAGTGTCGTTACGCATCCCAGCAAAAGCAATGGCTTTTGCAATAATGCGTACACATGGTTCGTAATTGACCATGTCAATTCTTTGCGCTGCGAATTTTACTCACTTTGCCATATTCCCCCAGTGATCACTCTTCATCCCGACACCATAGGACCTTGTGCAGGACCTTAGACAGCATCATGTGACCGAGCGACGTCACCGGTCACATGGTGCTGTGGGGTCCTAGAGCCTGCACTTGCTGCGGCCCGGCGGGGATGAGGAAGTCACCGGGGGAGCACGGCGAGGTAAGTAAGCGCGGAAAGAAAAACGCAGTGGTGTTCACACACAGAACGCTGCGTTCTGTGAGGATGCGTTCTTGGTGCTGTTTTGCACCAAAAACGGATGTTCTCAAAACACAGCAATTACGCTGTGTGTGAATCTAGCCTAAAGAGACATAGTTCAATTCTATTCTTCTGTGTAAGGCTAGGGTCACACTTAGAGGGTGACTCATGTCTCACGGATCCGGTAAACACATAGCAAAGCCTGCTGTAGTGCATAGCGATAATGTCGATCGCTGCCCAGCAACGCTGCTCCATAGTAACCCGTAGTTTACCTTGGATGTGGCCACACACAGCGCCCCAGGAATTGTGCTTTAGATGAGCGCACAGGAAAACGTCTGCAAGTGTGACCCTAGCCTTAGGGTACTTTCACTTCTGTGTTTTTTAAATCAGGCAGAATTTCATGTCTTGTTAAAAAAAAAAACTGATCCAGCAACATTGTGTTAGTGACCAATGCATTTCCTATTGACTTCCGGTAATGTGCGTTGTCTTCCGGTTGCAACCTTTTTCTGTCGTATAATGCCAAATCTGGCACTTCAGGTATTGTTTGAAAGGAAACTAGAAGCAGTTTGTTTCTGGCAAAAGAAAATGTATTGTGCAAAGTCTATTAGAGTTCAGAAGTGCTGTGTCCACGTTGCTTTTATTCCTTGCAGATATGGTGCAGATTTTGGTGCAAATAGGCTGTGTGCACCATCAGGAATTGCAGCTTTTTGCAAAAACACTGCATGGCTTTACAAGCATAGTGGATGGGATTTCTCATGTTCACTGTGCTTCTCCCGACCGCAGTGTTATTTCATCTGTGGTGTGGGTTTCCGGACTTCCACATCTCTGCAGCATGTTACTTTCTTGCTGCGGAGACGGAAGAGCTAACCATCGGGTGAACGCACGAAGATGTTGCCCTGCACCCACGGCAGATTGTGAGTACAGGGTGGCTGCGGTCTCCCTGCGAGCACCTGTGGGTTCCTGCAGATCCAGAGGCACTGTGTCCAACATGCAGCACCTCCGGACCATGAGCACATACCAATAAAAGAAATCTGCGAGGAAAAAAAAAGTAATGTGGGCACAGCACTTCTGAACTGCCATAGACTTTCCTGGATTCCGGATAGACATGCAGATCTTTTCCTGTGCGCTCAAGCATAGCGCATATCCAGTCCATCGGAGTGAAGCTGCCGGCTGCGCTTGTTTACCAGTAACCATAGGGATATATAGGCAGCCTTAGCACAGAGTTACATTACGTTAATGCTATGTGCTCTGGCTGAAAAATTCTATGTTTTAAATGGATTTACTCAGCCTTATGGCTGATGCTGGTGTGACCCTAGCCTTAGAGGAAAAAAAAGACTATTTTGACCTCATGATGGACACTGCTCCTCAGCCCTCAGTGCTGGGAACAATATGTAGCGGGGTCATCAATGCAGACAATCAACAGCCATTTATTTGGCTGTGTCGAGGCCACTGGGACGGGGTACTCGGTACCGGACTGGGTTGCTACTGGGGATGTCACGGAGGTCCTAGTCCGGACCGTGTCCCGGGCCCTGGCAAGTAAAGGGGGAATATTTACAGAGGATTAATGTCAGTCGTGACGCCACCCACGGCTTGTGGTCAATGATGGGACCACCGTTGCTGCAGAACCTCCGGGGATGATGTTAAAGCAGCTATAGATGGAATAGTTCTCTGCAAGTAGAACTTAGTTCCCCGGAGCAGTGATGATGTTGGTGTATGGTGTAGGCTTGTAGTAGGTGCAATACACTTACTGTCCTGCTGCTGCAACCTTCCTTTCTCCAGTGTCCAGAGCTGACAGGCTGTTGCTCTCCAGGCTGGATCTCTCTGCAGTCCTGTTGGAAGGAATCATGTGCAGGCAAAAGAGAATCATACAAGGGAGTCAGAGGCAGGGTTCACCGTGTTTACTTGGCAGTTCTTTTGGTACAGCAATTCAAGTACAGTTCTTACATGGGTTACAACTTTCCCCTCCGGGTTCCTCTTTACTCCCTGCAGACAGGTTGTTCCTCTCTGTGACCCCTCACTCTATCTCTGTCCTTTCCAGGCTTTACTCTCTCTTTTCTCACTGTGTGCGTCTCCGGACAGTATGGCGGTGGCTCAAGCCCTTGTGGGCCCTCGTGGCTGCTACTGAGCTGCCTGTCCTTTGGGGTAGGAACCCTAACGTGGAGTTAGAGCTCCCCGTCGGTAGTCTGGGGAAACCAGGTGAATCGTCGGTCCCCTTCAGAGCCGACACTCTGCTGTTAGCCTATCCTCCAATAGTCCTGCTGTGCTAGGCTCTATCAGGCTCCCTTCTACTGTGTGACTCAGGCTCCATAAGAAGGCTACTTCGCCGGCAGTTGGTCGTCTCAGCTGTGTTCCTAGGACCCAATATCACTGGTCCTCTCTTCCCTCACACTCCTGAGTTGCTGGCTCCGGATGGGCTTTCTCTCTGTGGCTGCACTGGCTCTTCAGATTCTGAAGTGAGGAATGAGGTGCACCACCGTGAATAAGATATCCCAATAAGGGTCAGGGGTGCTGCTTTGTCAACAAGAGAACCATTGGTAATAGAGAAGGAATTGACAAATACAATAGCAGCATACCACCACAAGAAAATTTATGAAATTCAATAAGGCTTTATTTAGGACGAAACAACTAACATCTAAAAACAATTAAAACAATTTTCGGACCACAGTCCGCAAGGAAATGAGACTCCAAGAAATAACAATATTACATCAACATATCCAGTCTTGAATACTGTATAGATAAACTGCATATAAATGATGAATCAGCAGCATGTGTGATCATACAATAGTTCATCTCAAACTCAATGCATGCACGTAATTGGGAGATTGACCACAACACACTGTCAAATATTATGCAGGAATCAATAAACAATGCATTGCTGTTGAACCACAGCAGACCGATATGAAAGTCCCTGAAGTGATAGACAAACCCCTACACACAACCACATATGTGAAGTAATAAGACCGAGGCACACAGCTGAATGTACAAGGGACACCGTGCAGACCAAGGCACGGAGGGCTGGATGCAGATAATCACAGTGAATTGAAAAAAAAAATCTCTCTCACCATTAGCCCAATAGTCCTGAGCGCTGTGTGCCCGGAAATACAAAGATCCTCCAGAACCGGTATGGTGCTGGAGTGTTGCGAGGGGGTCCTAGCGTCAGGGGAGGTAAGGTATAATGTAGGGAGCAGGGAGCCCGATGCATTGTTTATTGATTCCTGCATTATATTTGACAGTGTGTTGTGGTCAATCTCCCAATTACGTGCATGCATTGAGTTTGAGATGAATTATTGTATGATCACACATGCTGCTGATTCATCATTTATATGCAGTTTATCTATACAGTATTCAAGACTGGCTATGTTGATGTAATATTGTTATTTCTTGGAGTCTCATTTCCTTGCGGACTGTGGTCCGAAAATTGTTTTAATTGTTTTTAGATGTTAGTTGTTTCGTCCTAAATAAAGCCTTATTGAATTTCATAAATTTTCTTGTGGTGGTGTGCTGCTATTGTATTTGTCAATTCCTTCTCTATTACCAATGGCTCTTCAGATTCTGCGCTCCTTACACCCCACTTCTCCAGGACGTGTGCTTCTTGTCTTTACTGCTCAGCCTACCTTGGCCTACTGACTCCTTCCTCCTCCCCTTCTCTATTTCTACCATCTATCACCTGACCTGCTTGCTGTCCCACCCACTGTTCTCTAAATCTACCACCCCTTGCCCGCCTAGAGTCCCGGGCTCCGGGTTGCGTGCTGCCCTCTAGTGGTGTGTGGGATGTCTGTGAGGGTGTTGTGGTGAACTGTCTTCCTATCTTACCTGGCTGCAGTTCCCTATGTGGCCTCCTGGTTGCAGGGGCGCCACAGTTGCAACATTCACATTTTATGCAAGTGGAAGATCTGCTGAAGTTAAATCTGAATTCTGCATCTGAATCAGCAGCCACTGATTGTCTGCAGTGCTCATGCGATCACCCCACAGGTGTTGATTCCAACAGACCAGACGCAGGGTAAAATCTGGAATCATTGCAGCTATCATGGTTTTCTTTCACCTTCCTTGCAGGGTTGCCAACTTGATTTTTTTTTATATTTTTGGGATAGCTTATCAAAAAGACACAGACAGTCAACAATTGAAAACATATCCTATCATTAGGATTGCTCCTGATATATGTTTACAGGCCATAATTCTGATATGAGGACATCACCTGCATTTACTGTGACCCATAAAATGATGAAAATGAAAGTAAAGGCCGCTTTACATGTCGTGATATCGCAACGCAACTACGATAAAAAGTCACGTCGTACGGGCGTTGCAGTCGATATCGTTCATGCGTTGTGTCGTGTAAATGGGCAACGTGACTCAAAACCGATGCAAATACGATATCGTTTTTGGATTGTGCATGCTCTTCAACCGTGCAATATTGGCTAGGCGATCTGGCTGGATTGTGCTGTGTGACAGCGCAACTTCCCCTATTCACTACAATGCTAATTGGTCATTCTCTGAGTTGCTCAGACACAGTGTGAAAAAGGGGCGTACTAAATCATAGTTGTGTTGCCTGCCGATATCTCCCTGTGTAACATCTCCTATGCGATCTTGGGCAAGTGCCAAAAACATGCGCGCTCCTGTGAAATCGTATGCAATATCGGAACGATATTGCGACATGTAAAGCGGCCTTAAGAATCTGAACAAGAATCTCCAGGATCAAAAATAAAATCACAGATGCGTCATTTTGCTTTCTTTTACAGTCAAATCCAATTAATCCTATTTTTAAGGACTGAACAGGAATTTCTGGATGGAAGGCAACCCTGACCCTTTATCAAGGGATTGTTCTGTTGTAGTATTTTACTATTTTATACATAAAGTCTACATTGAATATTTAGCTTTGAGAAGTTGCATTTAATTCCATCTGTAGATTCATATTTTCCCTATAATACATGTAATAATAGACAGTTTAGTGGGAATATAAAGCTGAGTGTTCTATGGAAATCTTAAGTCTGTCAGCAGTTTATCGGCTCTGTATCTTATTAACCAGCCACGCGCAGGAAACAACTGGACGATTGTTTTTATACTCCACTTCCGCCTCCCACTCTCTACCCGGCTGATGCCCAGCACTATGCTTTGTATAACTATTTTACTAACATCGTAGAAAAGCGTGGCTTAGCACTGCGGACTGTAAAAGGGCAATTGTCAGCAAACTGAACAGTGAACAGCAGCAACAATGTCAGTAAAGTAATACAGAATATGTTGGCGCTATATAAGAAAGCCATATCAATAAATAATCAGAGTCTATTGCCAGTCATTTCTTTTACAAAATGGCTATCCAGTTTTTCTCTTGTACAGGCCTGAAACTAAAAGAATTCCAAATTATTTTTTTTCAGATTTCTTAAAGTGGAACTTGGGGATATAAAACATTTTTGTACTGTCTCGTACATGATGAAGCAGAGCTGGGCACTATAATTGTAGGATCTATAGATCACTTATAAATCAATAAAATCATATCTGCTCCTCAGCTCTCATCCCTCCTTCAGCGGACTGAGAAATTCAGTCATGCATAGTGCTAAAGTTTCAAGGGACAGGAAGCTACCAAGCTAATATAGGGGAGGGGGGACCATAGCAGTGGTGAATCAATCAATGTAGCGCTCTGTCTGTGCTACTAGCCTGATACGTGTCAGTACATATTATGCACTATCATATCATTGTACTGCAGAAGATCACAGCTTGTATTTCTATCTGCTTGGTGACATAATTGCTATTTGAAGTGAGAGCATCCCTGTTTTTACGTTACATAGGATGTATATTAGGGGCAGGATTGTAGTGTGACCATGGAGTCGGTGGCCATGCCCCCTTTCATTCCCCCTGTTCACACAAAAGTATGAGGGAGGCAGGAATGTAAGATGATCCTGGAACCCCCGGGGTACACGCCCCCAACACACCTCCCGATCTTTGCAGCAGCATGAGGCTGAATTTCACTGTCCTGGAATAGAGGGGTTAGTGCTGAGGAGCAGATATGACTTTGTTGATTTATATGTAATCAATACATCCTAGAACTGTAGTGCCCACCTCTTCATCACGTAAGAGGATAGGGACAGTACAAAATTGTTTTTATCTCCCCGGAGTTCCCCTTTAATATCTAGTTGAGCAAACACTCAAACCCTACACAGTTAAAAGCAAAAAAAAATATCGATCGCCTGCACCCTCTGGCTCTGCACAGGCCATACCACAGGACATGAGTTTTGATTATTATGATCTTTGAAGGAAATCTATCACTTGGTTTTTGCCACCTCTTGTAAAAGCAGCATAACATAGAGACAGAGACCCTGATCCAATAAAGTGGCATTTATTGTCCTGCTTGCTTAAAGAGTAAATGTCAGTTCATTAAAAAACAACAACACTGCACTGGTTGTTAATGATAAGTTACATAGCAGCTAAGGCTGCTTTCACATCAGCGTTTTTTTTAAATCGCGGCAGATGCGGTGAAAAAATCGCATCTGCCGCGATTACCGCATACCGGCTGCACTTGCGGCATGGTTGCGGCACAGTTACGGCAAGCCCCATACAATGTATATGCTGGCTTGCGGCAGGTGCAGCAAGTGCGGTTTTGACACTTGCGGCCGCGAAAAAACCGCAGCTGACCGCGTTTTTTTTCGCGGCCGCACCTGCGGCAAGTGCCAAAACCGCACTTGCCGCACCTGCCGCAAGCCCGCATATACGTTGTATGGGGCTTGCCGTAACTGTGCCGCAACCGTGCCGCAAGTGCAGCGGTATGCGGTAATCGCGGCAGATGCGTTTTTTTCACCGCATCTGCCGTGATTTAAAAAAAACGCTGATGTGAAAGCAGCCTTAGAAAAGTCATATTACTTATTTTCTCACTTTTTGTGCTCTTTTAAAAACAGCTTTTTATGGCTGTGTGGGCGTGGCCAGTGTCTGCCACCACTGTCTGTATTACCACAGCTTCTGTGTGAGCTGTGCAGTGTGATAGCATAGAACAGGGGTGGGCAACTCCGGGCCTCGAGGGCCGTACACAGTGCTGGTTTACTGTATATCCTTAGCATTTGACAGTTGGTAATTTAATGTCCTGCACAGGTAATGATTCCAACTGTCAAATGCTAAGGATATCCAGAAAACCTGGACTGTGTGCGGCCCTCAAGTCCTGGAGCTGCACACCCCCGGCATAGAAGGTGTTAACAGAGATGTGAGTGAGCTGTGTGGAGACAGATGAGAAGTTTGCACTCTTTCTGACCTTCTAACATTGCTTAATAAGCAACTATGCTGTGGCCTGTGGTAATCTCATACATTGTTTCCTCACCAGCTGTAGTCAGCAGTGTAGGCCACGCTCCCTTTCCGTTATATGGTTACATGCCCCATATTCAGTGTGAAGCCAGATCTGACTGATAATGAACATATGTCTGCTTCACACACAGTGTAATTGGGACATCTTGTGGAAGGTTTATGATCGGTTTCCAACCAGAATTTCCCAATGAAGTATATTTGAAAGTTTCTTATAATCACTTTCTCTACATTATTATTAAATAAAAATTTAAACGGTGGTTACACTTTAACCTCCCTGGCGGTATGATTATGTCAGGAATTTTGTGCTAAAAGCGGTACCATGTTTTGGCATGGAAATTTTGTGTTATGTACAGTAGGCCTGCAATTCTTAGTAATTACCTGATCAAAGAAGACTCTAGCCTTCCTAGCGGTATTCCCGAGCCTGACTCGGGGTTAACATTCACTGCCAGAAGCGGTAACCCCGAGTCAAGCTCGGGCTTACCCGCGGTCACTGCAGATGCGGTGAAAAAACCGCATCTGCCGCACTTGCCGCATAGCCGCCGCACTTGCGGCGCGGTTGCGGTAATCGCCATAGTAAGTAAAGGGGGACTTGCGGCAGGTGCGGCAAGTGCGGTTTTGCACTTGCGGCAGGTGCGGCAAGTGCGGTTTTTTTCGCGGCCGCACCTGCCGCAAGTGCAAAACCGCACTTGCCGCACCTGCCGCAAGTCCCCCTATACTTACTATGGCGATTACCGCAACCGCGCCGCAAGTGCGGCGACTATGCGGCAAGTGCGGCAGATGCGTTTTTTTCATCTGCCGCGACCACGGGTAAGCCCGAGCTTGACTCGGGGTTACCGCTTCTGGCTGTGAATGTTAACACCGAGTCATGCTCGGGAATACCGCTAGGAAGGTTAAGTTTTATCACCAGTAGAAACTAAAGGACTAATAAACTTGCTGCCAGATGGTCCTCTACATTCATAAATTCTGTATAACCCCTCCACTACCACTGTTTGACAAATTTCTGCCTATGCACAGTGAACACAGAAAGCTGACAATAAGTGGAGAGGGAAGGTTTATACAGAGTTCAACTTTCAGAGAACTGGTAGAGCTACAGTGGATAAAACAGTAGATTTATTAAGTGAAGTAAGGCAAATCACCAGAACAAGGGTCTCTACCTGTATATCTTTCTGCTTTCAGATTAGTTTAAAGGGCCTGTCACATGTGTCAATGTCGCCTGCGATATCGCTCATGCGTCACAAATTATTAATCGCCTGAGCGATGTGGAATTATCGCAGGTAAGATGTCACACGCGTCAATATGACTCAGCGATGCGGTGATGTCGCCATCTTGCGAGCGATTTTATTTAGTCGCTTGTACGTTGTCAAAATAGAAAATACGTCGCTGAGTTTAGTGTCACACGCAGCGATGCACAAGGTCTACTGAGCGATGAGCGACAGGTTTTACATCTGGCAGTGAAACCTGCGATCGGCGATCAGCGACATATCACTGGTTGCATCGCTTGGTCACACGCTTCAATGTCGCTCCTGCGTCACTTTTAAGTCGCTTGAGCGACTGAAAATCCGTGACGTACGAGCGACATTGACAGCGATATCGACGTGTGTGACATCCCTAAGAAAAACTGGGTGATTGCCAAGGGTGTCAGAAGTCATATCTGTCATAATCAGGTGGTTGCTGAGCTAACTTAATTTTGAACAGGGGGTGTCATAATGAGACCATCCTTTTAAATGTGGTTTTGCTTATCTAATTTCATTTATTCAGCATCTATTATTCCAGACATGCTGCTGACCCCATGAGACCTTAAATCCCTAATTTAAAAACATAATGACAGGGAGTTGTAAGTGTGGAATTTTAACTATAGTGCAATGTTATAATCTTGTTAGCATTCTTTATGTTGCTCACCATATCCTTTAAAATTCTGTTAACTATATTTTGCCTAATGTTAGAAACTAACAAAATTATAGTGAGAATAAAAAGTGGAGATGAGTGAACCTTTTGAAGTCCAGATTTGGTTCGGCTCGCCAAATGGGCATATGTTCGACGAATATATCAGACAACAGTTCTCCAAACTTCCGAACCCCATTCAAATCAATGGGAGGCAAAATCAAGGGCCTAGAAAACACCTTCAAAGGGGCCCAAAAGCTGCCAAACACAGCTCAAACTGTATTACAGTGGAGACCCACTGTTTTGGCACAGACATTATCTTCCTAGACTTTCACTTACCAAGCTTCAGTGCCACTGTCAGCCTGCCTCCAGGCTCATGAACCTCAGACATATTGACTGCTCCCCCCCACTTGATTGGCTAAAGTCAGCCTTAGACCCTCCCCCTCGCTGCCGGTGTCTTTGATTGGTTGCTAGTATGGCAACCAAACTGATGTCAGATTACTGCAAAAATAAATAAATATTTGAAAAAATTGTTGTGAGGTCCCTCCCAATTTTCAGCCAAGATAATGTGCACGACTGTGGGTTGGTATTCTTACCCTGGGGAGGCACATACTGTACTTATTCCTCACTGAAGGGTAAGAAGAGCAGCCTGCAGTCACTCCAGAATATGGTGCAATCATTACAAGTACCATATCCTGGCTCTTCACCCCAGTTTTTCCCACTGACCTAGTGGGGTGGCAAATGGGGTAATAGTGCATCTGTCATTAAACCCTTCTATCATCAACCCCTGGATTGGTAATGTTGAGGCATCTATAATGGAGATTTCCGTCAGAGCTGGGTATGTTTGTGCTTAATAAATGGGTGAAAGTGGGTTGTCTTTGTGTTTTATTTCTAATAAAGGATTTTTCTCTGCATCTGTGTTTAACTATTTACTCACTGGGTTGATAATGTGGGCGTACCATAGATGCCTCACCATTACAAATCCAGAGGTTGATGACAGCTGTCAATACTCATCTGTCATTAACCCCTTCTACTACCCCGATTTCGACCGCACAAGGTCAGCAGGAACAGCTGGGGCGAAGCTCCAGGAGTGGCATATTTTATGGAGGCGCCAAACTACCTGCGCTGGCCATGGGTTTTCCTAGCCTGAGAGTGACAGCTGCATAGAAATACATGAAGCTGTCATGCTCAGGTAATGGAGACCCGCCGGCCAGTCCTGGCAGTGCAATGCAATCCTCACATGAGTCAGATGTGTGACTCTGGCCTTAATTATAGTGGTTGAATAAAATTATCCTGTGAAATATGTAGGAATTGCAAACAGTTTTCTAGAAAGACTCCATATTTCAGGGGCTCAAAAGTAATTGGGCAAACTTACTTTGCCATAATTAAAATGTTTATATTAACTGCTGTTCAGAGAATCTTTTGCACCCAATAACTGCCTGAAGTCTGAAGCACCAGCAATACTCGACAAGTATCAAATATCGCAAATACTGTACTATCCAGGGCAGCACGGTGGCTCAAGTGGTTAGCACTGTAGCCTTTGCAGCACTGGGGTCTTGAGGTCCTGGCTTCAATTCCCACCAAGGACACTAAGGACAACATCTGCAAGGAGTTTGTATGTTCTCCCCGTGTTTGTGTGGGTTTCCTCCGGGCACTCCAGTTTCCTCCCACATTGTAAAGACATACTGATAGGATGTTTAGATTGTGAGCTCCAAGAGAGACAGCGTTACTCATGTATGTAAAGTGCTATGGAATCAATAGCGCTATATAAATGAATAAATATTATATTATTATTATTATTATTATCCATGCGAGTAGTGAATAGTAACAATTACACTTGCTCAACCTTAGTGATGATCTATCATGCTTCTTCTGCAGCTGACACTACTTGTTGATTGTTTGTAGGACTTTCTGCCTTAAGTTTTGTCCTAAGCATGTGAAATACATGCTCGATGTAGTTGAGATCTGGTGGCTGGCTTGACCATTGCATAAGGCTGGGGTCACACTTTGAAAGGTAATTGCGGTGACCGCATCCAGATCCGGATGCGGCAACCGCAATTTCCTTCAGACACATCTTTTTGCAAAAATGTGTCCTTGAAACCACAATGCGGTAACCGGATTGCTCCGGATGTGTAATTCTGAGCAATGCGGTTACCATATACTTTCTTCATCCCTGCTGCCGCAGGGATGAACAAAGTGTTAAATGTTATTAATAGTACCTGTGAAATATTAATAGTACCTGTGGGCAACATATCTCTAGGGAGAGTGGGCCCCCCTAGAGACATGTTGCCCACAGCTACTATTAATATTTCGTGTTTTAATAACAATTAACACTTGCGGCAGCAGGGATGAACAAAGTAGACGGTAACCGCATTGCTCAGGATTACACATCCGGAGCAATCCGATTACCGCATTGCAGTTTGCAAAACCACTCCGAAAACTGCAGCCTGCATGATTTTTACCGAAGGCTGCAGATCCGGATGCGGTAACCGGATTGCATGTAGAGCAATCCGGTTAACATAATGGGCTCCTACGGTGAGCGGTTCCTTATCCGGTTTTGAGCTTTTTTACAAAATCATGCCACATGTGTGACCCTAGCCTAATATTCTACTTTTTTGCCTTAGATTAGGGTCAGACCTGTGTCTGCCACTAGCCTGGTGGATGCGCTGCAAACTTGGAAATTTGCAGGCTGAGCGCATAGCATTACCAGGCAGGTAATTCTATGTGCCACCTGTCTATTGATCCCTATGGCAACCCGATGTTTACCGCAGCAACCGGCTCCACAGCGAATCCCCGGATATGTACTTTTGCAGAGTGCACAGGAAATGCTGTTTGCAGCGTTTTCCTGTGCGCTCTTCAAAAGCGTATATTCTGGAGATTTGTGTGGAGCCAGTTGCTGTGGTAAACATCGAGTTGCCATAGGGATCAATAGACAGGCGGTAATGCTGGTAATAGTATTCGCTCAGCCTGCAAATTTTTAAGTTTCCACCGCATCCACCAGGGGCTGTCCGGTGTGAACCGGACAGCCCCAGATAAGATTTTGGACCCACAGTATGCTATGGGGCCGGATGAAGCCGGATGGCAGCTATCTGCCATCCGGCTTCCATCTGTCAGGGAGGATCCAGGTGCATTCGGATTTTCCTCCCGGACACAAAAACGTTGCATACAACATTTTTGTATCTGGAGGGAAAAATCTGAGACACTTGGATCCTCCCGGTCCAGCGTTCCCTAACATGGGGGTCTATGGTGCCAGATCGCACTGGAGCCGCACTCGGGAGCTGGACGCCGGGGGCTGAAGCTCAGCGCCGGCTGGCGCTGAACTTCAGCACCATGGAGCTGTCCCCTGCTGACAGTTCGTGACCGTGATCTTGAATTATCAGCAGCTGCGGCTGCTATTAGAAGAATCTGGTTGGACACTGGACCGGAGGGCCAAATATTCCGTGCCCAGATCAGGCCCGGAGCTGTCTGATGTGAACGGACCTGATGCTGCCATGGTGTGAACCCGGCCTAAGCAGAAAGTATTACCCTGTACACTTCAGAATTCAGCTGACTATTTCTGTTTTCAGTCACATCTTCAATAAAGGCTGGGGTAACACTTACGTACAGTATCTCCTTTACAGTAAGACGCCGCCACATTCTTTCATAAAATACACAAAGCCGACAATAGCCGGCAATACTATACTGACTACATTAACCCCTCTCATGCCCACCTGAGTGGACAGCATGTCTCTAGGGGGGGTGGGCACCCCCTAGAGACATGTTGCGCACAGCTATTATTATGATTAACCCTTTGTTCATCCCTGCAGCAGCAGGGATGAACAAAGCATACGGTAACCGCATTGCTCCGGATTACACATCCAGAGCAATCCGGTTACCGCATTCCGGTTTTAACAGATTTGGACACAAAAATGTGTCTGAAGGCAATTGCAGTTAACGCATCCAGATCTGGATGCGGTCACCGCAATTACCTTTCAAAGTGTGACCCCAGCCAAACAGTAGTGACCCAGTGCCTTTGGAAGCTATGCATACTGATGCCATTACACTGCTTCCAAAATGTTTTACAGAGGATTTGGTGTTCTTTTGATCATAGGCCGTTCTGAGACTTCTTCATACTTTCTTCTTATTTGTTTCATTCTGATACAGGTCGCTTTTAGTTTCATATATTCAAATAATACTTTCCCAGATCTGGGCTGGCTTCTTTATATTGTTTTTTTGGCAAAGTCTAATCTGGCCTTACTATTTTTAAGGCTGTTTAATGGGTTGAACCTTGTGATAAATTATCAGTATTTGCTTTTGTGAAGTTTTCTTTTAATGGTAGACTTAAGAGCCCGTTACACACAACGATATCGTTAACCATATTGTTGGTACGTCACGGTTTTGGGGTGGAGCAACAACGTTGTAACAACGTCGTTGTGTGTGACACGTAGATTCAACCAACGATAAGTCGGCTGATCGTTGATCGGAGGTTTATGAATGGACCATAAATCAGTCGTTGATTGTTCGTTCAACCTGCAGCATCGCTGTGTGTGACACCTTGTTAACGATGTCGTTTACGACTTCGCCTTTTCAGAACTGGAGGACATAGGCAGCCAAACGACCGCAAATATCGTTCGCTTGTCGCAGAATCGTTGCTGTGTCGTTCTCGATATCAGTACATGTGACACCTCACCAGTGATCATTGAACGTCGTTCCAGCGATGTAGGTCAAGTCGGATCGTTGGTCGGATTGCCGACACATTGAAGTGTGTAACGGGGCCTTACAATATTTGAACACCTACTCCTTGCGGATTGTTCTTCACTGGGGTGAATGTTGTGAAGGGGTTTTTCTTCACCATGGAAACAATTCTGCCTACCTATTTGAAGGTCGCACAAATTATGCGCATCCGAACGCAACCGCAACCGAACGCAGCTACTATGCGTTCCCATGTTAAACATAGGAACTCAGTGCGCATGCGTTTGGCTGCGTTCTGTTACCCTGCGTTCCAAACGCAAATGTGAACCAAGCCTTAGGTTGTACTTAATTTTTACACATCGATTCTGCATTTTCCACTTACTTTTTATTAAATAAATTATGACATAATGGAACTTGTTTCATCTGAGGGTTTATTTAGCTAATTTTAAAGAGGAACTTTCACTACTTTCATTATTTTTATTTCCTATTTTTTCACTTTTGTTCTCAAATTGCAGATTTCACCTTCCAGCAAGGGGGCAGTAACACGGACCCTTCTATGCTCCAATGAAGATCCTCAATCCCCCCTGGTATTGCTTGGGGTTTGTAATAAATAAATCCCTCCTTTATACTGACTAAACCGGTTATTCCAAGACCGTGATATAGTGATTTGCATGCTGTTAGCAATAAGCTGTATTTTCTTCTCACTGTTAAATGTGTAGAGACCAAGAGGAGCAATTATTGTATTAGTAACAACTTCCTTGCCATTTCCAAATCAAGCTTCAAACGCAAGTATTTGGCCGTGAAACTCTTTCTCTGCAGGAAACCAAACTGAAATCAACACAAACACCACATTTAGGAAGAAATATACATAGCACAATATTTGGATGATTACTAAAAATTAAAAAAAAAAATTAAAAAAAAAAAAATGATACTAATCATCAGAAACTTTGTAGATACTGATACTCTGAATTTAATATTAAAGTAAAAGTTAACATTGGAAGGTCGCTGTTTGGAGGTCTTAATGACTAAAAAGTCTACACGCCCCTGTTAAAATGCCAGGCTTTTGTCACGTGAAAAAATCATACCAAAATTCATACCATTTCAGGACTTTACCACCTTCAATGTCACTCATAGTCTGTACAATTCCATTGAAAAGCAAACTGAATGTTTTCTGGTGAAAAAATGAAAATATACAACTAAAATCATGATGTTGCTGCATAAGGATACTTCAGCATACTAATACTTTGTTGAAGTACCCTTTGAATTTGTGACATATTTCAGACTACTGGGGAAGGAGTCGATTAGCATGGCATATCTTGTATTGGCAATCTTTGCCCACTCTTCCTTGCAGTAAGGTTCCATATCTGTCATACTGCCAGGGCATCTCATATTATAACTAGGGATGAGCGAGTAGTAAAATATTCTGACTCGCAATACTCGTAATGAGAAGGTCCTAATACTCGGGTACTCGTTACAAGTAGCGAGTCCAATGTAAGTCAATGGGAAATGCGAGTAATTGTCTGCTAGTCCCTACAAAGTGGTCTGGGGGCTGAGAAAAAGGCTGAAATGGGTGTATGATTGTTTAAAAGCAGGTGGTAAAAAGCCGCCAGGTTTTAAACAATCACACTCAGCTGATGCACGCTTCCTGGTGCAGTGCTCCCTGCTCCCTAGTACAGCACTCCCTGCCCGGTCCTAACTTAGGATCGGGCGGGAAGGAGGCGGGGGTGCAAAGCACCGGGCAGCGGGGAGGAAAGTGTCGTGCCCCAGGCCCTGGGGTACTGGGGTACCAGGCTCGGTGGTTGTTCTAGGGATGTCACAGGTGGCAGCGCTTGATCCCGTGGCCTGGCTGACACTTCAATAAGGGTGTATTTACAGGGGATAAGAGTTTGCCATGTGACACCACCTGTAGTACCTGGTGATGGCTCACCAGAGCCGCCACCGTCCGCCGATGGTACATGGTAGTGCGACTGAGATGGCAAAGCTCCCTATAGGTGGAGCTGGTCCTCCGGGGCAGCACAGTGTAGAGGGGCAGTTTGGAGTGGAGCTGTAAGTCAGTGTAGGGGATGATGGAGCAGTCTATAAGGGGCACCGGAAGCGCAGAGGAATGACGTACACACACTGTAGAAGTCTCTTTTACCTTTTACTGGTGGTACGGCGGGTAAAGACATCCATGGCACTGACAGGTGACCAGGTGCACAGTGGGTCCCCACAGCAAGTGGGTTTAAGGCCTCCTCTGTTCCTCTGTGGTAGCTGAAGCCCAGTCTGCATGCAGCCAGACCAGCCTCCTCTCTCTTCCTGTCCTTGCTCTTTCCCCTGTGCGGTCCACTGGTTACCCTCTCTGATCACTGCCTTTGGCATTTCAAAGCCCCTGATGAGCCTCTCAAGGAAGCGTGAGAGGCGAAACACGTCGGGAGGATGTTAGCTATAATAAGCCATATCAATGGCTATTTATTGATGAATTTATCTTTGTCTGCACGAAACGTAGGACCTTGAACAGAGGGTCGGGTTTGACTTCTGACATAAGGGACGATAGACTTACACACTAGGACGACCCAGAACCTGGGTTTGAATGACATTAACCACAACGGTATTTGGTCTGCAGCCCTTTTGGAGACAAAGTGTGTCCAGGGGCCATCATCCCTTTTACCGTCCTTACGTCTTTTAACAACTATATATCGTCCTCCAACTGAGACAGACCCTGTCATTGTACCTCACCTGCAGATGTGTGTGTTTAGTTGTTAAGGAGGGGTGGGTTGTCTATGTGAAAGCACCAAACACTGTCTCACAAATCCACACAGGATTATTAATTGAATAAAGTAACAAATCAAAAACAAGAGAAAAGTTTATCCCTCTTTATTTATAATTTAAGCCTGGACAATGCCTGCCATAACATCAGTAAAGGTACGGAAACGACTCCGAACATGGGTCTCTGTCATTTCAACATTGGTCCTGTGCAGCCCAGAGACTGTAGCCGCTGCCCAGTTGCTGAGCCACCTTCCTGTGCAAATCCACATCACTGCATCACTGCCTCGGCGAACCCTTTCACCACCTACAGGGAGTGTTATCATCAGGATGCCCGTCCATCATCCCCGGAGGTCTTCCGCAGCGCCGGTGCCTTCACCAGACTCTGAAAGTGGCGTCACGAGACTTTACTCTTTTTCTTTTATTTATTCCCCATCTTTTTAGTGACCACCAGGGTCACGGGCCCAGGCAGACCACCCGTGACATTCCCCTTACAGCAATCGCCCTGGTACCGAGTCCCCATGGCCTTGCGGTGGGTCAGAAAGGTGCCAGCACAGGAGGTGAGTACAAGCTCATTTATTTAACTGGAACTGTGCCAGCACGGGAGGTGAGTACAGGCTCTTTTATTTAACCTGGGGGAGACATGTGGAATCAGAAGGGGTTTTCCTAGTAGTAGACAACCCCTTAATGAAAACATGCAGCAAATAAAAGACCCAAAACTGACATATCAGATACTGAACAATTTTTGGCAGTTATAAATATGATATTGAATCAATTTCCTCACAAAAATTACAAACTCTAATATTTTTGATGCATTTCTTAGATTTGATAGTTTTAGGACTGATATAAAATTCTAATGTAGTGTTAGGTCAAATTTATGCATAAATTTGGAAAATTCTGAATGGTTCATACATTTTCAAACATCACCCAATGCTACGAGGTGTAATAAAAGTACAAATAATGATGTAAACACGCTTTAAAGTCTAATTTACTTAAGTATACTTATTTCTTTTATTTATTTTTTAGAAATATGGGAGCAAATGCCAGAGAGGGGTGAGTCAAGGAAGATCAACATACTTCAGGAATCCTCGGTCTATCTTGGAATTCAGCACATCCTAGAAAACTTGGTTTTACAGCATAGAAAGGGCAAAGTGGGTGGAAAGTGTCTGTTCCCGCAGATTGTCTAGTTTAATAGTGCTGGGAACAGCTGGTCTTTCAAGTGGTTAAACTTGTTTGTTCGAAAAGCTGAGAAGTCCCTTTATCTCCTCCTGGCACAAATACTTAGTGCTTGATGGGGGGGTTCAAGCTTTAATGAGGTTTTTTGCATAGATGGATATTCCAAACTACTATCTCAGACTTGCTAAGTCATATTTCACCCAACACCATGCTCATTTGTAATTCTTCATTTTTTTTGTTAGCTTCACCTGGAAAACACAGGCATAATAAATTCACAATATTAGATACAAGATAAGTTATGTAACCAAAATAATAATGTTCCTGACACGATAGGAATGGTACAGTAGTAAACCTCGTTTGATAGCTGGCTGAGAATGCGTGACTCTGCTGGATTTATTAAAAGGCTATTTATACACCTGACCTGTGTTAACCCACTTGTGCAGCAGATGACGAGCTCCATCCCGAACCTTGTGGCTTAGGAGTTAAATATGGCATATACCGGCACATACATGGGGTATGCAGAAGTAATTATATCACAAGCATCTCACAATTATGTATTAAGTAGACAGGCTTCTTGATGCAAAGCTTGGATGGAGCAGGACTGTCTACATTGAAAATAGAGGAGGAAATTGTATGGGCTCAATTCATTTTTGCATTTGTGCCTGTTTTTTGTCAAGTTTTTCATGCTTCGTGTCTTTTTATTTGCATCTTTCATCTTTCCATTTGCGCTCTTTCTATTAAAGGGGTTGTCCTAGACTTTTATATTGAAGGGGGATCAGATGTCAGGAGTCACTACCCCAATGACCAGAGATTGATGACCTACCATAAGGATAGGTTATCAGTATAAAGGTTTCGGATAACCCCTTTAAAGGGAATCAGTCTGCAGGTTTTTGCTGCCTTATCTGGGAGCAGCAAGTTGTGTGCATGAGACCGTGAAATCAAGAATGTATAAATTAAGATTACTGGGTGCAATCATACACAATCAAAGCACTGAGTTTTAGCCATGCAGTAGAGCTGAGAGAGCTACCCCTGCCCCCAACAGACTCTCAAAACAGATTGTACATTGACAGGTGCCAATCAGAGGAGATGGTGTATCAGACTGCCATGCATGTGACAATGTGGTTCAGTAATGATAATTACCATGTGATATAGCCTTTCATTTATGTAGGCAACAGCACACAGACTGATAAAAGATGCACATTTGATTTTTGTTTCTTAACCCCTGCAGCATGCTGTCCTCAGTTTAGGCTGGCTTCACACTGCGGTCAGGCCCAATCCGGGGCTGTCAGGGGTGAACCTGACATCCCCGGACTGGATCTGAACGCAAATATGCCCTCCGGTACGGTGTGCAGCCGGATGCTGCAGAGCTCAGCTGTTCCCTGCAAAGTGGCGCTGAACCGCTTCACAGGGGACAGCTCCCTGGTGCTGAAGTTCAGCGTAGCTCATGATGAACTTCAGCCGCAAGTGTCCGGTTCCCGGATCCTCCGGGATTGGGGCAATCCGGCCCCATAGACTCCCAAATTAGGGAGCACCAGATTACCTTGGATCTGGGAGGATCCGGGAAAATCCGGGAGGATCCGATTTGGGGAGATTTTTCTCCCCGGACACAAAAATGCAGCATGCTCCAATTTTGTGTCCGGGAGGAAAAACGATTCCTCCCGGATTCTCCCGGACACCTGGAAACCGGATGGCAGAGAGTTGCCATCCTGCTCCATCCGGCCCCATAGAGCTGCATGGGGTGAAAATCGTTTACACCAGACAGCCCCGGATCGGACCTGACCGCAGTGTGAAGCCAGCCTTACATAGGAAAAACCTGCTAACAGATTCCCTTAAATCAGTTTGATATGTGTTCTCCTGTTTTTTGTTCTGTTGTCATTTTTGGGTGGGGTTGGTTTAGGCTTTGTAGATGTTTACGCCTTTGTGAATTTTCAAAAAGTCACAAAATTAGTTGCAAATCTAATCCACAGTCCTCCCCATAGAATGATACTATGGACGTCAGAAATTTTTGTTGAAGTTTTGAGACTTTTAGGGAAAAAAGTCCCAGAAATAGTCAAGGACGGGAAAAAAATATGTTGTACTTTGCACAAACTTCATAAACAATGTGTACCATTTTGATGTATTTGGCAAAAAAAAGAAAAATGACAAAAAAAAAAGACAAATTTAAAATCAAACACTATATTATGATCACCATTATGAATATTTTTTTTAATAAAAACATACATTATTATAACATATTAAAATGACATTATATTATTTGCTTCTACAAGCGTTACTAATTTAAAATCTAAAATGAAAAAACAATATTTTTAAACAAAGTATTTTATTACTTATTCTAATATTATTAATATTTTAATCTTGAAAGTATGGTGTTTAAAAGACTGACATCAAAGGAAAAAAACATTCTTTATAAAACTCCTATCTATATTATCAATAAGGGTTCGCTCACATCTGTGTATAAATATGAGTGCAATCCGATAAAAAAATCAATTGCACTCGAATCAATGTTATTCAGTGAAGTAGAACTGATCTGTGATTTTTTTTCTCAGCTGTTTTCAGCCTGAAAAAAAAAAATCTGTGTATGGTTGTGTACAATGGCCGAGACTCGACGATGCAAGTCTATGGGTGCGAGAAAAAAATGGACATCATACAAATCATCCATATGCCATTCGATTTTTATGGTGACTAGAAAAATACCCAAAAGAAAAATGCCCACATAGTTGGGATTGGGGCTAGGTTTAGGGGTTGGGTTTAGGGGTTGGATATTATGTTATGGTACCTTTACATGCCGCTACAGAAGGTTAGAAACAACTGGGTGTCTCACGTGCACGAGCACGTTCCAATGGTTGCAAATGGTATCCGATACCGCCTTTACACGCCACTACAAGGTGCTCTACAGAAGGTTTAATCTATCCCTGGAGACACCGCCGGGTGCCGCAGGTTACCTTCTGTAGAGCACCGTCCCTCATTTACACGCCGCTACCACAAGGTAATATGGGAGGACCTGGGGCAGCAGGGACAACACATAAGCGTGCCACAGTTGTGGATTATGAGACGCTCGTACGGTGATTGGACAATGCAATAGTATCATGATTGGCCAGCCAGCGCAGGAAGGATGGCTAATACATGATGTTATTGCAATTGTGTAGTGTGACTGGTCAGCTCCTTAAATATGCCGCCCTGTGCAAGGACAACCAATCGTAACGCAGGAGCTTCCACCAATGATCGCTGATGGGGGCGCGGTATCCCGGAGCCTGTGTCACGCCCCAGGGATGTAACTAGGTGTTGAAAAAACCTTCCTGTTCCTCATTTAGACACCGCTACCATCGGGTTGAAACCAACCTGTTTTTGAGCACTGCTCTGAAACAGGTGTCGACAGTGACCGGTGGCAACAACCTGGTTTACACGTCGCTACATCGCGGTGTTTTGATGGGGCAAGATACATTTGTCTCTGACACCCGGTTGTTTCTAACCTTCTGTAGCGGCGTGTAAAGGTACCATTAGAGTTAGGGGTTAGGTGTTAGGGTTAGGTGTTAGGGGTTAGGTGTTAGGTTTAGTGGTTAGGGTTAGGTGTAAAGGTACCTTTACACGCCGCAACTACGGTGTAGCAACTGATAGGCAATCCGGAGTTCCGTCACCATTGCCCTGAAATTGCTTCGAAATTGTGGCGTGTAATTGTGGAACCCGGTGGTGATTTTGAAAGTTGCTCCCGGTAGCGATTTCAGAGCATTGTTCAAAAACCAGACGCAACCCTGAAGGTTAATTTCCCTGGTTTCGCCGTGTGAAGGGGCGATAGGGATGGAATCAGCGTCACCTACTGATTTCCCAGAGGCGTGCCACAGCGTGCTGGATAACGCCCCCCCAGCGATGATAGGTGGGGGCTACTGTGTTACCATTGGCTGTCCCTTCACAGGGCGCCATCTTTGATGAGCTATGTAAAGACAAAGAAAATAGGGGGCGCAATGGTGCAGTATCCACAGGCTGATTTATAGAGACACAAGGTATTTTACTAACCTATATAAGTTGCACTGTCCATGCACAACTATGGTTTAAGCCCGATTTAGCAATCCTCCTCCTGACACGAGTATTATGAGAGGAGGCGAGCGGCTGCGGGCACTCGCAGTGTCCTCGCTCACCTCCTGTTAGTATCCGGACTCCGCCCCCTCGCGTCCCATGTGATCGAACGCGGTGACGCGGAAAGGTCCTAGATTCCCTGCGTGCGAGCTCGTTGCCTCGGTGATCACAGGTCATGTAGCTATTGCGAGCGGCGCCTGCCGTGTCCTCCAGGGAAGATAGATAATATTAAACGATTGTCACTGTCTGGTGGGCGCTCAGAGATAGATCAGGATCCTGTTCAGTATTAAGTCCTTTATTCCAGAAAACCTCCTTCACCACAACATGTTTCGACGGTATAGTGCCGTCTTTCTCAAGTGGAATGGAGGTAGTACAATGATTACAACAATATATAGAGCAGCTCAATCTACTATTGGTCAGCAATTATCTAAGTAAACACCTAACCATTAACCTATTGGTGTCAGGTAAAAGGAGAACCTAGTAACATAATTACATCTAGCTGTGTATTCATTAAATCCATTTCTCATACTTATATTGCTGTATTATAATATACCATATATCTACTTTATCAAATATATATTAAAACTCGTTATTAAAAATCACATCCTGTAACATAAACAATACATGTATACATATATATATATATATATATATATATATATATATACATAAAAACACACAATAATATTACTATAATAAAATCATAATAATAAATATTAATTTAAAAATATACATATATATACATATTAAATACCCAAAAATTATTATGATAAAAAAATATTAAATCATTACAATTAAATAAGATATATGATAAATGGACAACATCCTGTATCTAAAAATAATCGTCTAACTGTGTATGTTCTGCTATAAACTAATATGGAATTATATTTCAATTTTAAATAACTATATAGCCAATTTAATTCCTTGATACTTTTTCTATTGTTAGGTTGAGGCCCTCTGGATATAGGGTCCCCAATCTATAGATCCAATAACTTTCCTTTTTAATAAGTCTGTTTAATCTCCCCTGACCCCCTTCACGTATATGATCAATCACGATAAGACTCATCTTACTGGGGTCTCTTTGATGATATCTATCGTAATGTTGGGAGACACTATGTTGTTGAAATCCGGACTTAATGTTCTGCCTATGCTTATTTAAACGGTTATGGGTTGCCTGTATCGTCCTCCCCACGTACTGCAACCCACACGGACATTCTAATAAATAAACAATGTAGAAGGATTGGCAGGTTAATCTATGTCTAATATCAAAGGTCTCCCCTGTTGTATTTGACCTGAATTGCTTAATTCCATCCTGCAATACATTACAGCACATACACTTCTTATTGTTACAAGAATAACAACCCCATTTCACAGTCAATGGTGGAGCCGAAGCTCCTAAATTATCTAAATTTCTTTTAATGTCACTAGGGGCTATTAAATTCTTTAAATTCTTATTTCTTCTAAAAATAATAGTGGGTTTCCTAGGCATCCTTGTCCCCAAAAGGGGATCTCCTTTTAAAATAAACCAATATTTGCTTAAGATGGACCGTAAGGGTCCGAGATTGGCAGTAAGTGGTGATAAAACTCCATTTACTTCTATCATCAGTAGTAATCAATGTTGCTCTCTTATCTGCCATCCTACTTAAGCACTTCTCTTGTGTCATACTTCTAGTCCTGAAAAAAGCATCTTTAAGAATTTTTACAGGATAACCTTTTTCCTTGAACCTACTTTTAAGAATAGATGACTCTACCATAAAATCTGAATCTCTAGAACAATTTTTTCGGATCCGCCAGTATTGGCCGTAAGGAATATTCTTCAGCCAACTTGGAAGGTGGCCACTGTTAAACTCTAAATAGCTATTTACATCCACTGTTTTGAAATGGATGGCAGTGTAAAGCCCCCCTTCTTCATCAAACCTAATTAATAGATCCAAATATTGAATTTCAGATGCTGATCTTTGATGAGCTGTCCATTCACACTACACAATTGCAATGGTGTCATGTATTAGCCAGCCTTCCTGCGCAGGCTGGCCAATCTCGACGCTATTGCGTTGTCTAATCAGCGTGTTTGGGGCGCGGAATACACAAGTCTGTCACGCCTATGTTCTTGCGGCGCTGATCATGTACGTCCACATTCCTTTGGGGATTGCAGCGTGTGAAACGGCGTCAGGAGTCAACTGGATGTTTCCCAATGTTGGTGTGGTAACTTCCGGGACGACACATCACCTTAGGTTGAGGGCGCATTTGTGGCGTGTAAATGCGCCTTTGGAGTTTGGAAGCAACCGTGAAAAACGTGCACGCGCACGTTCGGTTGCCTCCGATTGCCGCCAAAAGTTGCAGCGTGTAAAGGTACCTTTGAGGGTTAGGTGTTAGAGTCAGGTGTTGGGGTAGGGGTTAGGTTTATGGGTTAGGTATTAGGTGTTATGGTACCTTTACACGCCGCTACAGAAGGTTGGAAACAACCGGGTGTCTCACGTGCACGAGCACGTTCGAACGGTTGCAAACGGTACCCGATACCGCCTTTACACGCCGCTACAAAGTGCTCTACAGAAGGTTTAATCTATCTCTGGATGCACCGCCGGGTGCCACAAGTTACCTTCTGTAGAGCACCGTCCCTCATTTACACGCCGCTACAGAAGGTAATATGGGAGGACCTGGGGCAGCAGGGACAACACATAGGCGTGCCAGAGTTGTGGATTACGAGACGCTCGTACGATGATTGGACAATGCTATAGCATCATGATTGGCCAGCCAGCGCAGGAAGGCTGGCTAATACACGATGCTATTGCAATTGTGTAGTGTGACTGGTCAGCTCCTTAAATATGCCGCCCTATGCAGCGACAACCAATCATAACGCAGGAGCTTCCACCAATGATCGCTGAAGGGGGATGGTTTCCCGGAGGCTGTGTCACGCCCCAGGGAGTTAACTAGGTGACGAAAAAACCTTCCTGTAACTCATTTAGACGCCGCTACCATCAGGTTGAAACCAACCTGTTTTAGAGCACTGCTGAAACAGGTGTCAAGAGTGACGGGTGGCAACAACCTAGTTTACCTCGGGTTGATTTGACGGTGCAAGATACAATTGTCTCTGACACCCGGTTGTTTCCAACCTTCTATAGCGGTGTGTAAAGGTACCATTATGGCCACTTTACACGCGGCAACAGGGAGATAGAAAACGGCAGGTGTCGGAGAAAATTGTACCTTTTACCTTCAAAACACCTTGCAGATACCTGAATTACACGCAGCCACTTCAAGGTGTTTTGAAGGTAAAAGGTACAATTGTCTCCCAACACCTGCCGTATTCTATCTTCCTGTTGCCGCGTGTAAAGTGGCCATTAGGGTTAGGGGTTAGATATTAGGGTTAGGTGTTAGGGTTGACTGTGGCCATTTTTCGTTGTGGGCATATTTCAGTAAAATTTACATTCCGCAGCATTGATTGCAGAATAATAGTTGGTGAGAAAAAAATGTATTGCATACAGATGACATACGCATGTCCTACAGATGCTAGGTGAGAAAAAAAAAATCACACGCTCTCATGACAAATAGAGTACCAGGTGGATTTCACTCATCCAACTTATCTGGAGGAGAATGGGACTGATTATTTGTTCGAATATTTGAGCAAACACTGAAGGACATTACACGACTCAATAGATTGAATCTAACTGTACCACAAATGACGAAAATGCATACTTTTAGGTTTAGTGTTCCTTTTCAAATATAAATATAAAAAAACACGATGAAAAACAAAGAAAACCACAAAGCAGTACAGACAGATGATTACATGGTACAAGCATCATTATGACAATCACTGGTACAAAGACCAGCTTTAAAGGCTGAGCACGTAGAGCAAATAATACACATAAATGTAAAATAAGCAATAAGATCAAATCGTCTAAGAAAACATAAACAAGATTGTGACTTTTATCATCTGTACATTATATGAGATATTATACTGCCTCTAGAAAGCTACAACAAAGTGCTTACATTGTGAACTATATTCCCGGAGAATAAAAAACTGCTGAAATTATGTATCCTGCCAGTTGCTCACAGCAGAGAAAAAGAGGCGTTTCTCACTATAGTCAGTGTGTGAAGGGCATCATATGGAGACCACAGTGCAAACATTGTTAATAAGCAGAACAGGTAAGATTGCCTTGAACCTTGCGCACACCTGCAATGGCAACACATTAGAGATGGCCTCGCAAAAATGCAGTTTGGATAATGGGAGTTAAACCCTGGCCTTGTATTTGCAGATTTTGTTACAATACTACAAGGTATAGTGTAGGAAAAAAGTGAAGAACCCAGAGGCAACCAATAAAGAAGAACATATTAAGTCCACAGTTGTTGTTAGTGTGGCGCCCTGCTCACACAGGTAGCCACAGACTTCTCTAATGCACAGCTGGGTTTCCACAGCAGGTACCTACTACATACAACACCTTCCACCCCACCACAGTAGGGGGAGCTCTACTCGCTGCCTTTAGGTGAGTTCCCCTATAAATACTGCTGCTGGGGGAGGAGTTAGTTAGAGTGTGCAGACGCTAGGAGAGCTGCGAAGACGTCCTGGTGGTCGGTGCCACGGTTAGGCCCGAACCAGTGACCCAGAGTGGCCCTTCTATGTCCCGCAAGCCTAAGTGGGGACAGAAGGCGAGGAGCAGCTAGCCGAAAGGGAGTGGGGAACTTGGAGAAGAGTTTCGCTCAGAGAAGTACCAGATATTGGGGATCCGCACCTGTGGGATACTCTAGGACCACAGAAAACCCCTGTTGCACCCAGGAGGCTTCGGCTACCCGGTTATCCCCTGTGGGTCAAGAGAGGGAGCCAGACACAGCAGTACAGCACCAAAGTCATCAGCGAGGGTAACCCGAAGACCGCACAGGAGAGAGAGAGACACTACAGTCAGAAAGAGAAAGGAGGTGAGTCTGGCTACAAGCAGGCTGTGCTTCAATCATCACTACAGAGCAGAGGAGGCCTTATACCCACTTGTTGTGGGAACTCACTGTGCAACCTGTCCACCTGTCAGTGCCCTGGATGTCTTTACCTGCCAAACATCAGTAAAAGGTAAAAGAGACTTTGCAGTATGCATGTGTCATTCCTCTCCATTACCTGCCCCCCTCAAAGACTGTTCCAGCACTCCCTATACCATCCCAGCTCCACTACAAGCTGCCCCTTCTCACTACACTGCCCCGGAGGTCCCAGTCCTACCTGCGGAGGACTTTACCACACTTGCCGCAATACTATCTACCTCCGGCGGACTGTGGTGATATCTTACCAGGTATTGCAGGTGGCGTCATGACAGACAAACAATTGTAAATAGTCCCCTGTAAATATCACCCCCTTTTTGGAAGATAGGCCCAGGACACGGGGTCAGGCGCGGCCACCATTCCCCGTGACACCGCTGAACTCCTCGAACCCTTCCCGGGTACCACGTCTCTGAACACTGTACCTGGGCTCTTCTACGCTGCTGTGCCCCAAGTTCTGTGTTGGCCAGAGATTTGGAATCTCCTGTCCTCCGATTTTGGCTGCTGGGCCTAGAGAACCCGCGCATCCTCGGACTCCGGTGTCCGGTTCTGGCGCTCCGCTCTGGGGTGAACCGTTAACAGGCTCCACTCCTCAGGCCTACTCCTCTTCTCAGACCCTCGCTCATGGGTCCCTCACACTGGCAAGTAAGTATCCTCGGACGAACCTCACAATGCTCCAGTCTGCAGGATGTCTTCTACAGTCCTCCTAGGAACTGAACTGACTAACCCTGCCTCCAGCCAGAATTTATAGGGGAGACTCCCCTGAACCCAGGTTAGAGCTCGCCCTTCTGGTCTGGCATCAGGAAGTTGTTGTGTGATGTGATTACCTGATATGGATACCCTACCTTGCTTCCAAGCATGACCTTACCCCCCGAGGGAGCCAAGGCCATTGTGGCAACCGGACTCTTGGGTGCCACAATAACATTATTAATCTGTAGAGATAGGGTTAATCAGCAGGTCGATAGGTGCCGTACTGTGCATCATCTGAGCAAAAATGTGAAAGCACTTTTGCTGACAGTTCTGCAATGCATCAATGAACAGTGAGCTGTCAAACAAAATGTCAGGGCGTGCATATAGCCACCACCCACAGTGTAGTGAGGGATGACTGTAGCCACACCAGCAGTGATGTACTAGTGCATTTCAATGAATTAGAATATCATCAAATATCAATATCATTTTGCCATATTTCCGGGCATTTATGGGAGCCCTGAAACACATCGACTAATAAATCAATATTATATTCACCCTTTGATGTCTCGTGGAATATAGCAGAATTGTTTTTAACCCTTCATCCTCCCTACTTTTTCTGACATAATGACCTTTGGGTTTTCATTGGCTGTAAGCCATAATCATCAACATTTACAGAAATAAAACTTAAAATAGATCACTCTGTTTGTAATGACTAAATAATATGTGTTTTACATTATGTATTGAATTACTGAAATAAACTAACTTATTGATGATATTCTAATTCATTGAGATGACCCTGTAAGGTATGAAGGATGACTGCTCCTGGGAGGAACGAAAGTCATTTTCTCATGGATGCCACACTTACAGTATGTCAGCTAGACATTCGTCTAACACAAGCAGGGCCGGCCCTTGGCATGTGCGAGTCGTGCGGCCGCACAGGGCGCCACGCTCCAGGGGGCGCCGCAGGGAGACAGCTGTCATTGTTATTTGCTCCCCTGCTCCCGCTCCCAGGGGCTTTGCTAGATCTGTGCGGCTACTAGAAGACAGAGGACGGCATCCGCAGGGGCGCCCGGTGGTAGCGCGGGCTCCCTGCTGATGCCACTCTCTCTACTATAGTCCTGGCCGCTGCCGCCGCGTTATCCCCCCCCACCCTGCAGTGTGAGCCCACCTGTGGAGCTGCACAGGCCTGTGCTTACAGGACCTGTGATGATGTCAATGAAGGGGGAGGAGTCAGGGATCACATGATCAGCATCTCCGAGTATGCAGGGCAGCTTCCACCAAGCAGGAAGTGAAGATGTGAAGAAATGGATGAGGTGAGTTTGTGTGGGATCAAGAGGGATGTATAGTGTGAATGTAGCAGAGCTGCGTGTGTGTGAGGTGTAAGGAGTGGAGCCGAGTGTGTACAAGGTGTATGGAGCTGAGTGTGTATGAGGTGTTCGGAGCGGAGCCGAGTGTGTATGAGGTGTATGAAGCGGAGTCGCGTGTGCACGAGGTGTACGGAGCGGAGCCGAGTGTTTATGAGGTGTACGGAGCGGAGACGTGTGTGTATGTGGTGTACGGAGCAGAGCCGCGTGTGTACGGAGTGGAGACGTGTGTACGAGGTGTATAGAGCGGAGCCCAGTGTGTACTAGGTGTACGGAGCTGAGCCCAGTGTGTACTAGGTGTACGGAGCTGAGCCGAGTGTGTACTAGGTGTACGGAGCTGAGCCGAGTGTGTACGAGGTGTACGGAGCTGAGCCGAGTGTGTACGAGGTGTACGGAGCAGAGCCGCGAGACGTGTGTACGAGGTGTACAGAGCGGAGCCCAGTGTGTACTAGGTGTACGGAGCTGAGCCCAGTGTGTACTAGGTGTACGGAGCTGAGCCGAGTGTGTACTAGGTGTACGGAGCTGAGCCGAGTGTGTACTAGGTGAACGGAGCTGAGCCGAGTGTGTACTAGGTGTACGGAGCTGAGCCGAGTGTGTACGAGGTGTACGGAGCTGAGCCGAGTGTGTACGAGGTGTACGGAGCTGAGTCGAGTGTGTACGAGGTGTACGGAGCTGAGCCGAGTGTGTACGAGGTGTACGGAGCGGAGCCGAGTGTGTATGAGGTGTACGGAGCAGAGACGCATGTGTACGTGGTGTACGGAGCGGAGCCGCGTGTGTACGTGGTGTACGGAGCAGAGCCGCGTGTGTATGAGGTGTACGGAGCGGAGACGTGTGTGTACGTGGTGTACGGAGCGGAGCCGCGTGTGTACGGAGCAGAGACGTGTGTACGAGGTGTACAGAGCGGAGCCCAGTGTATACTAGGTGTACGGAGCGGAGCCCAGTGTGTACTAGGTGTACGGAGCTGAGCCCAGTGTGTACTAGGTGTACGGAGCTGAGCCGAGTGTGTACGAGGTGTACGGAGCGGAGCCGAGTGTGTACGAGGTGTACGAGCAATGCCGCATGTGCACGAGGTGTACGGAGCAATGCCGCGTGTGTACGAGGTGTATGGAGCAGTGCCGTGTGTGTAGGAGGTGTACGGAGTGGAGCCGAGTGTGTACGAGGTGTATGGAGCAGTGCCATGTGTGTAGGAGGTGTACAGAGGGGAGCCGCATGTGTACGAGGTGTATGGAGCGGAGCCGCGTGTGTACTGAGTGGAGCTGAGTGTGTATGAGGTGTACTGAGCAGAGTAATGTGTGTACGGAGCTGAGCCACGTGTATGTTATGTGCGGAGCCGTGTGTTTCCAGAGTGGAGCCGAGTGTGTACGAGGTGTACGGAGCGGAGCCGAGTGTGTACGAGGTGTACGGAGCAGAGCCGAGTGTGTACGAGGTGTACGGAGCAGAGCCGAGTGTGTACGAGGTGTACGGAGCAGAGCCGAGTGTGTACGAGGTGTACGGAGCAGAGCCGAGTGTGTACGAGGTGTACGGAGCAGAGCCGAGTGTGTACGAGGTGTACGGAGCAGAGCCGAGTGTGTACGAGGTGTACGGAGCAGAGCCGAGTGTGTACGAGGTGTACGGAGCAGAGCCGAGTGTGTACGAGGTGTACAGAGCGGAGCCAAGTGTGCACGAGGTGTACAGAGCGGAGCCGAGTGTGTACGGAGCGGAGCTGAGTGTGTATGAGGTGTACTGAGCAGAGTAACGTGTGTATGGAGCTGAGCCACGTGTACGAGGTGTGCGGAGCCGTGTGTTTCCAGAGTGGAGCCAAGTTTGTACGAGGTGTACCAAGCAGAGCCGTGTGTGTACGAGGTGTATGGAGCGGAGCCACGTGTGTACGAGGTGTACGGAGCGGAGCCGTGTGTGTACGAGGTGTATGGAGCGGAGCCGAATGTGTACGAGGTGTATGGAGCGGAGCCGAGTGTGTACGAGGTGTATGGAGTGGAGCCGAGTGTGTACGAGGTGTATGGAGTGGAGCCGAGTGTGTACGAGGTGTATGGAGTGGAGCCGAGTGTGTACGAGGTGTATGGAGCAGAGCCGCGTGTGTACGAAGTGTACGGAGCGGAGCCGAATGTGTACGAGGTGTATGGAGTGGAGCCAAGTGTGTACGAGGTGTACCAAACAGAGCCGTGTGTGTACGAGGTGTACGGAGCGGAGCATTATACTATATGGAGGAATGTGGGGGTGTATTGTACTATATGTCATGCTTTAAGTGTGCAATATACTATACGGAGGACTGTGGCGTGCATTATACTGAATGGAGGACTTTGGGTGTGCATTCTAGATAGAGAACTGTGTGGGTGCATTATTCTATATGGAGAAATGTGGGGGTGCATTATTCTATATGGAGGTCTGTGGGTGTGCAATCTTGTATATAAAAGCCGGAAGGATTTGTGACCTCCATCCGTCACTTTGTCCCAACGTCCGGCAGAGCTACACCCGCTCAGGGTGAGCCAAGATGGCGGCCGTAAGCGGGAGCCGGGACTCAGAGCCCGCTACGCTTATGGCAGCCCCTAACACATGCACACGCCACACACCACACCACACACACACCACACACACACCACAAACACAACACATGCACACACAGTCGCCTAAACTTACCACCTCTCCTCCGTCTTCTCCACCGCCGACATGTCGCCGCCCCTGGAGAACTGGATCCAATACGGCGTCCGGGAAGTCTCGCGAGACTTCCCGGACGCCATATTGGATCCATGGCTCCAGGGGTGGCGACATACTTTCTCCAAGATGGCGTCCGGGAAGTCTCGCGAGAGTTCCCGGACGCCATATTGGATCCAGTCCTGGGTGCAGCGACATGTCGGGACTCAGGAAGACGCAGGCGCCAGGGAGGAAGCAGGGACGGTGGTAAGTATATCGGAGTGTGTGTCCGTCCGCCCCACCGCTGACCACTCTGCCCACCGCTGACCACTCTGCCCTGCGCTGACCACTCTGCCCACACAGCGCCGCTGCGCTGACCACTCTGCCCACACAGCGTCGCTGCGCTGACCACCCTGCCCACACAGCGCCGCTGCGCTCACCACCCTGCCCACACAGCCCCGCTGCACTGACCACGCTGCCCACCGCGCTGCTGCGCTGACCACCCTGCCCACACAGCGCCGCTGTGCTGACCACCCTGCCCATACAGCGCCGCTGCGCTGACCACCCTGCCCACACAGCACCGCTGCACTGACCACCCTGCCCACACAGCGCCGCTGCGCTGACCATTCTGCCCACCGCACTCGCTGCTAACCACTGAGCCACCGCGCAGTGCTAACCACTGAGCCACAGCCCAGTGCTAACCACTGAGACACCGCGCAGTGCTAACCACTGAAACACCGCGCAGTGCTAACCACTGAGCCACCGCGCACTGCTAACCATTGAGCCACCGCGCACTGCTAACCACTAAGCTGCCTTACAGTGCTCCATCCTCCCGCACCCCGCCGCTTTGTCCTCCATCATCCTCCTCCCACCGCTCTGTGCTCCGTCCTCCCCCTGCCTGTACCATTCCATCCTCCTCCATCGCTTCCTCCTCCTTCCTTTGTCCGCCTCCTCTCCACCACTCCATCCTCCCCCTGCCTGGGCTGCTCCATCCTCCTCCACCCCACCGCTTCGTCCTCTGTCCTCCTCCTGCCGCTCTGTTCTCCCCCTGCCGCTCTGTCCTCCCCCTGTCGTTCCGTACTCCCCCTGCCTGTGCCGCTCCATCCTCCCCCACCGCTTCCTCCTCCTTCCTTTGTCCTCTTGACCTCCGCCACTCCATCCCCCGTCCTCCCCCTGCCCGTGCTGCTTCGTCCTCCCCACCTCGCTGCTTCATCCTACACCCTCCTCCCTCCCGCCACTCTGTGCTTAGTCCTCCCCATGCCGCTTCGTCCTCCCCCTGCCTGTGCCACTCCATCCTCCCCCACCCCACCGCTTCCTCCTCCTTCCTTTGCCTTCCTCACCTCCGCCACTCTATCCTCCGTCCTCCCCCTGCCTATGCTGCTCCGTTCTCTCCCACCCCGCCGCTTCATCCTGTCCTCCACCCCCCCGCCGCTCTGTGCTTCATCCTCCCCCTGCCGCTCCATCCTCCCCCTGCCTGTGCCGCTCCATCCTCCCCCACCGCAACGCTTCCTCCTCCTTCCTTTGTCCTCCTCCCCTCTGCCACTCCATCCTCTGTCCTCCCCCTGCCTGTGCTGCTCCATCCTCCCCCACCCCGCTCCATCCTCCCCCTGCCTGTGCCGCTCCATCCTCCCCCACCGCAACGCTTCCTCCTCCTTCCTTTGTCCTCCTCCCCTCTGCCACTCCATCCTCCGTCCTCCTCCCCCTGCCGTTCCTTCCTCTCCCTGCCTGTGCTGCTACATCCTCCCACACCCCGCCGCTACCTCCTCTGTCCTCCATCCTCCTCCCCCCCCACTGTTCTGTCCTCCCTCCTCCCCCCTGCCACGCCGTTCTTCACCGGCCACTCCTTCTTCAAAGTTCCTCCCAATTCAGCCCTCACCGCCTTCCCCATGCAATCTCTATTTCTATATTCTAAAATAAACGATGCGTTAGAATCGGGCCACCGAGAGTTCCCGGACGCAATATTGGATCCAGTCCTGGGTGCGGCGACATGTTGGCAGAACAGAGGACTTCAGAAGACGCAGGTGGCAGGGAAGAAGCAGGGACGGTGGTAAATATATCGGAGTGTGTGTCTGTGTGTGTGTGTTCGTCCCCCCCACCGCTGACCACCCTGCCCACGGCGCTGCGCTGACCACCCTGCCCACGGCACTGCGCTGCCCACTCTGCCCACGGCGCTGTGCTGACCACTCTGCCCACGGCGCTGTGCTGACCACTCTGCCCACGGCGCTGTGCTGACCACTCTGCCCACGGGGCTGCGCTGACCACTCTGCCCACGCACTCACTGCTAACCACTGAGCCACCGCACTCACTGCTAACCACTCAGCCACCGCGCAGTGCTAACCACTGAGCCACCACCCAGTGCTAACCACTGAGCCACCGCGCAGTGCTAACCACTGAGCCACCGCGCAGTGCTAACCACTGAGCCACCGCGCAGTGCTAACCACTGAGCCACCGCGCAGTGCTAACCACTGAGCCACCGCGCAGTGCTAACCACTGAGCAACCGTATACTCTGCTACCCACTGAGCCACCTGTATACACACAATTCATTTCACCGCACTCCCCTAACTATTAGTAAATAAACTATATATGGATAGCATAAAAAGAAAAAAGATAGCGGCACTCACCGGGCGTGTTTCAAAGGTGCTTTATTTGGGTACCCTCATTCCAGGGTCCCACTCAGGAGGGAGGGGGTGCAGAGGCAGCAGAGATGACGGATCTCCGTTTCGGGGCTCCTACCCCTTCCACGGACCTCAATGTCTCGAAGGGGTAGGAGCCCCAAAACGGAGATCCGTCATCTCTGCTGTCTCTGCACCCCCTCCCTCCTGAGTGGGACCCTGGAATGACGGTACCCAAATAAAGCACCTTTGAAACACGCCCGGTGAGTGCCGCTATCTTTTTTCTTTTTATGCTATTATTGATGTGATATATAGCGGGCACCCAGAGGCGGCCAGCAATGCCCCACCTCGCATATACCCATATGAAAAAATAAGCACTTCTCCTAACTTAGCAGTGCCCAGTGAACGGACTTTTTTTGATTATTGAACTATATATGGATTCTAGACTACCCGATTCTTTAGAATCGGGCCGCCATCTAGTATACTATATGTAGGACTGTGGTGGTGCATTATTCTATATTGAGGACTATGGGGGTGCATTATATTATATGGAGGTCTATTGGGGTGCATAATATATGGAGGAATTTGGGGGTGCAATATACTATGTGGAATACTATGGGGGGGGTTCTGTCAGGGATCAAATCTTGCTGGAGACTAGTCAGAAAGTCTGTTCCCTGAAGGCTTCTCCCTGCTGACTGCCTTGAGGGACTGGTCTCTCCGTATAGACGCAAATGGGGTGAATTCACCAGGGACTAGCCTTTCTTGCTACTCTCCTATCTGTCTCGGTCCCAGAAGCTTTTGGAGTATGTTCTTATTTGAAATGCTGCATTATTTAAGAGTCAACACCTCTATATCTATATACAGCAGATAAAACAGGATCCACCATTCACAATAGATGATGTCACAGCTCACCTCCTCCTCCTGTACAATGACTGATAACACCTCTATATACAGTAGATAACACAGGATCCACCATTCACAATAGGTGATATCACAGCTCACCTCCTCCTGTACAATGACTGATAACACCTCTATATACAGTAGATAACACAGGATCCACCAATTCACAATAGGTGATATCACAGCTCACCTCCTCCTGTACAATGACTGATAACACCTCTATATACAGTAGATAACACAGGATCCACCTTTCACAATAGGTGATATCACAGCTCACCTCCTCCTGTACAATGACTGATAACACCTCTGTATACAGTAGATAACACAGGATCCACCATTCACAATAGGTGATATCACTGCTGACCTCCTCCTGTACAATGACTGATAACACCTCTGTATACAGTAGATAACACAGGATCCACCATTCACAATAGGTGATGTCACAGCTCACCTCCTCCTGTACAATGACTGATAACACCTCTGTATACAGTAGATAACACATGATCCACCATTCACAATAGAGGATATCACAGCTCACCTCCTCCTGTACAATGACTGGTAACTCCTCTATATACAGTAGATAACACAGGATCCACCATTCACAATAGGTGATATCACAGCTCACCTCCTCCTGTACAATGACTGATAACACCTCTATATACAGTAGATAACACAGGATCCACCATTCACAATAGATGATATCACAGCTCACCTCCTCCTGTACAATGACTGATAACACCTCTATATACAACAGATAACACAGGATCCACCATTCACAATAGGTGATATCACAGCTCACCTCCTCCTGTACAATGACTGATAACACCTCTGTATACAGTAGATAACACAGGATCCACCATTCACAATAGGTGATATCACAGCTCACCTCCTCCTGTACAATGACTGATAACACCTCTGTATATAGTAGATAACACAGGATCCACCATTCACAATAGGTGATATCACAGCTCACCTCCTCCTGTACAATTACTGATAACACCTCTATATACAGTAGATAACACAGGATCCACCATTCACAATAGGTGATATCACAGCTCACCTCCTCCTCCTGTAAGATGACAGGTAACACCTCTATATATGGGAGGGTTGGTAATGACAGGTGGGAGAGGATATAGGTCTTGGGTCCCTGATTTTTTCTGACCCTAGCATAGCAACGCCCCTCCCTGCTCTCCTTGAAGACCATGAATAGATCATGTACAAACATGTATGCTCATGTGTTCTGAGTAAGTAATGGCGTGGGGGCGCCATAAGGCAAATTCGCACAGGGCACCATTCAACATAAGGCCGGCCCTGAACACAAGTTAGCATTATATAATAGCATTTATTCAACAAGACAGGTTTTCTTTAAATTCTTGATAGTATGCGTTTTTTTGTGATTTTGTAAAAAAAAAGCGCATACTCATGCATTTTTAAAATGTTTAATGGGAACCTATCCTGATGAAAATGCAGTCCAATCTCCGGGCACCATGTTATAGAGCAGGTGGAGCAGAGTAGACATATCGTTTTGCAAGAAAAGATGCAATATAACCTAAGTTTTCATTGTTTCCTTTGTTCTCTCTGGGATTTTCGGTCCAGTGGGCGGTCCTATCAGTGACTGACAGCTTTCTTTCTATGTGTGGATACACACATAGCTGTCAATCACTGATAGGACCGCCCACTGGACCAGAAATCCAGAAAGAACAGAGGTATTAATTATTAAAACACAGATTATACAGAATATTTTTTCACAAAACTAAATACCAATCCACTCAGATATATAACATTCTGCCGGCAGATTGGACTGTATTTTTATGGTTAAGTCCAAATTCAAAATGTCTGCTGTTTATTATCTGCTTCTGACCAGTTACATCAAAAACTGCATTAAAAAAACAAACCCTGAACTTGGGAACACGTCCTAATGTTGTGTTTTATACGTTTGATATTCACGGTCTAATTAGGAACCACCAAGTCTGGACCGGCCTCGGACCCCCTGACCCAAATTTATAAGCCACATAGGCATAAATGAAGCTGTTGAGTTCAGATAAAGAGACCCCGGGCCGATCCAGACAGTGCAATCAGAACTCAGACCATGAATCTAGGATGCCTGAAGCCACAGGGTATGTGCACTTGATGTATTTAAAGGGAACCTGTCAGGTGATTTATGCCCCTCCAGCTATCACTGTCTGTAGTTGCAGCTTTAGAATACTATTCTAATCATCTCTGTCTGAGCTCATAGTGTAATGTGAAAGGTGAAAAAAAGCATTTATACACTTACATTTCAGTCCCCGCCTTGGAGGAGGGAGACTGTCTGGCAGGATAATAGTTAACTCACTTTTAACTAGGATAGCTAAAGGACCTGTGGGATGTAACGATCATGTGACAATAGTGGGTGGAGCTAAGCCAGCAAACATATTATGTTCTATGAGAACTTAGCTCCGCCTATTGTAGTCACATGGTTATGACATCACATCAGGTCTCCCAACATGTTCTAGCACAAGGCTGAAATGTTAACTATTAACCTGCCAAACAGTCCCCGTCCTCCAAGCTGGGGACTGACTACCTCATTACATAAGGAAATGTAAGTGTATAAATGCTTTTCTTTCACCTTTCACATCACACTATGAGCTCAGACAGGGATGATTAGACTGGTATTATAAAGCTGCAGCTACAGACAGTGATAGCTGGGGAGGCATAAACTAGCTGACAGGTTCCCTTTAAGACATCAGCATGTTCCTCGAGTTTTTCAAGCAGAAGACGGAAGTGGTGCTTTTTGTGGGGCCTTTGCTCCCGGCGTTTTTCTTTTAACTTCTATGTATAACACATGGTCCGGTCACTTCTTTTAAGCACATTGCTACTTTTTGAGCCTGAAGTGGATAAAAGAAGCTCAAAAAGACTGAAGATATACAGTATATAGCAAATCATTTTAACATTGCAGTGCTTATATGGTCTATTTTTTTTAGCATTTTAAGCACTTGTTTAAGTGGGTTTAGGAGCAGACCTGCCCAGAAAAGATATTGTGTGCACATTACTGGTAGCGTAACTTGAAGCTCATGGGCCCCGAAACAAAAGCTCCAACGGGGCCCCCAATTATTGGAAATCTTTAATAGCAATAGTCTTTTTCTATAGGCCAAAGGGACTTTTGGGGTCCTCTAGGCTCCAGGGCCCAGGTGCAATTGCAACCCCTGCACCTGTTGTAGTTACACCCCTGCACATTACTGTCCCTGCTAACTACATTCAATTGACCAAATCGCTATATGGTAAATAAATATATTGGAAACACAAGAAAAATCAAGCTGTGAACGCCATATCCATTGAGCTTGGAGATAATAGCCACTTTTTGTATTGTATTTTTCATGATAATTTATTACTTATATTATTTCTTATTATTTCCTATCACCTAGGTTTTAGGTTGGGGTCACACTTGTTAAGGTAATTGCGTTGACCGCATCCAGACCTGGGTGCGGTAAGCGTAATTGCCTTGACACACTTTTTTTTCAAAAATGTGTTGTGTAAGCCGCAATGCGGTAACCGTATTGCTCAGGATGTGTAATCCTGAGCAATGCAGTTTCCATATACTTTGTTCAACCCTGCTGCCGCAGGGATGAACAAAGTGTTAAATGTTATTTAAACATAAAATATTAATAGTAGATGTGGGCAGCATGTCTCTAGGTGGTGCCCACCCCCCCTAGAGACATGCTGTCCACTCTTGTCAGCATGTGAGGGGTTAATAAGCCCTTTACAGTATAACCGGCTATTGTCGGCTTTGTACAAATTTCTGAATGAAGCCGCGGCTCCCCTGACAGTACAGGAGAAACTGTAAGTAATGTATGTATGTATAGTATCAGCCGCTGTCCTTGGTCCTGTAAGCATTAACATTAGGTCTATGGGCAGCGCATATACTGTAAAGGGCTTATTAACCCCTCACATGCTGAAAAGAGTGGACAGCATGTCTCTAGGTGGGGTGGGTACCACCTAGAGACATGTCGCCCACAGCTACTATTAATATTTCATGTTTTAATAACATTTAACACTTTGTTCATCCCTGCAGCAGCAGGGATGAACAAAGTATACGGTAACCGCATTGCTCAGGATTACACATCCAGAGCAATCCGGTTACCGCAATGCGGTTCATAGAACCGCTCCGAAAACTGCAGCCTGCATGATTTTTAGCACAGGCTGCAGATTCGGAGCCGGTAACCCGATTGCATGTAGAGCAATCCGGTTACCATAATGGGCTCCTATGGGGAGCGGTTCCTGATCCGGTTTTGAGCTTTTTGACAGCCCAAAACTGGATCAGGATTTCAAAATCCTGCCGCATGCATGACCACAGCCTAAGCTCGCCCTCACTGCTCTTGGCTCAACCTCACTAACTGCAGATTTTGGTACATTGTGTCAGTAATAAAATGACAGATGTCACATTGAAATGTACTAATAAATCAAAGCAGACTCCTAAACACCTAAATATACTAATATACCATCTCTGTATATGTTTTAAAAAAAGCAATTGTACAGTAATTCACCTTTTTCTGTATTATTCATAGGATAATATTTGTTATCTCAAAATTTCCAAAATCGACAAAGTCCAAATATGATCCACATAGATGTGAAAGTCTTGTCAGTAAGAGCTTACGATCTAATGGAATGTGCCCTGAGCTGGTATTAAGTAAGACGTCCACATGAGGTCATGGCACCATTTAGTAATTACAAGTAACTATCCTTCACTAAGGCCGGCGTCACATTGCAGCATCATCAGGTCCAGGGCTGTCAGGTGTAAATCTGACAGACCCGGACCCGATTTTGCTGTTATGCAACCCTATGTTTCCATCTGTCCGGGAGGATCCGGGAGAATTTGGATTTTCCTCCCAGACACAAAAACGTTGCTTGCAATGATTTTGTGTTTGGGGTGAAAAATCTGCCCAAATCGGATCCTCAGGAATCCGGGGCGATCTGGCGCTCCCTAACATGGGAGTCTATGGCGCCAGATTGCCCAGATAAGGGAGGATCCGTGTGGATCCGGGAACAGGACACCGGCGGCTGAAGCGAGCGCTGCTAATCTTCAGCACCACTGGCTGTCCCCTGCTGTGATTTCAGGACCGTGGCTAGCTCCCTGCTAGCCGCGATCTTGAAATTGCAGCAGCTGTGGCTGCTATCAGCGGCATCCGGCTACAAACTGGACCGGAGGGCATATTAGCCCTTCGGTTCTGTTTGCAAATCAGGTCCGGGACTGACCGATTCACATCGGACAGCCGTGGACCTGATCACACTGCGGTGTGCAGCCGGCCTAAATGAGGAGTTTTTTACATAAGGAAATCACGAATAAAAAATGACTAGATTGAGCAAACTGATTTTATTATTGGCCAATTCTAAACATGTACAGAAATTGAATTTGTTCTTGTTTTCCATTGATCCTCAATTATAATTTATGTTAGAAGTAAATTCACTCTCTGAGGCGCCAGTAATGGAAACACCAGGAAAGAAGGAAAGCAAACAACTATCACAATTATAATAATCATATGATCACTGTAACATATAAATGCAAGTCTTATAAACTTTATTGAATTTCTTATGTCATCAATCATTTGACCAATTTAGCTGCCTGTGAATATTGACCCTTAGACTATGTTCACACTGTACGTTTATGATCCGTTTTTTTTATGCGTTTTTGCAGTGAAAATGCAGTGAACGCATCAATTAAATGGAATCCAAGCAAAGTCAATGGGTTTTCACGTTTTGCTGGTCAATCTGTGCTTTTATGACCTGGGGCATTTTTTCCCTTGAATAGTGATCAGTAAAAAAAATGAGCTGTCAGTTATGGCTGTGCTTCTCTGATCTGCTTTTCCCATTGAACCATTGTCTATGGGCTAAAAAAGGTACCAAAAAACAACACAGCAAAAACGGATCAGAAACAAATGATCCATTTCTGATGAGTTTTTTGGAAAAGTTGATCCAGATTTCCAGCTGAAAAAGAGAGAAAAACGCACAAGAAAAAACAGATCAAAAACGCACAGTGTGAACATAGCCTTAGAGAGTTTTGTTGGTTGCTATCTATGTGTGTGGACTGAAATTCATTTGTCCAGAACACAACCAGGTCATATATTCTGAAAAAATGGAGAACGTTGATCTGTATATTGCAGCATCACCACATGATTAGAATTTTGTCCTCTGCAAATACAAAAGTTGGGCTCTAAGAAGAGCAGAGAAGACACATAGCCTAGGGTCACACTTGAGCCCTGGATCTGTTAAAAGCATCAGTTTTTCAATATAGAAATCTTGAAAAACTGATGCTTTTAACAGATCCATAGGCTCCCATGCAAACAACGCATTGTCAAAATGTACTACTAAAAAATGCTGTGTTTTTTTACTGCACCCAAAAACACTGCTAGCGTTTTTAGGTGCAGTAAAAAAACGCATAGCTTTTTTTAACATGGGGTACTATGGGAAACGCATCAGTTAACGCATGGTACATATAGGTACCATGCGTTAACGCATACCATTAACGCATAGCGTTTTTGGATGCAATCATGGCAATCTCCAAAACCGGAATCAGGTTTTGGAAATGCAGAAAAACTGGATGCCAAGTGTGACCCTAGCCATACATCCACATATCTGTGCCCTTTTTATTTAAGAAAAATGTGGAAGGCACAAGAAGATGATTTTACTAAATGTTAACTTATTAGTAAGAACTCCCAGAACGAAGTCTTGGGGAAGAAAAGTGTACTACAGTCCGCGCTGCCAGGATCACTCACTTCAATAAATGCACGAGCAGTAGTTGTTCAATCAAATCCTTCTTTATTCTCCGACGCGTTTCAGTGCCCTCCTGGCACCTTCATCAGGGATCCCTGATGAAGGTGCCAGGAGGGCACTGAAACGCGTCGGATATAAAGAAGGATTTGATTGAACAACTACTGCTCGTGCATTTATTGACGTGAGTGATCCTGGCAGCGCGGACTGTAGTACACTTTTCTTCCCCAAGCATCTTGTTACATCTCCATGTGAGTGTGGCCAGTGGAAGTCCAGCAGCAGCCATCAGGATATTATTAACAAGCCTTCAAACCAGTTGTGGGTCTCACAACTGGACCAGGTGAGTGGATTTGATTTCTCACCATTGCACAAACTAGTGTCTAGTGATAAGGGCACTATTGCGCCTCTTGTCCCCCCTCCCTCTCTCTTTTTTGCTACAGAACGAAGTCTTGATCATTTAGCTATCACCGTGTTGTTGCATTATTGTCAAATCATTTAATGCTTTTGGTGACTTTTTGGTGACAGTGAGGGGTCCTGCTGTACATGGACGGGGATCTCGCTCATCAAGTTGGGAAGTGAGGACCCAACTATTGCTAGAAAGTGTGTTCTTTATAACAACATTATGGAATTCTCTCTGCATTTTGCTAATACAGTTCCTGACAGAAGTTATGTTGATTATCCATGTAAGGCTGGTTTCACACCACAGTTTTTTCACTGATCAGGTTCGATCAGGTTTGTGTGCCACAACCAGGAGAGGAACTTGCAGAGAAAAACTATAATTGAAAGATTGACACCTGTTCTGAGTTTTGGAGACACTCCTGGTTTTGACACACAAACCTGATCGAACCTGATTAGGGTAAAAACTGTGGTGTGAAACCAGCCTTACATAAATAAAAGCTTATAACCTGACGTTAAATTCATCCATTGGTTGTGTAACTTACTCTTTTGAAAGCTGAAACCCTCCGAAATGTGGTTTAGGTTAAGAAAATAAATTGGCATCAATGCTGAAATATTGATCATTTAATGAACACAGAATGGTAAGATTTTGGCGAGATAAAAGTTTTGCAGCCCACAGAAAGTAATGTGGTATTCAAACAAATAATTAACTTAAAATATGTTTTGCATAACATTGGTGAATGAAGTTGTGGTGCTATTAGAGTCATATTTAATATTTTGTGTGACTTCCATGAGCTTGAAAGACTGCATCCATGCAGTTCAACAATGATTCTTACAATTGAAGTCAGGAATAGCAAAGAATGCAGTCTTACATGCCTCCCAGAATTCATCTAGATTCTTTGGTTTTGTCTTCCAAGCTTCCTCTTTCATCCTACCTCAAACATACTCAATGATGTTCATTTTTGGTGACTGCGCTGGCCAGTCCTTGAGCACCTTGATCTTTTTTGCCAGGAGGAACTTTGTTGTAGAGATGGATGTATGAGATGGAGCACCATCCTGCTGCAGAATTTGACCCCTTTTATGATTTGGAATGTAAGAGGTAGCTAATACTTCTTGATATTTTAGGCTGTTGATATTCCCTTCCACTTTGCAAATGTTTTGCTCACCCCCATACTGAATGTAACCCCAGACCATGATCTTTCCACCACCAAATGTAATTGTTTTCTGGGTGTATTTTGGATCAATACAGGCTCCAGTAGGTCTTTTGCAGTATTTGCAGCGGCTGTGGTGTAATTCTACTGAAGATTCATCAGAGAAATCCACCTTCTGCCACTTTTCCAGCGTCCGTCTGTTGGGCAGGCTGTGGGACTTTGCAAATGCCACACGGCTTTTTATCTGCCTTTTGTTTATTGCTGGCTTCTAGGCACTGATTCAACCATGGAGGCCATTTCGGGACAGAACCCTACAAACTGTTCTAGTTGACATAGGTACTTGAGGTGACCAGGCCTGTTGGAGCTCTGCTGCATTGGAACAGGGGCTTGCTTTTGATTTTCTAACCAACAAAAGTTCATCCTGAGCAGTTGTCCTGCGGGGTCTGCAGGACCTGGGCTTGTCAAACACATCTCCAGTCTCTTCAAATCTTTTTTTAATTCTTTGTACTTGATGCTAAGACACATTAAAGATGCCAGCCACCTCTGCAGTGTATCTGGTCTTCAGCCTCTTGATAATCAAGGCTTTGGTTGCAGGGTGGATGTTTGGCATATTGTCAGAGTTCATATTCAAGTGAAGGTCTGGGGTGCTGGGTTTTCTTTTTATACACACCCACTATTTACCAATCATTTACAGAGCACAGGTGAGGATGTAAACTAGGTTTGGGTGCATTATATGACCAGGCGACAAAACTTTTGTCTTGCCAAAATCTGACCATTCTGTGTTCATTAAATCATCAATATTTCAGCATTGATGCCAATATATTTTCTTAACCTAAACCACATTTGGTAGGGTTTCAGCTTTCAAAAGAGAAATTTATACAACCAATGGATGAATTTAACGTCAGGTTATAAGCTTTTATTTACATAACATGGATAAGCGACATAACACTTACAGTTCCTGACAGAAGTTATCTAACAAATATCACCTGTCTGTGGCTGCCCACTGTTTTTTTAATAACAAGAGCAGTCACAGGTAGATGACAGGTAGTCTTTAACACTATCAGATGCCCTAGACTTATTTATAGTAACAATTGATGGACACTGTCTTTTTTTTGAACCATCATTTTTATTGGGTTTTAATCATATAAACAATTGTACAAAATTCAATAAACATACCATACATTTAGACCATCAATGCAATAAAGCTGCACAATCATTACATTACAGGTATAAACGTTCATCTTTGACATTAAATACACCCTAAATCCCTCCCACCCCCAATCCCAAGGATAAGTCATCTTCAAGAGTTAACAAATATCAGTATGAATAAAGAAACCTTTTAACTTATTATTGGCAGTATACCTAGAGTTATTGCATCTCCTATACCTAGCATCTCAACCTACCCAATGTACCTTCTAGTTCTTCCAATGCATACCACGTTGATGATCGGAAGGGTAGCATGAAGTTTTGTATTTCCACATCTGTGAATTCGTTTTCAATAAAACGTCTCCATTTGGTGAAGAGTTTTTTGGCTAGTTTGCTTGGGTTGCGGAGCGTGTCAAGAGATTCGAGTGTCAGTGTGTGGCGTAGCGTCATTTTTACTTGAGACAAATCCGGGGTCTGTCATTGAGCCAGTATTGTAGCAGGAGTCTCTTTGCTACCAACGCAATGTAATGCCATAGAATATGTGGTTGCCCTCTAGCATTGGATGGTGGGTGATAGTGAAAAAGCCAACGTATCGGATCTAGCTCCCCTGTATCTCCACAAAACCCACTAGCCCATGCATTCACTACTCTCCAGTATTTCTGGGACTCTGGGCAGGACCACTGACCATGTTCCAGATCAGTCAAGGGTGACTTACATTTTGGGCAATGAACCCATCTCTCTTGATTGGCCTTAGAGGGGGGTATATTGAAGCCCTGAATGGTTCCGTGCATGATCCGGAATTGTGAATCTTTCCATCTCTCATTGATAACATATTGCCTTACTATGCCCCACCCTTCAAGAATCTTCTGCGGAAGTTCCGGGTCTGTGAAGTGTTTACGCCATTTGTTGAAAGACCCTCTCCTTCTCTGTGGTCTCAGAACCTGTTTTAATTTGGTGTACAATGAAGTGATGGATACCTCAGCTTCATTTATGGATATCAGTTCAGACCACAAAGAATTCTCAACCTCCCCAGAGATGTCTCGCAGATGTGATAGTAGATAATATCTCAATTGGCGATATTGTATAGCATGGAATTGGGGTAAATTATAGGTAGTCAAGACCTCCAACTCGGTCATCCACCTTTTTTCTTCTAGATTCATGAGATCTCCCAACGTATTGATTCCCTTCTCTCTCCATATTTGAAATAAAGAGTTTTCACGTCCTAAAGGGAAAGACGGGCATCTCCAGGGGTTAAGTAACTTCGAGATCCTCCATGCTAACCTAAGTTTTTTTCCTAACCTCCTTCCATGTAATTATAGTATATTTATATATCACCGTATTCTTCAAAGTGGGGGGCAGACACGCCAACGGCGAGTGTAATAAGGCTGCTAGATCCCAGGGTTTGGCCCATTCTCCCTCCAAAGTTACATCTGAGAATTTATTAGTGTTTCTGATCCAATCAAGCACATTACGTAGTATACACGCTAAATTGTAACTCCTAACATCTGGGAGCTGTAATCCTCCCTCCTGTTTGGATTGGATCAAGGTTGTGTATGCTAATCGGGGTCTCCTTCCTCCCCACAAGAATTTAGAAAAAGCTTTATTCAATCTCTTTATGTCAATATGTCTCAACAGCATGGGGATAGTTTGAAGGGGGTAAAGTAATCTTGCGAAGCTAACCATTTTCAATAAGTGGCAGCGTCCCAACAGAGAGAGTGGCAATCTCACCCAGCCTGATAATTCTTGTTCTATCCGCTGAATGATCGGTAGAAAATTAAGTTTATACGTCAATCCAGGTGATCTGGCCAGATGTATTCCCAAGTATTTAATACTATCTTTCATTACTGGTAGGCCACAAAGGTTTTTTTTTCCCTGCGTCCCAATCCCAGGATTTATAAACAGAATTTCGCATTTACTTTTATTTAGGGAGAATCCAATTTGTTTGCCTATCATCTCTATGTCTGTCAGAATATTTGGGAGGTCTTGTTCTGGATTTTGGACATATAAGATAATATCATCCGCGAACAATGAGAGTTTTATCTCTTTGGTTCCCACCTTAAAACCTGCGTAGGAATTACATTCTTCCAAATATATTGCCAGAGGTTCTATGGCTAAATTAAAGAGAAGGGGGGACAATGGGCATCCCTGTCTAGTCCCCTTCTGGAGGGTAAAGGAGTCGGACAGGAAGCCTGGTATGTTCACGCAAGCTCTAGGATTACTATAAAGTGTCTGTATATATTGCCGAATGGGTCCCGTGAGGCCTATAGTATCTAAGACCCTACCCAGCCATGACCACCTGACATTATCAAATGCTTTTTCAGCGTCCAAGGTGATCATGGCTGGGTTCCCTCCTTCTAATTTGACTTTTTTCCCCATAATATCCATCAAAAGCATTGCTTTTCGGATGTTTGTGGTCGTCGATCGTCCCTTGATGAATCCTGCCTGGTGTGTAGATATTATTTTGGGCAAGACCATTGCCAATCTATCAGCCAGTATTTTAGATAGTAATTTCAGATCCTGATTTATTAATGAAATCGGTCTGTAGCTAGCTGGATCAGTGGGTATCTTGCCTGGTTTGGGGATCAGCTTAATGTAGGCCATATTCATTCTGTCAGGGATAGGCGATCCCTGTAATATCTCATTGTATAAATCACAGAGAACCGGAGAGATCTGTTCTCTCATAGCTTTGAAAAAGGCACCATTATAGCCATCAGGTCCTGGGGCCTTACCCGGGTTTAAATTTTTAATAGCCTCTTCAATTTCTCCCGTCGTAATCGGGTTGTTTAGAAATTGGATGTCGTCTTGGGAGATAGATGGCAATTTGATCTTGCTTAGCCAGGAGGGCTTTTCTGGGTCGTTAGTTGTTGTCTCTGTATATAGAGAAGCATAAAACTTGCCCAAAGTTTTCACAATACTCTTAGGGTCATTCCAGATATTACCCTGTCTATCTTTTATCGATTGGATAGGGGAAGAGGTGTGACCACCTCGGGCTAATCTTGCCAGCAGCCTTCCTGCTTTATCTCCGAATTTATGTAGTTCTAGCTCTAATCTATTTTTAAATATAGTCTCCCGTTTTCCTGCCCACTCATCAAACTCTTTTTTAGCTTGCAGCCATGTCTCTTTGTCAGGAATCTCCATTGTGTTCTTGTGCTGTAGATAAGCATTTCTCACTTTCAGACTGGTTTCTATAAATTTTTCCTTAGCCCTTTTCTTGATCCCCATGCTGTATGCCATAATGTGTCCTCTCATGACTGCTTTTGCAGTCTCCCAGAATAGACTCGGGTCAGATCTATGGTCCAAATTATCTACGGTATAGTGCGTCCACCACTCCCCAAGTAGTTTGGTGAAGTTTTCTTCTTTGGTAAATGTGTCAGGAAACCTCCATAGATAGTCGGTTCCTTTTTCATAATTATCTTTAATCTCTAAGACTAATGGACTATGGTCCGAAATCACCATATCTTCAATTTTGATGTCTATCATTCTTTGTAGTATTTTGGTGGACCCAAAAAACATATCTATTCTGGACCACGATCCATGGGGATGTGAGAAGTGGGTGAATTCTCTACCTAAATGGTACCTTTACACGCCGCCACAACAGGATGGATACCAACGGCTACTTCACGTGCACGAGCACGGCCGAACGGTTACCAACGGGAAACGCACCCTCTTTACACGCCGCCACAAGGTGCGCTACGCTACGCTACATCTGTAACTAGCTACATCGCCGGGTTGTCTCAAGTAGCCATCTGTAGCTCAGCGTACCTCATTTACACACCGCTACAACCAGCTACTATGGGCGGACCTGGTGCAGCAGGGACAGCACATAGGCGTGCCACAATTGTGGATTACGAGGCGTCCGTACGCTGATAGGACAACGCAAGAAACCCATGATTGGGCAGGCATCGCAGGAGGCTGATTAATACATGACGCTCGAGCGATTGTGCAGTGTGACTGGTCAGCTCCTTAAATATGCCGCCCTGTGCGGCGACAACCAATCGCTACGCAGCATCTTCCACCAATGATCGCAGATGGGGCGCGGTATCACGGAGCATGGGTGACGCCTTAGCCACATTGCAGCTACATCGCCGGATGTCCCGAGTTCCCTTCTGTAGCTTCTTTACACGCCGATACAGCTCTCTACAATCGGCGATGTAGCCATATGTTTATGGGCAGTGCACGGATACAGAGGTATCTGTAGCCGGCTGTGTCGTCCCGTCTTCAGACGCCGCTACTACGCGGCGATATTGGCGCGACAAGCTACATTTGTAGCCTGTAGCGGGTTGTATGCATCCTGCAGTGGCGGCGTGTAAAGGTACCAAAAGGGTTAGCTAGTCTCCAAGTGTCTGACAGGCCCACCAGTCTAGCCAAGGATTCCAAGGTGCTTTCTGCCCTCGGGCCCCCTCCGTCCTGCCTTCCCCTTTGCGTATGTGTTGAGGAGCATCTATCTTCTTCTACTCTCATCACCGTATTGAAGTCTCCTCCCACTATTTTATTAACCCCTATTTCCTGAAGTAAGTTATTCTGTAATTGTTGGAAGAAAGGTCTTTGATTTGCGTTAATAGCATACACATTATAAATATTAAAGATATCATTTTGTATTTGGATCGTCATCTGAAACAATCTACCCTCATTATCACTTGAAGTAGAGATGATTGAGTGGGCCAAGGACCTGTGGATTAAAACCAGGACTCCCGCCTTCCTCTCCACCGCACTTGACCCAAAGACCTCCCCCACCCACAATTTTTTAAGACGGAAGAAGTCCTCCGAGGTCAGGTGGGTCTCCTGGAGCAGAGCAATATCTATACGTAATTTTTTGAGATGGCGAAGCACCATCATGCGCTTTGCTGGGGAGCGCAACCCCTTGACATTCCAGGATACCCACCTAACCATCAGAGTCCTCCCCGTGCAGGGTTCCTACTTTTTTCTTAGTCAACTGCCACACACATATAGTATGATTAGGTGTAGACCAAAGTAAGAAGAATAAGGTACAGGAGATGCATAATTTGGTCTTAGAGATATTTCCCATTCGTTTGTTTTTGCTTTTCCCTTCCCCTCCCCTCCCAACCCCACCTACTCCATACATTTTTCCAAGTGTATCACTTCACTTCTTCCCTCAAGTGCAGCCAACAAATGTAACTCCGCCCCGCCCCAACTTCCAACCCGGCCTATTAAACATATAAAAGTCATAACAGTAATTTTCTCCAACCTTTCACTCCCTAGGAACTCCATTTCCCCATCTTCGCCCAGAGCTTTAATCCCCTCCATATCAGAGATAAAGTGGGGCCATAACCTATAACTTATATAGGGAGCATTTCCACCATATCATATCAAGAGTGCATTTGTCATTCAATTGTCGGTATACTTATATGCATCTCACACGTTATCTTAATTTTTTTTTTTTTAAAGTTTGTGTAAGACTCTATGGTGATCTCTTTATGCTGTCATCAACTCATCACTAAGAACAAGAAAACTTAATGACATTTGAGGTTGAAAATTTGAGTGAAGATCTAAATGGGAAAGAATTAAGAAGGTGAAACAAGACATATATGCATTACTTTCTCCATTTCGCCTGTGTATCTCTCCTCTATTTACGTTTTTTGCAAAGCTATGACAGCACTACCCAGCAAAAAGAAATCACAACTGCATTTCAATTTCCTCTCACTCTCTCTTCATCTCTTCTTCTGCCATCGGGGTCCTGTCTGTCTCTGTTGTCGTGGAGTTTCCGGTGGCGGTTTCCTCCCCGCTCCTTCACCTAACAGGGAGTTTGATCTCAGTCTGTAGGATCTTACAGAGTCTCTATCTGTCTCGGATTCCAGATCAAAAGCAGAATTAGGTTTCGCAGGCGGTCCAGTGTCCTGATGGGGTGATGACGGAGACACCGCTGCTCTTGGGGAGCTCGTGTTGTCACGGATGGCTGCCATTGCTTCCTCGGGATCAGAGAAGGTCAGCATGACTCCCTCTCTGGACCTAAATCTTAACACCGCTGGAAAGTTCAACTGGAAACGAATATTTCTTCTATGAAGTAGCGAGCATGCTTCACTGAAGGATCTCCTGCGGCGCGTAACTTCTATAGAGTAATCCGCGAATACCAGCGCTCTGTGTCCCTGTATTAATAATGGGTGCTTTTTGGCCTTGTAAGCGCGAAGGATCTCTTCCTTGTCACGGTGGTTAAGGAATTTCGCTATAGCGTGTCTCGATTTATTAGACTGTTTGGATGTCGAGGCAGCGGTTCCTGAAGTCGCCATCCTCTCTTGTGGCTCCCTCATCTGACCAATTCTGTGGGTACGCTCCGTCTTACATCTATGGGTAAGACCTAAGGCTTTGGGTAGGTCTACCTCAAAGATTTCCACCAGTTGGGTCGCAGGAATAGATTCAGGGAGTCCCACTATTTTAAGATTACTCCTCCTTGCTCTGTTTTTAATGTCCTCTAGTTTTGCATGTGCATATTCAGAGTGTTGTTGTAAAGTCATTATTTGCTCCTCCAGTTCTTGTATTCTATCCTCTGCTGCGCTTATTCTTGATTCAGCCTCTGTGAGCTGCTGGTCATGTGCCTCAACTTTGGCATTCAGGTCTTTTGTTGTGGCTGTTACCATCTCAGCCACTGCAGTTTTAAAGTCATCAGCAAGGTGGATGGCTAGCTCTTTTGCCAATGCTTTATAATCAAAATGTGGGGCTCCCCATCTCCCCTCCATGTCCTCTCTCCATTCTCTTGGACCCTGTCCTTCTCCTATGTTCTCCTTATCTGCAGGGGGACAGCTCTGGGATTGTTTGTTCATGGCGACTGCTGCATTTTGTAGTTGTTCTGGGGATATTCCCCGTGGGGTCTCTGCGGCTCTCTTTACAGTACCCTTCTCCTTTTCTACTCCATCCTCCCCATCTCCGGTCCCGGGCTTCCTCACTGCCTCTCCATCTGGTAACGCTGTGTGCCTGCTGAGCACGCCGTGCCCGCCCTGCCCGCCATTACCGGTCTCCTCATGCAGACTCACAGTCTTCTCTCCCTCCCGGTTCCTCGTCACGTAGCGATCCATCGTGGTCATGATGGACGCTCCCAGGGTTTCTGCAGCCGCCGCTGTGATTGTGGATGTCCGGGGTCAGGTTGGAGGCCAGATGTCGGCGGATTGCTGGGGCGGGGAGCGGAGCAGCCCTTAGACGCGGCTGCACATGGAGGCGCAGGAACCGGAAGTGATGGACACTGTCTTTACGTTGTTATAGCCTACAGCCAGCAAGGTGTCCACAACCTTACTTCTTAGGCTGGCTTCACACCACGTTTATTTGCTGTCAGGTTCTGTCCGGTGTTTTGCAGGATGCACCGGACAGAACCTGACAGCCCCGGGCAAAACTGAAGTGCAGGACAAATATGCCCTCCGATCCTGGCTTGTGCCGGAATCCTCCATGCGCGCGGTTGCCACTGTCCAAGTGCTGAAATTTCAGCAGTGGAGCTCTTCACATGCTGAAATTTCAGCCGGCAACTCTTTTAGCTGCGCTGTCCAGGTGCTGACCAAGTGTGGCTTGAATTTCAAAGCCACCGCTCGTTCAGCACCCGGCGCCCGGTAACCAGTCTGTTTTTTTGACAGATCTGGTGCGATCCGGCGCCCATAGATTCCCATGTTATAAGGTGCCGAATCACACCGGATTGGGAGGATTCGACTTTGTCCGATTTTTGCCCCAAGCACAAAAAATGCTGCAAGCTCCGATTTTGTGTAAAAAAAACTAAATCTGCTGGATCCTCCTGGACAGCACAAAACCGAATGGCAAATCACTGCCATCCGGCCCCATCCGACCCCACAGGGATACAATAGGGGCAAAACCGGATCCACAAAATTATGGTGTGAAGCCAGCCTTAGGCAGCTTTCACATGGCCTACTGCCTCACGTTCTGTGGTCCCGCTGGGGCTTATGTCTGAAAACGGGCTTTGGACGTATATGCCGATGGGGCCATTGATTATAATGGTGCAGACGGAGTCAACATGTGCTCTGTCTTGCACCATTTTCGTGAGTATATGTTTACTGCAGGCAGCGATCCAAGCGCAGTCTGCTACGTTCAGGTGTCCGCGCTGCAGTAAATGTATACTCCCACAAATGGTGCACTGCAGAGCACATTTTGACTCTGCATTGTTGTCTGCATTATTAAAGTCAATGGCTCCGTCGGCACATATGTCCAAAGCCTGTTTTCAGAAGTAAACCCCGAGGGGACCACTGAACATGTGGCAAAACGCCATGTGGAACCAGCCCTACTTATCCTATCCCTAATGGCCACTTTACACGCGGCTACATTTCTAGCTTATCCACAGGTAACTTACTGGTTGCAGTGAAATCATGGAGACATGGTTCTATCTTGTTGCTGTGTACAAATGGAATAATGTCTCCATGATTTCACTGCAGCCAGTAAGTTACCTGTGGATAAGCTAGAAATGTAGCCGCGTGTAAAGTGGCCATAAGTCATACCTTTAACCTATCACTAACCAATGGATCCATCCCTTCTCCACTGAAAAATGCAATAATCGCAATGTTTAAGAATTTATCCCTTGACCGGTCCACTTTTCCAGCCTACTCTCAGTATTTATCTTTGCTTCAAAACTCCTTAAACATTTTCACCGTGAACTGTCCTCCAACTTCTCATCCAGATTTTTTTTTTTTTAAAGATCTACAATTTGGCTTCTGACTCTGATTACATCTTTATCGTAGTCACTAATGATCTGCTAAATGGCAAAGCTTTGCCCCATTGTTCTGTGCTCCTTTTTTCTGTACCTGCCCTCTGCTGACACAACCACCTGCTTTCTCCTGTTGCAAATTCTATCCTTTGCATCACAAGCTTAGCCTTTTGCTTGCTCTCTTTTTGTTGTTGTCCCAAGACTCTGTCTCTTCTATCCTGGGACAGGTCATAGAATTCTATGGCTTTCATTAGCATGTTCATGCTAAATACAAGCAATCTTATTTCTCTGTTCAGGATGTACCTCTCTGAAAGTCTATCAGTCAAGTTTATTTATATTGTAGTTCATGTATTGATATCTTCAAAGAAGAACCCTCAACATCTCTTATTAATTAATTTAATGGATTCCTATTACCTTATGAATTCAGTTCATATCATGTCTCCTATATATCTCTTACCAGATATCTCTATTAACAAAACTTTCTTCTCTCATCACCCTCTCAAAGATTACTTCGGTGCATCTCCCTCACTCTTTAACTTGTTACCCCCAATACATCAGACTCATTCCCACATTGGAAAACTTTAAAGGTACCGTCACATGTGGCAATTTTGCTTGCAATTTCACTGGCAATTTGCTGGTTGCAGTGAAATCATGAACACATTGCTCTATTTTGTTGCCGTGTACAAATGGAACAATGTCTCCATGATTTCACTGCAACCAGCAAATTACCAGAGAGATTGCTAGCAATATTGCCGCGTGGGTCGGTACCTTAAAAGCCTCCTCTTCAAAAAAGCTTACAACCTACAGTCCGAGACTTAACTCCATCTTACGCTAGTGTCCCATATTGCCATTGACAGCCCCAATGTGTGACAACAGTGTTCCATACTGCCAGTGGCAGCTGAATTTTGACAGCCTAGTGTTCCATATTGCCAGAGGCTAGTGTTTCGTACTGCCAGATTCAGCCCCATTATGACACGTTAGTGTTCTGTATTACCAAAAACAGATCCAAGATAACACATCAGTGATCCGTATTAACAGAGGAAGCCCCATTGTGACATGCTAGTGTTCCATATTGCCAGACACCACCCCATTGTGACACGCCAGTGTCCCGAATTGCAAAAAACACCCCCATCGTGAATGACCCGCTAGTGTTCCATATAGCCAAAGACAGCCCCATTGTGACAAGCTAGTGTTCTGTGTTGTCAGGGGCAGCCCCATTGTAACAAGCTAGTATTTTGTCTTACCAGAGGCAGTTCCATTGCCAAAGGCAGATCTTTTGGGACACACTAGTTTTGTTGTTCCAGTTGCAGCCCCATTGTGACACAATAGTGATCCGTTTTGCCATAGGCAGCCGCACTGTGAAACATCAGTGATACGTACTGCCAGAGGCAACCCAATTGTGACACACTAGTGTTCCATATTGGCAGAGGCAGCCCCATTGTGATATGCTAGTGTTCCATACTGCCATATTCAGCCCTATTGTTTCACACTAGTGTTCTGTAGTTTCTGATGCAGCCCCATTGTGATACAACAGTGTTCTGTACAGCTATCGACAACCCCATTGTGACACGCTAGTGTCCTATATTGCCAGAGACAGCCCCATTGTGACCACTAGAGTTCTGTATGTGGCACCCCTCCGGGTAACCAGCCACCAGAGCTACTGCACTCCTGCGGTTAGGGAGTGTAGTGCCCCCGTTCTCCAGGTGCTGGGACAGTGCAGTTGAGCCCAAAACAACAACATACACATGCAGTGACAGGCCCTGGGACATTGGGAGGACCCGGAGGGAGGGCCTAGGTCACAAAAAGGGGAAATAGGAAGTGGTAGAAGGAGAAAGTAGAAGGATACCGGAGGAGTAACATCAACTGTCGAGGAGTGGTAGTCGGGATTGTCGAGGCAGTGTGGTGCTGGCTCCCGGGGCTTGGAGCATGACCACGCTCACCCCGGGAGGGAGAGACCAGAAGGATGGAAGGAGAGAAGAGCCCTAGGGGTGCAAAAGAGACACCGATTCCCCGTACGCCCGAATCTGACGAGACAGAGGGGTTGGTGGACAACGCAGGGAGCCGGCCCTCAACACAGTATGGATACGTCATGCCCGAGCCAAAACCGAAGGCATCAGACTTTTAACGGAAGCTGTGGCCGACCACCCGACACATCTTGGGGAAGGTGGCTGAACTAGGGAGCAGTGCCCAGGATAAGAACCTAATGGCGCCCGGGACACAACAGCACCCATGGCCATCAGTACCTAAGCTCTGTGCTGTGGGAGAGCGTTGAGAGCCTGGGGAGCAGAGTGACGACCTGCTCGCCTTAGAGGAGAACTACCCCTTATAGCGCTGATAGAACGTAGACCCACCAGAGACTGAGACACCTAGAGAGGAAGGAAATGGCACCAACCGTGGCTTGACTGTACTAACCCGGTTCTGGAGAAAGAGCTGTACCGGAGTGTGGCAAGGAATGTACACGGTGCCCATGTTTTAACACCTGAGTAAAAGCAATGGAGCTGCAGCTGTGGGGTGTGAGACTTTTATTGTCGGTGCCCATTGACCGCAGAGTCCGCCCAGAATACAGAGGGTACTGTTGACGGAGTGAACATCTGCTAAGGTATGAGCCGGGGGAACCACTCAGCTGCCCTGGGGACTACGCTCCACCTGCGGGGAGCGACACCATCCAAGCTGCCGGCCATCATCCCCAGAGGTTCTGAAGCAGCAGCAGCTGGCCTGACCGCATACCGCAGGTGGTGTCACGAATACCCCCTTATTCCCTCAGACTTTCCCTGTCATCATTCCCCATTTATTTTGGATAACACCACCACGGTCAAGGGACCAGGCATCGGCCCCCGTCTGTCCCCGTGAAAAGAACACAGAAGTGAAGATGTAAGAACAACTAGTAACTGTCCGGTACTGAGTCTTTCCCGGCCCTGGACTGGGCATGTCATGTCCTGTATGATGCAGCCCCATTGTGATACAGCAGTGTTCCTTACTGCCAATGACAGCCTATTGTGACATGATAATGGTCCATTCTTCCACCATCTGGACAGATTAGTGTTCTGTATTCCTGATGTAACCCCATTGAGACACAGTAGTGTTCATTACTGCCAGATGAAGCCCTATTGTGATACAGCAGTGTTGTGTACAGCCATAGACAGCCACATTGTGACCTGCTAGTGTTCAGTATTGCCAGAGACAGCCCCATTGTGACACACTAGAGTTCCTTTCTTCCAGAGGCAGCCCCATTGTAACACGCTAATGTTCTGTACTGCCTGATGTAGCCCCATTGTTACACACTAGTGTTCTGTACTGCCAGAGGGACTCCTATTGTTATTAGTTAGAGTTCTGTACTGCCAAATGCAGACTCATTGTGAAAAGGCCAGCCCCATTATAACACAGTAGTGTTCCATATTGCCAGAGGCATCCCCTTTTTGACACACTAAAGTTCGACTCTTCCAGAGGCAACCCCATTTTTACACACTAGTGTTCTGTACTTAGTTCCTGATGCAGCCCCATTGTGACACAGCAGTGTTCTGTACAGCTATAGACAGCCCTATTGTGACATGCTAGTGTATTGCCAGAGGCAGCCCCATTGTGACCTGTGGTGTTCTATTTTGCCAGAAACACCCCCATTGTGACACGATAGTTGTTACGCCCTAGGGGCATGGTGTTGTAAAGTAGACTCACTGGATCACAGGTGCAGTTGTGATAGAACACAAAAAAATCAAGAAAATCACGCTTTTATATTTACAGCTTTCGATTTTTCAAACTTTATCTTGAAATTGGATAAGTCACTGAATTGAGAGAAAAGATCCATCAGTTTGGGGAAGGCAGTTCTAGCTTTAGACTCCAAAGGCAACAGGTCATCAGCAAAAGCCACCATTTTTAACTCAAGTTAGTTGATCTTAACTTCGGATATGTCTCGGTCTATGACTACCACGAATAAAGACGGTGAAAGCGGATAGCCTTATCTTATTCCATTATCAATCTGGAAAGGTTCCGAATAAACACTATTTACCCGGACTTTTGCTGATGGGTTGGTGTAAAGAGACAAAATAAAAAACACAACAAAAAAAACAACAAATGAGCAAATACCCTTAAAATAAAAAAAGTAAAAAAGCTATAGTGCAAAAAACATAATTAGGGTACTTAGTGACATAGATACGTTCCTATAAATACGTAAACTGTCCCACCAGTGACAAAGTGACTCCCATTGGGACAGTACCTGCCTAACAATAATACTAATACCTTGTCATCTGTCAGCGATATGAATTGACAAGGACAGGATCAAGCAGAACTGAGTCCCAACAGAGAACACCATACCATGGGACGCCACACATTATATCATATCCAGCTCAGAGGTAAGCAATACCTATGATTGCAGAACTGTAACAAAACATGAATAAATAAAACCAGGGCTGGAACTAAGGTGATAGGCTGCAGTGATGTGCGTTCACACCGGCCTCAAAATAGAAAACACAACAAAAAACAACAAAATGATTAAATACCCTAAAAATGAAAAAATAAAAAAAACTATAGTGCAAAAACCATAATTAAGGTACTTAGTGACATAGATATGATCATATAAATGCGTAAGCTGTCCCACCAATGAAAAGGTGACCCCTTCGGGACAGTACCTGCCTAACAATAGCACTAATACCTTGTCATTTGTCAGCGACGTGAATTGACAAGGCAACCCATGCCATGGCGTCCCATGGCATGGTGTTTTCTGTTGGGGCCCGGTTCTGCTTGTTCCTGTCCTTGTCAATTCACGTCGCTGACAGATGGCAAGGTATTAGTACTATTGTTAGGCAGGTACTGTCAAGATGGGGTCACCTTGTCGCTGGTGGGACACGTATTCATATGATCATATCTACCATGTTTCCCCGAAAATAAGTCACCCCCGAATATAAGTCAGGGCAGGGCTGGCGCAGAATTTTCCAATATAAGTCATACCCCGATTATAAGACAGGGTGACTTATTTTCGGGGAATACGGTATAAGACAGGGTGTGTGCGGGGGGTGGGGGGCGCTGCGCAGTATTTCCTACCTTGTCCCCCGGTCTGCTGTGTCTTGTGGTTCCCCCTGCTTCAGTTCCATCATCATCTGTGCTGGGGCGGCCATCTTGCTTCTTCTCTCCGCCCCCGGCCAGTGATGTCAGAGCAGGCCGCGCTGTGATTGGCTAGCACCCGTGATCACGTGTCACGGGTGCTAGCCAAATACAGCGCGGCCTGCTCTGACATCACTGGCCGGGGCGGAGAGAACAAGCAAGATGGCAGCCCCCAGCACCGATGATGATGGAACTGAAGCAGGGGGAACCACAAGGCACAGCAGACCGGGAACGGAGCGAGGACCCCACCGGAAGGCACAGAGGACATCCCAGCACAGAAGAAGAGGATCGAGGAGGCAGCACAGCGGTCTGCACGGGGGACAAGGTAGGAAGCTGTGTGTATGTGTATATATGTGTGTGTGTGTGTGTGTGTATATATATGTGTGTATATGTGTGTATGTATGGGTATGTGTATGTAAGTAGGCTGGTGGCTGCCAATATAAGCCATACCCCGAAAATAAGACATGGGGCCACTTTTGGCCCCCAAAAAAATGTAAGACAGTGTCTTATTTTCGGGGAAACACGGTATGTCTAAGTGTGCTAATTATGTTTTTTGCACTATAGCTTTTTTACTTTTTTCATTTTAGGGTATTTGCTCATTTGTTGTTTTTTGTTGTGTTTTCTATTTTGAGGTCAGTGTGAACTCACCCCACTTCAGAGTATCACCTTAGTTCCAGGCCTGGTTTTTATTTAAAGAGATAACATAGCATCAACAAATGCTGGGGGGAATGCAAACTTTTGTAAAGTACATATCATATATTGCCAACTTATGCAGTCAAAAGCCTTCCCTGTGTCAGTGGAGAGGACAGTAAGGGCCAGACTTTTTTTTGACATAAGAAATGACTTGTAAGATTCAGGTGGAGTTGCCTTTACTCTCTTTTCCCCACACAAACCCTGCCTGGTCTGGGTGAATTAAGTCAGTGAGAACTGAATTAATCCTGGAACCTAAGACTTTTCCCCATAACTTTAGATCCGTGTTGAGGAGTGAGATAGGATGATAATTGCTACAATGGCTCCTGTCCCTCCCCTCCTTTGGGATAACCATTATATAGGCTTCACAATCTTGTTTAAGTAGGTTTTCACCCACTAAGAGAGAATTGAACAAGTTCACCAAGTGTGGCATCAAAATGTCTGAGAATTTTTATGCAATATATATCTGGGAAGCCATCAGGGCCGAGAGTTTTCCTGCTTGGAATAATCTGTAAGGTCTCTAATTTCTTGAGCAGTTACCTTAGCCATAAGCAGTGTACCTTCAAGCGGGGAAATCAAAGGCAAGAAAACTCTGGATCTTTTCCAAGGCAGTCGGAAGGTCTTTCATGTGACTAGGAGATTCTGGAATGTAAAGAGACTGGTAGTAATTGCAGAATCCGCTACCTTGACATATCCCGTCATATAGACCTGTCTGATAAAATGTTTGTCTCTCTGCTTCTTTAGCTTATGTGAGGTTAATTTGCTCCCTTTGTTGCAATGCATACAGAATTTTTGTTTGCAGTGGTCTTATAATTTAGCCAAATTAGTGTTGAGCAGATCTTTGAGTCTACTTCGCAAGGTGGTCAAATGAGAGTAAACAGAGCTGGATCTTGCTTATGTAACCTTTACAGGGTGCTAATTCGCTGTAAAATAGAAGATATTCCCCTCTTCCTCTCCTTTTAATGTGGGAACCCATAGCTATTAGCTCCCCTCTAAGGACTGCCTTATGGGTCTCCCAAATGTTAAGGTGACTTATATTTTTGGAGAAGAACCTGGAGATGAAGAATCTCAATTGTTTAAACTTGTCAGGGTTACCCAACATAGACTCATTCCATTGCCATGTTGGCGGGGAGCGCAGGAGAGATGCAATGTGGATCTCTAAAAAGATCTGGGCATGATCAGATAATGTGATTGAACCTATTTGTGTGTTCGTGTGGATTTTATTAAGTGGATGGCTTGGGAATTGACCAGCAGGTGATCCAGTCTCTGGTGGGTATTGTGGGGAGCAGGGAAAAGGGAATAATCTTTGGTTGTGGTTCTCCATGGGTCTACTAGATTAAAGGAGCTCACTTTAGCCAGAAGTCTATTCCTTAGTTTTAAGGAGATGGGGGAACGGCCACTAGAAGAGTCTATAGAAGGTTGTAATAATAAGTTTAAGTCTTCACCCACGATCAACAGACCTTTCTTGAACAGTCAGAGGGTGTCCAGAGTTTTAGCAATCCATTGCACCTGTCCCTGTTTAGGGGTGTAAAGGTTCCCAAATGTTATTATTGTATTCGCTAAGTACCCCTTTACAAATATATATCTGCCCTCTGAGTCAGTTAAGCTATCCTTCAAACTGAAGGGGAGCCCCTTTTTAAAGGCTATGCTGACCCCTTTGGTAGCAGTAGAGGAGCAACTATTATACCAAACTGGATATGGAGAAAAGTATGTATTGGGAACTCTACTCTACTTAAAGTGGGTTTCTTGTAAAAAAGATCTGAGTTTTACTTTTTTTTAACATGTAGAGGATCTGACTACGTTGCAATGGAACAGTAATACCTTTAACATTAAAGAATGCCACTGTGATTGCCTCCCCTGGGTAGTAAATTAAGCATCTTATACACAGGTGTCTGCTGTATCATCTGAGTCTGTAGCTAGGCAATTAAGCCGGACTTAATATAGCCGTTCAAGGATGGAGGCTCTACTACTTCAATGAGTTTTTAAAAACTGTAGGCAAGGGCTGCACTGGATCCCCAGTGGGGTTATAAATCCAAAGCTCTTATGAAGGCAGTCCCCACTTGTTTCTTCTGATAACCAGACAGGTCGTATAATCTATGCTCATTTCCTTGAATTTTTTGACTCCTGATAATATTTCTTTTTGGAAATTTGGTCTCAATTATTATTCCTAAATCTGAGGGGGGTGTGAATAATTAACGCTGCCTATTTACCCACCAGTCCATATAGGCATTTTGGTAATTTTAATTACCTCATCATCTTTTGGGATATGATAAACCTTTGCACATTTGATTTAGATTGTTTCCCCAGATTATCATGTCACTTGGACATAAGAATTTACAGGTCTTTTTGACGCGCCCCAGAGCCGTGATGTTCTCGGAACCGGGATGTTTAGCAGCTCTGGGGAGTCACAGTGGTCAAGACCCGGCTTCCGTGACCCTGTGTTCAGCTGTTAAGGGAGTTCTTGGCTTGATAGGGAAGGCGGTGATGTAAGGGAAGCTTAGTCATGACGCCACCAGTGGTTTGTGGCTATTAGTGGCCACCGTTGCTGGGGGCGATGGATGAGCAGCTGAGATGGAGTGACTCCAAACGGGTGGAGCAGATCCACAGGGCAGTGGATGTGGTAAGGGTGTAGGGTGCAGGATAGCCGGTGCAAAGAAACAGACAGACTCATGGTTTGTTGGTTCCGCAGTCCTTTTACTGGTGCAACTGGAATACCGACAGCTGATGTTACTCTAAGTCCTTGCTCCTGAGAGCAACTTGGGGTTCTCCTCAACCAACTGGTTCTGAGGCCTCCTTGCTGCGCCTTGCTGGTAGGTCCCTGCTGCTGCATTAGCTGAGCTGCTGGCCCTCTCTCTCTCCTGCTTGGTGCCAGTATGACAGGCTGCTGGGCTCTTTACGCTCCTTTGCCTCTTGGCACAGTGTGGCTGGGGAACTTGGAATTCCCCACCTTCTGATATTGGCTACCAGGTCTTTAGGCCCTGTACAGCCTCGGACTCTGGTGTCTGTTTTAGAATGTGTTACGGTCTGCAACACTGTAATATTGTTCTCAGAAGAAAAAATTGTAAATATCCAGAAAAAACTCCGGCACACAATATATACTCCAAAAAAATCTTTATTTTGGTGTCAAATTCAGTCAATTCATATTCCGTCAATTTATTCATAATCGGTCAATTTATTCGACGTTTCGGTCTGTATAGACCTTTTTCAAGAAACAGAATATCTCTGTGAGAAAACAGTGCAAAAAATTAACATAATATCTCATAACAAGAAAATTATCACATAACAAATGATTTAAGAGAGCAATACATCTTGCCCAAATCACATTTTACAGAAAAGAAGTATTATGCAACATAATTGCAATTATATCAATATATTTATACAATCAGGCAAGAATCATGTACAGGTCTGTATGATTTAATCACTATATTGACCCTTTATACCGTACAGACATAATGTCCAAAAATAATCAATTATGATAGAAATGATAGTATAGTAATAAATATACCGGTCTATTGGTACAGCACTTCCACAGGAGACCCGGAGTTCAAATAAATTTTTCTTTATTCTTAAAATGTATATCACAGTGGGCAGTACAATGCGTTTCAACCCTTTTAATGGGTCTTCCTCAGGTACAGGTGTATAATATTTTTTTGAACTCCGGGTTTCCTATGGAAGCACTGTGCCAATAGACCGGTATACTTATTACTACATGTGATGAACCAGGTTTCCTAGATCTGATCCATCCGGAGTGGGAGAGCTGCACACCAAGAGGATGATCTTATATACAATATAATCAAGACACCTAAAAGGTGAAGCAATATCGAAGTATAATATCCCTATGTTGAAATTTAATTACTTCACTTAGAGTTGCGCCGGGACTTTTTCTCTCTTATACCCCCCTAGAGGCTTCCAGTGAAGTTAATCTAAGTACTACAAATGACAGTATGTCAGAACCACATTATGTGATATACAGTGCCTACAAGTAGTTTTCAACCCCCTGCAGATTTAGCTCGTTTGATAAGATGCCAATAAGTTAGAGCCTTCAAACTGCAAACGAGAGTAGGATTTATTAACAGAAGCATAAATCTTACAAACCAAAAAATGATGTTGCTCAGTTGAATTTTTATAAATTTTAAACATAAAAGTGTGGGTCAATTATTATTCAACCCCTATGTTTAATATTTTGTGGAATAACCCTTGTTTGCAGTTACAGCTAATAATCGTCTTTTATAAGACCTGATCAGGCCGGCACATGTCTCTGGAGTTATCTTGGCCCACTCCTCCATGCAGATCTTCTCCAAGGTATCTAGGTTCTTTGGGTGTCTCATGTGGACTTTAATCTTGAGCTCCTTCCACAAGTTTTCAATTGGGTTAAGGTCAGGAGACTGACTAGGCCACTCCATCACCTTGATTTTTTCCCTCTTGAACCAGGCCTTGGTTTTCTTGGCTGTGTGCTTTCTTGTTGGAAGATGAAATTACGACCCATCTTAAGATCCTTGATGGAGGAGCGGAGGTTCTTGGCCAAAATCTCCAGGTAGGCCGTGCTATCCATCTTCCCATGGATGCGGACCAGATGGCCAGGCCCCTTGGCTGAGAAACAGCCCCACAGCATGATGCTGCCACCACCATGCTTGACTGTAGGGATGGTATTTTTGGGGTCTTATGCAGTGCCATCCAGTCTCCAAACGTCACGTGTGTGGTTGGCACCAAAGATCTCGATCTTGGTCTCATCAGACCATAGAACCTTGAACCAGTCTGTCTGAGTCCTCCAAGTGATCATGAGCAAACTGTAGACGAGCCTTGACATGACGCTTTGAAAGTAAAGAAACCTTACGGGCTCGTCTGGAACGGAGACCATTGCAGTGGAGTACGTAACTTATGGTATTGACTGAATCCAATGTCCCCACTGCCATGAGATCTTCCCGGAGCTCCTTCCTTGTTGTCCTTGGGTTAGCCTTGACTCTTCGGACAAGCCTGGCCTCGGCACGGGAGGAAACTTTCAAAGGCTGTCCAGGCCGTGGAAGGCTAACAGTAGTTCCATAAGCCTTCCACTTCCGGATGATGCTCCCAACAGTGGAGACAGGTAGGCCCAACTCCTTGGAAAGGGTTTTGTACCCCTTGCCAGCCTTGTGACCCTCCACGATCTTGTCTCTGATGGCCTTGGAATGCTCCTTTGTCTTTCCCATGTTGATCATGTATAAGTGCTGTTCACAAGTTTGGGAGGGTCTTAAATAGTCAGAAAAGGCTGGCAAAAGAGATAATTAATCCACACATGTGAAGCTCATTGTTATTTGTGCCTGAACTACTTCTTAATACTTTAGGGGGACCAAACAGAATGCTGGTGGTTTGAGGGGTTGAATAATAAATGACCCTCTGAATTAACTTTTAAAGCTTTAAAAAAAAAAAAAAAAAAATTATTTTTGGCTGCAGTGCATTTCCCACTTCCAGGCTGATCTACAGTCCAAATGTCACAATGCCAAGTTAATTCCGCATGTGTCAACCAGCTAAATCTGCAGGGGGTTGAATACTACTTGTAGGCACTGTATAATATAATATAATTAATACTAAAATAAAGAATTTATATAGTTTTAATACCTTGGTATTATTTATCCCAAGCCTGGTGGAGTGTCTTGTATTGAATCAGGTTCAGGCTTTTTAGGATATTCCTCCTCTTTTTAAACAAAGAAAACATCTATAAATGACAATGTCCATTCACATACAGTGATTAAGTATAAAGAACTAAATATATTCACCTAGAGGTTCCCTTGTGTCTGTAAATACTTGTTATGATAAAAATCTTAATCAGATTATGAGGATCTATGGTGAAATACATATATGTAAATATTTCTAGAGCATTATGAGAAAATATTATAACATGCTGTATAAAATTCTATGTATACATTGACTCTACGTGTATGACCGGATTACAAGTGGTTTTTTTTTTATATATATATCATGCTCATCCTCTATATACCACCCATGTGGATTCTGCAAAAAGAGTATATGCATATATGTCCACAAAATTAATAATATCATATGGCAGATTAGCCCATAAGCAAAAATCAAAAGGACAACAATACCTGGTTATATAGAGGTCCAGGAGACCTATACTGCGCCTGCCTATAACAGCTGTCAAAGATAATAACATGGGCATAATGAATGTACTGAATAAGCAGCTATAAGGTGTTCATGATTATGAGACACCTATTACCTGAGGGACGCGGGTGAGGCAGCAGAGGACCGTATTGTGCAGTGGTGACAATGCTCATTGTGGTGTGCGGCGCCATTATATGCCGGCGTGTGACGCGTCTTCCATTAACGTCACTTCCGGTGACGCAAATGTCATAGTGCGCAAGTGCGGGTGCTCGTAAACATAAGGTTGTCATAGCAACATGTAGTTCTGCTGCCTGTGCAGCAGCGGAATTAACACTGTGGTGGTTTATCTTGTGTCAGTATCTCATCTAAAGAGAAATATAAGAAAGCAAGGTTATAAAATACAATATGGCCATATGTAAAGATAATGTTTACAAGATTTATGATGGTTTATTGTACATATATTTTTAAAGTGACAGTAACCTCATCTAATAGATAATATGGTGTCACTACATTTAAATATTCTATATGCAAGCGTTTTATATAACATTCAGTCATCGTAAAATTAGGGAGCATGTGGTTAGCCATTAGGTCTAACCCCATACTATCTATTAAGACCCATTGGTTCAAGGGTCTGTAATTCGTGTATCCAGCGAATGGTTTGTTGGTTCCTCAGTCCTTTTACTGGAGCAACTGGAATACCGACGGCTGATGTTACACTGAGTCCTTGCTCCCGAGAGCAACTCGGGGTTCTCCTCACCCAACTGGTTCTGAGGCCTCCTTGCTGCGCCTTGCTGGTAGGTCCCTGCTGCTGCATAAGCTGAGCTGCTGGCCCTCTCGCTCTCCTGCTTGGTGCCAGTATGGCAGGCAACTGGGCTCTTTATGCTCCTTTGCCTCTTGGCACAGTGTGGCTGGGGAACTTGGAATTCCCCAACTTCTGGTATTGGCTGCCAGGTCTTTAGGCCCTGCACAGCCTTGGACTCTGGTATCTGTTTTGTGGTGCTTCTCCTCTGGGGTGAGCATGACACCGCTCCGCTCCCCAGGTTCTCTTCCACTTCCTCAGACACCTGCTTTGGGTCCTTCACACTAGACTGCGCGGTCTTGGGATGAGCTTAGCACTTCTCCAGTCCACAGAATGTCTTCCTCAGTCCTCCTAGGAACTGAACTGACTAACTCCACCCCAGACCAAAATTTATAGGGGAGCTCACCCTGAACCCGGGTCTTGGTCTCCCCCTTCAGGCCTGAAGGTGGAAAGTTGTTGTGTGCAGTTTCTGTCTGGCGTGGATACCCTCTGTTCCTCTCACGCATGACACTACCACCCGGGGGTGATAATGACACTGTGGCACTTGATCTCTGGGTGCCACATTTTTATGCCTATAGTTCTTTCTCTCCTTCTATGCTCATATTGCCCCTTTGCCTCTGTGACAATCAGTGATGTATGTTTTTGGGTAAAAGAAACACGGGAAGAAAAGGACTGCCATTTCTCGTCTAAATGAGGTCCATTTCATGTGAATTTGTACTATGTATTCTAATTCAGTGGCTATTGACAGGCTGCCACAATGAGCGCTCCCTCTGCGCCCTCGGTAACACTGAGAAGATTAGGTTCCACATGGGGATTTTATTCATAACGCGTCTTTTAACCTGAAGCGGGCGGCACCTACTGGATGGGAGGCTCCAGTTGGGGCATATACCCATAGTGCATCACATGCTGACAGCCTAGGGGGTGGCACCTCCTACCAGAACCTCACTAAAGTTCTTCACATTGGAGCGCATAGCGCTGGATGGAGGGGGCGGCAACTTCAACCCGGAAGGATGTGTGTTTCAAGTTGAGACGCACTCAGTTTCGGCAGCAGACATTGCTTGCAACTCACTGGTTGCAGTGAAATCATGGACACATTGTTACATTTGTACACGGCCACAAAATAGAACAATGTGTTCATGATTTCACTGCAACCAGTGAGTTGCAAGCAATGTCTGCACAGATATCCCTGTGTGTAACGGTACCTTTAGAGGTAGTCATTCTGTTTTAGGTACTCTTCTCCCAATCTAGACAACAGGATTTGAATTGAGGGGACCTCTATATATACCTCATAGGTCCTATTAGAGCTTATGTCAAGGGGCTTTCTTAATAAGGAAACTCCTTTAAGAAATGGCCAAGAAATGTAAAGATGTTGACTATAGCCAATGTAATATTTAGCAGGAAAACTGGTCACCTCCGTATTAAAAGGTCCGGTTTCATTTTATATTACATTGGTTCTTTGTACATAAAAGATAATAAATACTGCTGAACTTATCCACTGCCGCCACAGCACCACCTCTCTGCTGCTGTCTTCAGTCTTTGTTGATAAGGCTGCATGACGTCACATCGCATAATGTGTCTGCATCAATAAGTCACTGGGATCAGGGGTTTGATGTAACTAATAAGGTCCAATGTGTCAGCTGTCTGTGGATGGATACCCGGCCTTGGTATTAACCTTGTCATATCTCTAAACTCGTAAAAGGGCTGGATATTGACTAAAAGGGCCACTTAATATGGTTGTTATGGTATTCTACGCAAGGAGCCACCCCTTGGCTGGGTCCTCCCTTGGAGGAATATCTGGCTAGTCCCGTGTTTGAAACTCTTAATCGAGGCTCCACGGACTCCATTTGCATATTCAAATTTCCAGGGGGCAATGCATCATGGATTTCACTGTGTTTGAGCACTTTAGCTGGCTGCCTGCAGTGTTTTCCTTGACTGGTCTCCCTGAGATCAGTGAGTGCTTTGTGATGTTAGTTTACCAAGCATTGCTCCCCCCTAGCCAGAATCCTACTCCACACTGATGAGGGGCAATACCCCGAAACAGCTGTCTGTGGATGGATACCTGGCTCTGTTAATTCCCTTGTCATATCCTTAACTCGTAACTTAACATGGTGGTTATGGTGGTCTCCGCAAGGATTCCACCCCAGGGCTAGGTCCTTCCCTGGAGGGATATTTGGCTAGTCCCATGTTTGAGACTCTTAATCGAGGCTCCATAGACTCCATTTGCTTATTCAAATTTCCAGGGAGCAATGCATGATGGATTTCACTGTGTTTGACCGCTTTAGCCGGCTGCCTGCAGTGCTTTCCTTGACTGGTCTCCCTGAGATCAGTGAGTGCTTTGTGATGTAAGAAATGGCCAAGAAATGTAAAGATGTTGACTGTAGCCAATGTAATATTTAGCAGGAAAACTGGTCACCTCCGTATTAAAAGGTCCGGTTTACATTTTATATTACACTAGCTGTAGTACCCGGCTACACCCGTGTTAATAAATAACTGATGTTAGCTATAACAAAATAGAATTTGAATATGTCATATTAATGACCTGTAAGAAAATAGAAGCTGAGCTGTGATTGGTTGCTATAGGCAGCCTAATAAATCTCCAGCCAATAGTAAACCCTCCCCTGGCCAGGCAGTATATGTTACCTTACACATACACATAATAGACAGCTCATGTGACTGACATCTGCCTGAATTCCCTATATAGCACGTGTTGCACATTGGCTGTTTTTAATCAGATGTTTATGTTTGGAAATTAAAGATAGCACACGTATGAGGCGAGTTGTGTGAGGTGATTTGTGCACATCTGTGTCTGTCTGTGTGGTGTGTGTGTCCCTGGGGTGTGTGTATGTGTGTGTCCCTGTGGGGTGAGTGCATGTGTCCCTATAGGGTGTGTATGTGTGTATGTCCCTGTGGGGGGGTCTGTGTGGTGTGTGTGTCTCTTTGTGGTGTATGTGTGTGTGTCCTGGTGGGGTGAGTGCATGTGTCGCTATAGGGTGTGTGTGTGTCCCCATGGGGGTGTGTGTGTGTCTCTGTGTTGTGTGTGTCTCTTTGTGGTGTGTGTGTTTGTTCGGGTGCGTGGTGAGTATCCAATGTTGGGGCTGCACCTTAGCGACTATACACTTGCTGTTACTCTTTGTGTGCGTGTGGTGTGTATACCCTGTTTCCCCGAAAATAAGTCACCCCCAAATATAAGTCAGGGCAGGGCTGGCGCAGAATTTTCCAATATAAGTCATACCCTGAATATAAGACAGGGTGACTTATTTTCGGGGAATATAAGACAGGGTACCGCTAAAGTGCCATTTTTGCCCATTGCATGTTTTACATGTGTCCCCGCTGTCCCGCTGGCCCCGCTGTCCTCCGTGGGCTCCCCTCTGCCCTCACGTGCAGCCGCAGGTCCGCTGTCCCCCATGGGCTCCCCTCTGCCCTCAGGTGCCGCAGGTAACCCCGAGGGCATAGGGTTAATCTTGTGCGCCTGTCGCCCCGACCTGACGTCACCGCTGGCGGCAGGAGCTTCTGATTGGCCAGCGGTTCCCCAGCATCTCGAGCGCTGATTGGCTCAGCGGCTCGAGTGCTGATTGGCCAGAAGCTCCTGCATGAAGAAGCATCTGGACAACACCCTGCACCGCGGAGGAATCCATAGCCCGAGGCCGCTATTACCCTAAAAAGTAAGGATGTTTCCTTGCCGACTTGCCCATTAAAACCGCAATTCTGCCGCACAGCCGACTTGCGGCACACTTGCGGCAGGTCCCCATACAATGTACGGTACTGTATGGGACACTTGTGGCAAGGTGTGGTTACCGCACCTTTGCCGCACCTTGCCGCAAGTGGTGCCATACTGTTCAGCTTGATAATAAATGTTAATTTTATGGTTAAAAAAAAAATTGTCATTTTTTTTTTAATATAAGTCATACCCCGAATATAAGACAGGGTGGGACTTTTGGGGGTAAAATTAATATAAGACACTGTCTTATATTCGGGGAAACACGGTACATGTCCCCGTGCGTGGTGAATATCTCATGTTGGGGCCCCACCTTAGTGACTATATCCTGGTATATGCTTTGGTGCTGTCATTGAGCTCCTCTCATTCACAACTGTCAACTGGTAACTGTCACTTTTTCCCTATTATGTAGATAGGGGCAAAATTGTTTGGTGAATTGGAATGCGCTGAGTTAAAATTTTGCCTCACAACATAGCCTATGACGCTCCCGGGGTCCAGACGTGTGACTGTGCAAAATTTTGTGGCTATAGCTGACAGCTGTCGATTTTCCTCCAACACTTTTTCATTCACTTTTTCCCCATTATGTAAATAGGGGCAAAATTGTTTGGTGAATTGGAATGCGCAGGGTTAAAATTTCGCCTCACAACATAGCCTAAGATGCTCTCGGCGTCCAGACGTGTGACTGTGCAAAATTTTGTGGCTGTAGTTGAGACGGTGTAGATGCCAATCCCGGATATACACACATACATACATACATACATACACACACACATTCAGCTTTATATATTAGATTATTGGCAATAAAGGCCCGGCTACTCCGTGTTTGTTGGTGCCCAGGGAGAAAATAGTCCAATGGACCATTTTCTCCCTGGGCACCAACAAACACGGAGTAGCCGGGCCTTTATTGCTAATATTGACTATTTTTTGCCTGAGCTCCTGTGATGACTGCAATCCCTATGTCGTTTACCACTTTCACATTCACGGAAGCCGAAACTACCGGTATTATAGCTAGAACGACAGCTACAGATCCTTTTCTTACGGTCTCTGCGGATGAGACAAGGAACAAGGAGTACGAAAAAGAATTACGAAGACGGACTGCTCTTGAGTTGCATCTTCACACCTTGATAGAATATCACAAGGTCAAGAGGATCCCACGTGGACTTCGGGTGCATCTAAGACCCACCCTGTTTAGCGACGAGCCCGACTACTGTGAAAAATTCGAGGGCATTTTGAATAAATGCTCAATGGACATTATCGTTTTAACTATAGAATCACTACAAAACGAGTTGGAGGAACTTACAGCTAATATTCAGTCGATAGAAGAACAACCATCCAACACTCTCTCATCTACTAAACTCAGCGCACTAAAAGCCAGGACATCCAAATCTTTGGGAGAATTCAGAAAGAATCTACAAGCCCGTAAACGGGCTAAATTTACAAGGGATCAAGAGGACTACTCTAGGGGTCAAGTGTATAGGTGGCGATGTGGAGATACACCAGCAGGCATTGCCCCTCCGTCAGGCTATACCTCATCGGACAACGGAGACAGCAGTTACAATATACCGTATCTACCTTATCCAGTTTACCCACAACAGCGTTTTTTAGGCCAAAGACGCGGACGAGGAAGACGCGGAGGGGACCGAGGCCCCAGGCCCACACCGTATGACGACCAGGTCGCAGGTAATGAAAACTTGGTCTTCAACATTTCTTCCCAGTATTTATCACCAACGGAGATGGGGGTCTTGCAGAAGGGGCTCTCCTTCTGCCCGACCCCCAGCTTCGATACCTTTATGATTGAACAGGAACTCAATCGCTTTTATAGAACACTGAGACTTAAATCACACTTTGCAAACACAGGGGAGACTTTGGGGTCCAATGATCTAACAACTACTCACGCACGATTTACCTCACATGACTTGGGACTAAGGAAATCTAGTTCATTTATGCCCCCGACGAAATACCACCCTATAGAAACCTATATAGCCTTGGTTAAGGCAGACGTAGACAAGTGGCTGAAAGATGTCAGTAAAGGGGACCTACAAGTCAGACATAATCTCACTGTGGCTGAACGACAGGCTCTCAGGAGCCTTAGGGACCGTAAGGACCTGATTATCAAACCAGCCGATAAGGGTGGGGCCTTAGTGGTACTAGATAAAGCTTACTATATAGAAGAGATCTTGACACAATTATCCGACCGATCGACATACTTACCCATTGACAGGGATCCTACTTTCTCCATAAAACGTTTGATTGTGGAGAAAGTGGATCACTATCTAACTCAACAAATCATTGACCCGAAGCTTGCTGACTTTCTTGTTAACCATCATCCTATCACACCTGTGTTTTACACCCTCCCTAAAATACATAAGAATTTGTATAGGCCACCAGGAAGACCCATAGTGGCTTCTACTGATTCCATCCTTTCCCCCATAGCGAGAACCATCGAAAAGATCTTATCCCCCTTGATACTGTTGACCCCCTCCTTCATTAAGGATACCGGACATTTCCTATCAATACTACAAGATACCCAACCAGTACCACCAGGCTGTTGGCTTGTTACCTTGGATGTTACAAGCCTATATACGAGTATCGGTCATACCAGGGGCCTCGATGCTGTTTCTTGGTTTTTGAACAAGTATACTAGCTTTTCTGACATACAAAAAACGTTCTGTACTGACCTTCTGAACTTGGTGTTAACAAAAAAATTTTTTCTTTTTCAAGATCAGTATTATGTCCAGTGCAAAGGCACCGCGATGGGCAGTAATGTAGCGCCACCGTACGCAAACATCTACATGTCAAAGTTCGAGGAGGATTATGTGTACACACATCCCCTCTATAGAACATATGCGGTACTCTGGCGGCGCTACATCGATGATGTGTTCCTATTATGGAAAGGTGATATAGACACTCTCATGGACTTCTGCAATCACCTTAACACATCTGTTTCTGGCCTGAATTTCACATTGCATTACCATCAAACCACTATCAATTTTCTGGACACATTGATCTTGATCGACCCTAACGGCAGGATAAGCACTGACTTATATACCAAACCCACCGATAGAAACAGCCTGCTGCTATGAAGCAATCCTTACCTAAATCACAGCATCTTAGGGTAGAACGGATTGTGTCGGATCCGAACAGATGCAAAGATAGACAGGATGAGATGACACGTAAATTTATCACAAGAGGTTATCCACCACGGTATGCTCTCCCACAACCCACACAGCCCAGAGAATCGGGCAATCAGGTGCCTAGGGTAACCTTTGTGAACACATATCACCCTTACAACAAGCCCTTATATGGGATACTCCGCAAACATTGGCCTCTCTTAGGAATGGCTTATCCAGGTATTCCTGAGTTCAGTAATTTACCATTGGTATGTTACAAACGCCCCAACAATTTGAAAGATGGACTAGTGCGGGCTGATATAGGTTCACAGAGACCACCACGGATACAACGCTTTTTGTCAACTCCACGATATGGCACATACCCTTGCTTGGGGTGTGTCCACTGCTCGAATGTTACCAAAGGCCAATTTTTCACTCATCCGAGAACTGGGAAAGCATACCCGATAAAAGGATTTTTCACTTGTGACACCACTTTTGTGGTGTATCTCATCAAATGCCCGTGCGGTCTCGGGTATTTTGGGGAAACTACCCAGCATGCCCGAGACCGTATTGGGAAACATAAGTCGACAATCCGGTGCAAACAGGACATGTTACCCATACCGCACCACTTCAACGAACACCGACACACCGTGGCCCAATTAAAATTCCAAATCATTGAACAGGTTACTGTGGGCAGACGAGGTGGTAATAGGGTCCAAAGACTGAAGGAACGGGAATCCTATTGGATCCACCAGTTACAGACATTAGCACCACATGGACTCAACAGGGAACATGATGTATTACTTTCCAATTAAGCTGATATATACTACGTATTTTGACTGATTTTTAGCTGACGCCTCCATCTTAACAAGTGCATTTTTTATAACAATAATGGATTTTTTTTTTTTTGCCATTCGATTTGTTGTCTTTGATATCTCATCAGCACATGTGTTGTCGTATAACATATATCATTGCATGTTTATCTTCATTGTCTATGGAGGTGATGTATACAAGGCACAGGATGGTCAGGTGGTCTCATATATAAAATAGATATCTATAATACAATAATGCTTTTCACTAGTCCATATCTGTTGTTATGTCCTAATCATATAAGAGTTATACCTTGCCACTGGCTTAATGATGGTATATGACCATTTTCCTGCTCCTTGTATTTTACCACCATATATCTGTGCATTCAGTGTATTACTTTGTCTCTTTTGTAGCCCCTATGCTTCTATATGCGTGCACTAATTGTTATTCTCCTTTTCCTGGCAGAGATTCTGATGGAGCTGAGAGGGAGGCGGGATCCACGGTCACCAGACACATCACAAGCAACGTCACGCCTCGCGCATGTACGGGCAGGAAGCAGGAAGTGGTCTGTGCACATTACGGCGATGCACAGCACCTGGGCACCCACTATATAGGCCCGCAGTTTCATACACACTTTCCCCACCACCCCAGCACGCTGCACAGCCACTCTGCCTAAGGTAATATAGCATGGTTTGGGCATTAGACCCTGACTCTGCCTCTTTTCATTGTTTATGCTTCATTTGCAGGCACTTTTCACCTTTCATGTTGCACAGTCCCTGTGGGGCACTGCTAGAAGCCAGGGGTCTCACCAACTTTTCTGTTTTCAAGGTAGACATTATGCAATATGTGTACAATATGATTGAGATAATTATTACTAAGAGTACTACAGTGACGTTTTTATATTTTGTCCATCCCTAGGCAGTCTTGTTAGTGAGATAAACATCTAGAGGTTACTGAGAAACTATGTGATCTATAAGGTCTGTCTCTTTAACTATTTTTTCATACTCAGCATGACTATTTCCCTTGTCTTGGACTATTTGTCACTTTAATCTATTACTTTAATATGCTCATTTATCCGGACTCACTTTCAGACTACTTATAAGGTACATAGAACCATAACAGTATTCAGATCCACGGACATAGGCTCCAGGTAAACTTCCAGTGTTTACTTTTCTTGTCTTGTAAGTACTTGGATGGCAGGATCTATCCCTTATTGTTTTATATACACAGAATCCTATTGACTACAGTTGTAAAGGGAGCTCACCGTTTTTCTGCGTGAGCACTATAGAACCAAATGAGGACCCCCTGACATTTTGATACAGAAGACCCTAAACACTGTGCTTACCTAAAGCCCCATGGTGAGCCTAATCATACATGACCCCAACCTTCCCTGCTTTGGGATACTTACTTCCTTTCCCCTTTATTTCCTTTTTTTCATATTTTATCTTAATGGTCTTTTGTTACGTAACTCTATTACTCCCTACATGGTATATGTTACCTGAGACATGACGTATGGTTACATGGATGTACATTCAATTATGTGTTAATAATTGTATGTTTGTTTCTACACAGAGTTGTGACATTGCTTTCATTTATCAACGTTGCAGTTTTCCTCTTAGCACAATAAACGCACCTAGGTATGGCTAGTCTTGCTTTACCATGTGTTCTCCATACCATTGTTTTTGATACTTTTGTTCTATTTGATGTATCTGTGTTCTTTTATTTGACTCTTGTATACAATTATGTGAAGAAATATTTCATTGTTATATGTTTTGTGACATTTTTTCTGTTATTTGTTTACTTGTATCTAGTCTAAAATCAGTGTCTGAAGAAGGCTATAAAAGCCGAAACGTTACACTGTATTCTTATACACCGTGCTCGACTGCAAGAGAATAAAAAACACAGTTCATTCTATCTACAACGTTTGACGTGTTTCAATTTTTCTCACTGTACTTTTGAGTGCCGGGTTTTTTCATTTACTATTATATATTAGATTGGCTCTTTGCACATAAAAGATAATAAATACTGCTGAACTTATCCACTGCCGCCTCAGCACCGCCTCTCTGCTGCTGTTTTCAGTCTTTGTTGATATGGCTGCATGACGTCACATAGCATCATGTGTCTGCATCAGTAAGTCACTGGGATCAGGAGTTTGATGTAACTAATAAGGTCCAATGTGTCTTTATGGCTTTATAAGGTGTAAGCAGTGAACAAGACAGAGAGCTGAAACAGGGCAGAAGGCTGTGGAAAATTGTAGGGTCAAGTACAGGAATCAGAGCAGCATCTTAAAAGATGAATGACTATATATATATATACTAGCTGTAGTACCCGGCTCCACCCGGGTTAATAAGTAACTGATGTTAGCTATAACAAAATAGAATTTGAATATGTCATATTAATAACCTGTAAGAAAATAGAAGCTGAGCTGTGATTGATTGCTATAGTAAGCCTAATAAATCTCCAGCCAATAGTAAACCCTCCCCCTGGCCAGGCAGTATATGTTACCTCACACATACACATAATAGACAGCTCATGTGACTGACATCTGCCTTAATTCTCTATATGGCACATGTGTTGCACATTGGCTGTTTTTAGTCAAATGTTTATGTTTGGAAATTAAAGATGACGTATGAGGCGAGTTGTGTGAGGTGATTTGTGCACATCTGTGTCTGTCTGTGTGGTGTGTGTGTCCCTGGGGTGTGTGTATGTGTGTGTCCCTGTGGGGTGAGTGCATGTGTCCCTATAGGGTGTGTATGTGTGTGTCCCTGTGGGGGGGGGTCTGTGTGGGGTGTGTGTGTCTCTGTTGTGTGTGTCTCTTTGTGGTGTGTGTGTGTCCCTGTGGGGTGAGTGCATGTGTCCCTATAGGGTGTGTATGTGTGTGTCCCTGTGGGGGGTCTGTGTGGTGTGTGTGTATCTGTGTTGTGTGTGTCTCTTTGTGGTGTGTGTGTGTGTCCCTGTGGGGTGAGTGCATGTGTCCCTATAGGGTGTGTATGTGTGTGTGGGTCCCTGTGAGGGGAGGTCTGTGTGGGGTGTGTGTGTCTCTGTGTTGTGTATGTCTATTTGTGTGTGTGTGTGTCCCTGTGCGGTGAGTGCATGTGTCCCTATTGGGTGTGTATGTGTGTGTGTCCCTGTGGGGGGGTCTGTGTGGTGTGTGTGTCTCTTTGTGGTGTGTGTGTGTCCCTGTGGGGTGAGTGCATGTGTCCCTATAGGGTGGCTATGTGTGTGTGTCCCTGTGGGGGGGGGGGGTCTGTGTGGTGTGTGTGTCTGTGTTGTGTGTGTCTCTTGTGGTTTGTGTGCCCCTGTGGGGTGAGTGCATGTGTCGCTATAGGGTGTGTGTGTGTGTCTCTGTGTTGTGTGTGTCTCTTTGTGGTGTGTGTGTGTGTGTTTGTTCGGGTGCGTGGTGAGTATCCAATGTTGGGGCTGCACTTTAGCGACTATACACTTGCTGTTACTCTTTGTGTGCGTGTGGTGTGTATACATGTCCCTGTGCGTGGTGAATATCTCATGTTGGGGCCCCACCTTAGTGACTATATGCTGGTATGTGCTGTTAGTCTTTGGCGCTATCATTAAGCCCCTCTCATTCACAACTGTCAACTGGTAACTGTCACTTTTTCCCCATTATGTAGATAGTTGTTTGGTGAATTGGAATGCGCGGGGTTAAAATTTCGCCTCACAACATAGCCTATGACGCTCCCGGGGTCCAGACGTGTGACTATGCAAAATTTTGTGGCTATAGCTGACAGCTGTCGATTTTCCTCCAACACTTTTCCATTCACTTTTTCCCCATTATGTAGATAGGGGCAAAATTGTTTGGTGAACTGGAACGCGCAGGGTTAAAATTTCGCCTCGCAACATAGCCTATGACGCTCTCGGGGTCCAGACGTGTGACTGTGCAAAATTTTGTAGCTGTAGTTGCGATGGTGTAGATGCCAATCTCGGATATACATACATACACACACACACACACACATACACACATTCAGCTTTATATATTAGATAGATATATATATATATATATATATATATATATATATATATATATACATATATATATATACATATATATAATTTATATATTCGTACCACACTTGCTTTGGCTATATTCACCCATAGTGCTCCAGCTTCGTCAGATGCTATTTTTAAAGTACGGTATATTTCTCTTAATTTTTCTAAATTAACCAGAGAGAAGAGCTCATCATTAAAAATTGTTACTTAAAGGACTATCCTCTTGTAATGACCAGAGGTCCGTACTAGATCCAGTGAGTCACAGAAACAGAGACGGAGGCAGAAGCAACATAAAATACTTGCTTTTACTTGGGGAAACAGATGGAAAGTTTAGAGTAAGATGCACAGATATGTTATTTCCCCAGAAATAGATAAATTATTTACATACACCCAGCATCAAGCTAGGGGTCGGTGTGTTACCTTAATGTTCCTCCTCAGTGTGAGGAGACAATGCCAAAAATAAATTTACCTAAAATCTATACAGAAAAATAAGCGATTTACTACACACAGCAGCAGGACAGGTGTAAATCAGATGGATGCAGTTTAGTGAGGATCACTGAAATAACACACCGATTTACAATCTTATCAACACTATACATACAATACATATAAACCCAGTGTACATATATGTACATATATATTTATATATCTGATCTGTTGGATACCCGGGTACCTTATCTAATAGTAAAGTTTAGTCCAGTTACAGTCTGTACAGGCCTGGGAAGTACTGTTAACGCAGTCACTTCCAATGGTCTTCAGCGCCAAAAATGAAAAATAAATAAAACACAACTGTAGTAAATAGGGATATTGTGTTCTCTTGTCTGAAGGGGGGTCTTAGTCTCTGTAGCTTTTTGGGAGGCCAAGTGTGTTCACCTAGAGACACCACACCGAGGCCTGCAGTCTCACAGCAGAGATTCAGTCTTTTCCTCTCACAGTATGGCCGACCCGTCTCCTCTAAAGCACTCCTCTCCTGGCAGTAGTATACTCGCTTCTTAGCAGGGAATAAGTCTTTGGTCCCCTCCAGGGGCTCTGCTGTCAAGTGGATCAGTGTCCGGTCTCAGCTTTATCTGGCTCAGACTTCTCCACAGCCACTCTCCTCACAGCACCTCAGGAGACTAGTTTACCTCAGCCCAAACTGTCATAAAGTCCTCCCTGTCTCCGTGACAACCTCCTCAGCTGACAGCCCCCACCTTTTTATTCAGGAAGTAAATTTTTACACACTCTTACATGCCACCCCACTAAAGGTTGGCGTCCTCGACACACCTCCCCACTCAAAGTCCTCTTTCGCATAGCGCTGTGGTGGTATTCCCGCTGTAGCCCGAGTTGACCTCCTGGGACCAGACACTGGATTTCCAGTCCCAGAGGTATCAGTGCTTTCACCAGGAGAAGTTGATGAAGATGCTCCCTCCTGAGGTGCTGCATTCCATAGCACATTGTCCGGATCAGGCACCTGTCCTTGTTCAGCATCCCTAGGAGAAGACATAGGATGCACAATATTCTCACTATATGGCGGCGCATTTACCACAGGGAAAAGGTGGGTAGACACAGGGAAAGGCTCATCACAACATTCGGTATTACTAGGATGAATCACCCCCCGAGAAACAGGTTCTGGCTCCCTGGAAATGGGGCCTGAGTTTTCGAACCGACATCGCTGCAACATGTTACGATGAAGATTGCGGGTCGGTCCTCCAGTTCCCACCGGCTCTACCTCGTAGACTGGAATTTCAGGACTCACCCTTCTTTTGACCACATATGGCGTTGCCTCCCATCGATCACTCAACTTGCCCGATTGCCCCTTAGTCCTCACCAACACCCTGTCCCCCAGAGAGAAAGGCTCATTTTGTACTGGGTGTCTGTCCCGGTGAGTCACCTGACTGAGTCGGTCACCCACCACCCGATGAACCACCCTTAACCTATGCCGGTGTTCACAGGCCCATTCAGACGCGGTCCGGGGGTGAGTGGAGGAGAGATCTGGCATACTCAATTCTTCAATATCTCGGCCAGGTCGACCGAACATTAGCATGTGTGGGGTGTAACCTGTAGTGCTATGCATCCTGTTATTATAGGCCCACATCAATTCAGGGATAAATTCAGGCCAGTGAGCCCGCTGCTCATTCTCTAATGTCCTCAACATTTGCAAAAGAGTCCGATTGAAACGCTCGCAAGCTCCATTACCTTGTGGATGGTAGGGTGTTGTCTTTGACTGCTGGATACCATACAACTGGTACAGTTCCTTCATTAGAGTACTCTGAAAACATGCCCCCTGATCTGAGTGTATTCTTTGCGGACACCCAAACACTTGGAGAAAATGACGACACACGGCCTTAGCTGCCGACTCTGCTGTCTGATCTCTCGTTGGCACCGCCACAGCATATTTAGTGAAGTGGTCTGTCATCACCAAGCAATAGGAGCACCCCGACGTCGAGTACCCTATCAAGACATAATCAATCATGAGCAATTCCAAGGGGGCAGACGTTTTAATTGTTTGCGTAGGGGCCCGCTGCTGAGGACTCTTACTGAGCCCACAGACCCGACATTGCCGACACGCCTCCGCTACCATGCCTCCCAGGTCAGGGCAATAGAGGACTCGCTGTAGCCACTGGAGTGTCTTTTCACTACCAAAGTGAGCTCCTTTCTCATGCGCTTCACGGGCAACCACCGGCCCCAGCGACATGGGGATCACCAGCTGGTGCCGGTGCTGCAACTCAGATTGCAAATAAACCTTGCGATATAATAGGTCATGTTCAACGCACAACTTGTCCCACTGACGCAACAGCTTCTCGCCTTCTGTGGACAATTGGGCCTTCTCTTCTGGTCGTGGCCATACTCTATTCTGTACCCAAGAGCGTACCAGTTTAATGTCTGGACAGCCATTTTGGTCCTCTAACCAGTCAGCAGGAGTTTTACCAAGGACATAAGGCATCCCTGATGCCACCCCACTTGAATGTACCACACTCTGGAAGATAGGTAATTGACCAAAATCGGGAGTCTCGATGTCCTCGAGTTCATCGTCAACACTCCCTCCTGAGGGTCCCAAAGGCACCCGTGACAGCGCATCGGCATTTCCATTCTCTCGTCCAGACCGAAATTTAATACGATAGTTGAACTTAGCAAGGCGGGCAACCCATCGCTGTTCTAGTGCCCCCAGTTTTGCATTATCTAAGTGGGACAGGGATTGTTATCTGTCATTACCAACACTTCAGCACCAGTGAGGTATTCGGCAAAATGCTCTGTCATAGCCCATACCAATGCTAGTAGCTCCAGGCGAAACAAACTATAGTTAGCCGGATTGCGCTCAGTGTCCCTTAAAGACCTGCTGCCATAGGCGATGACCCGCTCCCGGCCATCCTGAATTTGGGCCAGTACCGCCCCCAACCCGTGAAGACTACCGTCAGTGTACAACAGGAAAGGGGTATCAAACCGGGCATATGCCAACAACGGGGCACTCGTTAGGGCAGTTTTCACCTCGTCAAATGCCTTTTGCTGCTGAGGCCCCCATTGAATAGGGCGGTTGCGAGGACCCAGCGCTGTCCCTCTTAAAAGTTCATTCAGAGGACCGACTACTTGTGAAAACCTGGGCACAAATCGTCGATAGTACCCCGCCAATCCCAAGAAAGCCCGAACCTCCCGCAGGGTCTGGGGAGGTGGCCACTCCTGTACCGCTAAGATCTTACTGGCTGAGGGTAACACCCCGTCGGGAGTCACCACGTGGCCTAGATACTCTATGCGACTCTTGAACAGTTGACATTTCTTCGGTTTTATTTTCAATCCATGGCGGCTGAGCCATTGGAGCACTTGGCGTAACTTCTCAAGATGATCTTCAAATGATGTCCCGAACACCACGATGTCATCTAGATATATCAGTACCGATTCGAAATTCATGTCGCCTAAGCAGTGTTCCATAAGGCGTTGAAAGGTCCCCGGGGCATTACTGAGTCCGAACGGCATCCGATTGAATTCGTAGAGCCCCATTGGCAGAATAAATGCTGTCTTTGCCCGATCTTTCTCAGCCATTGGTACCTGCCAATATCCGCTCGCCAAATCCAACGTTGAGAAGTATTTGGCCCGTCCTAACGCAGACAGGGACTCCTCAATCCGAGGCAACGGGTATGCGTCTCGCACCGTGTGCGCATTTAATTTCCGATAATCCACACAAAATCGGAGGGTCCCATCCTTCTTTTGCACCAGGACCACGGGGGCAGCCCAGGGACTTTGGCTCTCTCGTATCACTTGATTATCAAGCATACTGGCTACCATGCCTTTTACCTCTTGATAAAGTTTGGGAGGAATTTGGCGGTATCGTTCCCTGATGGGAGGGGTGTCCCCTGTAGGAATCTCATGCTCAATTGTCTGGGAACAGCCAAAGTCTTCTCCATGCCGAGAAAAGGTCTCCTGGTACTCCCACAGGACTTTTTCCAGCTGCTCCAACTGAGCAGAGGTTAGCTTCTCCCGATCCACATCCATCTGGTTCATGATCACGCGCCCATTCCAGTCTTCAGTAGGGTGCTCTGTCTTGACCAACTCAACCGCATAAGTCCATGCCGACTGTTGGTCGGGGCGCAGTTCAAATCCTATTCCCTCAGGCATCTTTTCTGCCGGTATGGATAGCTTAGCAAGAATGGTTCCAGCGGGAATCGTTACAGCCTCATCCAGCACGTTAATGCATCTGACTGGTACCCGTCCATTCTTCACAACCACCAAGGCACGGGCCACGTGTGTCTTAGCAAATGATGAACTCTCCGGAGCGGGTTCAAGTAGCACTTCCAGACCATTTAATCTCTGGCCCGCTCCCACCGGCAGCATCAGGAGTTGTTCCTGCCGTGGTGCCAGTGAGACCGTGGACCACGACGGCACTCTGACAAGACCCACCCGGCCCTCCGGGACCGAACTCTTCAAAAGATCACAGCTCAGCACCAGACGGTGTAACATTCTCTGCGTGGGTCGGTGACGGGTAGCACGGCTCCAGTATCGGGGTCCTTCACTAGCATACATCTGATGATTCAAGTCTCTCAGTACGTTCATCCCGAGTGTTACCTCCATTCCTCTTCTGGGGGGATGGTCAACCAACACGACTCCCTTCTGACCTAGCTTCTGGCCGAACAGTTTCAGCTGCATCCACACGATCCCCTTCACCATCAGCTGGCCATTATTGGCAGCGGTAAGACGTAATACTCGGCCATCCTCAGGGACCATCAATTGACTGAAGTGTCTCTCATACACCTCCAGAGGCATGATGGTACACTCTGATCCTGTATCGACTAAACACCTCATCTTCTGCCCCTCAAACTCTGCTTCCATCACTGGGCTACTTGCGTACAAGTCATGTTCCTCTCGTCGAGGGCCCAGTGGGGAATAGGCAGTGGCTGGTCGCCTTTCTACAGCAGTGGCCGGTCGCCTTTCTACAGCAGCGGCCAACGGCTTTGCCACTGGCAGTGGATTCTCTGGAATGATATTGGTCTGACGGAAGCAGGCGGTATGACTCCTCTGGCGATGCCTCCGGGGCACACGTCCAGCTTGGCTGCAGGCACCCAGTGTAGATACTCCATGCCTCTCTTGCATACGGACTATACTGGAGTTGACAGGTTTGGCAGGTGGTCTCTCTGCCGGGAGAGGGGACAACTCCTTCCGTACTTTGGCCACTTCTACCTGCAGCTCCCTTAGCTCTGATCTTAGGGCTTGAATCACTTCTGTCAAAACCACAGGATCAGTCCCAGTCTCTCGGCTTCTCACCATTTGAATGCTGTTTACAGTTTTCTCTACCACAGGTACAGACTCCTCTTCCCTTTCAAGGGCAGCCAGATATATTTGCCAGAAGGTCAGATCAGGAGTGATCCAAGCCTTCTCCTGCAACTTATCACGAAGAAACCTATTGGCCAGCCCGGTAATAAACTGATCCCGGAGAAGCCGGTCCACCTCCTGGAACGTTCCCATGGCCTTAGGGTCTAGGCGGTGCATCTCATTTAATGTCTCCTGCAGGGCAATGGAGTACTGCATTAGGGACTCCTGCTTCCCTTGAGGGCGATTAAAGAAGAGGGCCCGAAACTGCGTTACTCTAACACGGCTTCCATAACTCACTTTCAGCAACTCAAGAACCTTCTCTAGTGTATCCCTCTCTGATTCTGGTCGCACCATCACTGTCCTCCTGGCGTCTCCCTCTAATGCATTCAATGCCAGCCCTGCCCGTAACTCGGGGGTTAAATTACACATTCGCAAAATACATTGTACCCTCTCAACCCAGTCTTGCCACGTCATGCTACGCCCGTCGTATTTGGGTATGTGCTGGAGTAAGGCTCCTACCGGCACGTACCCTTGCAAAGTCGTCGCAGCTGCCGGGGGACCCGCAATCAGCGGAAGAACCGCTAGTGTGGATGGGCCACTTCTTCCCTCGTCTCCGTCCATGACAAAAGCTGGATCCTGCCGACTACGCCAAAATGTAATGACCAGAGGTCCGTACTAGATCCAGTGAGTCACAGAAACAGAGACGGAGGCAGAAGCAACATAAAATACTTGCTTTTACTTGGGGAAACAGATGGAAAGTTTAGAGTAAGATGCACAGATATGTTATTTCCCCAGAAATAGATAAATTATTTACATACACCCAGCATCAAGCTAGGGGTCGGTGTGTTACCTTAATGTTCCTCCTCAGTGTGAGGAGACAATGCCAAAAATAAATTTACCTAAAATCTATACAGAAAAATAAGCGATTTACTACACACAGCAGCAGGACAGGTGTAAATCAGATGGATGCAGTTTAGTGAGGATCACTGAAATAACACACCGATTTACAATCTTATCAACTCTATACATACAATACATATAAACCCAGTGTACATATATGTACATATATATTTATATATCTGATCTGTTGGATACCCGGGTACCTTATCTAATAGTAAAGTTTAGTCCAGTTACAGTCTGTACAGGCCTGGGGAAGTACTGTTAACGCAGTCACTTCCAATGGTCTTCAGCGCCAAAAATGAAAAATAAATAAAACACAACTGTAGTAAATAGGGATATTGTGTTCTCTTGTCTGAAGGGGGGTCTTAGTCTCTGTAGCTTTTTGGGAGGCCAAGTGTGTTCACCTATAGACACCACACCGAGGCCTGCAGTCTCACAGCAGAGATTCAGTCTTTTTCTCTCACAGTATGGCCGACCCGTCTCCTCTAAAGCACTCCTCTCCTGGCAGTAGTATACTCGCTTCTTAGCAGGGAATAAGTCTTTGGTCCCCTCCAGGGGCTCTGCTGTCCAGTGGATCAGTGTCCGGTCTCAGCTTTATCTGGCTCAGACTTCTCCACAGCCACTCTCCTCACAGCACCTCAGGAGACAAGTTTACCTCAGCCCAAACTGTCATAAAGTCCTCCTGTCTCCGTGACAACCTCCTCAGCTGACAGCCCCCACCTTTTTATTCAGGAAGTAAATTTTTACACACTCTTACACTCTCAATCACATAATTTTTTACAAAGCACAGTAAATGCACGTTTATTGTTATACAGACTAAGCCGAATATAGTATTTATTTTTTGTACCTTTTTGCATTTTTTCATCTTTACCTGCCCCATTGGGACATCCAGCTTCCCATAGCCTAATGGGTTAGTCCATTACACTATTAGGCCCTGTCCCCACACTGTGTACTGTAGTTGGTCTGTATTTGGTACAGAAAAGTCTGCATCAAATCTGCATCCATTTTCCAGACAAAAAAAAGCATCAAAAATGTATTGCTTTTTTGGTCTGTTTTTGGTGTGTTTTTGACATTGGCATATTTTAGAATGAAGTCAATTACTGTAGGGCGGAAAAACGCTGTAAAAAAACTAGATCAATAATTCAGATGCTGCAGCTTTTTTCTACATCAAAGATGAAGAAAAATGTACACCAAAAAGGGCAGTGTAAAAAGTGCAATGTGGGCACAGCAGTTGTGAAATCTCATAGACTGTGCTCCTGTACACATCCCTTATATACTCTTCTGCCATCTACATATAGCTGCTTCTCTGGTTTTACATAATTGTTAGCTGGTTTCTTTCAGAGCTTAAATCTAATTCACTTCTTCACAATGGAGCATATTATTACTAGGCATTGCAGAGCTGTGATACATGCTGACAGATGTTGCCTCCTGCTGACAGATCAATAAGGTAAAAATTTGCAAATGCTGTTCTCTGGATGCATATGGCAGAAGATAATCCACTGCTATATGCACCATAATAGCTGCAAATGCAATTTCAAATCACTGAGCTGTCAGCAGAATTCAACAAACACAACACTGTCATTCCATTGTAAAGTAGTGAAAAACAGTTTAGCTCTGAGAGAGCCCAGTTATCCATGAAGTGTGGTTACAGACGGCTGTTCTGACATAGTTTGCAGGTGAGAAAATTAGCTGGGCAGGGTACTGTACACGTGTGTACAAGCAAACAGAGTAGGTTTTTAAATTGAAATACATTATACTCTATGCCAGAGGTAGAGGCAGTGCAGAACTGGGCAGGCAGGAAGCTATCTGAGATGCACATGATTAACCAGGACTACTAGAATTATAGAAGGACAGATTCAATGGCAACTGCAGGGTAAATAGAGCTTGGAGGGACATCATTTGGAGACTGACGTGTGAGGCTGGCTTAACACCACGGTTTAATCCGATCCGGGGCTCTCAGGGATGAACCTGATAGCTCGGGACCGGATCAGTACACAGAACCGGAGGGCAAATATGCCCTCCGGTCCGGTGTGCAGCCAGATCCCTCTAATTGCAGTCGTAGCTGCTGATTATTCAGGATCAGGGAGCTAGCCACGGTCCTGAAATTACAGCAGGGTGCAGCCGCCGATGTCCGGCTCCCGGATCCTCCTGGATCGGGGCAACCTGGCCCCATAGACTCTTATGCTAGGGAGCGCCGGATTGCCCCAGATCCTCGAGGATCTGGGAGAATCCGGATGGATCCGATTTGGGGAGATTTTTCTCCCCGGACACTAAAATGCTGCACGCTCCGATTTTGTGTCCAGGAGAAAATCTGAGTCCTGCCGGATTCACCCGGACACGTGGAAACCGGATGGCAGAGAGCTGCCATCCGGCTCCATCAGACCCCATAGGATACTATGGGCCCAAAATCCGGTCGGGGGCTGTCCGGTTTACACCGGACAGCCCCGGATCGGATTAAACCGTGGTGTGAATCCGGCCTAAAATGGGATCGTTTTACAAATGAGCTACTGTATATTGCTACAAATTAATAAATATAAGTGCACGTTATTTTAAGACCATATTGTGATTTTGTGAGTAATCTTTAACACTCCAATACCACAGTTCTCAAACTCTGCCCAACTGGTTACCCATGCTGAGATTATAAGTGATGATATTATGTCCATTAGTCATTTTACCTTATCGACAATCAGTGGCTTCAGCAGTAACTGAATGGATGGGATATCATCCTGGCAAATGGAGCTGTAGTGTTAAAGCAGTAGGATTGGAAACACTTATTTTTTATTATACTGTATAACGATACCTTCTTTTTCTTCAGTTTTATTTTTTTCTAAATCGACGAAATCCTTCTTTAAAATCTGTTCACCTCTGATTTGGAGGCTCTGTTGAATGTTCCTTTTTCCAATACAAGTTACATTTTAGCAGAACTCAATAGATCCCATGATAAGTCAGTGGAGTTTGACAGGTGCTGCCGGTACCAATCATGTGATCTATCCAGGAAGGTATTGTAGCTTCCATTATAAAAGGAAGCCATGATGCAAATGTGAACATTTTTTTCCTATACTTTAAGACCTCTCCCTTGCACGCTCATTTACAATGCATTTACCTTCAGGCGTTGTACACAGCTTTAATGTAATGCTTTTTGCTATGCTGTTCTTAAGTCATTTGCACAATCACACTTTCCTTACTTTAATAATTCTATCAAGTGTGGCTAATTGGTTTATATGCATTCATGAATCAGTTGGGTGTAGAGTTTCAACAAACCTGTCAGTACTACTTATTCTTTAGGCTGGGTTCTCATATACCCTTTGCATCATGCTCAGTTTTTATAGCTTGTTGTAAGGCTGGCTTCACACCACGGTGTGATACGGTCCGGGGCTGTCAGGCATAAACCTGACAGCCCCGGACTGGATCAGCACACAGAATCGGAGGGTCAAATGTGCCCTCCGTCCCTGTGTGCAGCCAGACGCAGCTGCAACTGCTAATGATTCAGGACCGCGGCTGGCAGGGAGCTAGCCGCGGTCCTAAAAGAACAGCAGCGTGCAGCCGCCAGTGTCTGGTTCCCGGATCCTCGCGGTCCAGGGCAATCCAGCCCTATAGGCTCCTATGTTAGGGAGCGCAGGATTGCCTCGGATCCGGGAGGATCCGGGCAAATCCGGGATCCGGCAAATTGGGGAGATTTTTCTCCCCGGACACAAAAATGTTGCAAGCAACATTTTTGTGACCAGAGAGAATAATCCGAATTCTACCGGATACCACCGTAGAGATGAAACCGGATGGCAGAGAGCTGCCATCCGGCTCCATCCGGCCCCATAGGCTACCATGGGGCCAAAAACCGGTCCAGGGCTGTCTGGTTTACACCAGACAGCTCCGGACCGGACCTTACCGTGGTGTGAAGCCAGCCTTACCCATTTGATCAGAACCGATCACAAAACTCTTATAGAAATTAATCAGTTGCTTTTTTCCCATTTGTCCCTAGGAGCCGATCCAGCTCCAGATCTCAGCATTACACAAGTTCAATGTCTACACCGGTCAAGAGTAAAAACTGATGTGCTGGACAATGGGAGCAATTCCTCCATCAGCTCCATATGTTTTTTTTAAACACAACGTAGAAAGGACGCAGTAAAGGACGTATGTGAACACACCCTTGTATTACTTATTAGTTAGAATGCTGACTGATTGGTGGTCACTTTCTTTTTCAGGCTTCTGTTGCCACCTGGAGTGTCCACTACAGATGATCAAATCTTTAATCAAATAAAACTTTATAGATTTTGCATTTCCTTGGCAAATACAAACAAATTGGGTTTCGATTCACGCCAATTGGCGAGAAAATTCTTGGTGCCATTTCACACATTGCAGAAGATTGCATCAGCTCACATGACATCAGGAATGCTGGCTTCTCTATAATGCCTTGCAGCTATCACATCACATATTCTTCTACAGCCAAACAGGAGGGACTATCAATAAAAAAGATGAGGCAGAGAAAGCAGCAAGCATTGTAGGTCAGAGTGCACAGCTCAACATTGAAGATAGGGAAAGGCCTAAAACAGTGGAGTACTACTACATAATGTAGTGTACTACTGCAGTGCGAAAGAACATAGAGAATGGGAGTGGTAATCTCAGTCTGTGATAAAAAAAATACATGGATTCAAGTGATAGGGAAGATAGCATAGGTACAAGAGCTGCAGAGTCTGTGACTGTGAATTAATTGATCCATGATACACTCCAGTATGACACCTTTTCCAGTGAATTTAATTACACCATTTTTTCATTATTGAAGCACTAAAGATCAGGCTTGGCAGTTCACATCCCCACAACCTTATTTTTCCTACTGAAGAAAAATAATGAAACCAAGGCTAGTGTGTCTGGGAAACTGTGCTTCCTTGTTAGAGAGGAAGACAAGCAATGAGTGACACAGTTAAATGCAATAGAAAAAATATAGTGCGGTGAGCACTGTCACATCAAGACCAGGGTGTAATGGAAAAAAACACATTAGTTAAAAGCTACTCGTTGATCTGGCTCCTTCCTCAGGTATAATGAAAGCAACAAATAAATACATTTTATAGGTCCACTCATGAAATATGGGAGACCACAATGACATACATAAAATCTAGAAAAAATAGTATATATTTAAAAAATACTGGATGGACGCCCGATTCTAACGTATCAGGTATTCTAGAATATGTATGTAGTTTATTTATGAAGATTTATGAATAATGCAATGAGCGATCAGTAAGGTACCCTTCCACTTGGCGACCCTTCAGTAATCCCGACAACGATATGACCTGGTAGGGATCGCTAGAGCGTCACTACGTGGTCGCTGGTGAGATGTCAAACAGTCAGATCTCACCAGTGATGCAGCAAATCCCGCGCCAATTCACGACCGGACTGCACCTGTCGCTGCGACGCGGGATTTCCGTTACAGAGAGACAGACACGATAAGGAGATTATATTATAGGATATATATATACTGTAATCTATACATATTGGTTCTAAAATTGTCGTTTAAATTTTAAGTCAAAAGTACATGTCAAAATAGGAAACTTTCAGATTTCATCTCAACAGACATGACCCCAACAGCTACAGAGCACATTGCTGATTCCACACACTGCCCTTATTCTTTTCATTTAAGCAAGGTAAAGGGCTGTCAAGTGGCTCTACAGCTTGACAGCATGGGGCATGAAAGCCATACAGTGAAGGAATTGCTGCTGTGCATCAAGCAGCAAATCTCAGGCTGTATGATGGCCAGTCAACTGAAACTAGACATTGTAGTGAGCTGTAAATGTCCAGAACATTCTGGTTACCTTACGTTTTGGGCAAAGTAACTCACGCTCCTCACATGATACACATTTAATCATGAAAATTTTCTTAAAAAAACATACCAGTTCAATGAAGCTGTAAGGTACAGCCAGGACAGTGACTGCTCATTTCAGCTGTTCTTTCACAGTGAAGCACATCCCCCACATTTTTAAAGCAGACCAGTAAACCAGAGCTCACTTCTTATTGCAACCCCTGGAATTGATATGTTAGAGCATCTGTACAAACAGCGTAAAACGGTGATGGACTATATCATACATCAGACATGGTTACTTTGAGATATGCCATTGGCAGCTGATGAGGGATGCATCTTGTCTAAGCCCTTCAGAGAGGTTATTAAATTTGTCACCAAGGTCAAATTTTAATTACCGTATGTCATTCCCCTCATATTTATCTTTGTAGAATGTATCTTGGAGGAAGAGAAGCAACTTGTACGTGTTGATTGCTGTATGGTGGCTGTTGGGGACTTTCATCAGGTATAGCAACAGGTATATGTGGAAGGGGAGATTAAGTCATCCTGTGCACAGAGGATAAGGCTGACAGAATGAAAATGATGACTACAATGACAACACTGGCCATCATTACCAATCATTGCAGAAAGGTGCGTAAAGCTAGCCAACAGGTCTGTCTTTCATACTGCTGAACATGGCAAATTATATGCTTGAGTGTTTGTGGGAAGACAGGTGTATCATTACCATCAAACAAAGGGAAGTCTATGCCATTGTCATGTGTGGACTGCTCTGCTGTCTCTGTGAATTGCTCTGCAGTAGTTTAAATTGAGTTAATTTCCTTTTTGTACCTTAAGGGTTAACTTCAGTAGCTGTGGCTCTGCAGTGTTAGTTGGTGTTGCTGTGTGTATCAGGTCATGTGGATTGACAACTCCCCCATCTTTTAAATACTCACATGACGCATCATCTGATGTCGCTGATAGAGTTCATTCTTTGCAAGACCATGAGATGTGTGGATGCTTTTTGCAGTTACTGCTGAAGCCATCCTGTAATTTTCATCAAGATAACCATCTTGTGTGGGAGTTGCTGTGCTTATCCTGGTCCGTGGGTGGAGGTGAAAAGGTGTTAGCCTAGGGCTGGTCAGGAGCAGGGCAAGGTTAGTGGCACAGACATCCTCACCTGTAGAGGTACTTCTGGGAACAGGGTCAGACTAGTACCCCTGATTACATTTCCTGTCACTGCAATCATGCTACCTTGCATAGTATTTTTTTTTAAGGTTGAAGGAAGACCTTAAGTCCATCTAGTTCAACCCATAGCCTAACATGTTGATCTAGAGGAAGGCAAAAAAAACATGTGAAAACACTAAGCTCCACATTGGGGAAAAAAAATTCCTTCCTGACTGCACATACGGCAATCAGACTAGTTCCCTGGATCAACGCACTATCAAAGAATCTAGTATATATAACCGGTAACCTTATGTTTTTCAAGAAAGGCATCCAGGCCCTTCTTAAATGTTAGTAGTGAGTCACTCATTACAACATCACGTGGCAGAGAGTTCCATAGTCTCACTGCTCTTACAGTAAAGAATCCATGTCTGTAATTATGATTAAACCTTCTTCCCTCCAGACGTAGAGGATGCCCCCTTGTCCCAGTCTCAGGCCTAAGAGTAAAGAGATCATTAGAAAGGTCTCTGTACTGTCCCCTCATATATTTATACATTATTATAAGATCACCCCTAAGCCTTCGTTTTTCCAAGCTAAATAACCCCAAGTTTAATAACCTGTCTTGGTATTGCAGACCCCTTAGTCCTCTAATGACTTTTGTCGCTCTTCTCTGGACCCGCTCTAGTTCAGCTATGTCTTTCTTATACACCGGAAACCAGAATGGTACACAGCATTCTAAGTGTGGTCGCACTAGTGACTTGTATAGAGGTAAAATTATGTTCTCCTCATGAGCATCTATGCCTCTTTTAATGCATCCCATTATTTTATTTGCCTTTGCAGCAGCTGCCTGACGCTGGGCACTAAATGTGAGTTTATCATCTACCCACACACCCAGGTCTTTTTTTTTAGTGACAGTTTTGCCCAGTGTTTTACAATTAAGCACATAATTATACCTTTTATTTCCTCTGCCCAAGTGCATGAGCTGCAAAAAATAGTAATGGCGGTCTGATTAGGAGCGCTCTAAGGAACAAGCAGACATGTGAGATGTTTTCATAAATGGAAAACCTTTTATTAACTTCTTAGCTCCCCTCACAGCTCCACTACGCGTTTCAACTGCATACAAACAGTCTTCATCAGGTGGTGCCTTAGAGCGCTCCTAATCAGACCGCCATTACTATTTTTTTCATGAAAACTACTCCCTTTTTGAGGGACTGGCGGCTGGAGCAGCTCAGGAACAGCACAAACGATCTGCCTTGAACAGGAGAGAGGAGAGCAGAGAGGCAGCGCACATACCGCCGCCGGCGGAGGCTGTTAAACCGGGTTGTGCAGGACTTGCACAACCCGATAACGTGAGTGGCCACCTACCCACGCCACTTCGACGTTTTTAATAAGGGGATCCTACACATTTGCGCCCCTTTTCCTTTTTGTTTTACAAGTGCATGACCTGACATTTATCCCCATTAAAGCTCATTTGCCATTTATCAGCCCAAGCTTCTAGTTTACATAAATCCTCCTGTAATATAAAATTGTCCTTCTCTTGATTACCCTGCAGAGTTTAGTGTCATCTGCAAATATTGAGATTCTACTCTGTATGCCCCCTACAAGGTCATTAATAAAAATGTTAAAAAAGAAGCGAGCCCAATACTGACCCCTGTGGTACCCACTGTTAGCGGTGACCCATTCTGAGTGTGTTCCATTAATAACCACCCTTTGTTTCCTAACACTGAGCCAGTTCTTAACCCACTTACAAATATTTTCCCCTATCCCCATTGGTCTCATTTTATGTATTAACCTTTTGTGTGGCACCGTATCAAAAGCTTTTTTAGAGTCCATATACACTATGTCCACAGCATTTCTTTGGACCTTACTTCCTCATCCATTATAACCACCCTGTGACATGCTTTGAGGCCTTCGCTATAACAGCACAATGGAGGAAAGAAGTCCAAATTGGCATATTACTGTGATAATCTGTGTTCCCTGCACAGATGATCAGGAGACTTCTCTTGTCTCCCCTGCCTGCGCCAGAACGAGGCCTAGAACATTTGGCCGAGGCAGTAACAATTACAGTTTTCTTTACATAATGGATAAAATGTACTATGTGCTGCTGTGCTTACCAGTCACACTTTACTAAACAGAGATTCAGTTTGCTGTGTGCTTCCTATCATATCCAAGCTCAAGTGCCCTGACAGGGTATTCAGTACTGTCAGTAGCTTTACCATGCCTAAGCAAAAGAGGTTGTCCTCTGCAAGCATGGAAAACCTTCTAGAGTGGTGTGAAAAAGTTTTTGCCCACTTCCCAATTTCTTATTCTTTTGCATATTTGTTGCACTTAAATGTTTCAGATCACCGAACAAATTTAAATATTAGGCAAAGATAATACTAGCAAAACAAAATGCAATTTTTAAATGAATGTCTTTATTATTAAGGAAATAAGAAATCCAAACCTGCATGGCTCTGTTTGAAAAAATGATTGCACCCCCCTTAAAACATAACTTAATGTGGTTTATTACATCTTTGGGAAGCTGAGTTCAATTTCCCTAGCAATACCCAGGGAAATTACTGCAACACCTGTTCTAAATCAAGAAATCACTTAAATAGAACCTCCCTCACAAACTGAAGTAGACCAAAAGATCCTTAAAAGTCAGACATGATGCCACAATCCAAAGAAATTCAGGAACAAATAAGAAACAAAGTAGTTGAGATCTATCAATCTGGAAAAGGTTATGAAGCCATTTCTAAAGCTTTGGTACTCTACCAAACCACAGTAAGAGCTATTATCCACAAATGGCTAAAACATGAAACAGTAGTGAACCTTCCCAGGAGTGGCTGGCCGACCAAAATTACCTCAAGAGCTCAGAGACAACTCATTTAAGAGGTCATAAAAGACCCCACAAGAACACCCAAAGATATGCAGGCCTCACTTACCTCAGTTAATGCCAGTGTTAATGACTCCACCATAAAAAAAAGACTGGGCAAGCATGGCCTGCATGGCAAGAAGTTTGAAGATCAACATCTTGATGATCCCCAATACATTTAGGAGAATACTTTGTGGACTGATGAGACAAAAGTTAAACTTTATAGAGGGTGTATGTCCCATTACATCTGGCATAGAAGTAAGGCTGCCTTCACATTTGCGTATGTGTCTGCATGCTGATGGCATGCAGACACATACGCTGTGCAAAGCAGGGTCCAAATGATGTGTCCGCAGCGGAGAATGTCCGCCTGCGGACACATCATTGTGCAGGCTGCCAGCCAATCGGCGTTGTCAGGGGGCGGAGATCAGCGCCGGAGATCTCCGCCCCCCGGCCGCCGGTAACCTTCGGGACGGTGTCGGCGGGGAGAACAGCTGATCTGAGAGCTGTTTGAATCTTCCCGCGCCGACACCGAGAGGAGATGTCGGCGCGGGAAGATTCAAACAGCTCTCAGATCAGCTGTTCTCCCCGCCGACATCGCTAGCACATTACCAGCGGCCGGGAGGCGGAGGACAGCAGAGGCTCCAGCTGATCTCCCGGTGGCCGTCGGTGAGCTCCTGTGACATCACCGGCGGCCACCGGGAGATTATTCAATGGGTCCGCAGCGTTCTCCTGCGGTGTCATGCAGAGGACACTGCGGACCCATTGAAGCCAATGCATTTTTTGTGCGCTTGGGGACGCTTGCTGATTGTCCAAGGTCCCCAAACGCACAAAAAAAACCAACATGCTGCGTCCCGGGTGCGGATGCTGGACACCGGAAGCAGCAGATATCGTCCGCATCCGCACCTGAACGCAGCAAACGCAGGCACCATGCGTTCCTATGTTAAACATAGGAACGCAGTGCGCATGCGTTTGACTGCGTATGGGAACGCAGCAATACGCTGCCTTCCCATACGCAAATGTGAAGCCAGCCTAACACAGCATTCAGAAAAGGGTCATCATATCATCAGTAAAATATGGTGGTGGTAGTATGATGGTCTGGGGCTGTATTGCAGCTTCAAGACCTGGGAAACGTGCTGTGATACATGGAACCAAGAGCTGATTCCAATGATTAGATCAATTGCTGCATCTGACTTCCTGTCTGTTGTCTTCTACCCTGTTCTGCTATTGTTAGGCTAGGGTCACACTTAAATCCATTACCGGATCCGGTTTTGGACTGTGCCTTCATACTTCTTAAAATCTGCAAAAATGAAATCCTCATTCCGGATCTGGATGCATTAATGCATCCAGTTTTGGAATGAGGATTTTTGCAATATTAAAAACCGCATCTGGAACCGGATCCGGTAAAGCAAGGTATATTTATGTACCTTGCGGTACCGGATCCGGTTCCCATAGGCGCCCATGTTAAAAAAAACGGATCCGGTTTCGCAACTGCTCCGAAAAATGCAGCCTGCATGAATTTTCCCGCAGGCTGCAAAACCGGATCCGGTTTTTCTATTATAACCTATGGGCTGTTGATACGGATGTATAAAAATACCACAAATGTGACCCTAGCCGTAGTGCTTAAGGCCAACATCCAACTAATCATATACTCCCTGTCCAACTGGTCATCCATAGAAAGAAACCGAAGAAACCTCAAGCTCATTAACTTCCACTCACTCACCGAGTCCCTCCTCCCTCTCACTGACTTAGCCTCCTCTCATGACGCTGACGCTGCCGCCACCCTCTACAACACCACTCTCGCCACAGCCCTGGACCAGGCTGCCCCTCTGTCATACAACAAAACCTGTGTACACAGACAACCCTGGCTCACCGCCAGCACCAAAAAGCTTCGACGGACGTCCAGGGTAGCTGAACGGAGATGGAAGAAATCCAACTCCGCAACGCACCTCTCCTTGTACAAACAGTCCCTCATCGACTTCAAGACAGCACTGACCACTGCAAAACAAGCTTTCTTCTCGTCTCTCATTAGCTCCCTCTCCCACAATCCCAAGAACTTTTCATAACCTTTAACGCCCTACTCCGTCCCCCCGTACCTCCTCTCTCTCTCCTCATCACCGCCGACGACTTTGCCAGCTTCTTTAAACAGAAGATCGACAAAATCAGAGAAAGCTTCGATTCTCAATCCCCTCGGCCCTCCCTCTCTATCACCCAACCCCCCTCGACCAAAAGTAACTTCACCTCCATTACTGAAGTGCGCATCTCCTCCCTTCTAGCACGATCACACCTCACCACTTGTGCCCTCGACCCTCTCCCCTCCCATCTCATCCCTAACCTCACCACTGTCCTTATCCCCAACCTAACCCATCTCTTCAACATATCACTTACCACTGGCGTCTTCCCCTCATCCTTCAAACATGCCCTCATCACACCCATCCTCAAAAAACCCTCCCTCGACCCCGCAACAGTTTCCAACTATCGTTCCATATCTCTCCTCCCCTTTGCCTCAAAATTGCCTGAGCAACATGTCTACTCCGAACTGTCCTCCCATCTCTCCTTGTGCTCCCTCTTTGACCGCCTGCAATCTGGTTTCCGAGCCCACCACTCCACCGAAACAGCCCTAACCAAAGTCACCAACGACCTACTGACCGCCAAGAGCAAGCGACACTACTCCATCCTTCTCCTCCTCGACCTCTCTGCTGCCTTCGACACAGTCGACCATTCCCTCCTGCTTCAAATTCTAGAATCCCTTGGCATCACTGACCTGGCCCTCTCCTGGATCTCCTCGTACCTAACAGACCGGACATCAGCGTCACCCACTCCCACACCTCCTCCTCACCCTACCCCCTATCTATTGGAGTTCCCCAAGGCTCAGTCCTAGGACCCTTTCTCTTCTCCATCTACACCCTTGGCCTAGGCCAGCTCATCGAGTCCCACGGCCTCCATTACCACCTCTACGCCAACGACACTGAGCTCTACCTCTCCGGCCCTGACATCACCTCACTGCTATCCAAAATCCCACACTACCTGTCCACCATTTCATCCTTCTTCTCCTCTCGTTTCCTCAAACTCCACATGGACAAAACCGAGTTCATCGTTTTCCCCCAAATCGCTCTTCCCCCCTACCCGACCTAACCATCACTGTCAACGACTGCACACCCTCACCCGTCCCCCACGCCGACTCTGCCCTCTCCTTCAACCCACACGTCCAAGCCCTCGCCACCTCCTGCCACCTCCAGCTTAAAAACAATCTCACGGATGCGCTCCTTCCTTGACCATGACACTGCCAAAACGCTTGTCCACGCCCTCATTATATCCCACCTTGACTACTGCAACCTCCTGTTCACCAGCCTCCCAGCTTCCTCCCTTGCACCCCTCCGAACCATCCTCAATTCCGCTGCCCAACTCATCCACCTGTCGCCCCGTTACTCCCCCATCTCCCCCCTCTTCCAAGCCCTCCACTGGCTCCCTACTTCCCAGAGATCTCAGTTCAAAACCCTAACCCGGACATACAAGGCCATCCACAACCTGTCCCCTCCATACATCTCTGACCTGGTCTCCCGATACCACCCCTCACGCAATCTGCGCTCCTCTCAAGAACTCCTTCTCTTCTCCCCCCACATCTCCACCTCCCACAACCGCATACAAGACTTCTCTCATGCATCCGTCATACTCTGGAACTCTCTTCCACACCACATCAGACACTCCCCTACCCTGGGAACCTTCAAGAAAAACCTGAAGACCCACCTCTTCCTTCAAGCCTATAACCCACACTGAGACCTAATCCGCTGCACCATCTCACCTGTCCCCCTCCTACTGTCTCCCACCCAACCCCTATAGACTGTGAGCCCTTGTGGACAGGATCTCTGCCCTAATGTACCTGTATGATTTATTTGTCGTTATTTATGTTCTCGTCCTTGTTCTGCCCTTACACATGTACAGCGCCATGGAACCAATGGCGCTACATAAATAAATAAATAATAATAATAGTAATAATAATAATAATAATCTATACCATACTACCTGTGTCACAGCTGCCATTGCTGGCCTTGCATGGTCAGACATCTTGTCTGCTCCATCATATTTCTATACCATGTGGCTTCTGCCACTGTCATGTTGGATCTCCTGCCTGGCCAATGTGTTTTGTTGCATGATACCATACTACTGTTGCTAGGACTGCCAGAGCTGGCTCAACTCTTGCACACATCTCCTTAACTGCCCATACTTTTCCATTCTATGCAGTTGCTGCTACTGACACTTTTACTGCCAAAAATAATGGAAGAAAGTTCAGTTCACCCAAAAACCAGCACTCCAAAGCAAATGATCCAATGGTAAATATGGGGAAAATCATAAAAGGATGAAAATCCATGTTCATCATCTGAAACGTGTAGTTCTTCTTTAATCTTTCTATTGACATTGATGATTATAGTTTACTTTTGGATAGACTTTCAATAACTTTTTCATTTATACAAACACTGTGAAGCGGTGCGGAATATGTTGGCGCTACATAAATAAAAATTATTATTATTAATTATTATAAGCTGGATTTTCGTCCTTTCAAGACTGTGGGCATACGTCCACTTAACTCCTGCTTGTCCACTATGTTGTATGTCTATGCTGTACTGTTGCATTGGAAGCCTACCCTCCCCAGACTACACAAACATGAAACTGCTCCAAAAATGAAGACATTTTTCTTCTGGCGCTTGTTGACAAGCCATTGCTTCTTTATTTGAAAACAGCTGACCCATTCCTGCTCTTTAAAGGGATCCTGTCACCCCCAAAACACCTTTAAAGCTATTAAAACCTGTCCCTACAGCATATTAACACTTTCCCTACACTCTTTTTAGCTCCTAAATGCAGTAAATGATATTGCATAAAAACGTTTTATAAGTACCTGCTTAGTGATGATAATGAGTGACTATGCTATTCATAGTCACTCATCAAGACTGCCCCTCTGCTTCATAGCACGCCTGAATAGGCGTGATCTACATCCAGGATTCAAAATCGCGCGTCCCTTCTGTGCCCTGTGTCGTAGGAGGCTGCAGTGTGGCTTGTGACGCGATCCGCGTCATTCCCGGCGCCCTGTGACGTATTTACAGCGGCGCCGCGCTGTGAGCTTCAAAATGTGCACTGCGCATGCCCAATGCGCATGCGCAGTGCGCATTTTGAAGCTCACAGCGCGGCGCCGCTGTAAATACGTCACAGGGCGCCGGGAATGACGCGGATCGCGTCACAAGCCACACTGCAGCCTCCTACGACACAGGGCACAGAAGGGACGCGCGATTTTGAATCCTGGATGTAGATCACGCCTATTCAGGCGTGCTATGAAGCAGAGGGGCAGTCTTGATGAGTGACTATGAATAGATAGTCACTCATTATCATCACTAAGCAGGTACTTATAAAACGTTTTTATGCAATATCATTTACTGCATTTAGGAGCTAAAAAGAGTGTAGGGAAAGTGTTAATATGCTGTAGGGACAGGTTTTAATAGCTTTAAAGGTGTTTTGGGGGTGACAGGATCCCTTTAAATAAAGAGATCAATTTTGGATAGATTGATATAAAGAAATTGTAATGGTTTATAAGTTCTGCAAACAGCAAACTTGTGACAGGTCCCAAAAAGAATATTTTCTTTACTCCCAGTTGAGAAGACATTGTTTCTTCACTTTCAAAATAGCACACCTGTCTCCGCTCCCTTACATATAGGGATAATGCTTGTACAAACTTGAGAATACACCATTAGTTCCTCATTCTGTAACTTGCACACCTCTAGTGGCTCTCAATATAGCAATTTTGTATAACTAATTAAAAAATCATTGCTTCTTTTCTACTTAAATAGTGAACTTGTTGATCACAAAACAAAGATAATCTAGGATGACTTGTGAAAGACCTATCGCTTCTTTATTTAGCAAAGAACAATCCTTTCGATACTCTCCAAACAAGTGTCATTTTTGCACATTTCCTTGTCAAAAAACCACAGCTTCTTCTGTGTGTACCACCGTTGTATAAATATCAGCAAGGTAGGAATATGCCTTCAAAAATGGATCATCTTTTAACTGTTCTATTGCAATTATATAAGCCTGGAAAGTCTGTTACTGCAGTTGGCTATAAAATATATTATTGGTAACCACCGGTTAATATCCATTTACAAATAGTCATGTATGTTGAGCTAACTTTGATATTACTAAAGCATTAAAAGGGTTTCCCCACAAGTTTAATTTTAAAGTTAATTTTACTCAATAGATCTTGGAATAATAATAATTTTCACAATTGGATGTGTTTAAAAAAATGTTCCTGTGCTGAGATAATCTTATATATGTGTCCCTGCTATGTACTGTGTAATGGATGTGTCTGACCGTACAGGGAAATGGTCTAATCATACCACATCTCCTGTGCTGAGATAATCTTATATATGTGTCCCTGCTATGTACTGTGTAATGGATGTGTCTGATCGTACAGGGAGATGGTCTGATCATACCACATCTCCTGTGCTGAGATAATCTTATATATGTGTCCCTGCTATGTACTGTGTAATGGATGTGTCTGACTGTACAGGGACATAGTCTGATCATACCACATCTCCTGTGCTGAGATAATCTTATATATGTGTCCCAGCTATGTGGTGTGTAATGGATGTGTCTGACTGTACAGGGACATGGTCTGATCATACCAGATCTCCTGTGCTGAGATAATCTTATATATGTGTCCCTACTATGTACTGTGTAATGGCCATGTCTGACTGTACAGGGACATGGCCTGATCATACCACATCACCTGTGTTGAGATAATGTTATATATGTGTCCCTGCTATGTACTGTGTAATGGATGTGTCTGACCGTACAGGGACATGATTTGATCATACCACATCTCCTGTGCTGAGATAATCTTATATATGTGTCCCTGCTATGTACTGTGTAATGGATGTGTCTGACTGTACAGGGACATGGTCTGATCATACCACATCTCCTGTGCTGAGATAATCTTATATATGTGTCCCTGCTATGTACTGTGTAATTGGTGTGTCTGACTGTAGAGGGACATAGTCTGATCATACCACATCTCCTGTGTTGAGATAATCTTATATATGTGTCCCTGCTATGTACTGTGTAATAGATGTGTCTGATCGTATAGGTACTTTGTCTGATCATACCCCAGTTCCTGGCAGAGGAGGACATAAAAGAGTATACAAACAGTACATTGATTTTAAAAACATCCAATTATGGAACTTATTAGTATTCCAAGATCAATTTATTAAAATTTACTTTTTTCATGGGAAAGAAAACCTTTAAAGAGTTTCAAGGGGATTCAATAGTCCTAGAAGACCTCAGACACTATTTTTGGTCAATTATTGCAATTTGCTGCAAATCAGTTCTTTTCAAATTGATCCCATCATTATTGAATTATTTGGTTCACTTTCCTCTCATGTTTATGGCCACTTATCACGGAGCAATAGGGGGTCACAAGGAGACCAGGGACTCCTAGTCTGACCCTGAAGATGAAGATGTGTGGACTGCCACCCTTGCCCTGCTCCTGGCCAGCCCTGATCTAATACCCCTCACCCCCACTCAGGCGAGGAATGGGACAAAATTGGTAAAGCCCCACTCACAAAGGCAAACGGTGAAACCGAAGTTTCAATTTAGAGCAATCACCCACAGAGGTAAGACAAAAGGCAAGAAGGGGGAAAGAAAGAGCAGGGAGGAATCACCAAACAATGAGAAAATGTCCACTGCACACCAAACAGCACTCAAAAGGTCTCCAGCAACTGGATCACAGCAACATATGGAATGGTATTGCAAAATCTATAGTCTGTGTGGGAAGAGAGATTCCTTTTTCTTAAAAAGGCGAGGAGTGACTGGGATAGGTTTCCCAGAACATGTGATCTCAGAAGTAATCAGCTGGCTAGAAGAGATTAAAGGCCCAGTCACACATAACGACGCACCAGCGATCCCGATAACCATAATGGCTGTGTCACACGTGTCAATGTCGCTAGCGACATCGCCGAAAAGTGACGCATCAGCGATGTCGCTAGCGATATTGCAAGTGCGTCGTGCTGTGTGACAGCACGACACGACTGCGATTTATCGCTGGTCGCAGGTTGACAGGTTTATCAACATGTTCATAACCCTGTCAACCTGGACCAGTGATTAGGCTGGATCGCGCTGTCTGACACCGCAGTAGCGATGTTGGCGGCGATCCAGCCTATACCGCAGCATTGCTGTGGATCGCTCGCTGGGTTAATCCCAGCCCAGCGAGCAATAACTCCGCCCGCATCGCTGCGGCGTCACCGGCAACATCCTGCCGTGTGACACCAAGGCTGCGATGTCGGAAGCGAGCGTGCACCCACACATCGCTTCCGACATCGCAGCCCTGGTTGACACGTGTGACAGGGCCATTTCGATGTGCAGAGATCGCTGGTGCGTCGTTTTTCACATCGCTGATAAGATGTCAAACAGGTATCTCACCAGCGATGTGAAAACTACGCACCAGCGATCCAGAATTATACCGAGGTCTTTGGGAATTGTCACTCCATAGCGTAGCATTGAGATCGTTGGTCATTGTCCCTGTCAAACACAACGATGTAGCGCTCCCAGCAGGAGCACAACGACATAGAAATGATCCAGAGCAGTGTGTAACGATCAACGATCTTACAGCAGGGGCCAGATCATTGGTGCGTGCAGGGGCGGAACTACCGTGGTGCAGCTGGTGCAGCTGCACCACGGCCCCGGCCAGCTAGGGGGCCCCTGAAGGCTCCAGCGGCGGGTCCGTTCCGCTCCCTGACAGGTCGGTGGTAGTGGCCGCAAAAGGAGAAGCAATGGAGGCGGAGGAGGATTCAATATGAGTGAGCCCTGGGGGGGGGGGGTCCGGAGGGGTCCAGAGGGGCCCCCCCTCTCCTGTGAGGAATCACCGCCGCCCCGCCGCCGGGCCCCGCCCCCTGAGCTCTCTCCTGAGATGCAGGGGGGTGTCGGAGCAGCAGGCAGTGTCCCAGCCCAGGATTTATTGAATACTGCTGGGACACTGCGCCTGCACTGATTCCCCTGCGTGCTGGCACTTCCGGGATCAGTGTGTGAGCTCAGCTTGGATAGAGCAGCTGAGCTCCTCCTGACCCGGAAGCGCTGATGCTGCAGAGGTGCCGGCTGCCTGAGGACACTCTGGGAGCAGGACAAGGTAAGCGCCAATGAGCCGAAGACAGCAGGGGTGGGGGAACAGGGGCCACAAGAGGGAAGAAGCAGGGTGAATGGGGGGCACAAGAGGGATGAAGCAGGGTGAATGGGGGGGCACAAGGGGAGAAGCAGGGTGAATGGGGGGGCACAAGAGGGATGAAGCAGGGTGAATGGGGGCACAAGGGGAGAAGTAGGGTGAATGGGGGGGGCACAAGAGGGATGAAGCAGGGTGAATGGGGGCACAAGGGGAGAAGCAGGGTGAATGGGGGGGGGCACAAGAGGGATGAAGCAGGGTGAATGGGGGGCACAAGGGGGACGAAGCAGGGTGAATGGGGGCACAAGAGGGGAGAAGCAGGCAGTATAGGGGGTCACAAGAGGGGAGAAGCAGAGTGAATGGGGGGGCCACAAGAGAGGAGAAACAGGGAGAATGGGAGGCACAAGAGGGGAGAAGCAGGGTAAATGGGGGGGGGGCACAAGTCTGAGTCCCTTCCTGTAAGTCCTGCATGCATATCTAGACTGTATGTCCCTGGCTGAGTGTGCATGTGTGTGCGCGCCTGGCTGAGTGTGCATGTGTGTGCGTGCCTGGCAGAGTGTGCATGTGTGTGCGTGCCTGGCAGAGTGTGCATGTGTGTGCGTGCCTGGCAGAGTGTGCATGTGTGTGCGTGCCTGGCAGAGTGTGCATGTGTGTGCGTGCCTGGCAGAGTGTGCATGTGTGTGCGTGCCTGGCAGAGTGTGCATGTCTGTGCGTGCCGGGCAGAGTGTGCATGTGTGTGCGTGCCTGGCAGAGTGTGCATGGGTGTGCGTGCCTGGCAGAGTGTGCATGTGTGTGCGTGCCTGGCAGAGTGTGCATGTGTGTGCGTGCCTGGCAGAGTGTGCATGTGTGTGCGTGCCTGGCAGAGTGTGCATGTGTGTGCGTGCCTGGCAGAGTGTGCATGTGTGTGCGTGCCTGGCAGAGTGTGCATGTGTGTGCGTGCCTGGCAGAGTGTGCATGTGTGTGCGTGCCTGGCAGAGTGTGCATGTGTGTGCGTGCCTGGCAGAGTGTGCATGTGTGTGCGTGCCTGGCAGAGTGTGCATGTGTGTGCGTGCCTGGCAGAGTGTGCATGTGTGTGCGTGCCTGGCAGAGTGTGCATGTGTGTGCGTGCCGGGCAGAGTGTGCATGTGTGTGCGCGCCTGGCTGAGTGTGCGCGTGTGTGGGGGGGGGCCCCGAAAAATTTCTTGCACCAGGGCCCACTACAGTCTGGGTCCGCCCCTGGGTGCGTGTCACACAGAACGACATCGTTAGTGGGATTGATGTTGCGGCACAAAATCTGTGACATTACAGCAATCTCATTAGCGATCTCGTTATGTGTGACAGGGCCTTAACTCTTGCTAGTCCAATCACAAATGAAAACACAGCAGGTTGACGCACAATCTCATTTTGAGATCATAAAAACAAAAATAAAACATTCCTGTACAATACCTATACATTTGAATGAGAATGGAAGTGCCATAAAGATCTTCCATTTGCCTCCTATTTGCTCTCCAGTATTTCCGCAAAATGAATAGAAAAGGGATTTGTTTCAGTAGCACCTGTTAATAGATCCATTGTTTAGCAGTTCACATGCTCAGAACACTAGAGAAGTTTGGAGACACCTCTAGTAAAACTGGAGCTGTTACAAATGGAACAAAAATGGATGCAAAATGGAGACTAAATTGCCTAATTTTAACCAGATACGTGATTTTTTATTTGGTTGGTTTTCTAAGTCCGATCTCTTCAAAAGTGAAAACTTTGGTTTCCATTTTGCATCCACAAGTTTACTCAGTTAGTCCGGAATCAGTTTTTTTTAAACCTCAATGCCACTGGATTAGGGATGGGCGAGTCTACTCGCTAGGACTCGGGACTCGGCGATTCTGAAGGTACTCGCAGGACTCGTTACTCGGCGAATCTCCCAGCTTGGACTCGCACAGTGACGAGTCCAATGGAATTCAATGGCAATAAGCTTGACTCTTCACAGATACCCGCTGTCAGCAGCGAGTCTGAGCGAGTCTACGATTCCGAGTCCTACGAGTCTACGATTCCGAGTCCTGTATACTGTATTCGGGAGTCGGACTCTCGAATACAGAATATGATTATGTTCCGAGTCAGCACAGCGTGCGTGTTAGGTCAGAAAACTTGTGAAGATAGCCAATCATAGTCAGTAATGGCATAGCAAAGTTGGTTGTGTCAGGACTATGATTGGCTGCTGTCCATCGTGATGCCTATGTCATGTATGACAGGCAAGGCAGTATATAAGGCTTGTCCCCGCCATTTTGGCCACATTCCTGAGACGATCTGACCTAGTATAGGGAGAGAGAGATATATGCTGGAGCAGATCAGGGATTGTCAGTGTAGGGAAGATTCCTTATATTAACCCAAAAAGCTCTTCTGAGAGCTAGGAGGAGGACAGAGTAGTGCTGTGTAGGCAGGCAGGCAGGCAGGGAGGGAAGGAAGGAGAAGCCTTACAGTGCACACAGGACGGACCTCATAGCTTAGCTTACTCACTCAGCTTTGCTAACAGCTGCAGTCAGAGGCTTAGCTGAGGTGCTGTTTCCTTTTTGTTTTTGCACCAGATCGATTTTGTTCCTAATAAGCCATAGAGCGTTATTTTTTCTGTGGCAGACCAGTGCGTTGCTGCTCTCCTACCTTTAAATAGCACGTACACCACCTTAGGGCCCTTTCACATCAGCGTTTTTTTGAAATCGCGGCAGATGCGGTGAAAAAACCGCATCTGCCGCGATTACCGCATACCGGCTGCACTTGCGGCGCGGTTGCGGTTTTTGCCATGCAAAGTATAGGCGGACTTGCGGCAGGTGCGGCAAGTGCGGTTTTGCACTTGCGGCAGGTGCGGCCGTGAAAAAAACCGCGGTCAGCCGCGGTTTTTTTTGCGGCCGCACCTGCCGCAAGTGCAAAACCGCACTTGCCGCACCTGCCGCAAGTCCGCCTATACTTTGCATGGCAAAAACCGCAACCGCGCCGCAAGTGCAGCCGGTATGCGGTAATCGCGGCAGATGCGGTTTTTTCACCGCATCTGCCACGATTTCAAAAAAACGCTGATGTGAAAGGGCCCTTAGGGAGTGTAGTGTGCGGCTTCACTGCCAAGTGTGAGCGCGCACACTTACCCCGCCAGCAAGTGACGCATACAGCAACACCAAACCACATCTCGGTGGCTGTGCGCACTTAAAACCAATTTTTTTAGGGAGTGTAGTGTGCGGTGTGTTTGGACTCGCACACTTTCAGAGACACATCAGCGAGTTGTAAATGTCATTATTCGCTATTACTCGGTTCCCTATTCATTAACATTGGACTCGCTGGACTCGCAACGAGTCCCGAGTCCTTGACTCGGACTCGTTGGGGTCTTGCGATTCCGAGTCTTTTAGGACTCGCCCATCTCTACACTGGATATCTGAATCATGTAGTAATGTCAGATATCCAGTTGCATTGAGGTTCCATTGATGAAGAATGGCCCCACTATCTTTGTACACCATATACCACACCATACCATCATTTTTTGTGTACTAGTAGTCTTGGAGGCATCTATCCACTGTGGGTTAGTGTCAGACCAATAGCGGGGGTTTTGTTTGTTAACTTCACCATTCACAAAAAAGTTTGCCTCATCATTCATCTGAAGGCAATTGTCTATGCTGTGAAGATACGAGATGTGCAGCATCTGAAACAACGGATACTGGAAGCCTGTGCTAGCATTTCTTCTGTGATGTTGCTATCATTGTGTCAAGAGTGGGAGAAGAGGGCTGCATTGACAATCCAACACAATGGGCAGCACTTTGAACACATTTTATAAGTGGTCATAAACTTGTAAATAACTCATGAAAGAATAAAGTTATGTTAAAACCAAGCAAACTCTCAATAGGTTTGATGTGTCACATGACCCTCTTCCCATTGAAAAAAATAAAGCTGGATCCAAAACGGGCAACTTCAAAATGGCCGCCATGGTCACCGCCCATATTCTAATGTGCCACAAACAGCAAGTTGATATCACCAACCATTCCCATTTTATTAAGGCGCATCCATATAAATGGCCCACCATATATATATATATATATATATATATATATATATATATATATATTATATTTTATTTTTTTTTAAGATGGCCACCAAGCAAGTACTTGTCATTTAGGGGAGACATGTATCATTGAGGTTGGTAGCCTTGGTGATGTAAGCCCTGCATGGTTTCTGCGTTGTACTCTAAGGGTATGTGCCCACATGCCGGGTTTGTGCTAGTGGGCGGCTGGGCGGACCCGACAGGAAGCTCTGCAGCCGTCCACCGGCTTCCTGGCGGGTATGTGCGGCGGGTGTAGGGTGGGTGCAGGGCGGGTGCAGGGCGGGTGCACAGCGGGTTAGCGGCGGCGCTTATGCAGCGGCTGGAAGCAGTACATGATTCTGCTTGCAGCCACTGCATAACCGGCCGGTTCATTGAACATGCACATTCGTTGCTAACCCGCTGGGAACCCAGCGGGTTAGCAACAGATGAGCATGTGTAAACCGCCGGTGTGTGCACAGCGGGTGTCGGTTTACATAGGTTTTAATGTTATTCCAAAAGCCGGTTTGGATTAACATAAATTTACATAAAACTTATGGAAACCGACCGGCGGTTTACACAGCTAAACCGACCCTAACCCGGCATGTGTGCACATACCCTAACATGCATGCAGCAAGTCAGAATCTTACAGTTGGACAAAATGGAGGTGCTAATCAAGCAGTTGCTCCAGGCCAATATCCAGCAACAGTAAGCCATCAGCAACAACAGCTGTGTCTGCACAGGTCCAGCAGAAGCTTCAGTACCAGCAGTTGCAGAAGCAGCAGGTACTTGAGCGGCAAATGGAAATCCAAGCAAAGACCATCTGTGGCAGAGCGAGCCCCAGCCCCGTGTTAATCTGATAACTCACATATCCCGAAGGCAGTTAGGAGAGTCATGCAAATGGTGACCTCCGTGGTATGATATTGAGATGTTTTTGACAATGTTTTAAAAGATCTCAGATTGGGAGAAACTGCCTCTGGAGCTGTGGGCAGAAGTGCCAGTGCCATATCTAACCGGAGATCTGTGAAAGGCCTATTATGACCTGTCCTTGCTAAAGACGAAAACATTTCTTAAGTTAAAAATGAAAATATCGGCATACTTAGGAATCACTCAGATTGTCAAAGCGAAACAAGTGCACTATTGGGCAAGTCATGGGGCCACACCTCCCCACTCCCAAATGTTTGACTTGTTGCATTTGGTGCAAAAGTGTTTGCAGTCAGGGTCCTCCACCCCAGCACGGATGGTGAATGTCATGGACTGATTTATTCACTCCCTTCCAAAGCCGTTGCAGACTTGGGTTGCTCAGGGAGATCCCTGGAATGCCGATGAACTGGTGAGCTTGGTAAAAACGTACCAGGTGGTCGAGAGGTCCATGAGGAAACCATGGGTTATATAGCATTGCCATACTGGGCTTCCTAAAGGAAGGCCGATACCCACAAGAAGGTTACTAGAGCCATAAGTGAGGGTGTCCAAGGTTCCCAGGGGTAGCTGAGTATTGCCGAATGCCTCAGTGAATGACGTAATTTATTGGAGGTGTAAAAGCCAAGGTCACATATAGTAGCTGCCTGTATGACTAGAATAAAGCTTGACTCAACCACAGAGTATTGATGCTCATAAGTAAAATATATAACGTAGAAAGTCAATGTTAACTTCGGCACTTATAAAGCAGAGAGAATTGAATGATGCTTTAGTCTTTTATTTAAAAAAATATGGAGGGGATAATAATCCAAACAGGTGTACTTGTTATTGAAGGGTACATTTTATTGTTTCCTGTACAAGTCCTCATCCCGATGGATATCATTCCGTAGTTCTAGGTCTTTATGTACCTCTCCACAGGTGGTTCTTGGCTGTTGGACAACACTTCTGGTAATTCTTTTCCATGCTATGTCGACACCATGTGAGTAGTCGCCAGTTTATAGGGAGAATATGTTCTTTCTACTTCTGGATTATGGCTCCAACAGTGCTCACTGGAATCTTTGGTAATTTAGAAATTCTTCTGTAACCAATGCTATCAGTATGTTTTACAAAAATAAGGTTGCAAAGATCTTGAGACAGCTCACTTGTTTTACCTATCATGAGTTGTTTCTTATAAGGCACTTTGGTAATGAGACACCTTTTTATAAGCCGTTAGCTAAACGAGCTAATATTTTTCTCATATCAGGATTTGTTTCAAATTACTGATAGATTTCAGCTGGTGTCATGACTTTCCATGGCTTTTTGCACCTCCTGTTCTTCATGTGTTCAATACTTTTTCCATATGTCATTTCTCAATACTACACAAAACTTAATTTATGAATATCTATTTATTTTTTATTTCTAAGCCGATGTGGATTGAATGGTCATTACTGACATCTGGTGAGAAATTCATGTCAATGGCACCTTTACAAATAGATTTACTTATATATATACACTGTATATATATATATATAGCACTGCACTGCGCTGTTAAATGTGTTGAGTGGAAAACAGTAGCAGTAGGTTCAAGTAAGGTCATACACATTTGCTGGTACAGGGACCATGGAAAGGGTAGACACATACAGTATGTGATACAGTATTATAGATAGGATAGATATACAGATAAATAGATAGATCAATATAAAAAAAAAACAGTAGCATCACCAGGATAAGGTGGGTGCATAACCTCCCTGGTGAAAACCAAACCATCCAGATAAAAAAACAAAAAACAAATGGAGGCAGCACATCAAGCAATATGCCAAAAAATTAGTGGTTTATTAGCATGAACCTTTCTCAAGCAGTGATAGAATTCAAATGCCATATATTTAGAGTGACTACAATAGTATAAAAGCCACCCATAAAAAATACATATACACTATGAATATACAAGATACAGAAAGATGCCCATGTGCGTATACATTATAAATACCTGTAAGTGAAGGTATTATAGTATCACAGAAAAAGTACAATAGTGTTTAATTATGCAGCTAAGTACGGGCAGGGTAGGACTGGCCCACCTGGAGATCGGTAGATCTTCCGGTGGGCCCCAGGTCCTGTTGGCTCTGCCCCTTCAGCTCTGCCCCCTACCACCCCCTTCCCTGATGCAGAAAAGGCCCGATGGTCCCCCGCCAGGTCCACCCCAGCTACCGCTAATCGTATGGGGTGCATAGCGCGTCGATATGAATAGCTTCTCTGAGCGGTACAGTAGGGAAAACAATCTCCTTGCTGTACCTGCTGCCTCCTATGTGCACGTCAGCAGCACAGTGACACTGACGTTGCTGGCGCGTGCGCAGGAGGGCAGAGTCTCAGGGTGAAGATGTCATCACTCCAGGACTTTGCTTCCTGTGCGCCCGTCAGCAGCTCTGCATGGAATGGATCCTCCAGCGCTGGACACTGAAGGATCCATTGGTGAGGTGAGTATAGTGTTTGTTTTTTTAATGCACAGGGGTTGGGATGGGACCATATAGGAGCCCAGATGGGTCCATATAGGAGCCCAGGATGGGGACATATAGGGGGGCCCAGATGGGTCCACATAGGGCCCAGGATGGGTCCATATAGGGGCTCAGGATGGGTCCACATAGGGCACCCAGGATGGGTCTACATGGGGGCCCAGGATGAGTCTAAATAGGGGGCCCAGGATGGGGACACATAGGGGAACCAGGATGGGGACACATAGGGGACCCAGGATGGGGAAACGTGATGGCACATGGGGACACGTGATGGCACATGGGGACACTTGATGGCACATAGTCCCAATGTAATGGCACATAGCCCCAGTGTGCTGGGTTTGGCCTTCCCATCACTCTGTATGCCCTCCCCCATGCTGCTGCCCACACTAAAATAACAAACGCTTTGCACTTACCTATTCAGCGTTGTCCTCCATTGCTCCCTGCTTGCTGCACTTCCTGAGTCCTCCTGTGGCCTGAGAAGCCGGACATGTGATCGGCACAGCAGAGTGACATCATCACTGCGGGATCTGGTCACATGATAAGATGCCCGGAGATGTAAGTTCAAAGCGTTTGTTATTTTAGTATGGGCAGCAGCATGGGGGGCTATACAAAGTGATGTGGAGGCCATATCCAGCATGGGGGGTGACTGCAGGCACATGTTATATACACCGCTCCCCTGACCATGTCTCGGTGCAATTTCAGCACTTAGGTGATGGACAGCAGGTGCAGTGCATATTACATTAGCATAATGAGAGGGGGCACGTGACCTTCCGCTGCCTCCTGCAGCCCCCGTACACTGCTCCAGAGCCACCCCTCCCCTACAGTATAGAACAGTACATTTGGATTATAAAATGCACCCCCCACTTTCCCCCAAAATTTGGGGGAACAAAAGTGCAATTTATAATCTGAAAAATATGGTATACACCAGGATGTGGGACATACAATATATACCAGGATGGGGTACAGTATTTACCAGGATGGAGATACATATATCAGCGTGGGGACATACTGTACATACCAGAATGGGGGACATATAGACCAGGATGGGGACATATATACCTGTAATTGGCCCAGGATAAGGAAGGCTTGCACAGTGATGGCATGATTATGTGGGGGGCACAGTGGTGGAATGATTATGTGAGGGGCACAGTGGTGGTATTAATATGTGGGGTACACAGTGGTGGTATCAGTATTGTGAGATCAATAGGATGAGAATTTTGTCAAGCTTGGGAATAGATGAGGACGGGGCTGAAAATGTGAGACATCAGATGTGTCTGTTGTCTGGGGACCTAGAATGGGGCAATTTAATAGTGTCAAGTGGAGATATATTTACTGTGGGGTCCAATTATCGGGCATTATTACTGCTGTAATATAATTTACTTTTGACAATACTGTTTCCCTTTAGGGGAATAAAAGGGAGGTCCTGTTACTGCGCAGGGTGGCACTAGATGGCTTTTTTTGTGATTTGATGTAGCGTAGAAATTTTGGAAAAAGTGTGGAATGTGCACCACAACTTCATTCACCAATGTTATGCAACATATATTTGTATTTTAAGTTAATTTTAATATTAATATTACTTTCTGTGGGTGACAAAACTTTTGTCTTGCCAAAATCTGAACACATTCTGTGTTCATTAAATGATCAATATATCAGGATTGATGCCAATTTATTTTCTTAACCTAAACCACATTTCGGAGAGTTCCAGCTTTCAAAAGAGTAATTTATACAACCAATGGATGAATTCAACATCAGGTTTATAAGCTTTTATTAACATAACATGGATAAGCGACATAACTTCTGTCAGGGAGTGTACAGAGCTCCTGTGTATAATGTCACCGGTGATCACTGTATTACTTCTACAATGATACTACATACAGATCTCATGTGTATAGTTTCACTTATAATCGCTGTATTACCTGTACACTGACCCAATATACAGAGCTTTTTTACATTTTCATTTTTTAGTATTTTTTGTCACTATGTGGTGGCACTATTTACTCTGGTCATGATGTATCAGTATGTGGTATAATTTGGTCACCATTTGGTGGTAATATGTGGTCTTGTCATAGTGTGGCAGTATTTATACCTTGTACGTTGTAGTATTTGATCACTATGTGGTGGTATTATGTGCTTTGTTCATTGCGTGGAGGTACTGTGTTTCCCCGAAAGTAAGCCCCCCGATTGTAAGGTCGCCTAGGGGTTAAGGCCTTACAACTGGGGGGGGGGCTAATGTAAGGCCCCCCTGCTGCTGCTTACATCTTACCCTCCAGCGTCTTCTTGCAGCAGCCAGCGCGTCGGCCCTCCGGTCCCGTCTTCAGCGGTCTCCCGGATCATGTGACCGGCCGGTCGCACTAGCAATGACGTCATGCGCTGCGACGGGTCACATGATCCGGGAAACAGCTGAAGACGGGAACGGAGGACCGACGCGCTGGCTGCTGCAAGAAGACGCTGGAGGGTAAGATGTAAGCAGCAGCAGGGGGGCCTCAGAGCTGGGGGGGCAGTGTGCCAGCAGGAGGGGGGCTGTATCCACACTATTGGGGCCTGTATACCCTGTATACCACACTGCTGGGCTGTATACCACACTGCTGGGCTGTATACCACACTGCTGAGCTGTATACCACACTGCTGGGGCTGTATCCACACTGTTGGGGCCTGTATACCTTGTGTACCACACTGCTGGGCTGTGCACCACACTGCTGGGGGCTGTATACCTGTGCTGGGGGCTGTATACCGGGGTGACGGTCTGCTGTATTTCCACCCTCGGCTTATACATGAGTATATACGGTGTGTGTGTGTGTGTATGTGAGTAGGCTGGGGCTGCCAATATAAGTCCCCCCCCCCCCCGAAAGTAAGACAGGGGGCCACTTTTGGCCCCCAAAAAAATGTAAGACAGGGTCTTACTTTCGGGGAAACACGGTATTTGTGCCTTGTATATGGCAATATTCGAACACTTTGTGGTGGTAATATGTGATCTGGTCATGGTGTGGTGGTATTTCTCCCTGCTATGTGGTATTATTAATCTTGGTAAAGTGGATTGTGGTCAGTCATTTGTTCTATCTGATCTCAGGGGAAAATTCTTCATTTCTAATAGATATTAAATATTTAGATGTTTAACCCCCGCCTGTCCTGTGATACAGCAGCAGAGATGCACTTACAGAGGTTCTCCAGAGAAAGCCTGTAATCATCTCTTCTAAGGCCATGTGCACACGTTGCGTATTTGATGAGATTTTTACCTCTGTATTTGTAAGGCAAAACCAGGGGTGGGTGGGAAATGTTGAAAAAATTACCCCTGGTTGTTCCACTCCGGGTTATGTCTTACAAATACTGAAGTAAAAATCTCACCAAATACTCAATGTGTGCATGTGGCCTAAGGATAACTGATAAGTTATTTATTGGTCGGGGTCCAACTGCTGAATCTGCAACTTTTATCCCCATTACGTGTAAAAAAAATATAGAAAAACATCCAGCACAGAGTCCTGAGATATAGATCCTTAAAATTTCATTTTTATTAGAAAAAAACATTAAAACACATTAAAATCATCATCCTTAAAGACTGCTGTTAGTCACAGGTTTGTTTTCTCCCCATTAGACTGGAGCTCATGTACAGTTCACTCTTGATCCGCTCATTCGCTTAGCGGCTGTGAGCATCGGGTTTGACTTTTCCTGGAAGCCCCAATGATGATGAATGTAGCTACAGTCACATCATTACCGATCACTGCATTTTATAATGGGGATAAAAGTGTCACATTCTCCCAACGGTGCGGATTCCACTGGTCGGATTCCACCAATAAATAAGTGATCACCTTCCTAACCTGTGGATCACTGATCATGTGTTTTCACCATAGAATCCCTTTAATGCAAACCACAGTTATTGTACATCACATTTATGGTGAGCGCACAGTAATGTGTAGGAGCCGCCACTATAATGGGTATAACGGGTAACAGGTATTTACATATAGCTGAAGGGTGGGTGAGTCCCTGCAGTCAATTTTCCTTGTGAACCCCAGACACCCCAGTCCGGCGCTGAGTATGTGGGGGGCGGGGGGAATAACAATAACTAAATATAGCTCAGATGACTTACTCTACAGGTCACAAGAAAATCCATATGAAAAAAATACTGTATTCGGCATCCTAATTAGCCTACTACATATGTCAGAACAAAAGGAGGTGTTGAATGTGATTTCACACATACACAGTGACGATTGAAGTCACCGGCGCCAACTTGGAAAAGGTTAGCGTTCGTCATGCACATATCCATACTCGTTCAGAAGAGGGATGTGAAATGACATCACTGTGTGTAAAATAGGTGCGGGCTTGCAATGACATCTCCTGCAACCTCTGGGCGGCAGCCATGTCGTGCTGGCTGTCAACCCATTAAACCCCCTTATGGACACAGCGTTTACTACTGAACAAATGTGCACATACACTGAAGGACTACCTCCTCGTGCTGACCAGTGCCAGAGTGAGGATGCACTTTGTGGGTGGGGTTAGCGCACAATAAGCTCCTGTCCCTCAGAAGAGGAGTGTCTGCCCCAGCAACCCCATTACTGTATGGGCTCCCAGTGATTTTTATTCCCCCAATTGCTGTATATATCCCCAATTGCTGAATATATCCCCAATTGCTGTATATATCCCCAAGTGATGTATATAACCCCAATGCTGGATGCGCCCCCAGCGATGTATATTCCACCCAGTGCTGAATGTGCATCCCAGTGATGTATATTCCACGCAGTGCTGAATGTGCACCCCAGTGATGTATATTCCACCCAGTGCTTTAGGTGCCCTCAGTGATGTATATACCCCCAGTATTGTATGTGCCCCCCCTCCCCAGTGATGTATATTCTACCTAGTGCTTTAGGTGCCCCAAGTGATGTATATAACTCCAATGTTGTATGTGTCCCCCCAGTAATGTCTGCCCCTCAGTGCTGTCTGTGCCCCGCAGTGATGTCTATTCCTCCCAGTCATGTCTATGTATCCCCAGCCTCCTCAGTGATGTATATGCCCCAGCTCCTCCTGTGTTGTATATGACACATCCTCACCAGTGATGTATATTCTCCAGCATCTCCTGTACTGTACATGTCCCAACCCCTCCTGTGACGTATATATCCAAGCATCTTCTGTGATGTATATGCCCCTGTGTCTGCTGTGATGCATATACTGCAGCTCCCATGTCACCTGTGATGTGTATACAGCAGTCCCAGTGTCTCCTATGTGATGTAAATCATTTACAAAAATGATCACAAAGTATTGACTGCACTCCAGACCAACGCAAAACTGGAAAAGCAGTTGTGAAAAGCAACAAGATCAATATCACTGAATATCACAGCCGCACCAAAGAGAAGCCGCTCCAGCTGTCACATTAGGGGTAAATTAATTAATAGTTTGACTAAATATAGAATTTCAAGGTGATAGTTTTGTGCAACCCCTGAAGGTACCTTTACACGCCGCTACTGGAGGATGGATACAACCCGCTACAGGCTACGATTGTAGCTTGCGTCGTCAATATTGCCCGTAGTAGCGGCGTGTGAAGACGGTAGGAGGCAGCCGGCAACAGATACATCTGTTTCCAAGCACTGCTCTGAAACAGGTGGCTACAAAGCCGATTGCAGCGAGCTGTATCGGCGTGTAAAGAAGGAACAGAAGGGTTGTTTCTACACCATGCTATGTAGCTGGGGCGTGACACAGGCTCCGGGTTACTGCGCCCCCTTCAGCGATCATTGGAGGAAGCTCCTGTGTTGCGATTGGTTGTCGCTGCACAGGGCGGCATATTTAAGGAGCTGCCCAGTCACACTACACAATTGCTCGGGCATCATGTATTAATCAGCCTCCTGCGATGCCTGGCCAATCATGATGTTATTGCTTTGTCCTATCAGCGTACGGACGTCTCGTACTCCACAATTGTGGCACGCCTATGTGCTGTCCCTGCTGCACCAGGTCCGCCCATATTAGCTGGTTGTAGAGGTGTGTAAATGAGGTAAGATGAGCTACAGATGGCTACTTGAGACACCCGGCGATGTATCTAGCTGTAGATGTAGCGTAGCGTAGCGCACCTTGTGGCGGCGTGTAAAGGTGGTGCGTTTGCCGTTTGTAACCGTTTGGGCGTGCTCGTGCACGTGAAGTAGCGGGTTGTATCCATCCTCTTGTAGCGGCGTGTAAAGGTACCTTGAATGATGGTAGAATTTCCAAATGGCCCATGGCAGAAAAAGGTTCTCCACCCCTGGTATAAAGAAAGCAAGCTGCAATGCTGCACATTAGATGGTGTTAAAAACGCCATCTTGCTGCGTACATATTTCTCTAAACCACAAAATATCCTTCAACGGCCAGGCATATTCAGAGCCAAGCAAACCTGGTGGAGAGACCTGAGGAAAAAAAACTGGTGTGCTGCACCCTTGTGGAATCTATAAATGAAAGAGCTGTCTGGAACACCATTTTTTTATATTTACCTACCACTATAACAATGAATACTTGACCACTGACTTTCTTCTAGTTAGTAACTTAGCCGGATGGCGCATCATATCTGTGCAAAGATACAACCTGTCTCTTAAAAAAATAAAAATAAATAATAAAGTTTTATAAGTATTTTTTCTTACCCCTATCCAAGCTTTTATATTGTGAAGGCACACTTTAAGATTGCGTTTTTGACTACTGCATTAGTGGTGCGGAAAGCATATCCAGAAAATAATGAACATGTAAATTAGTGTGGCGTTTTTCTGGGGCGCTTTCTGCACCACTAATGGCCACTTTACACGTCCCAACATCGTTTCGATATTGTATACAACGGCACGGGAGCGCACACTTTTTTGGCAGAAATCCAAGATTGCATAGGAGATGTCACACAGGGAGATATCGGCAGGCAACACAACTGCGATGTCTACGCCCCCTGGTACGAGCGACCCAGGGAACGACCATTTAACATGGGAGTGAATAGGGGAAGTTGCTCTTCAAGTCGGTGTTGGGCTGTCACACAGCACGATCCTGTCCATCCAATATCGAGCAGTTGGAGAGCCTGCACAATTCTTCTCCGATATCGTCTTGGCATCGTTCTTGCGTCGCATTGCACATTTACACCACACAACGCACAAACGATATCGGCGCCAACGCACGAACCACTTGACTTTTTATCGAAGTTGGACGACGATATCGGGACATGTAAAGTGGTCATTACATCCAATTACTTATCCTTCCCGCAATCGCACGGTGATTCTCAGTGATGTCTTCCTCCCGGGCATTGGCAGGACCTGCCTGTGAGTAGTATGGTACTTTATGGTGACTCGGTCACATGGTGCACAGGTCCTAAAGTACTGTACTACTCACAGACAGGTCCTGCCCATGCCCGGGAGGAAGACATCACCGAGACTCAACATGGGATAGTGGGGAGGATAAGAAAGTGTGTGTGAGTCTCTGTCTGTGTATCTCTCTGTGCACTCTGAAAACAGAGCAAAAAAGCAGCACAAACAGATGATGCATTTATGATTCTTTTTTGTAAAAAAAGGATCCATTTTTGGTGCAGAAATTGGATCAAAAACAGGTCAATAAAAAACTGAGCGCAAACCCTCCGTCTGAACTCAGCCTAATTCTTTATGTTTCCTTTTTTTGGAGGTTAGAAGTGACTAGGAATGCCTGGTCATAATTAGGTGAAGAAGGTCCCCAGTTGTTGCCCCGTTAGTTCTCCCCAACCTAGTTATAATGTCTTGTTGTATATGAAAACCAAGTACAAAAATTAATATTTAACGAAATATGTGAAAATTGCAGGAATCCACTCGTGGTACACTGGTGAATGACATAAAAAATAAAAAGTTTCTGCATGAATTCACATTAAAGAAAATATATTTCCTGACATAAAGGAATCCCTAGAGGTTGATTCCTATGAATATTTTTTTTAGCCTCTTTTAAATTGAAATGATCGTTCAACACCATGACAATGGCTCGAGAATAAGAAAAGATGTAACACCGGGGCGCTCAGTGTCTGTAAATGCTCAATGTTTAGATGGATTGAGCCTTTAATCTGATATTTCAAATGTCACTGTGGCCTTTACAGCGCAGTCTGGATACTTATAGGAAGAAACACATTCTGAAAAGCAGATAAAATGCTCTACTGAATCCTCAAGTCTGCTCCCAGGAGACAGGCGCTGTGTGGTCGGCCTACGAAAGCTTAATGCACCCAAACTATATTCTTGGATCGGAATGTTGTCTCCATACTGTAGGGTTATCTGCAGCCCACAACTTGAACAATATATCAGCAAGTGGCAGATAAACAGTAAAGTCAATAATCTGACACCCTAATAATTAAGGTGACTTGTAATATTCACCCGATGTCTGCTCAAGAGGTCAGTCTGTGCTACAAAGTATCACAGAAGCCAAAATAAAGTCTAGTTTGTCGTGTGGGGAAGCAAAGCAAAAGCAAAGAACATAGTTGTGTTGTTTTCGTCCCCTCCGAGAGGCCCTGTGGAGCAGTTGCAGCTCTCTCGATAAAATTAAAATGTGACTGAGGGCTGGAATATCTGAGCGAGTTCAGAGACCATGGTCAACAGCTATTTTAAAAGTGCTCTTTCAGTTGTTGGATGCCCAGGGGCGTCCCTCCCTTAACTACCAGACTAGAATTCGGATGGAAAGAGGAGGCGAATAATTAATTCCTGATGCATTAACCACAAATATAATTTCTCTGAAATTCATTAATAAATCTATACACATTTTTACAAATATTTTTCGAGGTGGCTGTATTAAATGCCTCATTTAACTAGGATGTAAGCTGATGTTAGGCTGGTTTCACACTACGGATTTTGTATTTCCGATGCTGTCCAATAAAAATCAGACAGCATCGGACCGATTTTGGCCCCCATGCAGCCCTATGGGCATCGGACCGAATCGGATGTGCACTAAATGGCATCCAATTTGGTCTGATCGGATTCTGTCCGATTTTGTCCGATTTTTTTATCGGTGCAAAAATCGGAGCATGCTCCGATTTTTGCACCGAAAATAAAATCAGACAAACTCGGATAGGACCAAATCAGATGCCATTTAGTGCACATCTGATTCGGTCCGATCAATTTAACATGGGGCCCTATGGAGCAGGGTCCGAGGAAACATCTGTCTCCTCTGACCCAATTTTAGTGTACTGAGCATGCTCAGTACACTAAAATAGCTCCTAACAGTAAAGTAAGGGGTTAACAAAAAAAAATCTATGCTCACCTGTCCACGAGGCCCCCAGCATCTCCCGCGCGTCTCCCGTGTCTCCCGGTGTCTTGCTGTCCTCTGCTGACAGGACCTGCCGTGATGTCACAATCACATGACCGCCAGTAACCAGTAACCAGCAGTCATGTGAGTGTGACATCACGAGAGGTCCTGTCAGCACAGACAGCAAGACACCGGGGAGACACGGGAGCGTGTGGGACCTTGCAGAAGTCATGGACAGGTGAGAAAAGATTGGAGGAGAGGGGGAGCACATTGGAGTACCGGGGGAGAAGAGGCGAGGACGGGGGTGCAGATGGGAGGACCGGGGGAAAAGAGGGGAGGATGGAGGAGCACATTGGAGGACCGGGGGAGAAGAGGGGGGAGGACGGGGGAGCAGAGCTCAGGACCGGGGGAGAAGAAGAGAGGACGGGGGTGCAGATGGGAGGACCGAGGGAGAAGAGGAGAGGACGGTGGAGAAGAGAGGAGACACAGGGGAGAAGAGGAGAGGACCGGGCAGTAGAGGGGAGAAGCGGGAGTACCGGGGGAGAGACAGCTGACAGCTGACAGGGAGCGAGGTGACAGGAGGGCGGGCATCAGATAAAATGTCGGAATCGGACGCCTATTTGGCATCCGATTCCAGGCATCAGAAGGAGCCGATGCTGTCCGATTTATATCGGACAGCATCGGATTTTACAAAAATCGTAGTGTGAAAGTAGCCTTAGTAAAGTTCTAAGTAGATCCCTGTTGCAGCTGCACAAAAAGGACAATTTGCAACCCACAAGTAGGGATGAGCGAACCAGACTTTTCAGAGTTCGTACCAAACACAAACTTTACATAAAATGTTTAGTGTTCAGACTTCGGGTTCTTTACGTACGCAAACCATTGGAGCGAGCAACTCTGTGCTCGGGTACACTCGGAGCTCAGCCCAGTGTGAGCTATTTGCAGTGTTTGATCAGCTCACACTGGGGGTAAAATCAGCGTTATCAGAGTAGTGTGTGCCAAACAAAATGACAGAATCCTCCCCCTCCTAGAAATGCCTTGTTTATGGCTGGCTGTATGTGGGGGAGAGCCAAGCTGCCCAATCAGTGACTTTCATTTAGGTGCGGGTCACGTTGGGGCCCAGAAAATAACTTTTTATAAAGTCCAGCTGAAAACCCAGGAGGCAGACTTCCACGGGTCCTCTCATCTCTATCCAAACATGCTGGGGTCAATTGTCCTTGATAAAGTTAGCTGAATCCAGTAATTTTACTGATTTGACAGATTATTGAGTTGAGGAGTCATCAAATCCTTCAAAAGCCTGTGTTGAGGGAAAAACGTGTGGTGCCCCTGCGACCGGGTGGCCACTGAGGAGAACTGGAGTTGGGTTTAGTAGGACGGTAACCTCGCACCAACACCCCACACACACACTCCAATCCTGAGCCCAAGTCACTTCATGTCGAGCAAGGGATGGTGGGAGGAGCTAAGTGAGGGTGGAGTGCAGTGAAGCACCCGGAGAAGGGGTGGAGGAACTGATATAAAACCCAGGAACACCAAGTTAGTTGGTTGTTGGTCCAGAAAGAGCCAGAGAAACAAACGTCTAAGCAGAAACACCCATCAGCTAAGCAATGACTGAGACCACACTGAGAGAGAAGCTGGAGCCCGGCGGCCTGCACCACTTATGGCTGGCCGGGAACCCAGGCTGAACCCGAGGAAGAGCAGAAGGAGCCAGGTGTGCCCGATTAACCCGGGACACTGGTGGCTGGGCCAAATAACTAGAGTGCCGGCTCTGTAGATGTGGCAGGGAAAGCTTTACGCCCCCCAACCACAAGAAACCCGGCATGGTACGGGAACTCTATGTCCCGGAAACTCACAGCCGGTGTGGTAAAGGAGAAAGCCATCGTACTACTGTAGGGTTAGTGACCCAAGGAGTGGGACAAATCACTACAGAGCCCTTGACGGCCGGACCGTACCCACACGTGGAGAGGCGAACGAGAGGGCCTGAGAGGTACACTGAGGGGAGTGTGACACAGATGAACCGTCCCAGCTGCAATGAGAACCTATGCCCGTAAGAACTGTACAGAGCTGCTGTGTGAGCCTAAGTCCGTTGTAACTTTTGTGAAAGAACTGTGAAGTTGTTTTGAACTGGTAAGTGAGAAGTTACGAATAAAAGCCTGGTAAAGTCGATTATAGTGTGGACTCAGTTGTTTCTTCACAGGAAAGAAGAGAAGCCGCAACCGCGCAGAGACTGTGTATGCTGCCTGAAGGTACAGGAAACTTTACACTTATAATATACTACACCTTTGGATGCCCTGGGGATAAGCCCTACCCGTAGAGGGTTCACCATCTGGCTGCACCCACCATCACCCCAGCAGTCCCAATTGCAGTGGTGGCTCACACTGGCCACAAAACTACGGGTGGCGTCACAAATAACTTTTATAAACTTTATTATTTCTCCCTTTTTCTTCCTTCCCTTTTCATTTGTCGCACTTGGGCATACGGAGCATTCCCCCACAGACAGAAGAGAGGGCCCGGTTCTGAGTACCCTTGCCCTGTTGTGCAACAAAAGGATCGGCCATGATGGATTTCAATATGTCCACGATCTTCTGTTGCTGGGAGGTACACGAGCTTCTGTCACTCTGATCGGTATGCCAAAAAAGTATCCAAAATGCAAACATCAAAATGATTTTTGAACAAAAATTGATTCCTTTATTGACCAAAAAAGACATTGATTAATAATTATATATATACCGTACTGCACCAGATATATAAAATAAATTAAAAACAAGAATGGCAATGGAACAGGTGATATAATATGAAATTACTCAAAATTCTAAAGAATGAATAAATAGGTAAGAAAATTCATAAATTCATATGTAGTGAATAATGAGACATTCAATGGACATATTGTAGGTATATTGGGAGATGTGATTAATGTATACGAGGGCTGATATAAAAATACTGAATTTAAGAATTGGTAGATAACACTTCCCAACTATACCGTAAATACCAGAATGTAAATACAAGTGTATAGCGGGTATACGAAAAATAAAATAAAGTCACCGTGCAATGAGATAGAATAATTCTCTGGCACAAATATGTTACATATGAAGACATATAAAGAGAAACGTCAAAAAGAAATTACAACCAGAAGGTAATAACAGACCCTATCGGATAATGAAAGTGGACAGTTCCCCGCCGCACACTGCAACGCAGAATTCTACAGATTCCATTGTGATTTGCCAGGATTCTCTTCTCCAATTTAGGTTATGGATCATTTTTTTAAAAACTTAAATGCATGTTTCTCCCTTCGCCTTCCACGACAGCATTGGAGGATGACGTCCACACCCTATAGGGGGACAGGAACACAGAGAGGTTAAAAGCCCCTCCCCTTCCTCAGTACTCCAGTGTCTTCCTGTCCCCCTTGGGGCATGGAGAGGTTCCAGCGCTGTCGGGCCGGCAGAGGCAGCATTGGGGTGTACTTACAGCCGGGCCAGTAATGGACGAAGGGGGCGGCCTCCTCCTCCTTCTCGGGGCTCCCGTGGTGGGACCATCCCCCTTCCTGCATCCTACGGGCAAAGCAGGCCGTGTATTGAAGCACCGGAGGCTTGTTCAGCTCTCCGGCGTCTTCCTCCTCCAGCTGCGGTCCCTGGGGCATCGGAGGTGCCGCGGCGGCACTTCCGGTTCCGGGCGGCGGCTCCTGTACAGGCTGCGGCAGGCTGGGCGCGGCTCCAGGTAACCCAGCAGGCCTATCGCGCGCTACTGCCCGTGGCCGGTGACCAGGAGGAGGGAGGGAACAGGTGTTGCTCGTTGGGGGCATGGTACTTCTGGATAAGTACCCACTGGAAGCTACACCCAGGTAAGGCTGATCCCTAAAGACATGGAGGGTGATAGGTCTTCCACCTCTGCTTCTGTAGAGCCCAGCGTTCCCCCAGCATATGTAAGTGTTTCTGGGGGTGGTCACTAGGGGTAGAGTTATTAAGGCCCTGCATTTACACTGGGACTCCCTTCTCTTCCCTTTTTTTCTATAGGGAGACAAGGGCCTTCCCTGCTTGAGGAGTTCCAATCCATGGTTATACATGATGTTCAAGCGGTTAGGGAAGAGGTGCAGGCTTCTATCTCGGCACTGCCGGTTTTTGCTGCAGCATCAAGGCCTTCCCCTCCGAAAAAGAGGAAGCTCCAGGATTGTTACTCTGTGGATCTCATGCAGGCTGTCCAGAGTCAGAGGACGGTGAGGATATTGCCTCTGTTGCCTCTGTCCAGGCACGAGAATCTGGACACTACTATTTTTCCACGGAGTCCATGGGTGAATTGCTGGACGCTGTCCGTAGTACCATGGGAGTAGAAGTGGTGGAATCCCCTTTTTCTGTGCAGGACGAAATGTTCAGAGGCCTGAAGGCTAAATGGCAGCTGGGCTTCCCTGTCCATGAGGTCATCCGGCATCTCATCCGCTGGGATTTGGAGTCTCCAGAAAATAGGCTGATCACCCCATCCGAGTTGAAACGGAGGTTTCCTTTGGAGGGTGATGGCTTTGTCTGGGAGATCCCGAAGGAGGACATCCAGGTGGCCAGGGTAGCAAAAAAGACTGCGTTACCTTTTGAAGATTCCTCCCAGTTGAAGGACCCCCTTGATCATAAGATGGACAGTGTCCTCAAAAAATCCTGGGAGGTGGCAGCAATGTCTTTAAAGGTGAACATTTCCTCTACATGTGTGGCCAGGTCTCTCTTTAAGTGGATCACCCAGCTGGAAGAATTCATCCTGCAGGTTACTCCCAGGGAGGAACTTTTGGACTCCATTCCACTTCTGAGACGTGCTACGGGCTTCCTGGCCGATGCCTCTGCTGAGTCGATCCGCATTGGCGTCAGGTGCGCAGTGTGGGCTAACACAGCTCGCAGGGCAGTGTGGCTTAAAATGTGGAATATGGATGTCACATCTAAGCTCAAGCTTTGTGGGATCCCCTTTCAGGGGACAAGACCCGTAATATCTTGATCCCCCACCAGCGGCATCACCAGCCGCCCCCTAAACAATGACGCCTTCCCCATTGCGGGGCGGCTCCTGCGGTTTCTTCCACAGTGGCAAGCAATCTCCTTGTGCCCTTGGATCCTCTCAACCATTTGGGAGGGTCTGCGCTTGGAATTTGAGAGCCAGTCCCCTCCGTGTCTTCGAGTCACCTCCCTTCCCCAGGGGGCCTCTCGCACGCTTTTTTTGTCGGGTTTGCGAGACCTGTTGGATTCTGGAGTGGTGTCCCCGGTTCTTCCTGGAGAGGAGGGCCAGGGGCACTACTCCAGGTTGTTTGTGGTGCAAAAACCCTCGGGGGCTCCTTGTGTCATATTCAATCTAAAACTTTTCAATCACCATGTCCTCTACAGGCGATTCAAGATGGAATCAATCCGCTCGGCAATCCCCCTGACCGGTCTCGATTACGAGATGGCCTCCATCGACCTCCAGGACGCGTATTATCATGTTCCCATTCACCCATCCCACAAGCGCTTTCTGCGATTCGCGATCTCCGGGGCAGGCGGGACAGTCCATTATCAGTTCAATGTGCTGCCCTTCGGGATTTTGTCGGCCCCCAGAGTTTTTACCAAACTCATGGGGGAAGTGACACGTTCATCCAGACCCAGGGGATATGTGTGATTCCCTATTTAGACGACATGTTGGTGGTGGCTCCTTCAGCAGAGGTTCAGCGCACACAGGTTTCCAAAATGTTGGAGATTCTCCAGTCCCTGGGGTGGGTGCCCAATCTTCGGAAATCGGAACTGGTGCCGGCAACCCGTCGTCAATTTTTGGGAGTCTTGCTGGACTCCTCTAGACAGACCTCATTGCTTCCTGCGGTACATCGGCTTCTGCTCCGCGAGAAACTGACCCACTTCCGGGCAAGGGGGTCGCCCTCCTTGCGGGAAGCAATATCCCTGTTAGGGTCCATGATGGCCTGCATTCAGTTGGTAGCATGGGCTCAGGCTCATTCCCGACTGCTCCAGGAACACATACTGAGTTCCTGGGACAGACGTCAGGATCTCTTAAACTCGCGGGTCCGGACCCCGTGGCGGGTGGCAGCCTCGCCTTCCTGGTGGATGAATCCCAGGAACCTTCGGATGGGGGTAGCCTGGCTGCAGGCTCCGGTGACCTCCATTACCACAGATGCCAGTGGTTCCGGTTGGGGCGTGATGGTGTATCGCACACCGTTCCAGGGGATTTGGAGTCGCTCGGTCAGTCGCCAGTCTTCAAACTTCCGGGAACTTCTGGCGGTGGAGGAGGCGCTTCATGCTGCAGCTCACGTTCTCTGGGGTCATCATGTCAAGGTCCTGTCAGACAACGTGACTAGAGTTGCCTTCTTGCGGCACCAAGGCGGTACTCGAGGCTTACACTTGCAGGTGGTCGCAAGACGAATCTTTTTGTGGGCAGAACGCCATCTTCTCTCCTTATTGGAAGTACATCTGAAGGGAACGGACAATGTACAGGCAGATTTCTTGAGCCGCATGGAGGTCCACCAAGAAGAATGGAGCCTCTATCCGGAAGTATTTCACTCTCTTATGGACAGGTGGGGAGTCCCTTCGATCGACCTGTTCGCTTCGGGCTCGAATACAAAGGTGCCGACCTTTTTCTCCCTGACACGGTCGGACCATCCTCTGGGGCTGGACGCCTTCGCCCATCCCCGGGACTTCCAGTTGGTGTATGCATTTCCTTCAATCCCGCTACTTCCCAAGACGTTGCAAAAGATTCGGGCAGAGGGGGTGACGGCTATCCTGGTGGCTACCCTGTGGCCCAAGCGGGCGTGGTACGGCGCCATCCAAGACCTGTGCCTGGAGGGACCGATTATGTTGCCCCACAAACTCGACCTACTGTTCCAGGGTCCTTTGTTTCACCCGGACCCTCAGTGGCTCAATATGGCGGCCTGGCTGTTGAGGCCGAGATCCTGAACCAAAGGGTCTCTCCCCGGCAGTGATCCTCACGCTTCAGCAGAGCAGGAAGCCTATGACGAACACTATTTACGGGAAGGTCTGGAAACGCTTCCTGTCCTGGTGTGCTCCTTCCATCCCGGACATACATCATCCTAATATGGCCCAACTCTTGGATTTTTTTCAGCGTGGCTAGGATTTGGGGCTTAAAGTCCAGGTGTCTGCGCTTGGGGCGGTTTTTGACCAGGATCTTGCTTCCCATCGATGGATCAAGCGGTTTTTTACTTCTGCTTGTAGGCTGTGTCCCCGGATTCAGCCTTCTGTCCCTCCCTGGGATTTGAACATTGTTCTCCAGGGGCTTTCTCAAAGTTCCTTTGAACCCTTGTCTGCTGCATCCCTTCCGTCTCTCTCTCACACGGCGGCATTTTTGGTGGCCATCACTTCTGCTCACAGAGTTGTAGAACTGCAGGCACTCTCTGTCCAGGCTCCGAACCTCGTGATGTCCGATTACATTACATTTCGGTTGGATCCATCTTTTCTTCCGAAAGTTGTGTCGGATTTCCATTGGTCCCGGGAAGTAGTTCTGCCTTCGTTTTGTCAATCTCCTGCTAGTGTGGCTGAGGCCGTGTTTCACTACTTAGATGTTCTGTCCTCCACTACCTTTGAGAGACCGCATCCTGGAGGTTAGATCAGAACCTGTTTGTTCAGCATTTTGGGAAAAATATAGGGAAGAAGGCTTCCAAGGCTGCCATCGCTTCCTGGATCAAGAAGGCGATCTGTGAGGCCTACGTCGCTCAGAACATTGCTCCTCCGGTGGGGTTGAAAGCTCATTCAACTCGGGCTGCTGCTACATCCTGGGCGGAGCGGGCTGGAGCTTCATCGGAGAAGATATGCAGAGCGGCTACATGGTCGTCCCTCCACACTTTTTCTCGCCACTATAGGTTGGATCTGTCCTTCAGTCGGAATCTGTCCTTTGGTTGGAAAGTCTTACAGGCAATAGTCCCACCCTGAGGAGTATCGGTGGTATTCCTCCAATGCTGTCATGGAAAGCGAAGGGAGAAAACTGAATTAGTCCTTACCGGTAATTCCTTTTCTTTGAGCCTTCCACGACAGCATCAGTTCCCCCTTGTTGGTGTTTGGATCCGGTTTGTATCAGGTAATCCATGGTTAAAGGTGATCTTGGTAAACACTGGAGTACTGAGGAAGGGGAGGGACTTTTAACCTCTCTGTGTTCCTGTCCCCCAATAGGGCATGGACGACATCCTCCATTGCTGTCGTGGAAGGCTCCAAGAAAAGGAATTACCGGTAAGGACTAATTCAGTTATTTTGGGGATAAAATTATAACATTTTGGCAATTGGGTTTCAATAAATAATGCACTATTTAGCTTTTAAAGAGGTTGTCTCATCTTATTAAATGGGCAATATTGCAAAGTGCATGTAAAAAACAACTTTGTTATTTATATGTTATGAAAAATCCTCTCCGTTTTCAAGAATGGAAGATGTTTAATTCTGTGGTTTTGGAAGAAGATTGACATACTGACACATTTTCTCTTTGAAGACACTACGGTAGTATTGATGTGATGCATTATGTTTGTCTGTTCAATGTTTTTCGCACTATCATACGATGAAGCGGTGTTCTGACCAGCAACAGGTAGTCAGCAGCCATCAATAGAGTTAACAGTTGAGACTAACCCAAAGAAGGAGTGGCTATGTAGCAAGATCAGAGAGGACTCTTTGGTAGTGAGTCAGATAGGGTCCAGCATGTGACAGAGATAGACCTAAGGTCTGATTAGTGAGAACAGTTGCATGCTGAGAGTGTCCCAAAGGAGAGAGGAGACCGAGTCAGAAGATAGAGTGATCCCGAAGCCAAAGAAAGAGAGTGAATAGAATTGACCCAAGGGCAGAGTGACTGACTAGAGGTGGGTCCAGGGACAGGACACCTATAAGTACGACACCGAGTTTATTATTAAGAATGGTAAAGGGCCAGAATGAAACAGACAGCATGGGATGAAGAGAATGTGAGAGTTCCAAAGTGTCAGGAGTAGAGAAATTAAGGACCTGTCATATTAGTAAACCAATACCCTTAAAGGGGTTGTCCCATGAACAAAGTTCATTTTAATCAATTGAGCTTGGAATAGTAATAAATTCCACATTTGGATGCGTTTAAAAAATGATCCTGTGCTGAGATAATGTTACATGGCACTGCTATGTACTGTGTCATGGATGTGTCTGACCATACAGGGACATGGCCTGATCATACCACATCTCCTGTACTGAGATAATCTTATATATGTGTCCCTGCTATGTACTGTGTAGTGGATGTGTCTGATTGTACAGGGACATGGTCTGATCATACCATTGCTCCTGGGGAGGAAGGAAAACAGAATATACAGATAGCACAGCATGAAATAGTAAGTAATTCTTTGAGGTGAAACATTTTTTAAAAACAGACAGAGAAATGTGATGTAATGTCTTTATAATCTTTTGCTTCCTTCCTGGCCCAGAAGATGTGGTATGTTCAGACTATGTCCCTGTACGGTCAGACACATCCATTAAACAGTACATAGCAGGGACACATATATAAGATTATCTCAGCACAGGAGATGTGGTATGATTAGACCATGTCCCTGTGCAGTCAGACACATCCATTACACAGTACATAGCAGGGACACATATATAAGATTATTTCAGCCCAGGAGAAGATGTATGATCAGACCAAGTCCCTTGACAGTCAGACACATCCATTACACAGTACATAACAGGGACAAATATATAAGATTATCTCAGCACAGGAAAAAAATGTAATCACATAAAACTGTGTAATTTATTATTATTCCAAGTTCTATTACTTAAAATTAATTTTAAAATTAACTTTGTTCTCAGAAATCCTCTTTAAAGGGGAGAGGAAGAGAAACTGCGAGTGGAGAATAGGACTCTCACTAATCTGGACTGCAGTACCAAGCTGAGTTGCAACATTTTTTAGACAGAGACAAGTAAATATAAAACAAGTAAAAACATTGTGTTTGAAGAAGTAAGAGACTGTGATGAGAATGCTCCGTGTTGTAAAGGAAATGTTCATGAAGCTATGAATCCGCTATCTACTGTACAAAATCTCTGCCAAGTTTCTGAATAGTAAAGAGTTTATTTGTGAATAGTGGTGTCTCTCATTGTTCTGCCCAGCCAAAGTCTTCGGCATCATGTGGCCTGCACATGGCACAAGTTCACACACCCAGCCAGGACGCCTATCTTCATGCAACGTGTCGAGGTGTAAGAGACCACTATCTCACCCACGTCTACCACCCCGTAGCAAGTTACTCTTTAGACCATGATGCCTAGGAAAGCGTGTAACCAAACCTTTTTTTACTTTTAACTAAGATTAGGAAAGGAGGATATGCTTGCAAGTTGTTTGTTATCATTGGATCTGGCCAGTTTCAGTGTCACTGCACTCCTCGAATGCTGCAGAGGCAAAGCTGCCTCAGCTAGGTAGAATAGGAGAAAACCTATAAGGTTGAAGCGCGTAGTCTGTTCCCAGACAGCTGTGTCTTCTATACTGCCACAAAGTGCCTCTGCATGTGTACACCTGGTCCGATAAGGAATGATGCTCTTTTAACATTGTTTGAAGAATAAAAAGATTTTTTTTAAAATGCCATATTCAGGGTTCCTGCACTGGACTTCCCAAGCAATTGCAGGAGCGTGTAACTCCTTCACTCCAAATGGATCCCTGACAGATGATTGGACCAAGGGGAGACAACTAATTGGGTGAGCTGGCTACTAATGACTTTTTTTACATGTCCTGGATAGGTTTGCACTGCTCACCCCGGTCCACTGAACCCTGTTGTGTTCCAGTTGGGCTTTGCAAGTGGCGTACTCCCATGTGATTGTCTGCATGGGTCAATATAAGGCCCACCAAGATACTTATCTGTATCTTGGCATTAGGACTTGTAGTTGTCCTATTTCCTGTTCACCTGGGGCCTGCATTTTTCCCCCGTCTTCTTGGGCACTTGTCTGCCTGTCTCCTCCACTACATCTACCTGATTCCCGTCCTCCTGTCTGCCTGCAGCCTCCAGTGCTTCTACTACCTCCTTCCTGGTCTTCTGTCTGCCTGCAGCATCCAGTGCTTCTGCTACTTGCTTCTGTGTCTCTTGTCTTCCTGCGGCCTCCAGAGCTTCTACTACCCATTTCTCATGTGTCTCACCTGCCTGCTGAACTGATGCCATTGGCCCCTGTGTCCACCCAGACCTTGGACTCAGAGGATCCACCTCACCAGGTCAATCGAAACACAAGGAAACAGTACTCTACTGAAGATAGGATGCTGCTCATTGCAGGGTACACAATGAGATCAACTAAGAATCTGCCAGTGAGTTAGTTCTGCTCGGGACTTGCAACTCTGTTACCTGCATTTTTATAAACTACTCATAACTTATTTGTAGCTATAAACAAAATCAAATAAGAAATAAACGCTTATATGATCATAAATCAGCTGAAAGGAGAACAGTAAAAAAATGGTGACACACGGTGCGAGCTGCATGCGAGATACCGCAGGAGTCTCACATACATCATCCGACGCGGCCACCGGCTCTCTGGACTGGAGCATGGGGCTGCATAGTAACACAAGCAACTGTCGTGCTCCTGTCCAGAGAGTTAGTACTCCCTGACTGACAGATTCTTTCTTTAGTAACTCATTTTGGATGCAGCAAGAGACAACATAGAGGTTATCGATGGAAATTGTGCAAAAAAAATTAATAAAATTCAATTGTAAAAATTATTTTTTAGTCCAAAAATAAATGCCCCTGAAGGTATCCATATTCTTTAAATAAAAAAAAACAAAACAAAAACATGCTCTGCAAAACATGTTTATACTGGAGTCGTGAGTAATAGCTGTTGGCCAAATAAGCATTCAGCTGACAGCAACCTCAAGTGCATGACTTCAGTCCACTAAAGGCCGCTGTTGTTGTTCTTGTTTGCTCTGTTCACATTTCATTTGTGCTTGTTTACAGCTTGTTAGTAAACTTATGGCCAAGACGCATGTAGCTTTATGATTAGACAGTTGCATATGTCGGTCATTGTATAAAGAAAAAAAATATTATAATATGTATTTACATCTGAAACCAGAAGTTTTCATACACTATATAAGAAGACACATACACGTTTTTCTCACTGACATGAAATTAGAATAATCCTTTTCAGTTTTAGAACAATTAGGATTACAATAAATATTAATATTTGCCAAATGCCAGAATAATGAGAAAAAGAGAATGTTTTAAGCCATTTTTATTACTTTCTGCAAAGTCACAAGTTTACATACATTGTACTTATAACTATTCATATAACTTGTGTCAAACGTTTTGGATATCCTTCAACAAGCCTCACAATAGTTGGTAGGAATTTGGGCCCATTCCTCCTGATCGAACTGGTGTAGCAGAGCCATGTTTGTGGGTTGCCTTGCTCGCAGCCTTTTCAGCATTGCCAATAAATAGGATTGAGATCAGGGCTTTGTGATGGCTGCTCCAAAACATTGACTTTGTTATCCTTAAGCCACTTTGCAACCAGTTTGGCAGTATGCTTCAGGTCATTGTCCATTTGGAAGAACCCATTTCCACCCAAGGTTTAACTTCTGGCCTGATGTCTTGAGATTTTGCTTCAGTTTTGCCATATAATCTTCTATCCTCATGATGCCATCTAGTTCACCATTCCCCTCTACAGAAAAACAACACCACAACATGATGCTGCACCCTCGTGTTTCACAGTTGGGATGGTGTTCTTAGGCTTCCAAACTTCTTCCCTTTTCCTCCAAATGTAACAAAGGTTATTAAGGCCAAATAGTTCAATTTCAGTTTCATCAGACCGCAGAACATGTCTACAAAAATGTAGATCTTTGTTCCTGTGTGCATTTGCAAAAACTAATCTGGCTTTTTTCTCCCTTTGCCTTCCACGACAGCATTGGAGGATGTCGTCCACGCCCTATTGGGGATAGGAACACAGAGAGGTTAAAAGCCCCTCCCCTTCCTCAGTACTGCAGTGTCTTCCTGTCCCCCTTTGGGCATAGAGAGTTTCCAGTGCTGTCTAGCCGGCAGAGGCAGCATTGGGTTGTACTTACAGCTGGGCCAGGGATGGACGTTGGGGCGGCCTCCTCCTCCTTCTCGGGGCTCCTGTGGTGGGACCATCCGGACTTCCTGCGTCCTACGGGCAAAGCAAGGCGATGTATTGAAGCGCCGGAGGCCTGTTCAGCTCTCCGCGTCTCCCTCCTCCGGGTGAGGTCCCTGGGTATGCACCGGAGGTGCCGTGGCGGCACTTCCGGTTTCAGGATGGCACTTCCGGGTTTGGACGGCACTTCCGGCTCCAGGTGGCAGCTCCTGTACGGGCTGTAGCGGGTGGGCGCAGCTCCAGGGAACCCAGCAGGCTGCAAATCAGCAAAAAAGCTGATGTGAAAGTGTGGCGCCCCGCAACGAGTGCGTCACAGGAGGGTATTGCATCCCTGACTGAAGATGCAATATTCTCCATCTCGGTAATGACACGGTTAAAACTCAGAGCTCCATACCCTACATGCACCACTAGCATAGAGGGCCAATCAGGTCCTGGTGGGCAGAGTGTAGGAGTAGTGTGTGAGGAGAATGTAGAAGAAGGAGGGAGGAGAGAGAAGTGGTCGGGGAGGAACATAGGAGAAGAGGGCTCTGCATAGTTCCGTGCAGCCCTACAGACCACCTACCGGTTGGCGCCATTACTCGGTGCCCCACAACCGGAACCTGGGCGACCATCTAAACGGGTTCAAAATACACCCGCGCCCATCACTCACTGGATCACTGGTTCCGAAGCTGAACAGTCGTTTATCGCTGCCCAGCAAACCAGCAGTGGAGGATCTGCTTCCTAGGAGCGCCCCACTACTGCCGCAACTAAAGCCGTCTTGCCAGCGGAGTACCCACCAAAAGGAACCTGGCTCCCCTCACACCGGTCTGTATACACTGGCAAAGAAAATGAAGTAGCCCCCTTGTACCTGAACTTGGCACACTAAGGCGACATCGGCACCCCATCTAGAAAAGTTGAGAATGGAGGAACGCCGCGGAGCTCTGAGTCAACACCAGTTATTGCTGAGACCACCCAGTCCGTTACCCGTTACCTGTATACCTTGTATCACCTGCTGGTTACAGTAAATGACCCGTTGCAGAGAATACTGGTGTCTTTGCTTCTTCAGAACTATTTTACTCTGCATGCTAAGTACTACAAAGCTGCCTCACAACATCAAGTGCAGCTCCTGGCTCCGGGGACTCCCGCTCGTCCTGTGGGGAGCGTCCCATCTTGCTGCATTACATCCCCGGAGGCCCAAGCAGCGCCGGTGAACTCACCGGAATTCCCGCAGGTGGCGTCACGACAAGAATTAACCTTTACTGTTCCGCCAACCTCTATTGAATCTGGACCACCGGGCCCCACAGCCTCGGGCGTGGAACCGTGACAGAGAGAAGCTAACGCCCGAGACGTGAGGAACCCGGCTACGGTGAGTCAAAAGGGGCCTTAGACTAGGGTCACATTTGATATTACTCGGGGGGTCGCGCTAAAAACGTAGTGTTTTACAGCATAAATGCAGTGCTACCATGGTAGCGCCACGTTTACATCGCCCATACTCACCTATGGAGACCCCACCCCTAATGCGACGTCAACGCCAGCATCAGATGGTAATCTCGCCGTATTTCCAAACGCGAGCAAAGATGCTGTGACTGCGAGATTACCATTTGATGCCGGCGTTAACATCGCGTTAGGGGCTAGGCCTCCATAGGTGAGTGTAGGCAGCGCGGTAATAACAAATGTGACACTAGCCTTAGGCTAGGGTCACACATCCCAGCTGTTTTTGACTCAGTTCCATTTTTGTAGCAAAATTTTGCATTGCTTTTTCCAAGTCCCAAAAACAGATCTGTTAACGGATAGTGCACTTAGGGGCACCTGCATTTTTAAAAAAACGTATTTGTTTTTATGCAGCAGCCCAAAAACACTGCTAGCAGCGTTTTTGGGGTCTGTTACAAAAACGCATGCTTTTTTAACATGGGGCGACACATGTGTTAATGCATGGTACATATAGGCACCATGCGTTAGTATTTTTTTTCTCAAAAAACGCATGCACTAAGTCCCAAAAATTCCAAAAAACGTCCTGGACCCCAGGGGACACTATTGGACACTATTGGACACTATTTCAGCTGTCAGACCTGTGGTGATCAGTTGATTAATGGTGAATCTGCATTTAGAAACTATTTATCCTGGTAATTGAAGCCCTTCCAAGGGGTTTTCTGATAAGTGAATTGTGTACATGGTTTAAATGCAACAACATATATCTCTTAAAGAAATATATTGTTGCATAACTTTGCTCCTTCTGCTAATCTCCTGCTTTGTGGCATTCCATAAACTAAACCTCTCTTTCCCTTCCCTATAATATAGGAGGTCACACATCTCTTGTCTCCTATCCAGGGGCAGACATATCAGTGGTGCAGCCTGTGCAACTGTACAGGTGCCCAAGAGATAAGTTGGCCCATTCCTATCTCCAAAACAGGTGGGATTGTGCAATATGATGAGCTATGAAACTGCAAATGACCCATTTGCTATTATTGCACAGGGGCCCTTTTTTGTCAGTGTCCACCAGTGCTCCTACATCTCTATTTTCTCTCATTCCCTTCCCTATAATACGGGAGGTCACACATTATACGCCTCTTATCTATGTAGCACCCCAGGGTCCTGATGGTATGCCTGGAAGCAAAAGAAGGGTTCCCTATTCAGGTGGCACAGCATCCAACACTTTCCTGCCTCCAGACCAGAAGGGGGAGCTCTAGAACCCAGCTTGAGGGGAGCTTCCCTGTATAAAAGTTCTGGCTGGAGGGGGAGTGAGAGCAGAACAGCCATGGAGTGAGTCTGAGGAGGAAGGAGAGGAGATCTGAGGGAGATGAGGAGAGTCGTGCTCACCTCAGAGGAAAGCGCAGAGAATGGACACAGAGTCCGAGACTGTGCAGGGTTACACATCCTGGCAGTCAATACCGGAAGGTGGGAAATTCCAGATTTCCCAGTCACACAGTGTCTGGAGGCAAAGCAGCGCATAGAGTTCACCAACACTGACACCCGGGAGCAGGGTAGAGAAAGTGAAGGACTCAAGCTGCTTATCATACGGCACATGCAGGAGAGAGAGGGCAAGCAGTTTAGCTTCAAGCAGCCGCAGGAGCCACAAAGTACAAGTGCAGAAGGGAGTCCTCCAACCCATCCGGCTAGGTGGATTCCCCGATTGCTTCCAGGCCACCTGGGTCCCCAGTAACATCTAAACTGGTACTCTGGACTGTACCCGTAACAACAGACCGGTAAAGGTAGAAGAAACGTTTACTGCTGTGGGCTCCAGTTATTTCTGTGCCCGTTGCCCTGCACCCTGTACATAGACATTCCACACTGCTAAAGGGGATTGGCTTTACCCATGGAGAGCCGTTCAATCCCCAGGTGCCATCCATCATCCCTGCAGGTTCTGAAGCAGCAGTGGTCCGCACTGAGCACATCCCACGGGTGGCGTCATAACAAATTCCTTGTAAATACCCCCCTTTTTCAACTGAGCCCAGGCCACGGGACAGGTCACAACCACCGTGATCCCCGAGAGACAGCATTGGCCCGATTCCCGAGTACCCCACGGCCTGGGGGCCCATCATCTACACTACTATTTTCTCTCCTTTCCCTTCCCTATAATATGGGAGGTCACACATGACTCTTATCTACATACACTACTATCTTCTCTCCTTCCTGGCAATTGCTGATTTATTTGCTGGGCTGTAGATCATGTAGTGATTAGCCGTACTTCTCAGTAGCATATCAGTGCTGCCTGTGAACACAAGGATTAAATATAGCAATAATATACAATATTATATACTTGTACATGTAATAGAGGCATGAATACAGCTGTAAAAAGAGGTAATGGCTATGAGAAGGGCGAGGAACCATGTGGTCCTTTATAACGTCAATTTGACAATAGTAAGACACGGCCTGGCAGCATGAAAACAGCTTAGGTTCGGCAAAATTTGAAAAATAAATCTATGGGGCATCAGCTAATCAGCATTAAAAAGTAATTTTTTTCTGTATTTTCATAGGCTTGGAATACACATGTAAGTCATTCTGAAATAAATCTTGCAATGTTCATCTATTGTCTCCATCTATCGACATCCCGTGGTGGCGCCATTCCAGCAGTATTGTGAAATCATGGGAGTCCTGCATCCGATCATCCACCGGCTTCTGTCTCTTCACCCTGATGCGTTAAACAACAGGAAGTGGTGTTGCGGCTGCCAGTTACTTCCTGTGTCTGACTGCAAGGAGACAGAAGTCGGCAGTGATTGGATGTGGGGCTCAATGATGTCACAATGTCACGTGAGCCCGGGAACATGATTACCTACACCGCTGGAACAACACCACCACAGGAGATGAGTACAGCCTCTTTAATTTAATGGGAGACATGTGGAATCAGAAGGGATTGTCCTCCACTACCATAGGACTTTAACAGTTGATTTACTAAGTCCCAGGTTTTATCATTGTGACAATATCTCAGAATCATCCCCATTCAATCCATATTAATCATTGGTTCAGACCAAATCCTTTCTTGTTTTCCTCTTTTTTACATTAAGTTATTTCATATCCATGATCAGGGTTGGCGTCAGTGACGGGCCGCAGGGTATGAGAACTGGGCCCTCTGCTGTGGTTGGGGATGTCAATGGTGGCCGGCCCAGACCCGTGGCCCTGGCGGTCTGCTTTTAAAGAAATGGGAATAAAGTTCAAAGTTCACGTGACGCCACCTGTGGTATCTGGTGACTGCACTGTGTGGGGCCACCAGGGATGATGGATGGGCAGCTAGGCATTGAAGCTCCCCACAGGCCGGGCTGTTGGATAACGGGACAGTCTCTGTGGATGGCAGGGGAGTGGTTAAGGAACCAACACACACCACTGGTTATTTCTTTACATACTGGTGGAATTGCAGGTGAACGTCCAGGGCACTGCCAGGTGTTCAGGATGCACTTCTGGGTCTCCACAGTGAGTGGGTATAAGGCCTCCTTTTCTCTTTTCCCGTGTGTGAAGCCCCTGCCCCGTGTGAAAGCTGGCTGGCCTCCTCTGCTCTCTTACTGACTCACCGTGGCCGGGACTCCGGTTTAGACAGGCGATGCTTCCTTCCTCGTCACGGGTGGACCGCGCCTGCCGGTAGCGGGCCCGGTGTAGTGCAGATCAAAAGTGTTGAAGATGTCTTGTAGGAACAGATTAAAGGGGTTTTTAATTTATTCGTGACGCCACCTATGAGTAGTTTCGGTAAGGACTACCGACGCTGCGGAACCCCCGGGGGATGGATAGCAGCAAGATGGAACGCTCCCCACAGGCTGAGCGGTGATCCCCGGAGGCTGGAGCTGCTTAAGATGTTGTGCGGCAGCTGCGGTTACCTTGTAGTGCGGACGGACAGTTCATAAGGAAGCACGGACACAGAAAGTCTCTGCAACGGGTCTTTACTGTAACCAGCAGGCAGTACATGGTATACAGTTTACAGGTAGTGGACCGGGTGGACTCAGCAGTGATGGTGTCCCTTAGAAATCCGTAGTGTTCCTCCATTCTAACTAAGTGGTTGCCATTGTCGCCCAGGAATACCAGGTCGGGTACGGGGAAGCTGCTTCAATGCCCTATCCATGATGTACGTTCTGGATGTTTTGGGGAGCCTTGGATCCCTCTATGGGTACACCGCTGGTTAGACGACTGGAAGTTGGCTGGTGGTGGGGTGCTCCTGTAAAGCTGCTCCTCCACGCTTCTGGTTCGCGTAGCAGAGGTGAACTGCTGCCAGCTTCGGTACCAGTGAACCGGCTGTGAAGTTGTGGGCACCGGAGTCTTTTGGGAACCCGTGGTAATAATGCCCAATCCCGGTTGTTAAGGCCTCAGGTGCTGACACCCGACCGGTGACGGCCCGGGGGCTGCACGGGGTGCGGAGCCCCCGCTCCTCTCCAAGTTCTAGACTGCTCAGGTCAACTTCTAGATCCCTTCTCCTACTGACTAAGGGTCAGTTCTCCTACACACTTCCCTAGCACTCCGCCCACCAGTACCTAGGATTGGCCCTCTGTTCTAGGTGATGCATGCAGGGTTGGATTTCTAAGTTAACCAGATCACTGCCGTGTCAGAGAATATTGCGGCTGCTTTTATGGCTGCAATACCCTCTTGTGACGCACTCGTTGCGGGGCGCCACATTACCACCTGTGCTGTTGTTGGGAAACCCTCGATGGACTACCACTATTCCTCTCTCCGCGGTGCCTGGCTCCCTGGTTGATGACTGCGCAGATGCCCGGGAGACTGAAGTCTTCATAGTTGACTGCTATTCTCTACTGAACCAGGTGCTCTCCAGCAGACTTGGACTCCGGTGTCCGGGGTACTGTTTAGGTGAACCTAACGATGGCTCCTTGGTCCCCACTCTGTTCTCTTTTCTCTCCTCACCTTCCGACCCCACTCTTGTGCCCTGCAGGATTACTTCGAAGGCTATTTAGGGTCACTGGCTCGGGCCGAGCGCGGCACCAACCACCAGAACGTCTTCACAGCTCTTGTAGTGTCTGCACACTCTAACTAACTCCACCCCCAGCACCAGTATTTATAGAGTATCTTGCCTAAGAGCAGCAAGTAGGGCTCCACCTACTGTGCTGGTGTGGAAGGTTTTGTTTGTGTCTGTGTACCC